>CM041548.1:12734251-13334251 GCA_023238725.1 Scortum barcoo | reverse complement strand
CAACAGATGGGGATAAACAAGCCATCAGTATGGAGTTAGTCGCCTCTACAGTAAGAGCTTATGCCCTTGTCAAAGCAGCCTACGTGCTTACTGTGTGCATATTTGAATCTGCAATATCCTACTTTTACACAATCATAAAAGAAAATCCATATGTGTGGTGTTTGTTTACTATATTTCTAACCACAAAAGTAAATCTTCCAAATTATTTTTCCTATCTTTTTTGTTTTTACCTTCTTCTTTTCCACCTCTCCTGCTCTCATCTTATAAGGAAGGCCTTTGAAGGATCTGTAAAGTAATGCAGATAGCCAAACATGTTGCTCCGGGGCTTAACTCATTGCTTTCAGAATCCCTTTCTCCCTTTCTCTTCTCTCTTTTCTTTGGCAGATGAATAGGCATGTCCAGTCAGCTGTCCTCACATTGATTCATCCTGACTTCCCAACCAGCTCAGCACAAACTCCCTATGGTCGGGGCACTGATGCTGAGAGCCTGTGTGCTGTGGTGTGTGTGTGTGCTGTGGTGTGTGTGTGTACTTGCATGAAAATATCCACCGTCGGTGTGTCGCATGTGTGCACGCTGCCTGTGTGCCTGGTTGCAGCACTGAAACTGTGGGTGTAATTTCCTGCTGGGACCTGGAAATAGCATTTTCCCCTGAATTTACTTTGCAGGCAAACAACACACCTCAAATACCATCTTTTTTTATCTAAGTAAGAAATGTCCACTATTGTATCTAATCTGCAACATTATGCCACTGCGGACTGATATAAGCAAGTCTGTGTGAACCCCACGCCTGTGCATGTTTCCCTGCCTGTGTGTGCTGAAGTCATCCAAATATTCTCGACAACCAGTAACGAGCCTGTGCCAACATACCCCTGACTGGAGATAGCATGTGACTGTCCTTATGCTAGTGTTCAAAGCCACAGTCACTCACTAAGCCTCAGCTCGCATCTACCGTTTTTGTGTCCAATAATCCTGTCTGTTTCCACCACCTGCAAACACAACTGAGGCAGAGAAGCAAACTGATACACGAGCAGAGAAGGTTTTTCTTTGCTGTAAATGTGGTCTAAATACAAAGGGAGTTTTTTTTCAAGGATTCCTTTCCTTTTTATCCTCAAGTCCTCTGAGTTTCCCTAAAATGCAACCACTGCAAAAGCAATCATGGTATTATTTTTAAAGACAAGGTACCAGCTATTAGATAATTAGAGAAAATGCTATCATAAAAATGTTAAAGTTAAGTTCCTGGAGGCTGTGTGTCCTACAAAAAACAGTATTTAACTGCATACCGATGGCAAAGTGAATGTAAAAAAACTAAGTTTTAAGTAGGCCTAATATTCTAGTGAACACTGACTGCACAAAGTGTGGTGGATGAGTGTCAACATATTCACTGAGAGATTCAGTTGTGTGACAACAGCTGTCATTTGCAATGATGCCATACAAATACTAATTGGAACAAAACTGCAAATCTAAGAACTTGCAAATGCTGGATGCAAAATGAAAAACAAAATAAAGAACAAAAAATAACATCTTACTAAAAAAAAAACCCTCTGTTGGTCATTCTCTTTTTTAAAGACAAGTCAAAGACAGTCTGCCATACCAAACACCTGTGCAGAAAGATGCTCCAGCAAAGCAAAGAGAAAAAATAGGTTTCTCATCTTTTTACTTCTGTTTTGGAGCAAGTATGCAGAAAATGTATTCTCTGCTGTTTAACTGCTGATGCAGTTGAGCATGACACCTTCCAGATATAAGGGAGTCAACACACACTTTCCCAGGTGCTTGCATGAGATGACATGTTTAATGACCATCCAACATGAGTTAGCATGCTATACATTTCAGTTCTGATGCAGCTTACAGTGAGCAAAATAAATGTCCATTTTAAGTCCACAAATATACAATATTACACAAATGGCGACCACACGGTTCTGTGTTGTACATGTTGACAGCATAAATGACATCATATGATCTGAATGACATATAATAATATACATCAACACAGCTTAGTGCTAATATATATCTTAAATCACAATATATAGTATATCATAGTATGCAGGACTGACACTGTTCCTAGAATGACTTAACTGCATGAAACAGTGAAGCAGCACAGTGCTGTGGGCGAACAGCCTAATGTACCTAAGAGATTAGACAGCCATGAGCTCAACAGTCACAAGCACGGACAAACTTGCGCACATTGGTGCCCATCCCCCTCCTTGTCCAACTCCCCACTCTGTTACACAACATATACAGGGATTACTCTTCATAGCATGAGATGAGCTGCTCGATGAGTGGCCTTTTATCGTGGATGCCCCTGAGTGCTATGAAGCGCACACGGGGAGGAGAGACTGACAAAAAGAGAAGATTCTTGAGAGAGATTGTACCTGTTGTGGAAATGTGAACAGTAACTCTTAAAAAATAGATGACTGCTCGTGCAGGAGCACAAACACAGACATCAAAAACTAACAACGCAACTAAAAAGCAAAAAGGCAAAGATGAAGAGATTTCCAGAGACATTTTCAAATGACTCCTGTGATTTAGCCTTCTATCACTGACGTTAAATTTATGTGCTGCGGTAGGTCTGAGAATCCACCACGGACCCACTCTTTTCAGTGTGGATTGGCTAGTGTGGGAGACACTAGAGTATAATCTGCTGGCATTAACTTGCTCTCTAAAAAAAGCACTCTCGACAGGGATTAGATTATCATGGCAAGGTCAGATCAGACTCGCTCTGACTGTCTCCCTTTATGTGTCTCTATCACTCTGCTTTCTGTCTTTCACTTGATCGGTTTTGTCATCTTTTCTTCTACCTGCTACCTCCATCAGGTGTGCATTTTAACACCGTTGTTCATTTCAGTCTTACCTAAGTATGGATCACGCTACCAATGCAAAAGAAAACATAGCAGATTAATTCAGATTAAATATAATGTAATGTTATGGTACAGTGGCCTCCTCCACAGATAACTTCAACTTATAAATGATGTCAAACTTACTTTACCTGCACCATAATTGTTAGATTAAAGTAAAATTAGATTAGAGTAAGAAACAGTCCTGCTCTTATGGTTTGATGAGATGTGATGATGTGATAATCGTCAGATTCAAAGGTCTTTATTTTGGCTTTGAAAGACACTTTAAATTATAAGACAAATTGGTCAAGTTTGGTCGACAAGGCAATAGATCTGCAGCTTATGATTACTTTTATTACCTATTAATCTGATTTTTGATTTCTGTCTTTTCATAGTAAAAAATGACCATCACATTTATCAGAAACTAATCTGACACATCTAAATAACTTTTATCCAACTAAAAAGTCCACAGAAGAAAAGAATCCAATTTACCATACTGGAGAAGGGAGACAACATGCAAATATTTACATTTACGCCTTTGAATCAATTAATATAGTCACTGTTTCACCTATACATAGCAACAAATCATTAAACATATCAAACCCTAAACACTGTGTGGTTGTGGATGAAATAACAGAACAGAAATTTCTCATTCATTGTTGTTTCCTTGTTATCTTAACTATCTTGGTTTCTGATGAGGTTATTCAGTGGTAGGTAGTCTCAAACTATTTAATACGAATATTATGCAGAAAATACTATCATTAGATACATGGCCAAAAATACGTTCTGCATACACAATATGTAGTATAAAATCTCTCTATGCAATAATGTTGTAGTCAGTGATTTGAGTGTTACATTTCTCCTTTGTGATTCAGATAAGAAAGCGGTATTGATTTTGATCACAGTTGATGTTTTAAAATAAAAATGTACAATTCTAATATACCTACAGCCAAATCTCGGGAGTGCAACTGGTACTTGTCAGTTGCTCCTCTGTGATATGTAGATTTTTAACAATGCACAAGATCAAATGTCTCAAATTACACAGACGTTGTTCATTTGTAGTACAGAACAACGTGTGCATAATTTCCTATTTCCTGCTATGATTAAGGTAAGGATTGAAGGGTAAGGCGATACCTGCTTAGCGATTTTACCCTGGAGCAAAAGAATGACAGCTGGCAGCAGGGTCTGGATTAGGTTTCCCATAGGGGTACTGCATCTTTTACACCACCGCTTCTTTGGAGTAGAATGGGCCGATGGTAACCTGACTCCCTCAGACCCATCCAATCTCATCTCCCTCTGTCTCAATGGGGCCGAGCAGAAGGGCTCTGTGAACGCCTTACTCATCCCTCCCATCTTCCATCTGGACATTTTGCCGGTGTTTGCACTCCAGTTCCTCCACTGGAGACTTAAAGGGCAAGTTCTTTTTTCTTTTTCCAGTAGCCTCTCTGAGTCATAACAAACCCCATTCAATACTTACTTCCACTAATATTTGGTGGGCGAGCAGCAGCATAATAACAACAAAAGTTGCTTAGTGACTTGAGAGGAAAGCTGCACTGCATTACACCAGTATCTTACTTTGATTAGACTACAATACTCTTCATAAAAACATACTATTTGAATAACAGTGGCAGAGACATTGAAGCAGATACTGAAGAAGTTTTCCAATTTTCAAAGCATATTTGAGATATGCACTGATTAGCAGTATTTTGACAGAATACATTGATAAATTATTGAAACTAATGGTTATTTTCATTATTGATAAAAATGGCATTTTCCTGATTAATAATTTGGTCTGTAAAATGCTAGAAAGTAGTGAAATTCCAATCACAACTTTTGCAATGCCATAGGTTAAGTATTTAAACATCTCTTTTCACCAACCAACACTCTAAAACCCCAAGATATTGAGTTAACAATGACATAATTCAGAAAAATTTACAGATTTATACTTGAAAACCCGAAACCAGTCAAGTTTTAACATGTCTGTGTACCAGGCTTTGGTTTTATTTTCCATTTTCCAGCAATTTAGGCGTTGTGGATGGTAGAAGTCTAAATAATCTATTCTGCAACTTGTATAATTATAATCTTTGTCCACTCCATAAAAGCTTGAAAGACTAAATTACCAAATCAACTAATTTTAATTAAATAAATTTTCTATAGCATGACAGAGAAACTAAGTGAATCCAAAAGATATTTCTTTAAGAGTGTGTCCATTCCCATCTGTTTACATGTAGTCACTTTAAGTTGTGTCACATTTTGGGTCCCAAGGTTCAGGTAGCTTGAACAACCCCCCACACAGACAAAGACGACATGGAAGAGTCTGCTAGCATATGTTAACATTGCACTGAATCCAGTATGTGGTTCATCTGCATGCTCTGCTGTGAGGTGATCACATCAGAAGAGAGGATGCACACTCAGCAAGAACGTGCACACTATTGTAGTAGCAGATGCCCATATTCTGGCACGTGCAGTTACGCTTAAGTGTAACTCCTACTTCTTGAAAGATGTTATATAAAGTATTGAACCTGCTCAGGTCCTTTTTTTGAAACTTTAATTTCGATCACCAAAACCGCAAAGTGAGACAGCGAAAACAGGCCTGATATTACTTAAGATACGAGTGTAATCACAAGGCTTTCAACAGTAAATGCTTTATAATTTCTGTTTAAAAAAATCAATTTTTGAGGTATTGGCAGCAAGTGATGAGATGGCTTTTGAAAAGACACTATTTTGTTGATATAATCGCTCTAAGTCACTGGCATGTCTGTGACTTCAAATGGTGAGGGGACCCATACGTGGTTGAGAAAAGTTGGTATACAAGATATTTTGGATGCAAGCCAGCGGCACATGCTGCGTTTTAACCACCTCACAATGCATCCACAGGAACAACAGCATAATGACTTTGACCTATTTTGACCGCCTACTTGTCCTTTTTAGCCCTTCTGCAATTCTCCCAATCTGACGTCGCAGGAGTTTGAAAACCTAAATGTTACTTGTTGGGGTCTGTCATCTCTGCAGCTTCATGTGGCTGATTTTAAGTTTAACACGTTTTAGGACACGTTGTTAACAAAGCTACATGGTCAAAGGTGTCATTATTGTTAGGATTTTTTAATTATATTTTCATTGCAGTCTTACTTCTTATACAATACTTTTACACCAATTTCTTAACACTCTCATAATGGTACTGAGCATCTGGTTATTGTCCAAACTGTGAAGCTGTATTTCCTCCATATCAAGCAAAACAAAATGTTTCAGCCCATTGTCAAACAAGGGAGCTGCCCCAAAGTGGAGATGGCCTTACTCCTCTCATCTTCCTGTCTGCTCTGTCTGCACCCCTCCCCCTCTTGTTCAGCAACAAGCCCCTGTCCAGACCTCCAGTCTCCTGACCTAATCTGGATGATTAAATCATTTTTCTTTAGCACAAATTTTGTCCCCCTTCTACTCTTGTCTGGTAGTCGCAGCACACCCTCCCCTATTGATCGTCATACTGAGGAGATTACCCTAATAGCTGGGATTACCTCCCCACATGTTGGTTGGCCACATAAGGGAGGGGGGGGATGGAGGGGGTGCATGGTGCATGTTGTGCATGATGTGCAAGTGTATGGGTGGAGGGTGGGAGGGGATGGAGGAGTAAGAAACAGAAAATCCGGGTTTGTTTATTGTCTCATTGAGTGCTGGGACATAAAAGAGCTACAACCTCCATCACTTTGGCTCGTCTGTGGGATGTAATTAGACTTCTTTTTTTAATAACGATCCTTAGCGCTGATGATCAGTCATGAGACAACAGCTTTTTATCAGCGAGGCAAAGACAAACAACACCCCGAAGACCTATTTGACACATATTGTCCTCTCATGCTCATTAACTCTATACAGCCCCCCTGTTTAAAAGGCCTGTGGCAACACCCTGCAACGCTGCTTACTTTAGATGAAACACTTAGTCGATTCATCCGATTGACAGAAACTTAATCAGCGACTATTTTGATGCCAAATGTCCTTCAAGTTGTGTCTTATTAGGTGCATGGGATTTGCAGCTCCTACCATGTTAAATATCAAAAACAAGTGACAAAACAAGCGATTTAATGAGGTCACCCTGGGGAATTGTGACAGGCATTTCCTTGTCTTTTCTGACATTTTACACAAGGCTTACAAGGTGCATGCATTTTGGAGTTGCACAATGAAATGAGAGGTGTAGCCCCTTTATGCTACACACACACACACACACACACACACACACACATACAAATTTAAAAGTAGAATAAAGTAAAAGATAAAAACAATTTGAGTTACTTATATATTATCATACAGTGTAGTGGTACTGTAATGTGCAAAACCAGCATAAGATAAAGCCTCATGTCACTACACAATGAACCAATAATGGGAATAATTGCTAGCTGCAGCCCTGCTGTTGACTAATCACCCACTCCCCTGCGCCCTGATAACAATAACTCATGCACATGTTTCCTCTCAGTTGTCTGTCATCTCTGGCTGTGAGCTCTGTATTTACTTTAAAGTTTACTGTTCCGAACAAGTGCCAGAGGTGGGAGCAGCCAGAAATCAAGACCCACAGAGAGAGAGAGGGGAGAGAGAGACTGGAGGCCATTCAGACAGAGAAAAGGAATTCCGTTAATCCGCCGCTGATCCGGTACAATGGCAGCCTTGTTGTCTGTCCCGTTTTGCACTCACTTACCACCAAGTTTGCCTGCCCCCCCCCCACCTTACCCAACGACGACGACGACGACGTCCACCGACGGCCCGCTCCCAGCTGTGCCCACCCCGCGGCGACGGTAAAAAAAAGATAAAGATAAAGCGGCGGTGGACACGGAGGACAGTTGGTCCGAGTTGTTTCCCCGCAAACTGACGTCCGTGTAACCGACCGAGCGAGCTAACGGACGGGCGGCCGCGGTGAACTTTCGCCGGTCCAAAAACTCACAAAGAGTCCAAAACCGACCGACCTCACTGCTCACCATCGTTTGTTAGTTAATTTAGCTTCACTGCTTACCTCTGTGTGTGTTTGTTTTTCCTGAAGGAATCCCATCACCGACACAAGAGCAAAAAAAAAAAAAAAAAAAACAATGGCGAAGCTCCGGTTTTTAACACACAAAACAAACACACCGGCTCGTTATCCTCCCGCGGGTCGAGCCTCCTCTCTGCGTCGCTCCGGTAAAACTTGGTTGAATCACAGCGGTGCACCTGAACCGCAGTCCCGTCCTCCTCCTCCTCCTCCTCCTCCTCCGCCGCAGCAGCAGCAGCGGCAGAGAGATGAGTGACGTTATTAACGTTAATAACGAGCGCGAGCGATCTCTGCGTGCGCGCGTGCGGTGACCCCGGGGGGCGCGCGCTGAACGTTTTCTTACCTTTAAAAAAAAATAAATAATAACGTGAGACTCAACTTCATTTAAACCTTAAATATGTGCCAGTGAAATATTTCGTTTTTAATTAGACCCATGTTACGGGAATTGATTCAGTGTCGCGTGACTGTTCATTGTAGTACGCTAATGGTCAAATGACAGTAATTTAACACTCAAGCTGTTAATATAGACAAGTGGTATTGTGTCTTTAAAGGGAAAATAAACTTTAATAACGCGTATACGAATAATTCAGTCCAGGGAGGGCGGGGCTTTTTAGGTCCCTCCTCCACAGTCACTGCATAAGATAAGATAAGATAAGATAAGATTTATTAATCACTTGTTACAGCCTCTCAAAGTATCACAAAACAAATGCAAGTATTAAAACGTAAATCAGTAATGTTCATAAACACTATAGAATTTATAATAAACACTGTCTACTGAATCCTGAGAAAATTGAAAACTTGCAGACGGTTAGTTGAAATCCTGTTTAATGTTATGTAATGTGTCTATCATAGCTTTGTCCACATTTATAACTTATGTGGTACAATTTAGTAACTTTTATAATGAGCTGAAAATACAGTAGTACTTAAAATACCACATTCCAGCATGTAATGTATTATAATACTTATACCAGTTATGATACTTTATTTTACTATTTATCATCTCATATGATAACATACTTCAACAGTTAGTTTATTTTATATTTTTTCTATGATATCGGTGTAATATTACATTTGGCAGTGCGTCCTGTCCACAGTGTCACAACATAAAGGGTCACAACATAAAGGAGAATAAATAAAGGTCAAGCGGGCCATTCATGGGGAATCAGACTGTAGGAACACCACAACGTCATCAGATAAGAGTTGTAAAAAAATGGCACATTCATCTCCCAATGCATGATATTAAATCTTACCACTACAGAGTACAGTAGTGAGTGTTTTAAATCAGTACAAATAGTGGGGTGTTATGTCATCCTCACCCTGTAAAATAGGTTCATAGTTCACAGGTTCTGCAAGCTACAGTTTAATCCTTTTTCTTGGTCATACTGGCCATTAAAAGATCTCTTCTTAATGTGCTTTTAAAGTAAGTAAAGTGGGACAAAATATACTGTGTTCCTTTTGTGCAAAAATATGAAGATTCAGCCATCATAATGAGGTAAATCTTCTAAAGTTACAGCCTTTTTAGCATAAAATTACCCTTTTATTAAAATTCCTTTTATAATTCCCCTTTTTTGTTACTAGACTGCACTGGGTTTAGCTACATGTACGTAGTAAAACTCTAAATGAGTGAAGAATCCAGTGTGTTTCTGTAGTTATACGCGGCTCAGAATTTCTGGCTGATTGCTTGAAACTGTTTGACCTGCTCCTAATTAAATAATCAATTAATTTGCAGTTTAAATTTGTTTTGATTTCCTAGTCAGGCAATCAATAATTCTACATGTTTATAGATAGATAAATGGATTACTTTATTGACTATACAATGAATGTTTAAGTTAAATTTAATGGAACAAAAATAATTACAATAGCACACATTCAGCTTTTAATTTGTATTTTTGTGTGGTGTGGTTCAAACAGTTTAAGATGTGTTACTGTCATCAGGATTAGAATGATCTGTTTTCATTTTACAAGGTCCTACAACAGGATTTATAACAATAACACACAGGCAACAGCAGGTGGCTGATCACAGATGATGTTTTAAGATGTGTTTTTACATGTGTTTCTAATCTTATTTTTCTTTTTTTATGTATGATATATTCCTTCCCTGAACAACTTCTGCCTCTATTATGGAGCAAATGGCCTCATGCTGCTTGTCGTCAGGTCAGACATTTGTCACCAGAGGGCTCACTGTAAGAGAGAGCGTAAGGATTGTGCTGGAGGGAGCTGTTTCTAGGCCTCATCCTGTCACAGGCAAGTGTTGTATTCTCATTTCACAAAGGGTGGCGACAAAGCCACATCACTACTTTCCTCACAGACCTCCCCATTCCCTGCGGCACAACTCGGGGAGTACTCAGAAATGCACACAACATCGTCCAAGCATGTGATTAATTTATTAAAGAGCCACTCACAAAGATACACGTGACCAGCTGATTTGTGGTTTTTTTAAAAGTCAATCTCTCTCTAAGTGGGATTGAATAAGCATATTTCACTAAATCACCATATTTGTCTTTATATAACATTTTGAGTATTTTGCATTAATATATACTGAAGAAATCACAGTTCTTTTTAAGAGGGAAATTCCCTTTATAAGGGAAATATCCAAAAGTTGTACCATGTATGAGAAAGCATCCAGATACAAAGATATTGTCTTTTATAGTATCCACAAGGGAGTGTAAAGAACGCTGAACCTGACTTTGTTTCGTCTTTGTGCTCATGCTTTCCAAGTTGAGTAAAAAGTAATTATTGTTTTCCCAAAAATTTCAGAAATGGTAATTGTTGTATCATCTTAGAGTAAAATGAACTGAAATTTTGTATAAAGAATACACTCAGTTTTCATACACATGCAGTACTTTTTTAGGGCAACAACAATAATACACACATTAAGCGGGAAATAAAATTATCATTATGTGGGTCTGATAGAGGAAATGGTCACTTATGGAAATGGACAGTTATAAAGTCAATTTGAAAATTCATGCAAAATTGATATCAGGTCATTAAGAGGCCTTATTAGAAAGATGTGGTGTGGATGGGTCATTTTTTCCATGTTAGTGCCAACGGCTCTAATGATGTGAATGGCCACCACTTTATATCAGTGTGTCACATTGATTAAAGCACTCTATGGGATTATACCTGGTAATGAAACAATCTAAATTTAATACCCATGCCTCTATATGACCCACATATAGACCCAGTAGCTACTCTTAATGCCTGACATTATGTCGAATTTTTCAGCAACATCAGTAGTTGCTTGCAGTTGCATCTTTGTGATGCAGAGGGGACATGTAATGTAACGTGAAACATTACTGCCTTTGTCCACAGGGAGCGCCAGAATAACACACAATATTCCACTGAGCTGCTATAAAGCTATAGTTGGTAAGATTTAAGAGAGAGTGGACTTGAAATTGAAAATTTTATCTCATAAAACTAACAGGTCCCTTCCCTTCTCTCTCCCCGGTGCTCCAGCTTTCCTCCAAAGCCCCTCCTCACAGCCTCACTCATTTTTCTTCTTTTTTTTAGCCTGATGATTTTTCCTCTCCTGTTGATTTGTCTTTTTTGTGTAAACTGTTGTTGACAAAGGATGAATGGGCAGTTTTCAGTTTTCTTCTTGGCTCTGATTGCTTGTTTTGATTTAGTGTGGTGGATTCTTGCAAATGGCCTCCAGAGCAGCAGGTGGAGCCAGATAAGTCTAATTTTTTTCCCCCTGTCTCATTTATTACCACCACAACACAGTAACACTTTTAGAAAATATGACAAAATGATGATGTCTTGACTTTTTATCCTTATCTGTTAAAACATCAGTTAATGGTGGTTAAAAAATTAGCAAATTAATATGATAGTACACTAAATGTGATGCAAAATGTGAGAATTTGTAGAAAACAATGTGTGAACTTGAGCAACACATATATAAACACATATGTAAATATTTTCTCTTGTAGAAAGTATTCATATACCTCATGTGAAAATCTTTATATTTACGTGAATGCAATGACGGCTGAATAGTTGTAATCCAGAATTTACTTACTCATATTTATTTATTTTATTTGAGTCCATTTTCCAGAATAACCACAACTCTGTGATGCAGACAACTGTTTTGTGTGGATATTTAATACAAGTGAAAATCTAACATAGTAGTTCAGATTTTTGTTCCGCAAGTTCTAAAATCAAGCCTACAAGGATTTGCCTAACCCTTTTCCAACATATTTTCCCTCATAAATTAAGCCCCAGAGAGCGGTGCAGGGTCCTGTCTCTACAGTTGCGTTAGAGTAAAGTCGTGCCACAGAAGCAAACATTCAGGTAGAAATTAACATGTTGTTTCTGTAGCATGCTGCTGGCTATGAAACAACATGTCCAGCTAGTTTATGAAGATGGCTCGGTTTAGACAGACCAGCATTAATCAACTTCCCCACTCTTCCGCCTATTCCAAGCTAATCTCGTTTAGTCATTCACTGCTGATGTTCTTTCCACTATCAACGATTTATAATGAAGAGTCATCTCTGTGGCTCAATCTAATCTTGAAGTAATGCCCCAGATATAAATAGAAAAAAAAACAAAAAAACAAATTGGCTTTGCTGCACTTTTATTTTATGTCAAACTCATTTTTCTCCTGTAATGTCCGATTGCCTTCAACACCGACATCAATATGTGAAGCACATTGTTATTTGCAGCCTCTGTGCAAAACCTCTCAGAAGCTTATTAACCCTTTGATGTGAACTGTGAGGAATGTGCTTTATTTAATTGATGTGGGTGCAAGGAATAGTAAGGAATGAAAGTGCAAATGTTAAAAATGAATCTTTCTATGGCAAGACAACTGGATCTGTACTGAATTTGAAGTTTTTAAGAATCCTTTGGAAAAAAGTGCTATTAAACTACAAACTATTAAACTAAACTATAAACTACACTACTATTAAAAAAATACAGCAGAAGTAAAAATCAAAACAAATATAAACCGCCAATTGTCTCATTTCTTACTAATTAATTATGGATGTTGTACTTTTCAAAACACACTGATAGAAGCCAATGTACAAATAGCTAAAATGACAGAACACAAACAGTAAAAATACTGTTTAGCTCAATAAAGCAGCAGTTACAGTAAGCGACCAAAAAAAAAAAAATCTTTTGATAATCCATCCATCCCTCTTCTAAACCTGCTTATTTATTTATTTATTTATTTACTTATTTATTTATTGTGAATTTAGATTTGTGGTCCTGCAGCCGAGTCCAGATCTAGATCAACACACACAATGATGGACAATTGTGCCAACTTGCTTTTGAAAGTTGTAATTTTTGGAGATTACCTTCTGTACAGCTGCTTCATGTCTTGCCTTTCTGTTTGAATATAAAAAGAGTGGTGCACTCAAGAGATGATGAGAGTGTATTGTTTGCTAGTTAGAAAAACTGTGGATTTAAAAAAAACAGGAAAACGTGTCAAATGAATTTGTATCTTAAGTATATCAAAACTAAAACACTCGTTGCCCAGTTTCCCACCAGATTTGAGAGGTAGCTGTAATTTCTTTTTGTTGCAGTTACTTGTTTTTAGCCTGTATCTTTCTATAGTAATCACTTTTATTCTGCTGTGTTTCAGTGGCTCCATTGTAAGTGATTTCCACTCTGAATATGCAGAGTGAAAAATATGATGGGGTGGAGCATGGATCCAGGGTGGGTGACATCCCCATTGTTGTTGTTGTCCTCCTTCAAGATAATTCCATGTTGCGCATCAGAGCTGGAAGATCCAAGAAAACTAACTAGCTGAACTTTTCACCTCCTCTGTGTGAAACAGGTGAGTGATATAACTGTAGGGAGTTACAAAAGTTATTTAAAAGAGCTTACATGGGGAAATGTAGTACTTTTATTTTATAATTGTATGTCTTACAGTAGTTATTCTGTCAGTCAAATAGATCTCTTTATAACTCTGAAGTAAATTTAAATCTAATTTACAGAGTTTAGATTCAAATGTTTGTTACTCTGTTGAAATAAATGGAAAGTTGTTGGAAATTTAGAATTTTTAAAGGAGAGAAGAGCCTCTTGACTACAGCATTTAGTACAGTATCTAAAGTATTCTATTTGGATTGGATTACAGCCTCAAATACTTATGACTGTTCTTTTTTATTATTAAATGTACTTGTGTAAATACACTAGAAATAATTGGGCAATTAAGTCATCACTGTTAAATTAGTTCATTTTAAACCCAATTTCTATGCTGTGACCTTTACTAGTCTATTTGATTCCCCTTTGCTCACACAGCACTGTCTCCACTACAAGATTTGGCTTGACACAGTTAAATGTCAGATTGTGAAATGTCAAAAGTTAGCTGATTTGTAAATTGAAATAATAATTTGTGAGTGAGGAGTAAACAAAAAGACACCACCACAATGCATCTTTTGAATTATTCAGTCTATCTGCTGTATTACTAAATGAGGTAGCTACACGTCTGGCTGCTGTATATCTGTATATGTATATATATATATATATATATATATATATATATATATATATATATATATATATATATATACATATATATAAATGTTTATTGTCGTATGTATATATAATCCAATAAACATTTACATTTTTTCTGTAATAAACAATATCAATACTTTAAATAACTAGTCACACACGTGATTGTGGGTGGCAATGAACTTGAACAGACTATAATAGATTGTATGAAGTATACAAAAATGACTGGAGGACTTTTGACGGGCTTTCCAACTTCAAAGGGTGAAATCAGTTAAATCGCTTCATCTTTTTATTCATGTTTCCACCCAGAGAAGTTTGGTTCTTTGAGATTTACATTGCATTATCTAACTCTAGGTAACACTTGAGTGTAATTTGTTTAGCTGACAAGGCTAATGTACTTATTTACTCATAAACTGCAGCACCTATTATGTAATAATCATTTCCTCTTCCCTCCTTGCAAGGATAAATGACTGTCAGCCAATAAACAGACAACCAGAACTTACATTTTTAATTCATTATTGGCACAAGGAGGACGAGCAGAAACTCAAAGCAGCTCAGCAGGACAGCCCCAACCCTCAACAGGATTGCCTTCAGGGTAGCAACATGTCAGACACTGACTACAGGAGACTTGAGCTCTTTAGCAATATCCTGAGTGGTTGTAGCATAGGCCCATACTGTAACAACTCCCACCTGATTTTCCACAACACGAGCATCGACAGCAGCCTGGAGATTCTCGATGATGGATCCCCCTGGCTAAGAATAGTCATCTCTGTGGTGTACTTTATCGTGGCTACAGCAGGAGTGTTGGGGAACTTGTTAGTGATGTTCCTGCTGTACTCCACTCACACCATCACCACGGGCACCATCAATTTCTTTGTGTTCAACTTGGCTTTGGCTCACCTGCTGTTCTCGCTGGCCTTGCCGTTTTGGGCCGTGGACATTGCACTGGACTACAGCTGGCCTTTTGGCTTGACCACATGCAAGGCCGTGTCCTTACTCACTGGGCTCAATGTCTTTGCCAGCTGCTTTTTCCTGACAGCCATGAGTTTGATCCGGTACTGCTATGTGGCCACTGCCCTCAAACCCAGTGCCTCCCTGTGCAGCAGATCTTGCACTTCTCCAGTGGCCACAGCTTTAATCTGGGCCGGAGCGCTCGTGGCAGCGGCACCCCGCGCTGTGTTTGCTGACCTGAAGCGCGTGGGCAGTGGCAACGACACAGCGTGTCTGCTCCGTTTCCCAGATGGCACGGCCTGGCTTGGAATAAACCAGCTCCTGCGAGTGGTGCTGGGGTTTCTGCTGCCCTACGCCACCATCACCCTCTCCTACCTGCTTCTGATGCGCTTCCTATGCCGGCATAAACTAAAGGGCAGCAACTCAAAGCGAAGGGCTGATGTTTCAAAGTCTGTGGCGGTGGTAGTACTCTCATTCTGTGCCTGCTGGTTCCCGTACAATGTCCTGACGCTTTGGAGTGTCCTCATCCAGCTCGACATCGTCGATATCAGCCCCTCGTTCTACTCGGCTCAAACATATTTTTTCCCTCTGGCCAATTGCCTGGCGTTCACCAGCAGCTGCTTCAACCCAGTCATCTATTGCCTGGTGAGAAAAGAATACCGCGTGGCTCTCCATAATGTGCTCTTCAAGTTGAGCCTGGCCATCATGTCCAAGAGGCCCTATGGCATCAGTCCTGAAGAGGGGTCAGCAGAAGCCGGGCAGCTGGCCACTCCACTCGATACCATTTACAGCCAAACAATACAAACTGACACAAGGAGATATGTCCCTCTGTCAACACTCCCAGCAGTGGTGTCCAACCTGTAACACGACGACACAGTGATCAGATTATTTATACCTCTACTGTAGTTTTATGTAACAAAGATGGTATCCTTTTTATTTTAAAGGTTGTGTCTTTTATGAGCGGTAGAACCTGTCTTTTCCTCTAAGGATGTACAGTATGTGTATTTTAGATTTTCCTGTGATATTAAACACACCTGAGCGTTTGTGGATCTTGTATTTTATAATTTTATCTGAATGGGCAGCACAACTAGGAAGATTTACTTATTCACCACAAAGTTGATGTCTCCTATTCCTTTTCTTCTTCATCTTCTTCTTATTATTATTGTTGTATTGTTAACATGAAGTGCCAAGTTGTTTAATATTGTAAGAAACTAATGTGCAAATGTTTACTACTGTAGTTAGGGACAATCAGTATTGCTGCACTGTAGGTCTGGATTGTGGTTGTCTGTCCAGGTGTGAACACATTTTTGTGAATAGAAACTAATTAATAAAGCTGTTCATTACCAGCACTTTTTACTTTTTGTTTTTGTCACCCAGCCCCATAACAGCTCCATTCCACATAATGTAAAGTAAACATTAAGTAAATTTCCAGCTATGTCATTTAAGCTCCTTGAGTCTTTAAGTGTTCTCCTTGACTTCTGTCCCCTGTAATACTTTTATTAAAGACACTGTCAATTCACAAGTCAATTCCTTATTGTATTCATAGGAATGCAACTGTGTTTTCTGAAAAGTTACGGCGTCTAAAAACTTTGTATCAGAGCATACAGCATGAAACTGTTACCAGAAATAAGGCAGAAAACTGTGCTGAATATAATGTCAGAAACTGTGTATTTCCAATTACTTACAGTAACTAACTCCAAACCTACACTTGTAACATGGCTAACCGTGCCACAAAGTTGATCTCAGTAGGAAAGACAAACAGTACCAATTGTGTCTAAATAAAATGTCACATTATACAGTATGTTGTTATTTCAAGAACAACAGTGAGCTCAGGTGTTGTAGACTAAAGAAAAGTGGAGCACGGAGTTAGAAAAAGTAGTGAATAGTGAATAGATGTTTCACCTCTTCTGTGAGGCTTTTTCAGTTCTAACGGACTCGTAGGGAGTCCAAGGACCCCTGAGAGTCATTAGGGTCAAATGTATGAGTTTAAAATCTTAGAACTTTAGGCGCTTGGCCATGACCTCAATGACTGAGAATCTTCATAGATAGATATATCAAAGTTATTGAACATTATACATAGAATCATCACATATCTGGAAAAACCCCTGGAGACATATCATTCTGTCTCAGTGATTTCAGTACTGTGTGTGTATGTATGTATGTTATATATGTATGTGTGTGTGAGCATATATATATAATGCTTCAGTCTTTTCACTCTGAGCAATATTATTTAAGCAATATTATGGAAAATATCGCAGCACGCCACAAGATGGTGTTGTTGACCAACTGTAAAAACGAATGAGGCTCAAACTGATCCCACGCACAATAACATGGATAAACATTTGTTGTCAGAGCTGCTATCTATCAGTTCTTTTATCAATTAATGTGCTGCATTATTGAATTTGAATGACTTAGTCATAAAGTGTTTTCATACAGTTTCGTAAAGTTTTATTTAGATTTTAACTTCATCAGAAGATGTCTCAGTAAATATTTGACCGAAATATTGTCTTGGTTTCTGCTGTGTTTTATTATTTACAAATAGTTTAAATTTGTGAAACGTAATTACCTCTCAAATTTTAGTCTTTGACAGGGGAATACAAATTAACTTAAGAGACTAGAATCCTTTCAAGGTTTTAAAAATGTTAAGATACTGCACTATCATAGAAAACCAGAGCAGAACCCAACAACAGACATATAACTGAGCATAAATAGATTTTCACACTCCTTGAACAAGTTGTGCACTTGTAGTAAGTGAGGAGAAACTGACGGAGCTGTGGGAGCTGTAGAAGTGATTCCTGCAGAGGGCAGTGTGTCAGGCAGGTGGCTGTCTGCAGTCCTCTGGCGTCACGCAGATCTCTGATGGAGAGCAGCTGACATCCCACCACTCCCCGCCCAGCCGTTCAAATGACACGAGAGCACACTAAGCCAGGTTGCGATGAGTGTGACGATGGATTATGATTGGTTGTGACACATTCAGAGCTGAGATTTGGGGGAGGAGGAGCATGGCTGGCTGGTGCATCTTGACTGAACTAGATAAGCTCTTTGTTATTTGCGAGAGAAAGAGCTGTGGGGTCTCGCAGAAGTCCATCATCACGTTGAGAGCGTTGAAATCAGCAGATTGTGCAGTCGACAAACTGGGGAGACTTTCACTGTTATTAGTGTGCAGCATGTTGAGAGAGGGTAGACAGACATGTGACAGATTGTGCCTGAGGTGAGGCCTACCTTGAGCTGTGCAAGCTTCAGGGCCAGGGCTTGACATTAGCACCCGCCCACCCGCAATGTGGGCAGAACCTGGCAGTGGCGGGTAACAGTCTCTCTTACTTGCCACTTTGGTGGGTGGCATACACATACACATACCATCATATGTGTAATGTTGCTGGAGGTCACCAGAATGATGCTCCATCACTTCCAATAATCCAATCCAATCATCACTACAGCGTCTATCATGCAAGAGAGCCGATAAAAACAGTTAAAATTGACATATAGACAATTAAAACGTGCTGATTGATTCACAGTGTCAACTTATACATCAAGTAACAGTGGCTACATAACCTTCGAAACGAATCACAACTTTTCCATGTGCACACGTCCTTTATTGGTGCACTAGTACTTGGACAAATAACACTACACCTCTGGTTTCCATTCTCAAATTGTCACAAATTGTCAACTTGCACAAGTTGAACTTGACTTCGAGAAAACTGTCAACACTTTAGTGTGTGTCTGCCCTCCAGCGCTCGCCAAGCATAAACTCACTGGCTGCTTTGTGTGCCTGCTGTTCAGTTCTGTACACGCAGGTGCAGTTCTTTGCCTTTCCCTTGGTTTTGTTTCTTGCTCGCAGCCGACTGTACCACTCTGAAGGGAGAAGTGTTTGTTTGGCTGTTTAGTCACATATCAACAATCTTTCCCCCAAAATACATACTCTACCTTTGATATCTGCACATGTGAAATAATATAATTTGTTTATAATCAAATATATAGCATAAATGTGATACCATAGGTTGGTTCACTGGGGCTTCCTTAAGATTGTGTTGAATACATAAACAGTATTTTGCCATATAAAAACCAGAGCTGTTTTGAGGCATCATAGTGTATATATAGTTTAAGAGGCCTACATTAGTCAACCTCAACATTATCAGATTTTATTGGACGTTCAAGAATTATTCATTGAAAACATAACATCTGGCATTTTATCTTCTTATAAAATCGATATGGCGAAGATGTTAGCACAAGTGGCTTCCTGTTTACACATCCAGCATTCGAAATGAAGACAGAGGACGTGCACCTCACACCTCCTCCAGTGACTGGCAGATTGAGGATGTTGTGAGGTTGTTTACCTTAGATTTTCTTTAGCACAAATAATGTAAACACCTCACATATACAGCACGTACTTATAAAAAATCTTCAAGCCAAAGAATGCTTTGCTTAAGATATTGCTTTACTTCCTGTCTTCAAAGAATGTAACAATGCTCATCTTGCAGTGACATTTTATAAAATGCTGAAGGAGCTCACTTGTGTACTTAAAATAAAAGGTCTTCAACTAGGGATTTATTAGTTTATTTAAATCACTCGGAAAAATCACCTGAAAAATGAATACATTCCCTTTGTTAAAACAAAACAAATCATATCAATCAAGTATACTTACACTAATAATAATAATTACAAGCGCAATCATACCTACAATAACTACCATTATAAATAAAACTACCAACATTAAACATCCACCATACAACATCAGGGGGCTGGAGGGTATGGCTTATCCATGGGGCATGGCTTATTTCAAAAGAAATGTCAAGTAAATTAAGGTATTACATCCAGTAGGCCCAATTCAAGTCAGAAATCCCACCAACTATATATTTGTGACACAGTAGATCAATTGTGCAGAATAATAGCTGCCAAGAAAAATACTTTGTTTCATTCCAAAATGCTATACATCCATTTTAGAAACATAAATATGTTGATAGATGTTAAATACCCTTATTCAAAATATACACGATATCTCATTTCATTTATTAGGTCCTGCTTCAGCTGCAGCAAAGCGGCAGTTACTCTCCCTTGGGTGAAGAAAGGTTCATACATCCTCTAAAATGTCGTGATTCTGTAAACATAAAGCACTTCTTCAACAGCAACTTCAATAATAATTCCTCCCCAAGTTTTATTACACTGGAGCACTTGTCACGTTTTTCATTTGGAACAAGAAGCGCAACTCTTTTTTTATGTAACAAATAATACAAGAGAAGGTGTAAATTAAACTATTTATATGGATGAGACGAGGGCCAGGAACCGACCAAAATAAAAGCAGAGTAGTTGCCTTAGCACAGACCGCTCACTTCATGTTGTGTTTAGCTTCAGTGGTCACTTGTTTGGATATTTTTGTGCATTTGGCATTGATGATATCAAAAGTTCCTGCTAGGAATATCTCTGTGTCCCTCGCAACACCTGAGAGTCTGACGAATACCTGGAATACGGTCAATCTCATCCCATGGTTAAAAGGAGATCTGTACGAATGTGATGGTAACGGCACTTAAATACAATAGGAAACAGGACAAACCTTAGAAATGACCCTGCAATGGCAAAAGTTATATATAGGAAATCCTAAAACAGCAAAGAACAAGCAATTAAAAATTAAACCTGACTTTGCATTTGGTTAGAAAGAAAATACTGTTGGCACTGTGTTAAATAGATAGAGGTTTTCTAGCCACACAGATGAAGTATCCTCTCAGGTTGTGGTATAAAGCAGAATAAGGATCCTTAACTCCAACAGAGAAGGGAGATGACGGCACGATTTCAGAGGTAGCACACTGTACCACTGCAGCTAATACAGAGAAGGTTTCAAGAATACATGGGCATATCATATATTTTTGTGTCTTTATAAACGTTGTTTTTCCTCGGATTACGGTTTGCAGTTTCTCATAAAATGAAAACAGAAGAGCAGTATAACATTTCAAAATACTGTATTGCAATGCAGGCCCAAATAAATAAACGCATATTTCAAAAAGAAGATTACTTAAAACTGCAATCCAGTATTGTTGAAAGCACCACTGCTATTTTGGTTACACAAACATAGGCGAGATATTTTAAGAATTTGTCTTATTATTTATTCCACCGAACAGAAATCTATGCTGGGAAAATGTTTCGTCTCATCTCACGAACACAGTCGCACCGTAGCACTGTTGTTTCTGGATTGCAGCATTAAGAGTTAATAATATAAGAATCAGTTTTTACCACAAGTTCAACATGCCTGAAGGCCTACCCTTGATTTGAATACATTTTACATATAAGAATAGATATACATTAAGCTATTTTATACATTTCTGGTAACATAAACATATAACTTTGTATCATATTTATCGTAAAAGAAAATGTCTTTTTAAAGGCAAGAGGTTAAGATAAATTATATCAACCATGAAATTTGTAATATAAATGATTCTGACTAACATACAGAGTTAACCAACACACTGCTTATTAATTCATCACCTGACTACAAAAAAGGACATTTAATATACATAGTTTACAGGTATTGGCATTGTTATTTCGGGCCCTGTGGCACAGACTGTAAGGCAGTCAGATCCTATGCACATATACTACATATCCCTGTTTGGAAACTCTTTATTGTTCTGTTGTTTTCACTGTCTCTCCTCTATCTGTTAGTTTGCGATTTCTCTTAATTTCTTTCCTCCATGTTGTATAATGCAAAAGGTTGAATGCCACCCTCTCCTGAAAAATAAACGGAAGAGTCAGCAGGTTGGATTTAAAAAAAAAAAAAAAAAAAGCCTTCCTATGAGAAAGCCGTGTCCAAGATTTTTTTTGTACATTAGAATAATATCTGACAACAAATTGACTTACTCGTCCTCGCATTTAAAAAGCACATGCAGAGCTGTTGCACATCTATGCTTCAGAAACATTAAACACAACAGATGAGTAATTCACTACTCGCTATAATATGATTTGTTTCCAGTTGCACATAATGTTTATAATTATAGTTATTAAAATGTATTCATACAGCACTTTTCAAACCAATGTTACAAAGCGCTGTACAACAAAATCAACAAAAGAAAAGGCAAAAGAGATAAATAATGAAAAATGGCAGACCATGATTTTTAGATTTTGTAGTAGGCTGACTTTAGACCAGCACTGTCTGTCAGATTTAACTCTTCTTGAACTTTCACTAGAAACTGTAGACTAAAGACGAGCGGGAGTCCTGCTGTTGCTATCAGAAGCGTAGCTGTAGGTATTATCTTGAAGAGACTTCCTCTTCTTAAAAACAAGTTCAAATTGATATAGTTTACTTTCTCTAAAAGGGGGAGGGGCCACTCCACTGATTTAGTATTGCATTTCCACAAAGTTGGAGGCCTTTCTGAAAAAAGTGCTTAAATTCTACGCAGCTAAGGTAGATATATCTGGGACTCTTCGACCCCATTTACACCTGGACTAATATGTGATCTGGATCCGGCCTTGGTAAGAAAAAAAAGCCTGTGAATGTGCTCAGGCTCACATTCTGATCAGATCTCAACCGAACTGTGATTTAAAAATTCAGCCACAGAATGGGGAAACTGCTATATTTTTAACATTTCAAACTTCTTTTATATAGTTTTGACATTTTGTCAAACTACTGTCAACTATATACCTGCAACTTCCCATTTACTCATCATTGTATGTTATGGCCGTGGTTAACCATCGCTCTGTTATGATGTTTTTGTAACCTGTTTTTTTTATTATAGCCCATACCATTATTAACATGCTCTTGGCATTGTTTAGATGTTTTTGTATTTGCACCTTACTACCACTACTACCATTTAACCCGTCAATCCTTCTATTTATCACTTACTTGCAAAATTTCTGACATTGTGTACATTTGTTTTTGCACCTTACTGATAATCTCTATGCTTATATTTGCACTCTGTATATCTGCAGTCTTTGCCACTTTGTATTGCGACTGCTGGACATCAAATTCCCTCTGAATGAATAAAGTAATTTCTTAGACTATGGGGTGTGTCTATGTTTGTTTATCTACCAGTCTAGCCTAGCTGATTTAAATAATGACATACGGAGATCAGAACCAGGTTTAAAGGTCCGTGAACCAAAGGTCAATCCTGATACAGACCACATACAAGGTGTAAAAGAGACCATCAAGCTCCAGTACGCTTGATCCTACTTAATCCTGCTTGAAAATGTTTGATTTCTCATAATGCAACCAATAATGTCTTTTTCCCATGCCTTCCTGTCTGGTCAGTGCCCATGTCGGTCCGACTCCACATCCCCAGTTTGTAGCAGAGACTTTTTTAGATGCTATTTTCACACACTTGACGAAGCTCCAGAGCTTTATAAAACATACAGTGCTCCTGTATTGTGTTAAATCAGTGGAATGCCCCTTCAAATTCAACAGCTCTTTATGTTTTCATACAAGTTTTCTTTCATTGTCAGGTCTTTAGGTCTACATCATTTATGAAGCACTTTGTATCACTGTTTTGAAATGTCACATATTTCCTTTATTGTGATTAATATTATTGTTACAAAGTGAACAAAACACATTATAATCTCTGAATATTTTTGTTAAGTATTTCCATTATTAAAAAGGTTTTGTAGCCTTAGGAAATACTTCTTTCTATACACTGAAAGTCAAGAGACTGTTCTGGCTTCACACTGTGTGCCGAAAGAAAATGCGGATTGAATTTAAAGCAGTTAATTGATTGTAATATTTGTTTGGCATCTATTCAGATGGGATGGCTGTACTATAAAGGATGCAAAAATCATAATGATAACCACCTCTGCAAGCAAAAATATGTTACTAAATGATCGAATCATAATCAAATAGTAATATAAGTCTTTGCTTGGGCCCTGCATCTGGGGATCATAGATGGCAAATGATTTAACAACACACTTGTTGCTTGTCACAGGCGTCACCATGAGGGGATATTGTGCTTGTTAAAGCCTTTTTCTACATTTTGTCATTTAAGTGAGAAGCAAGTGTGCTCGTAGCGGGGGAAATCATGAATCCATCTTCGTCCCCAGTGTTTTACACATCTCTTCTCACGTCTTCAGATTAAATAAAGAAACTCATTAGGTTCAGTATTGCCATTGTTGTGGCATTGGCTTATGGGTTAGGGTTAGGGTTAGGGTTAGTCAAACCGTGCAGAGAATTCACCGCACACAACGGTCCTTGCGCTAAACTGATTGTCAAGTTCTGGTACAGGCAAAGTTTGAATATGTGCAAAGTTTTTTTTTGTTTGTTTGTTTTTTTTTTTTTTTTAAAGAACGTTGTGAGATGAAGCCTCCAGTGATCCTGCTGGATCCACTGCAGAGCTTCTCTTCATGGGGTTTTTGTAGGAGGATCTGAATCAGTCTTCTCACACTCGAGTGACCATCATGAACTCTGGTCACTTTGGAATTGGCAGTCAGGATCCTGGGTGGCCACCATAGCCCTGGCTGATAGACTGAAGGGAGAGAAAACAGATGAAATTACAACTTATCTCCATTTACAGCTTCACAAGGGCGCAGGTTTAAAGGAACAGTTATAAGAATAGTTTCTTGCTGAGGTTTAGATGGAGAAGATCACTCTCCAAAACACCACTTTCATGTCTGCATGCTACATACAGGCAGGTGATTAATTAATGGAAAAAAAAGGAAACACCAGTATAAAGATATTCCCTCATTTGAGTTTTGATGATGGCGGTGGTGGAGCGCTGTCTTAACATGTCGCTCCAAAATCTGCCATAGGTGTTAATCATTTTCAAACTCATCAAACCATCAGGATATAAATGTTTCATCATAGGATAAAGGTGATCAGTAAGGATGCTGCTGCCAGTGGCCATTTAGTTTATCCTAGCATAAAGACTGGAGACAAGGGTAAATAACCATCTTTGATCTGTACAAATGTAACCAGCTTACCATCACATTTAATAGTAACTAATTTAAATAACATATTATATACTGTTTGTTAAATTTGTTTTTAAAATTAATGTTTGCCAATAAAAATAATTCTCAGCAAATGAAACCGCAAATTTGGTTCAACCTTTGGACAGAGCCAGGCTAGCTGTTTTCCTGTTTCCAGTCTTTGTGCTAAGCTAAGCTTTTTAACCTGAGAGCGGTATCAATCTTCTCATCTAACTCTCAGCACAAAAGCAAACAGACTATATCCTTAAGTGTCAAACTATTCCTTTAAATATCAATTCGTTTTCAGTCTTTAGGGGGAGAACTCTTCACACTGGCACAAAGCAATCGTATGAAGGAACAGCATTTTTCAACACTTGCTCTGAATAATTCTTCTAGACTCCAATAACTGAAACATTCAATACCATGAGTGTTTGGTTTTATGGCTATGACCAGAAGAAGAGCCAAAAGAGAGGACATGCAAACCAAATTCTGAAGCCCAATTTAGAGTCTAGTGAAAAGGTTTCGTGTTGACGAAGCAGGATTAGTCGTCTGTTGTCATCACACACTCATATTTGTTTGAGAAGTCTGTTGTAAAGACAATTGCAAGCTCACAGCAGACCCAGTGGAGAAACACTTCTATATATGGCCCGTGTTTTCAAAAGGCAATTTCGTCTATTTGCTCTTGATATTGCAATCTGAGAGAAGGTAACGGTGTCTTTCAAGGATAGCAAATGTTGTTTCTCCTGAGTTATTCCGGCGCAAACGTGGCACGCACGCACACATAGACATACACGGACACACATACACACACACAGACATACAGCCTCTTCACCTGCGTCACAATCCAGCCCACATGGTGCATTCACGACGCTGAGCCCTGCAGAATCGCTGTGACGCCGCTGGTGAGTCACAGCCAAGGTTTTCTAACGATGAATGTGTTCTATGGCATAATAACAATCTTTTTATGGTAAATAATATTCAGTTTCAGTGTTGAAGACTTGCTATTCCTTCACAGACACAAACTAGATTAACCTCTGTACATAAATCTCAAGCTCCATCCAGCTTTTTAAAGATCAACACTGCGTTTTCATTCTCCCTCCAGGCGTGTGCAAATGGTGAAATGTCATTTCAGATGTGACATAAACGTACTTTTGAAAAGATGGGAGTAGGTGAAGTGTATGACAGCTGCAAACTTTTCCCCTGCACTGGCTTTGGCAAATGCTCTGGATGTGATGTAAGAATGATGCAAACTGTTTTAGGACATGACTGGTTTAGCAAATAGGGATGATAAAAGATGTAGACACAGGCACAAACCTGGTCTGTGAGGATTCGAGGCTTAATATCAGGAATGGCACCCCCTCTCAGCTCATCTTCCACAGCCATGAGTCTGACAACAGGGAAATAGAAACAAACATACCGGTTGACAAAAATAGAATTAGGAAGCCGGTGTTCTTCAAATTTACTGTAGGATTACGTGGCCATACGATGATATTAAGGTCTTGACATGTTTCTGGGTACATTCAGCTATCCTCAGAGCTTCCTGAAGCTGAATCCGAGCCGCCCTCAGAACGGCTCAGGCAGTTCAAATTCAGCTGTTCAGATGCAGAACTTGTGAAATGAGTGTGTGCAGGACAGTTAAGTGTGCATCCATCTACTATATCTGTACAGAGGCGTTGTTTCATTTCACCGAAGGAGGCTTTCTACCAAATGAGATGTGAGCTCTGCATACTCCACTTCCACAAAATAAGCATTTCATTGGGTAGGAATCCCACTTTGTTCCATCAAATATTTCCCTCAAGTCCAGCTAGCTGCAGTCAGACTGAATCGGGCTTTGTTTTTACTGCCCTGATGATCAAGTTAAAAACGAATTCTTAGGGAATTTGTGAGTCAGCCTCATCAAGTGTTTCATATTAAGTATGAGCCTAATGGGTATGATTTACAGAGTTTGTTGTGATAGTTAAATGAGCTACATTTAAAGGAATAGTTCCACATTGGTTCATAGTTCACATTTTGAGAAACACACTTTTTTGCTTTCTTTCTGAGAGTTTGATAAAAAGATCAATGCCTCTCTTACGTCAGTGCGTTAAAGGTACCCTGTGGAGTTTCTGACCAATACAATGTGCAATGCATTGAACCCTATTCTATTCTGTGCTGCACTTACTTGCATGGACACAATAGCCATCCAAATGCACTTCAAAAGAAAATGCGGTGGAAAGGGGAGGTGGAAAACAATGTAGAAAGTATGATGGAAATATAGCATTATTGTTGGTGTCATGTATAGATTGGACGTACAGACGGAGGTTACAGTCTCCTCATCACTTCACGCAGGTCTGATGCTCCACCTCAGCCATACATAAAAACTTTTTTTGCGATAATTTAAGTTCTGTTTTTATTTTTTCAGCTCAGTTTCTTCATAAGCACATAAAAAATGTGCATAAAAACAGGGTGGATGAAACTGCACATAATGATGCATGTAACGTGGCCACGTATGGACTTGGTAACATGGTAAAAATTTATGTGTCAATATAAACTGCATTTGTTCACAAGAATAGTCCACAGAGTACCTTTTAAGTGTGGAGATAAAACCAGGAGATTAGCTTACCTTAGCATAACGACAGCACCTTTAAAACTCACTGATTTACTAATAACATACTGTACCTCAATTGTTAAGTTAACATAAAAACACAAATGTAAAAAACAACTTATTTTTAATTTTAGTCAGGCTAGCTGCTTCCCCCTGCTTCCAGTCTTTATGCTAAGCTAAGTTAATTGCTGCTTTTCATTTAAACTCTCAGAAAAAAAGGCAAATAAAAGTATTATCCCAAATGTCCAAAGTATTTCTTTAAAAATGAATACATATGACATAATGCAGGTTGTATTTCACTATAAAAACAAGCTCTCAAAGTTTAGGAAAGATCGGTATTTGCCACTTCATCCTTCATTAAACACAGATGTGTTCCTCTAAGTACTTATGCAACAGACCAAAAACATGTCTTTAAATGGAAGCAACTTCTAAAAAAAATTAAAAGCTGGTCACCACTTTTAGCCTCCTTTACTTTCCACTACTTCACTCTCCTTTACTTAATTTGCCCTGAAGTTGTGTTTAATTACTGTTATGTAACAGTTTGCTGGAGCACATAGATTGTTGTTATAAGGTGAATTATCATTGCCTGACCAGGTGTGAGCAGCAGAAACGGGCTTTACGTGACTATTATTTAATAACTTGGAAGCAACTTGGAAGTGACAAATTTCATGCCATAGAGAAAGCCAAGCAGTAAGTGTCAGAGCCTCTTTCTGCCAGCTGTAGTTCAACCTGAACGTTAATCACCTGGTGATGATGCCTTTGATTTGAGAGTCCTTCTCCATTTGCTGCTGCTTTAGACGCCGCTCACTGTCCTCCAGGCGGTTCTGGTACTGCTGTAGGATCTTGTTTGTCTGCTGCTCCTGCGTCATAAGTCTCTGCTCATATTCTTCAAGCTTGCGATGAGACATCTTCAGCCGCTCCTTCAAGGAATGTATTTCCTCCTCGTACTCTTTTACCTGAAATAAATATAAAGTCACTTCACCTGTGTCGTTCTGGTATTTAGAAATATTCAGATCTATCATTAGACGTAGCTCGGTAGTAGTGCTCTCATTATGGTGAGCAGCAGGTGGAGTTAATGTGCAGACAAAGCTTTAAATGTATGCAATAAGCACTGCAGACATTTTTCCAATATAGCAAGAGTGTGGGAGTTATTCATCAACAGTCACTGCTATGCAACTCATTTATGATTCTGTTACAGCTTTGATATATAGTTACAATAAGGCAGAACAGGTTAAAACACTTTCACCTCGGCGCAGGTTATGTCCATATAGAAATGAGCTGAATAAATGTTTTGTGCATAACATGGGTGTGATATGTACAATATGACTGATCCATTTTTTTTATTCAGCCTAGAAGTGCTCTAAGTTTCTTACCTACAATCAAATAAGATCAATTGAGGTATACACAGACCAGACCCTTAATAATGACCATTTTAAAATACAGTAACTTTTTTTTTTATTTGTACCATATGAATTCATGTTCATCTTGTTCTGTATCTTTGATTTCACTTCAATAGTGTCACACATATTTTGACAATACTTACTTTTCACATTTTCTAACCTATTGCTAAGTGTTCACTGGAAGCGAGAGGGTTTACTTTTTAAAAAGGAAGTTAAAAAAAAGACAAACGTGTGCTTTACCCTGTCTAGTCGTGACTCATCCATGCTCTTGGAGTACTCTTTCAGCTGGCCTTCACGGTCCGGCCGCAGGCTCTCGATGTCAGCAGAGAGATGAGGCATGTTGGACACCCAGGCGACTGTCCGTTCATTGAGGGCCGGGGTGTTTAGTGTCGACTGGGAACCCTGCAACAGCAACATGGGTCAGTCATGCCTTCAATTCATGTCTTCATATTAGAAATATTTGTTATGAATCTGGATGTGGTCTCTCTCTCATGCCAGTGCAAATAACAGAAACATGTTACTATAATAGCACATTGTTTAAAGTAGTGAGGCACTAAAGAAATGACAAGCTTATGTGAATACATATTTCTATCTTGAAGCTCCATTTTAAATTTCCTGTAGGTAGACTGACCTGTTTATTGCCTGGTTTGAGCAGATGCTGCTGTGGCGGCTGCAGTTGTGACTGAGGCTTCTTGGTGTTTTTCGTGGGCGTGTCTGTTGACGCCTCTGCAGCTGCAGGCGGGCCCTGGTTCTCTTTGGCAGAGCTCGTCTGGTATGGGAGGCCAGGAGCTGGACTGTCTGTCACCGACAGCTGTGCGTCCTGTTGTTGCTGCGGCGGCGGCTGTTGCTGCTGTGGCGGCTGTTGCTGCTGAGTCTGTCGCTGTTTCGGCTGACTGCCGCTGAAGTTTGTGTCAGAAGAGTCGAGAAGGAGGTTCCGGCTTTGCGGGCGAACCTTTGGAGGCGTGGCGGTGGCTGGAGTGTTGATGGACCGCTGTGACTTGAGGTGTTGTGGTGGGGCGATGGATGACTGGCGGACATGGTGAACTGTAGTAGGCGGTGTGGCCAAAGAGGCAGGGGTGCCCGTCCCAGTCGCTGTCTGAGATGCAACTCCCATCAGGTGCTGCTGCTGGAGAGACTCCTGAGAAGAGAGAAAAAGGTGACAAACAGGCAAGACATTATCAAGAAAATTAAGCAAATGTTTACTGAGTATAATTTGAAAATACCCAACTATAATATCCCCCAGTGCTAAAATCCAATAAGACACAAAGACAGACAGAAGTACACATAGCTAATGCACAACACAGATCTGACACAGGGACACTAAGATTAATGAAAGAAACACATTCACTGCACCAGTATTTCAGACACAGACCATCTGAATCATTTGAAAGATGCTATAACGTGACTTGTATGGATGGTACGAAAGAATGAAGGATGGAGACCATTCAAAGTGTTTTACATAATTCATAAAAGGCATTAAGATATGACAATAAGAAGGTGAAATATAAGTAGGATTGGATAGGAAGTGTAGAGTAAAATAGAAGATAATAAAAGCCAAAAAGTATTAAACAGAAGGTTAAAATTATAGTGTGGTTCCAGCACAAGATAGGAGGAAATAATTCCCAAATGACATTTAATGAAAAGCAAACAGAGAAGTTTTGAGCCTTGATTTAGAAAAACTAGTTGCAGCAGACCTCAGGCTTTCTGGGTTTGTTCCAGATATGTGGCGCATAAAAGCTGAATACTGATGTTTTGTTTTGACTCTGGGGACGGTAAGCAGGCCTGTCCCAGGCGACATGAGAGGCCTGGATGGTCAGAAATATGTTTTGGCCCTAAACCATGTAGTGCTGGATGGATGGATGGATGGATGGATGGATGGATGGATGGATGGATGGATGGAAAAGCACTGTCTTGACACACCATCTGTATTAATAGACAGGAAGCCTGTGATGTTTGTTCCATTAAGGCCCACGCAGCCGGACAGAAATAGCTCAAGAGTACAGTACATGACTGTATCATTGAACTGTTCATTTTACAGACAGGCTGTAGTAAACTTGTCAACATGATAAATCAGCAGCCACCGTATACAAGTCAGAGAGGCAAAAAGGTCACTTTAGATTTACATTTCATTAAAATCTGCCCCCAAAAATACAAGAAACCTGCTGGACTCCATTAAGACAAGTGACAGTTTAATTAAAGCATATAATGTGGGTTTCCATGGTTTTAAAACAAGTTTGACATCAATTATGTATAAAAAAAACTTTTCTCCAAAGTTTATTAGCTTTTACTGGAAATGCCCAGTATCAAGATCTGAGATCTGAGTCTGATCAGCAGTACACAGATGGTTAAAGTATGTATAATATAATGATATATGTAGTATCAACCGTTACGACACTCTTTTCTACCCCGTTGACCGACAGCTAGTTTTCAGCCCTGTTGAAACAAGGACACACGCTATGATTGATGTCAAGTACCCTACACGGATGATCCTGCTCCAGTGTGCAGTCTGATTTGCATGTTCTGCTGCTCATTAGAGGGTCATTTTGCACACATTTTCTATTTTGTTGGGATGTGAGTTTCACTCTGCAGCCTGGCAATCGGTCTGAATGCAGTGGAAACTAAAGTACGAGCAGGATCTAATGAACCACGAGGGCCAATCTGAATTTGTTGAACAATCAAGGTGTTAAAATCACACTAAGAATAAATAATAAGGCTCAAGTATGTTAGGCATTTGGCTTAAAAATTTAGAAGGAAAAAAACACAATCCAGGTATTTTTAAGAAACCTGAGAAAATAAATTCTTGGCTGTGACTATCTTCATCACAACGTTTGTAGATCCAGCGGTGATAATACTGTGTTTGTATTGATGTGAGTGATTGAGTGATTTGAGTGATGACTGATTGAGTGATGTAGAAAAAGCGAGAGATCTAAGCCAGGAGATCCGCTGATACATACCACATGTAAGAGAAGAGTTAGTCCAAAAAGTGCAGAGGTGTAGTTAGCAGTTTCAGGCTTTTCAGGCCAACTTTTTTCAAGGGCTTTGAATAACGCTGAATAATAATCAAGTAGCTGTACAATAGTTTAAAGTTTTGTCCTAAACAAAAGCTTGAAGTAGCAACTGTAAATCATAAATTCACATAAATATCTAACTTCTAGTTGTAGCCGATGACAACTTTCAGATGAATAAGATGGCCAAACCCAGAGCAACATAAATAGCAAGTCTTAAACATTAAAAAATATGTTTTCAGGTGGAAAAGCTGAGGATAACATCTCTGTATTCCAAAAGGTCTGAGATGTGCACTCAGTTGCCAGTTTATTAGGTACAATTAGCTCAAACTAATGTAGTCTAACACAGCGGTCCTCCCTTCATGAAGGTTATGATATTCTGTTTTTGTTGGAACTGTTCGAGAGCGGTGTGATTCAATTGTATGGTCATGTTAAAGGATGTAGACCCACTATACAGAGAGATGTTTCTATTATTTACCACACACTCACTGATATAAATGGGGTGGACGAAATAATAGAAACATTGTACCATACAATTAACTGCCAAGTGAATGTATATTGTGACAGGTCTGACAGACGACCCAGTTTGAAGACTTAGAATGACGTACAATAAATTATTTTGAATGTTACAGATAGTTAGAAGTCACTGCTTTGGATAAAAGTGAACAAAAAAAGAAAACTGGACTGAAACTGAGCTGCAGCATGTGAACCATAAGAGTTTACAAGGACAAGCTAACAAGTTCTCCACCTGGTGGTGCTCTTTAAAATACAATACCAGTCTGGCTATTCAGCTGCAGTTAAGATATGGAGACCAATTTCTGTCCTGGCGGAAGTGGTGTTTTACAGATTATACACTCATTAATAAGCAAAGAGATGTTCTATTGTAACAAATTTATCTATGATGACTGTCCACTGCTTTTAACAGGACCCCAACTTATAGATTCCTACTTAGAAGTATTGTTGCGTGCATAAATATGATTGTAGACACTAAACAATTAAAAAGAAACAGATCTTGTTTTCTATATTCATTGCACATGTAAGATTTGCAGATATCTGTGAAAATATATGCATATTATTTATGAACATAAGACTGTCTTAATATTGAGAGTGTGAAGATAAGTGAGAAATTCCTACCTGCACCTGCAGTGACAGCTGGTGCCAGGCGTAGTCATTGCTCTGATTCTGCCGGGTGAAATCATCGCTGTAGCTGTGTGAGTGGACAATGCTGGGCTGCACCAGACTGCTCTGTGACCGCAGGCCGGACAAGTCCTCGCTGCGGGAGAAAGCGTTGTTGCCAAAGGCCGGCTGATAGTCGTGGTGGCCGTTCTCGGGCTCAGGGGCGAGGAGGAGAGGAGGAGGATGAGGCTGAGACTGAGCTGGGGAGTTCTGCGCGGCCAGATGGAATAGTGGGTTCTGGAAAGACAAGGGGAAGTTCATGGCCGCTGCTGCCTGCTGCTGCTGTTGAGAGATTGATTCGGTGGGCCCCCCTATGTGGCCCATCTGGCTCAGCCTCAAACCAGAGCCTGATGAGCCCGCTGGCATATGCCCTCCCATACGAAGGGGACCGCAGAGGTTCCCGAAGCTGTGGCCCAGACCAGCGATGGAGGCTTGAGAGGAGGTGAGCATGTCTCCCACAGAGTTCAGGTTGGAAATGCTGTTCATACGGGAGTCCTGAAGATCCATCATGGACACACTTTTATTCACACTATGGACCTGAAAGAAACAACAAAAACATTGTTCATGACAAAGAAATGAAATAGTCATTAAATTATTAAATTACATATTCAGTAAATGTGTCTATCTTTTGTTTTAAACATTAAGCACAGATTGAAATACTGATGCCTTCAGAGAGGTTAATGCATTAATATAGTTATGATGTACCAGTGTCTTACTAATGTAGCTTAACTTCCATTATCTTTTTAAAAAAAAAAAACAATTTATGTCTTTTTTTGGCCTTGTTATTCTTTCATATCTTGTTGTAATGTCTTTCTGTGTAGTATGTAAAATACTACATAAATTAACTTGCTTTACCATGCCTTATGGATCTTTTACTTAATTACTAACTCATGCAAAAATCCATCTAATCAAATCGAAAGTCTTTGATGATTACATAATCCATAATAATCAGCAAAGTTCAACCATAATCCACTCTCAAAAGAAGTACTCTATCTTTTCTATTATTATTATTATTATTATTATTATTATTATTATTACTAGTAAAATAAGGTTCTCCAAGTAAATCAGAAACAAAGACTGCTCACATAAAGTGGATTAAAGTATGATAACACAGTCATATCACTTTATGGTAAAATGTATATACTGATGTACTGTACTTCCACTGGAGGCTTATAGAGCTGCAGAATTAAAACATAATTCACCAAGCAGCACCAGAGCAAAATGAAACTGTTGCATTTAGTCATCATTACCTTTGGATCGGGTTCAGTGATGTCCGAGCTGCTCGTGCAGTATGCGGGGCTGGATCGAGCCAGCGGCGGGCGGGTCACGTAGAACACCTCCCTCGACGTCGAGCGGAGGTCTCGTTCTGCTTGACGCCTCATGTTCAGATTTGATGAGAGGGACTCTACAGCTGAGACTCCAGTCGTGGGGGATGGCAGGCGAGAGATGTCTATTGAACTGCACGTACACAACATGTAGCGATGTCACAAAGTGCTATAATGGGTTCATCAACACTCTCTCATAAATATTTTACACTTTATCCTATCCCAGAATTGTTGGAATATTTTTTAGAAAACTAAAAGGGCGAAGCAGAATATCACAAGAAACGTCAGAGACATGAAGAAAATTCTGTTTATCACAATGTGGTTTTCTTTAGATTTCCCAGTTATCACAGGAACCACTGGATTCATCATGGATCACCATCACTGGGATGCAAATGTCCCTCGTATAGTTTTATGTATTTCACCTAAATATATGTTCATAAAATATTTTCAAAGAACATTTCAAGGTATTATTTATGGATTAAATACAAAAAATGACAACTATTTGGTTAGATTTTAATATAGCCAAATGTAAAGAGGCAAATACATATAGATAAATTAGTCATTTCAAGAAGCAATGATAGCCTCATTCCTTTGCTGTTTTTATTTGATAACAAAGTGTGTGAAGAAACCAAAGTATACCACACACTGTTAATCATTCATATTCACAGATGAGAGTTTTTGATCATATGCACCTGTCACTATGACATCATGGTATGCAAGAACTTATGTGATTGTTGCATAATGAACCCAGCGAGGGGAAGGTGTGACTCCATCCTGTCAGTCACCCGTAGCCTCCTGGGTTGGAGACACGAGAAATGACAGGAGCCTCATCCTTTGTGTTGGTTTAAATTTACAGACGACTTCTCTCCTCATTCAATTACATGTTCACTGCTGCAGGTCTTTGCTGCAGAGATGAGGGCTCGGTAGGCGGGACTTCTAATAGTAAACAGAAAATAGCTGCAGTGGAGTCCTTCGATATTACCACTGTTTTTCTCCTACTTAAAGAGTTCTTATTTAAACAGTTAGGCTGTAATGAGAGCAAACGTCTCTTGACAATAGCAGAGTGCTGAAATGAATTAAAACACAGAGGAGAGAGGTTTGGGTAAAAGAGTCTGGGAACAGATGGTGCTGGCAAGTACTGATTGATAAAATACTTAAAAAGCCTGAAGAGGTGCATTAGCATTAGCATGATGGGTTCTTAGAAATACATCAGTGTTTGGGTTTGAGCTACTGATTGTGTGTAGTCTCTGCCTTGTCATGTGCTAATGTTAATTGCTCCCACATGTATCTGTGTTTCCTCTGTTCGTTTGGAGTTATGACCAGTCACTTTGTCTTGGTAAAGTCATTGATCATCTGTTCAAACTTAAGGGCAGAGGCACACTCTTTGAGGACATCCTAACTGAAGTGCAGCGCTAACAAGAAAGGAAGCCATCAGGAGATACCTGTTTAAGTCCCGCATCATAAGGCTTTGGAAGTCAGAGGACATGAGACGATTGAAGGATGGCCGTGAGAAGAGTCTGTCCTTCGGTCGATCTGGCTGGTGATTTGTGGGCATGTGGAGCTGCGGGTTCCTCAGGGCGACGCTGATGTCATTCAGCAGCCGCGGCAGGGGTCCCAGTTTTAGAATAGCATCCTGCAGCATGGAAAGTTTTCAAAATCAGGAAGATTCAAAGCTCACATGCCTTACAGGGGAGGGTTCCCAGCAATTTCTTGCACCACGGACAATTCTATTGACCGTGTTATAGCAGCCCAGGCAACCGTGGGGAGGACACGACTGAAGAAAAGGTAAAATAGAGGGTGAAACTCATGACCTACTTTAGTCCAAAGTCATTATCCTGTTGTTGTGGGCCTGACAGGGAGGCATAGGGAAAGATGAATCACAGGCACACTGTTCGCCCAGTTCAAGGTAATTACTGCACAAGCCTATGATCTTAAATTAATTATTTGTTATTTTTTTTAGATTATCATCATTATTATTATTATTATCACAATAAATGGGGATGCTCTGATCCAATGTGCTGGGTAGATTTCAGCACTGATACTGAGCTCATGTCACCAATTAACATTTAACACCTTTAGCACACTAATGTTGTTTGTGACAGTTACATTCATACTGTCACGAGCCGTTGCTGCCTCGGCTTCACTTTCTCTTGTCGGGAAGTCATTTTAAACATTGAATGGAGACTTTTATTACATGTAACACATATTAAATACATTTAATTTTGGGATATAAGAGGCATGGTGCTGGAACTGTCCTCTGTATCTGCAGATATCTTTATTTTAGGTATCTGAAGGGAAAAGTTAGATTGGTAAAGCTCAAATTATTACTCAGCTTTTTATGAAGCCCATTAGTAATTGTTCCATAGACCAGTACTTGTCTGTGCCCCAGGATTTAAAAAAAAAACTCAGCTATATACAGTATGATTCACTTACTTAATCATTCATAAAATTGAAATGTCATTCAGAAAAGGGAGAGTGTCTTCCATGAAACGTACAAAATACAGCAATTAACAGGCTCGACGTTCCACATCTGTCAACTTATGAGACAATTTAGAGATGAGCATAAAATATTTAAATTTCATTATGTTTGAACTACAGTATAATTTCAATGAATTAACAGTGCAAGCACAAGAGTTTAAATATTTAAGTACTAATTCCACGGTCGGTTTTAATAGAGTTTAAATAATATTCATCCAGTGTCCGATAGATAGGAAACCGCAGAGCCTCATTTTCCAACTCACTACATTCTTTCATTAGAGAAAGAAATCATATTTAATGTTTAATTTAATGTCCTGGTTTGTGCTATTCCACCTACTTTGCTCAGCTGGCCCATGACTTCCCACAGTAAGCTGTGGAGCATGGACAATTCTCTGCCGAGGTCAATGTAGCCCTCAAACCCTCCAGCGTTTCCACTGGCGTCCATGTTGGAAATCTCATAGAGAAATTGCTGCATGGAGCCCCACTCCATCTCCAAGAACTCGTTCATGAAATACATGTATTCCTCCTTGGGTCCAAATCTGCAGTGGCAACAATGACAGAATAATACATGAAAACAGAAGATGTGCAGCGTGGGAAGATCTACGATAAGAATGTCATATATTGTGAATAAAGGTATTTGGACAGTGATGGTCTTTTTTGTTGTTGCTTGGTGCTTTTGATTTCCTGCACATATTCATTTTGGGTATAAATCAATATAACAGTGAGCATGTTTTCATGCCTATTTTGAGTCTAGTCTTTGATCGTTGAGCAGCTCTATTATTTCTATCGACTCAGTCACGTTATTGATTAAAGATTAACTGCAGTTTACTTTCTTGCCTGAACGCTGCTGCTGCATTTACAATTTACATGCTAGATTTAGCAATCATTAGTATTGAAGCAATAATAAAAAATTGCCTCCGCAGTGCTATTGTATTGACTTTAACTTAAAAAAATCCTGTAACCTCTCTTTCTTTTTGGCATCAGATGTGAATGAATGAGAGTGCCTCTTTGATCTCTCTTCCAGATATGTGCTGTTGAAAGCTCTGGAAAAAGCCAGAGGCTAAAACTGATGATTTATTTCATTAACAATTAATCTGTCAGTTATATCAGTTATATATTTTTTCCAATTCACCATTTAGACTATAAGATTTCAGAAAATAGCAAAAGGCAGCCAGAAGTCTGATTATTTGAGTATTTTATCCAGAATTCCTGAGTGTGTTAAATTACCACCAAACTTTTGATATCTTAATTATAGGTACTTATTTAAGCCAGTAGAACTGTTTTAATATTCAAAGTATCTCAGACAAGAGTACAGAGTGAAGGAATAAATGTGGTGCAGCCACAAGCCTTGGAGCTCACTGTGGGAGAGTAACAGTTTATACCCTCGCAGTCAAAACTGCAAACTGCTATTTCTGTGATGTTATTCTGTGACATGCATCCCACTTCGCACACGTGTCAACGTCGACAAATCTAAAAATGCACTGACTCGGATGAATGTGGCTGCTAACAGGGACTCACTTGCTGAAGCTGGCCAGGTTCTGCATCACCTTGGCTATGAGTGTGAGCGTGCGGGACGTGCGTTCGGCGGGGTACTCCTGCATTAGGTTGAAGAGGGAGGGGGACATGATGGCCGGGCACATGAAGCGAAGAAAGAGGGAGGAGCTGATGAGGCTGTCGGCGAGATCCTCTCTTCCACGCTCGGCACATCTGGCTCTCCACGAGGCAAAAACTTCCTTCAGCTCCCGGGGAAATATGCTGAAACGAGAAATTAAGCAAGGTCGGGAGACTAAAACATACAGAAAATTACTGGACCATACCCTGCTCAGGATGGAGAAAGTGTTTATGAAACCATTTTAAAACACTAATTTCACTAATTATATCACTGTAAAGCAAAGAACTACAATACAGTCAATAAACAGGTTTTAATTTAGCTAGCTGGGGACCAGGTGTTTTGACAGCTGGAAAAAAAAACTAAAGTTGGGGCTTAAAATTTGAAAAGCTATTTGATTTAGATGGGAGTTTGATTAATATTTTTGAATAAATTATTTATTTATGTTGTTCTTTTTATATGCATTTTTCTTTTTCCTAATTATTTTTTTCCCAATCCGATTCTATAACTGTTTCAAAAGAGGAGGTTTTTCACATTTTATGTTTTCCAGTTCAAATATTTTCCAGTTGGAAGGGGTTCAACAGGAAGAGGCACAGCGTGGTGAATTACTGCATAACTAAAAAGGTTGAGACCTTTGCTCAATCATGCTGCCATCAGGAAATGTGGGAAGTGGGAAAGGTGAGAGTTAGGCATTTAGAGGGCTGTTTTAGACCTTACATGGCACCAATCAATAAAGATATATTCATGCAGTTTTCTCAGGGGTGAAAAAAAGTGGAAAAACTGACCAGAGAGAGTTGATAATCTTGCAGAGGAGCAGCTCGCAACACATGCGAAGGTTTGCTTGATGGTCAGCAAGGACTGATGGCGGGACACGCATGGGATCCACCTCACAGTTCTCCTCAGACTCATATAAGGCTCGAATGAAGTCACCTGCAAGTTGTGGATCACACTGTGATTATGTTTCTGTTCAGCATGCAAAAAGTTCAGTCGCAGTTCAGCTACTTTAATAGATGAAAAAAATAGAAAAAGAAACCAAATGTCAGTCCTCCTCTAACAAGAAATGCAATAATAATGTTGTGTCTCTGAGGTACTACGTAAGAGAGTAAAGACAGTATAGCAAAATTTGAAGATGAGCTAAAATGTGAATGATTCATTTGTTAAATAATAGCTGTTTAGAGTGACTTAAACATTACAATTTCTAACAAAATGTAACATAACATTTATTTCAGAGAAGACAAAGGTAAAACATAAAAAAACATAAAAATGGTATGAATGAATATTTCTTTGTATTAAGTACAATTCACTCAGTTGTTGATTGTGTGAAAAACCAGAAAAACCATGAGACAGCTTATTATTCTTTCTCATTGTATGAGAGAAAAAGAATAAATTAGCATTTCATGTTGCAACATAGAAATTTTATTAAAGCACAGTTCCTGTTTGTTGATGTGACATTTAATCAGTAGTATTTCTAAAATGCTGCTACCAGAGTAAATAAGAGTAATTTGAGAAAATGTCACAAATATATCACAGATGTAGAGCTCAGTAACAATCTGAACATTAAACAACGTCACAATCATTTTTGCTAAATGACATTCTGTTTATGCATGAATTTAGCACATTGATATCCTCCTTTTATTCAGGCAGCTGGAGATTTCATACACAGTGATGTGCAGTTGGGTTCAACCACAGCAGCCTTACCTATAGCATCCTTGAGGTATCTGTGACCTATCAGTTTGAGGTACTCTTCCACAGCCTTTGTCGCTAGCGTGTTCTCGCGAAAGATCAAGTGTTCACGGTCCATGAATCGATCAACCTCACACATCGCCATGTCAGACAGGAACTCCTGAGAAGAGATTACAGTTTCGGTTCAACAGAGCATGTACGAAGGAAAGAAAACAGTACTTACTACTATGAAAACTAACCCACAGGGAGCTGGGAGACATGTACAGCAATTATTTATGGAAAAATAACATGCAATCAGGTTAAATTTGACCCCTTTGTTCACCTTGGTCTTCCCAGTGCTTTGCAGGATGTGCACCAGAGCAAAAGCCACCTCTTCTTTGCTTTTCACACTCAACAGCGGCTCCAGAACTGCACACAGTGTTCGGTAATTGTTGGTAATGTACTCAGCAAACTCCTTGTACAGCTCCATCGGGAGGATGTTCATTGTCTGGTAGCGAGACTTGACACGTAGTGAGGCGTTGATCACTTTGGCACTTCCAACACCACCGCTTTTGGCCAAGACACTGGACTGTATCACCGGGTACCACTGCTCCACAAACTGCCGGCCTGTGATGCTGGAGATGGGGATGCTGACAAGGCCAAGATATGTGCTCTTCTCCTAGATCACCAAGCAAAACAGTATTGTTTTGATGAATTCTTTATTTCATCTTTAATCTTATTTTCAATATTTGTAGCACAATACAATACCCAGATCTAAGGTTTTGTTCTACATAAATTACCTTGCGTCTTTTTTTGTCAGTTTCCTTGTAGAGGTGCAAACGAAGGCTACGAATGGTAGGCAAATTGTTAAATTCAAAATGCTCGCCCCAGAAGACGGTGTCAGTCCGGGGTTTGCTGGTGGTGCGTGCGTACAACATGTCATCCAAACACAGCTCACAATAATAACGTTTCTTAGCCGGAAGGTCTCGAGCTTCAATGATCCACAACTTAAGCACATTGTCAACCCGTCTGCTGTTGTCCTGAAAATTAAAAGAGGAGTTCTGTTACTGCATAATAACAGTCCTTATTCACACCAGTTCTCAATGTTACACCCGGGTCACCGGGTGTCAGACCATTTTGAGTTGTACCTTAAAATAAAACAAGTCTATTGTATTTACCTTGTTGGGTTTGACAGCTCGTTGCAAATTTTCTATCCACTTGTCTCTCTCTGAAGCTGAACGGCAGGCAAAACATTTTGTCCCTGAACTGGTGGTCACCTGTAAAGAAAAACAAAGCAGATTCAGTATTATAAAATATATGCCTGCAACTAAATCATTTTCTCTGTTGATCATTCCCTTGATTGATTTTCTGATAACGTCTTCAACTTGCTGGATAATTAAAAGTTAATTCATTTATAGTCATCAACAAAAGGGGAAATTATCACTTTAGATAGGCTGGAACCAGAGAATCTGTCGACTACAAGACTGATTCAGAACAGGCCGATCGCTTGGCCTCCAGTTTCGTTGCTCACAGCTCTCTTGAGAACCGCACATCCAAAAAAAAAACTTCACACTCGACACTGCACTTCCTTGAGTCCTCAGTAATACACCTGCTGAGTGTGAAATGGCCTGGCTGAATGGTTCTCGAGAAAATCGTAGGGCAGACAGACAAAACCTCCATCAATTTAGAGGTAGTTTCGAGTGTCAACTTATAACACAATCCAAACATTTTAACCAAATCAATTAAACTGGTTAGTTGACTTAAGAAATATGGCTCCATTAGCAGGCAGGTGAAACCAGGAAGGATGAAAAGACAAAAACTTGACACACCTCAAAGCAGTACTCTTGTCCCAAAATGCTTGAGTGGACAGGTTTGATTATGGCCTCTTCATCCAAAACCAAGTCCAAAGCCTCCGCAGCACTGCTAGGAGAAAGGAGGGATTCATGGGAGTGGGATTCTTTGAAGCTCTGCATCAATCGTGTCCTGGTGAGAGAAGATGAAAATGTATTTACTTTCAGTATTTAGGTAATCATTGTTCTTTTTTTACATATCTGTTATGCTTGTCTTTAGATGAACAACGCAGAGTGGTTTTCATTGAACAAACAATGAATCACTGCAGCTCTTTGTGCATCACTGCTGCAATTTCTGTACGATTCCCGAGATTTGATCCTTTTATAATGAGTTTATGGAAAAGTTAAGACCACCAGATTTTCAATTCTGGCATTTGCAGTTTGGTCTGTTGACTCCACAAATGTGACTCATAGTGCATGTTCTGAAACGGCCCACAGTGTCTCCGTTTGTGGTGCTGCCTGGAAATGCAATTCTTTAATTTCCTATAACTACACAAGAAAAAAAAATTTAAAAATGTGAATGCAATGTTGACATTGCCTACTTTGTAAATGAGAGGAAATGAAAACCAAGAGAAGGTGCTCAGAAGGGCTAGTCTGTGGTGCAGTTATGAAAGACATAGAATAAAATAAAAAATAATAATAAAATGTAAAAAATAAAATAAAATAATCCAAAGATAAATAATAACTATAACTGTAAGTATACCTGTACATAGTACAGAAGGGAGTGTGCCTGAGAATATACATATAAGAATATATAGTATCTCAGGTATAAATGAGTATAAATGAGTGCAATAGGCCAGTCGAAAAAACTGTAGCAAGGAGAACACTTGACTTTGAGAGTTCGATGAACATACGTTGGCATTAAATGTGAAGCTAGACCCAGCAAGAGATCGAAGAAGATCGAGCTGACTCTCATATTTGTCCTTTAAATATAAAGCTGTTTAGTTTAGCTTAGCATAAAGACTGGAAACAGGGGGAAACAGCTAGCCTGGCTCTGTGGAAAAGTAATGAAATCTGCCTCCTAACATCTATAAAGACCTTATTTGTTTATGAAAATGTACAAAAACCTTTGTAATAATGACAGAAATAACGTTTTTTTTCGTTTTTTTTTTACTTTAGAGGCGTTAGAAGTAGATTGTTACCTTTGAACAGGACTAGTTTCCAATCTGTTGCTAAGCTAAGGTGACGTTCTGCTATCTTAATTTGTGGGCAACTGGACACTGGAACAAAAGTGATGAAGCATATTAGCCAAAATGTTAAACTATTCCTTTAAAATTGAACAACAGCTGAAACTCATTTTGAAGAAGAAAAATGTAGTTTATCTAAACTGCAAATTACTGCTGTTAAATCAGTAGTTTAACAATTTGGTAAAATACACTTTGCTTTCTGGCTGAGAGTTTACTGAGAAGACTGACACCACTTTATCACGCTTAAGCCGGGAAACAGTTATCTTAGTATATAAAAATAAAGCGGGGAAAAGCAGCGAGCATGGCGATGTCCGAATGTAGAAAAAAATCTGCCAACCTGCACATCTGAAGCTCCTGTTTCCTGTCTGTATGCTAAGTTAGTTAAGTGGCTGCTGGCTCTAGCTCTATATTTAAGGGACAAATATGACTTTCAATCTTCTCATCTACCTCTCGGTGAGAAAGTGACCGGGGATACGTCCCAAAATGTTGAATTATTTCTTTAAAATTTTCTGAAACTAGATTTGGAGTCGAATAAATTGAAAACACGGAGTTCATCTACACTGAAAATCTGGATCAAGCAGGCTGCATTATTAACACTGGCTTTGAACCTGCGAGAGGAGAAAATGAGGGGAAAGGAAAAAGCAGCACCTTTGAAGAAACACCTGATAATTATGCAGCAAATGAGGAGTGCTAATTTAAGGCCAGATTTAATGCTGATGAGAGGTGCAGTGACTCGCCTAGTTTGAGGAGCTGACGGTGGCCTCGCAGAGCGAAGCACATGAAAAATGATTCGGTAAACCGACTTGGCAGCGGAGGCAGAGCAGCTGCGTTGGAAAGCTAGAGTGTGAAGTTGGACGCCGAGGGTTTATAGCAAAGTCAACTTAACACTACTGAGTGAATTAAGTGTGTGTGGGCTGAACTCAAAGCAGGCTGTGAAGGCAGCTGTCTGAGGCAGCGGTGGGAGCTGGAGGACGGCCGTGGTTGGAGGGGAAAGCACACTGACTGAGGCAGAGAGTCCCTTTAACCCCAACACCATTAAGCTTCCCCCATCACCTCCTTCAGCGCTGCCTCCACACAACCCCTCGGGTTAATATATAATTCATTTTAACATTTAAACTGGGCCTCTGAATCGGTGCTCACCCCGCCTTTTAGAACAAAGGATTTTTACACCACGAAACGTTAAACAACACATTTTGAATATCTGAGCGTCGGCCGTCCACACCTGACCTGAAAATGTCTATTTCGCATCTCCTGTGGTGGGCGCAAAGTGTAACGTCAGCATTACATTTTCACTTCCTGCCTCTTCCTCTCCACATCTTTACATTTCCCATATGTGCGGCGTGACTGGATGGAGACGAGTGCATGAAATGTTGATCACACTGCGAGTGAGAATCTTCTGGGATGTGACCTCAAGTCAGAATAAAAAGCAAGAAAAAAAAGCCTAGACACAATCAGATGACAGATATCACACTGACATGATAAATGTAGGCATAATGTAATCCCAGCATTTTTACTAGGATGGTTAACAGGTCTTTTAAAGAAAAATAACATTTAGGATGTTTTTTCTCTTTTTTTATGGTTTAGATCCGTGTTGGATCTGTCAGATGAAAATATTTACAAATGGTTAGCATACCCAGTTTTTAAAAAAATATATATAAACTAAGAAGATGATAAGCTTTATGAAGACAGGTGTAATTAACCATCTAACCAGCCATGGATGATAAACTGAAAACAATTCAAGCAGAAAACAATGAAAACTCCATCGAAAATAAATTATTCCCAACATGTGTATTGTTCTTCCCTCTACTGCTTTCAGATATAAAATTACTTTAAGTAACCAATATTTTTATTTTATGTAGTGATAATGGGTCCACCATATCCCATGAGCTTACAAGTCTTCACATGGCAGATCAGTTTTAAGTACACTTGTCATACCTCACAGCTCTGATGGTAGTGTGCAGTGACTGGATAAATTGTTTTGTTGTGTTGCTATTAATACCAATAAAATGAATGTCTTTACTCACTGCCTAAAAGCTCTGGAAAAAGCACAAACTCAGACCATCTGTGAGCGTGTCACTTAAGGCAATGCCCTTCATTCGGTGGGGCTTTGCTTTTTGTCAGAGTGGTTGATAAGAAGCCACAGTTCAGGTGAGCCCCTCGGAGCACCACCAGCAGCTTGAGATTTATTCACATTCTGCTTCAATCACATAAAAAAACGAAGTGGCTCTTAAAAATACAGCAGAGATTTACGGCTTTTTAAGAGTGGATTAATACACATCTTCCCTGAGGAGAACACAAATGATAATGTAAGTGGTAAAATGTGAGGCGTCTTATCCTGACTGAGAGTAAATGGAGGGGGGTCATAAGTAAGAAAATAAAATCAAAATAAAATTTGAATTGTTTCTTAATTCAGCTTTTCATTTATAAAATGAAGAATGTGATATTTAGTCTTTTCAAAGTTGCCTTGTCTTGCTTTAAACAGTTAAGAAGTTATTTAAGTATGAACCCACCCGACTGAGATTGTCTTTCCTTGAACAAAATATAACATGACTGCAACAATGTGCTTTAATACACCGCACTATAATTACACACATTGTACTATACACTATAATTACAGTACACAATCAGTTTGTCCTAGAATTAAAGGAAACCTTGAGGCTAGGTACTGAGGTTAGCAATCTCCCGAGGTTTCCAGGGAGAAGCAGGTCTAGCATAAGGTAGTCACAGCAAACCTACAAAAGTAACGCCCGGTGCTCAAAGCGGCAGGTCAGCCATCCAATTTTATTGTTGATGGTTGAGTAGTGTTCAAAGTTTAAAGCTGCTCCCGATCAAAGTGCATGAATTGGTTTATTTAAGTTACATGTGCCATCTGTGCCGTCTGTGTGAAGGCTGTGAGGCAGAAATGAGGATTTGTGGTTAACACTATCACCTCACAGTAAAAAGGTTCATGGACGGGCATCCTGGTGGTAAAGACGCATCCTGTATAACCATGATGCTCCCAGACTTGGTTCCAGCTGGGAACATATGCTACATGTCGAACCCCTCTCTTTCTCAGCACCTTTTGTTTTACTGTAAACTACTAAATAAAAGGCGAAAACGGCCAAAAGACAAAAATCCTGTTTATGGTCTCTGGTTTTGTCTGAGAGGAGTTAACAGTATTCTTCATGGGTATGTGTGGGTTTCCGCTGGGTGCTCCAGCTTCCTCCCACAGTCTAAGAACATGACGCCGAGGAACACAGAATCCACACTGCAATCATTTTTATGATCACATTTTTATATCGCGATCACACAATTGTTGCATCATATTGCAACAGAAACAAGCAACATGCATTAAACAGGCATGTCTGATGTCTACTGATTATAGACAAATGATTTACATTTTTTATTATTTTTATTTATTTAAATTTTATTTTGCAATAAAAAGAAAAAAGATTAATGTTCTATGATCACAATGAAACACATGATTAATTGCAACCACAGCCTCCTCCAGCCTGTCATAACATGTATATCATGTGAAAACTAAATGACTCTTAATAAGGAATATATTTGTTAGGCCTGTGATAAAGCAGCAGCCTGTCCAGAGCATTTTCTGGCTTTTGCCCAAAACATGTTGAGACAGGCTCCAACACCACGTGACACAGAACTGGAGGATGGTTGGCATTACCTTGAATTATATCAACACTTGAAAAATTGAAGGTTACTCGCCTCTCTTGGTCAGCACTTCGAAACCGGGGCAAAATCATTTGTCTGAAGCTGCTGGTCCTGTCCAGTTTGGGTTGACTTTTGGCCCTTTTGATGGAGCCCTTCAGCCTTCGATTGAGAAAACTCTGAGGGTTCAACAAGGGAAAAAACGAAAAATGCTTCACCCAACAACTAGAATACGACACAATGAAAATATTTATCATTTACTTGCAGGCTGAGGTGAAAACTTTATGCATGAAAGTGTAAACTCCATTAAGCACCTTTGTTCCCCTAGTGGGAATTTAAAATATCGGACTGAGCCCAAAAAAGCTGACGTGTACATGTTTTCAATTTGAGCGGGCAGCTTACATATGCCATACACTTGCACCGGGAGAGTGTGACAGACCGTAAGTGTACTCACCGGCTGTCTGAAGGGCTGCGGGGTGGTGTTGGGCGGCGTTTCCATGCTTGACTGTCTTACAGAGGCAAAACTTGCCCTGCGAGATTGGTCTATGAGAAAAGAGTGCAGCAAGACAAACAGGTCAGTAAATAAGAACAATAAACATCATACCTAGCCAACAAATGCAAACGCTTATCTGTTCAAATTCAAATAAACATACAAATAAATGTTATTTATTATTTTTTAATTAGTATAAAATGTGTTTTTTTCTGCTTCTTAATACAGAGATAGCATTAAAATAAAGATTATACATTATGAAAGCTGATGCTGATGTTGGGATTATACCAAAAAGCTGGGAATACCAAGATGTTGACGATGAACTGTGCAAACTGCTGGTGAGTCAGACTAATTGGCTGCCGAGCTATGGCCGTTTAAATTTATCATGTTGCCGTAGGGCTGTTGCTGAGTGAATTTGCATCAAATTTTACAAGATTGCTCGGAGTTTATCTGTTCATCTGTGCTCATCTAAATTAGGTATCAATTACACCATCCATCCAACGATTATGACAATTTAATGTCAAATGGGTCACACCTACTTTGGCAGCCAATAATAGGAAAATGGTATGGATTCGGAAAACAAAGTAAGCACTTTTTGAGCTCATCCAAACACATTTTGCACCAAATTCCGTAAAGAATTGGTAAAATATTACTTTAAATAAGAGGAGTATCATGTCAGGGCAGAAATGAGTCGTGGCATATCATAAAGAAATCGTTAAGTTACAGTTGAACAAGCAGCTACAGGGTCAAATTAAGTTTGATTGACAATTAACAGTGTGAATTAAAGGTACTCTGATACTCCAACTCTCACTTTAAAACATGAGACCCTGAATTAAATTACATAAGTTTGATGATGTAATAACAAAATGACACAAAATGTCTGTTGATATAGGTCACAAGAGGAATGAAACACATTACACAATATTGCATGATTACTTCATAAAAGTTATAACAGCTTAGCCGGTCATGTAATTATAACATTGAATCAACATAAAAACTTAAACTGTTGACTAAGTTACTCAATACTGTTTCTCGATGTTATCATTACATGGCCACTAAAAAGCACAAAATGTTGCACACTTTCAAAGGTCCACATTTGTTTATCAATCAGTCAAGAGGGACATTTTATTCCATTTTAACAGGTTATTACATTATCTTATTCAGAGCTTATGACATTACCTTGCAGCTGTTTTGGTCACACATAAAAAGGGAAATAGCGTTAAAAGAAAAACATGACAGATACGTAATAGTCACAAACAAGCTTTCAGCACATCAACAACGCAGAATAGCAAGTCAAGGACAGACAGCGACAGCCTCCAAAAAAAAAGGCCCACAGAGAACAACATTGTGACAGTCTGACAGACACTTGGACGCTTTTAATCGCCCTATCAAATAACATTTTATAACCAAAGCCACTGAAAAATGACACAAAACCTAGCCTGGGAACTATATAAGACCTCTATATAGTGGAAAGAAGTAACATGTTCTGATGAGTCATTTTGAACCTTTTGGTTTTTTGTCTTGACTTGTGCAAACTCTGGAACATGGTGGATCTATAAAAGTATAGACGGCTGTCTGTGGGGTAATCAGATCTGATGCTTTCCCTATATGACTGTGTGTCGGCTAAGAAAGACGAGGCCAGTGCACAGGAGCACGCTCGAGTGTGAATACTCCTCTGAAATCCTTATCTCGCCATACAAACAACAACAGAAATGCAGCAGGGGGTTTATAAAACAGCAGCACGAAAGCAAAGACGCCCTTTGTCACTACAATCAACAAAGCTACGAGCTTTACATTTTTACCGGACGTTTTGGAGCACAGTGTGAATTTCCTCCCTCTTTTCTTCCTCATATTTCCTAGCCTGGCTCCAGACCTGTGAATCGCCGCCCACATGTCCAATTTGTTCAGCAATTCAAATGGTTCTGGTATTGTCCCCTCCTCTGATGGCTGTTTCCCCCTGTTGGAGAAACAATCGACCAATCAGAGTTTGAGGGGGGGGTGTGTGGGGATGTCATCTTCTTACATCGCTAGTCAGCTACTTAGATTATATTCATGAAAACTAGTGGCAGAAAAGCTTCGATGGGATCTACGCCACTGTATAAGTCACATTACAAAATTAAAATAATTTAAATCGATATATTAGCAAGTTAGTTGTGTAAGTTTACTGCTCTTTGTAACTGCTAACACAGATTATAGATCACTAGCTGCCGACAGACTTGGGCAAAACACTGAACAGGAAATCAGATAACAAGAACATGATATCAGGCTGAATGAAAATAAAAACTTAAAAATGTAGCCTGCAATTCCACTCAAATATACTTTTGTCAAATTCAGCAAATATCTCCATTGTGTGTGTGCTGAAAAACAAAATCAAATGTTCGTACACAGCCCTGGCTCTGTTGATGGGAAACAAACAGAGGGGCTGCAGGATTATTTGTGTTTATTCACATTTAAATACAACCTGCAAATATTCAGTTGCAGTTTCAGTAAAAATCAATGAAAAATTCACTGTATCTAGCAAGTCACACGTCAGCTGAATTAATCAAGCTTACTACAGCGGCTTGATCCCAAATCCCAAAACAGATTTGGCAGAGATTAAAGTACAATAAACATATCTAAAGGATGCCGAAATAGCTTCATCATGATGCCAACATGGGAATAAAAAAAGTCTGAATTCAAGCTTTGTCAGCTCTGTCAGCAAGATTATAAGCAAGCAACTTTTAAAATGCTTGTTTTCTGAATGGGGTTTGGATAGTTCACGGCACTCTCCAGAATAACAGACTCCTCTTTTGAAGATGATATTTTAGCCTTGGTCACACGTTAAAGTCACGTTCCATTTTCTATTCATGTATTGTTATGTTTTCTGCGTTGCATTTTCAAAGCAGGCCCTGTAATTAAAATCACTCAAGTGTGGCATAAAATGTCCCTGATTCATCCATAGGTTGGTCTCTTGAAGCTAAAGATGTGGTAACGCTCCATGTTGATATTCATTCTGCTGTTCTATTTTTGTCTGTGATTGATCCGTTGCAGTTTTTTTTTTTTTTTTTAGCAATTACCCATTACCCAGAGGAGCTTTTTTTTCCTCTCTCTTTGCAACAGAGAATCAAGACACTCTGTCATCCTATGATTTCCTCGCTCCCAAAGCCCGTAAATAGGCTACTCTCCAGGTTCTATTCTGAATCCCAGCTAATTGTTTGGTATCCATGGAAACAACTCCAAGGGCTTCTACTTGAACTGTAGAAGATATTGGCACACAACTGCACAATAAAGATGATGAAAAACACTAAGAAACACGCTGCAACAGTGAGTGTTTCTGGTACCACACATGAGCTGATCAGACCTACTGGCTGCCCACGGGGGGAATCTTCCCTCAACTGGAGGAAATATTTCCATTTTGTTTTTGTGTCTCACGTGGGGGCTGAGTCCTGACACTTCTCACAGGCAGAGCTACACAGAATTGATTGAATGACCCCACAGAGGAATATTTAGCATATTTCCAATTTTTAACATCGCTGCCACTAAAACAGTCACCTGCATCATAAGTAAACGTGACATATTAGAACACATGGATGTGTTCACATGGGCTATTCTGAATGTAAATTGCTGTCAGGATGGAGAGTGTGGGTGGCAACAGCCTCCAGCTTACTGTGATACAGAGGGAGAGAAAGACAGAAAGAGGAAGACTGTGAGTGGGTGTTGGAGAAACATACTCAACCTTTAGCATATATATCTCTCTACTAATACACATTTAGAAACTTTGTTTTTTAAAATAAATTCAATTAAAGTACAGGATAGATTTTTTTTTCTTGGCGCAGACAAGAAAAAAAATTGATGCAGTATAGTATGTATATAACGTGCCACCTCTCACACTCAGTGATCACGACTGAAGCAGCACTACCAAATACAAACTACATTGTTTTTTTTCATTTCATAAGCAATAAATCTCACAACAGCTTTATTAATTTAAAAAAAGGATTAACTTAATAAAACCACAACTTTCCAACCACACAGTCATCAAACAATCATTACAAAAACTACAATTAAGGATGCACCAAGCGTTGCATTGTTGTCTGTGCCACCTTATTAGGACACCAATCCACTTAAAATCCATTTACTTCTTCAGTTTCATTAAACAATCCTGTGTTTCTATAATCAGTTACATTTATTAAAGTAGATACCTTATTTAAATATGACTTTTAGTCATGTTTGCTAAAACTGTCACTGTGTCCTAACAATAGCACATTAGACATATAATCTATGAAAAAAATCAGGCTCTGAATCAGGACATCTGACAAGAATCCACTGCATGCCCGAATCAAAACAACCAATCAGAGCAGAGCATCTGACGGCGCTCCAATCACTGCTCCTGTACAGATTTCACTCAGATTCTGTACGTGCTAACTTAGCGTGGACATAATGGCAATGACAAGCAATGAGAAAACTGTCCATCCCTCCTTTGTTAACAAAAGATAAGTAACAGAAGGTCATTCTCGCTCAAGTTTTCAGGGTAAGTCCAAACCCTCTAAGACCCTCTTCAAATTTTACCAACTGTAGCTTTTAGTCCCAGCTGTCAGTCAACTCAGTTTTTAACACCATAAATATCCCCGGCCTCATATTTCCTTACGTAACAAGACAACAACGCTCTCTAGCGCTACAAGTGGTCAACATCCATGCTAGCAGCTCTGTCAGGCTGTAATTAGACACAACAGTGGTTTTAAGCTACATGCTAGTTGCAGTGTATCCACGGTGGAAAAACAAATAATACAACAAGTCAGAATGTGTGCATGTAAATATGATTCATTTTGATCACCATTTTAGCGTGTTAGCATGCTATTAATTAGCACTACAGCCAGTGCGTAACTAAGGCTGTTCATTATCGTTAGATATTTGGTCATGACTCAAAGTATTAGACAAATGTAAATTTTGACCTGATGGGGGTGCTTGATGAAATGTCAGGGGAATACAGTCTTTAGACCATGAGTGTCTGTGCAAACTTTCATTGCAAAGTTTACCATCCCTACAGCCAAGCCGCGTGCATACTAGGGTACACAGATATAAGTATGATTAAGTACGTAAAATTGAGTAAGTGTGTTCCAGCTGGATAGTATGTGGATTGGCATTAAGCATTGGATTAAATAGTTAGGAATAATTAGAGATTAAGAGATTGAAAAAAAATTATATAACATTACCATATTTAAGAATATTTATTTTTCTTAAAATAATACAAGAAAATATTACATTGAGGGGAAGGGGTCATGCTGATTTACATTTGTGATATACTATTTTAATTTAATATTTGCACAAACCAGTAATGGAGATCCTCACACTCATGTGATGCAGAAAAGACATACTGCTTGAGTATACGTCAATGCGAATGTGTGTCTGTTGGCGGATAAAGGCATCCATAAACGTTATTTTAGTACACAGTACGCAGCATTTACCAACCAAGTATAGTAGACAGTACTAGTACTTGATGACTTCTGCGCGATGAACAGATTTTAAATTTGGGGAAAGAAAGAGCACTGAAATTAGATTAGATAGAATTAAGGTATCTGAGGGGAAATGTTGGATTTGTGCATCACTAACTAGAGTGCAGTCTTAAGTAGTGCCTGTTTGTCGGCTTGCAGATGCACTTTATCAAAAAGAAAGGCACAAGACTCAATGTGAACAATGTTTCACACATACCGCAAAACTGTTAACAGCCCCACACAGTTTCACTTGTTTGGAAAGTTATTTTAAAGTTTGACTGTGTGCTCTGCTTTTTCCAGTCATAGCTGTGTCCTCCAGATGACACAGCTATGACCGGAAAAAGCAGGGCCCAAATTCCCATAGAGAATACTGCTGGGACAGCATATAAATTTCAAGGTGGGAGGTGGGTTTATATAGTACGGTGACTTTTAAAAGCTGCAGCTGAATATAAACACAATGCAGAAAATGATTACAACCGTCTTATGTAATGTATTTTAACACCTAAAAATCACTTTTATACTGAGAGATAAAGGCATTTCTGACCATCATTTGCATTTTCATTCTTGCACTGTTTGTTCTTTTCAAGGCAGCGTGATCTCCAGCAGGCATCGCATTCAGTTTGTTTCATGTCACAGGTGTGAGGCCTCAGCACTGTTTACTTTACATCTTATGATTCACTGCATAGAGGGGAGAGGGAGCCGAGCTCGATTTTATTGCAACTGTCCACTATGGTGGGGGCGCAGTCCAGTTTGTCTTGGAGTGACAGTGTTTCCAGTAACAGATCACACACACCACACGAGATCTCATTATGTCTGGTCTGAAGCATCTGAAAACAAGAAGCCTCTGGTGACTCACAAACAGGGGCAGATGTCGCATTCATGTCATATGGACGTCTTCGTAATTGCCACATCCAGACTCGTAAATACTGCTCATGTCAGCAACCAACTGATAATTATGGCTGGGAATTAGCTTTTTTTCCGACAGCTCTAATATGTCAATAGCTTCAGTCAATACATCAAGGTATACTAATCAGATCCTCCTATTTCATCAATGAAATAATTGACATCCATATATATCACAGCGCAGTTTCTGCAACCATTCGTATGATGCTGAGGCTTAACTTTACTTTACATCAGACTTTTTAACTCCACGCCTAAGATTTTATATTGTACATACAGTAGCTATATGGAACTAACCAAGAAGCAACTTGACATATGAGCAATTTATGATCCCTAATGTTAGCCTTTTCTATATCTTTGGCATTATGTAGAGTATATTTTGGATTTTTGTACATTTATTGATATTTTATATTTACACAGTTACACATTTGCACTCTTTTTTACTTATTACTACAAATGCTGAACTAAACTTTCCCTTGAGATATAAAACATGTTTTATCTTATGTGTTCTGCTTTCTGTCAGTTCTGCCAGAATTTCTACTTCATGTATTAATTTATTTTTATTTGTCTTTATTGTCAGTAGAATATTGATGTGATGTGTGATTGATTACATTGTTTTTTAAATCTGTAATCTACTGCAGGTCAACAAATCATCAGTAATATAATTCGATCACTATTACAGCACGATCAATATGGCTGGCTGATGTTATCTGCAAATAAGAGTTTATTGGTACTGACGCATATGTTGCCGTATATTATGTGAAACTGCAGTACAGAAATAGTAAAGTCATCTTGGAGGTCATTTAGATCTTTCTACAGTAAAGCTGTTGTGTGTGTATGTAAACAAATAAGTATTGACATTATTGTTTTTTAAACCCTTAAATATTGATTTCTGTCTCTGAAATCCAGTGTCAATTAATAAATAATTAAACATTTATTTTTTAGGTTGGGATGATGTCACATGGAAGATTTACACAGTGAGCACAAAATCTTCTGTGGAAAAAAAATTGTGTGACATCATCCAAATTTAAAAATAGAAATGTTTAATTTACACAAATTACAGTGAGACATTTTTGTTTACCCCGAGTGGTACCGAGCCATAAATAGTTTTGATTTTATGCACTCAGGTTTTAAGATATCCTCTCACATTTCTACAGTGGAGGTGAAAGGAATTTTCTTGTGGTCTGTGTTGTTGTGGTGGAGAGTAAATACATTCAGTTTTCTTTACTTCTTCTTCTCGTTACTTTATGCTACCAACAATTCTTGCCAGTCCTCAGTATATCTTGCACTGACCAAGAAAAACACAAAATTTAGAAAAATATTGGATGTCATCTTGTACTCCATGACTTTAAAGTAAAAAGCCAACACTTAACTCTAGAAGTGCTTGTTTAAGAAAATAAATACCGACAGCCAAAATACACTGGATCAAAGACAGTTTATCTGGCATCATAAATTCACCACAGCTGTTGAGAAAAAGTGTAAATGTGTGTGGAAAGTTAATGCCATTCATTAACAGCGCGCTGTCCAAACAATCAGCCTCCATGACTGATGGGAGCAAAAACTCGCTGGATCAACCTTGTGGCTCTTTGACAAGCCGGCGGCACCGCCCTGGGAGGTTTGACACGGTTTAAGCGTGAGCAGTGATTTACAAAAATGCAGAATGACGTGCACACAGAGACATCTCTGCTGGCATTTTGAGAATCGACTGCTTGATGGGTTAAACTCTCGCCTTGTGTTTTTAAGTGCGACGGTTATTGTTTAATATAGTTAAGCTCCCTGTGAAGACACATACACTGAATAGCTCCATTCTGAGGCGCTCTAAAGATAATACTATGTTTTATTAATAATATTAATAAATCAGTAATACTAAGAAGTTAATAAATAAGATTTTTCAATCAAAAAAAAACCCTCAGGCTGTTGAATTTATGCTAAGAAAAGTTGAGAAAAAAAAGGGACAAGTGACACTTCTGTGTTCAGAGCCACTCCGGTGCTATGTTTAGAAACAGCACTGTAATAAAGTAAATGTAAAATGCACAGAGGAGGTAGAGCTGCAGGATTTGAAAGCAGATGTGGGTGGAGGGGTTGAGGAAGCAGGGGCAGTGTGGGCGGGAGGGAGCCACGGGAAAGAACCTGAGATCAGCTTGAAAACCGACAGATATTTTTGGAGGAGCTGAAAGAAAGTCACTTGCAACGTTCTGCAGTGTAACCACGATTTTTCAAGGCCAAGAGAGAGGGGGGGGGTCTAAAATGTGAATACCCCTCAGGTGGAGGAAAACATAAGAACACTAATTTCAATAAAACAACCTTAAGTTGCTCTCCATCACGTGTGATTTCCAGCATTCCCATCTCTCTCCTGCCTGTCCCTCTGCCTGTGTGTGTGTGTGTGTGTGTGTGTGTGAGCTAGCCAAGGGGAGTGTGGCCTAGTTACCATAGGAACGTGTTTGCAGCTTGTGCACTGCTCTCTATCAAACTACCTTCATTTTTACTAATGTATTTAGAAGCATTATTGTGTGCTGTGTTTGTAAATGAGCAGACTCAAATTAAACAGCTGAAAATTGTGAAAATGAACTTCATGGGATCAAGCAGCAATTTGAAGCTCTGAACGCTGACTGTACTTCTGTGTCACCTCATAACACACTTCAAAATCAGGCGTTTCTTGACTAGGACTCTCTTTACATTATCAGCTGCCTCTTGTTTGTTTCTTCCTAATGCTTCAAAACATTACATCTGTAGGTCTTCCTGTTTGAAATGAAACAACACCTTTGCATGCTGTGCTAACTAAGAGAAAATTATTTCTCTTCCTGTCCCTGGAGGGAGCAGAAATGGCTGCTTTCATCTGGGGAAGTAAAGAGAGCAGAGAGGAGGAAGACCCGGAGTGTATCAAAGCCTGAGTAAAACGCAAATGGCGCTATCAAACCTAGAGGATGTCAAAATAAAACTCTGGGAGTGTAACAAAGCAGGGCTCAAAGGGTGAGTGATGCTCCGGTGGAGGATTGAGTGGTAAAAAATCCTCAATATATTGAGGTACTTTTGTAAAGATTCACAGTGCTGAAAAGGACTGGAAAGCCACAGCAGAGGAAAGAGGCGCTGCTGAGGTTGGAGCATATGTTAATCTTCCATTAACCACTGGCAACAGAGGTGTCGGTGCATTTCAGAGAAAAACGTCTTGAAGGGGAACATATAAAAACATACATAACAGAGAAAAATCTCATTGGACCACGACAGACTGGAGAAGAGGCTGTGAAGGTTAGGCACAGTGAAAAGTAGACTTCCACCAGTGTGGGGCTAAACTGACTCACTTGGGGTTAAAACTCCAGGTCCGCCGCAGCAAACCTCCGCTTGACCAACCAACCCAAACTGACTCTGATGCGGCAGCCACGTCTTTGAAGATGTGTCCATGCAGCTATATGGCACAGACACAAGTCAAGTTGATGTTTTTAAAAAGTTTTTAAGATTGATGGACCAATATTCACTTAAAACAACAATGTAAAACACAAGAAAAAGAAGTGTTAATGTGCATGTTAATAAAAAGAAATTAAAGGAAAGTAACATTGAAATACACAAATATGACCAATGATGACAGCAAAACTTTATGATTTTTGGTTCATAAATCAAGCAAACAGAAATGCTTGAAAACTTCCAGCTACAGTTTTGGTTGGGGATAGGGAATAGAGACACAATTTAGACATATGTAAAAAATATATTTTTTCATCTAAATGGTTAGAGGCCTTTGAGGATTTTGGAAATACCTTAAAAATGGAAGCAAATGTTGAACAAATCTGTTATTTCTCAAGATTATCATGGATTTATCTTTCAGAAAAAAAAATGTTCAGCTGTTTGAGTCAAATGCACTGATAATACACATGAGGCACAATCTGGGGCCTCTGCAGAGCATACAAACACTCATAAACCCATAAAAAAATCACTTTTAAAAAAAAAGTGGTGCAGGTTTCAGAAAAACTGAAGAACTGCCAGCCACAGCACTACGAGCAACATTAAACTTATCATAGCCGCCCTTTATAGCCTAAATGTCACGATGCTGCTTAACCACAAGCTGTTATCATGATTAATTGATAAGCGTTTCTACCCACACATCAGTGGTTTGATTCCCACATTTTCTATTCCTTCTTCTCTGACTGGAATTTCAGGAATAAAAGGTGGGAAAAGCAGCCATAAAACAGCCAATCCACATTTAACTGTCATCCAAACAAGGACATTCGGAAAACATTTAATAATATTTAATATTTGATTATTCTCTCGTGACAGGGGACATGCAAGCTTCAACAGAGCCCGTTCCCGTCATGACATCCCTTCATATTAAAAATAACTGTTGATCACAGCTCTGTGAAATGCTAACTAGTCCTGCTGCCCAATTCAGTGAGAAATTGGAGGTGGCTAACAGCAGAATAGGAACAGATTGGGAGGAGGGGAAATGAGGAGAGGTTTGTTAGGCAGTTCTGCAAGAGAAAACAGGTGAGTATTAGGAGGTAAGGCCTTGTTAGACTGTGTTAGGTGAGGACAGGGGCTCAGGATAGAGAGGAATTACCGGAAGGGTAAAAATATCTTGTGTTTTTCTCAGTTGGTGAAAAAAAATGGGGATGGCGAAGAAATTCATGGCCTGAGGCAAAAGAAAACAATTTGAGAAGATTGCAGGACAGGAGCTCACTGACAGGAGTTCCTGCTTTTGCTTTTTTCCTTTTTTCTTTTTTTTCAGAGAACATTTAAACGGATTGATAAAGCCTTTCTGTCCTTGGCAGCATGAGGAAGCCCCCTCCATGCGTCGCACTGTAGATGGCTGAAGAGCAGAATTATGACAAAAACTTGGTGTTGGAATCAGTTCGTTGCCGGCTGTCAGGCTGCCGGCTGACAACTGTGGCACAGTGGCGAGGAGTCCAGATTCTCAACAGTTCACGAGGAACACAAGAAAGATTAATACACGACTGTCGTCTTTCCATTTCAGCTAAAGAAAATGATTCCAATGACGAGATGTAGGAGATATCTTATAGGCATTTCGTATGGAGGAGGACGAGGAAATCCTGCGAGGGGCAATGAGTCAGAGTGAGCCGGACTTATCTTGTTCTATCAAGTGTGCAGTCTCAGACATTTCATTAACTGAAGCTCTCCTCTCTCCACTGCATTATGTTTCTTTTTGTTAAGATGGGGAACTGTATGCAAGAGCCCGCAGTGCAATATAATGGGCCCTAAAGTGAATCATACCTATGCGACATTACAGAGTACCCAAACATCAAGTGCATCTGTTTTTGCCAGCTGAGATGGAGGAACACTGTAACAACAGAAAAATCTTTGCAGCTTTTCATCCCAAAAGACCCCCAGTGTGAAGTCCAGTGAAAGTGGGACACTTTTTGGCAAATGTGTTTTTAAAACCACAACACAAACAAACTCACACCAGTTCTGTTTCAGTAAATCAAACCTGTTCAGAGTGAACTCCTTTGAGAAGGCCTAAATAACCCAGCAAAACACAACTTTGCCTTTTTGACTTTGCTCTGACGTAAGTGAAATTAAAGGATGTGCTTTTAATATCTCATTTGCATACCCCAGCTGTCAGAGACCCCCCCCGCCCCCCTGTAGTCTGTGCAGGTGTTCTATGTGCAGCACCCAGAGATAGCTCATTAGCAGGTATCAGAGAAATCAGTGCAAAATAGGAAGAAAATCTGGCCGACTTTCAGTGGCTGAGTGCCAATCAACCAGGTCCTTACACTGACTTGACCTTTCGGGGGTAAATCATATGAATAAATAATAATCCACATGCTCGATACATGCTGTGTGTATTACAGATAATGTAATATCCATTATTATGTGTTTAAAGTGCACCTTGCACGCAGGACAAAATGAACTGTTGTGACACCTTGCTAGCATTTTTACACAACTAGCACTTCAGGATAGCACGTTCTTGCCAACATTTCGCGTTTTAAATGCTAATTTGTGGCGTTCATCAAATGAATTGACTGAAACATACATTTAGTGGAACAAAATCCATCTTATGTATTATGCAAATTCAGAGTGTAATACTTAAATCCTCATATCCTGCAAAGAACATGATGCATGATCTGAATTTCTTACATGGAAATGCTAGAAGAGTGAAGGGGCGATTTAGGACAATGTCTTCAACATGAACTGGTGAAACTTGGGCACCAGGGGCCTCATTACAGAAACTTCCTGAGTCTGAAATCCTAACGTATCTCACTTTATGATGACATTTAGTATTTTGGTGTTATAGAACAATGTTAAGTTGGGATCACATAGGCCCTGTCCTGAACCCAAAATGTCTAACAAAAAAGGATGCACCACTGTTGTAAGGTCTGTAAGGCAAAGCCACTAAAGATGTCAAATAACATGTAGTATTATGATTTCAAGTTGACTCAAACCATGAATTTGAACCTTAAATCTCCCGCATGTATTAACGGGTATATATATTGATTTCCAAAATGACAAATTTAGAATTTGATTGATAATTAAGAAGAAAACTTCCCAAAATGGTGGAGTTCCCTCTCCCTTACCAACACGATCAATGCCTCTGACTCGGGGGAGCTAAAATTGAACGCCCATCTTTTCTTGTCCATTATAGCAAGCTAGCTAGCCAGTGAACAGTGAAGTGAGTCAGGCTTTAATATTATGCTCAACTCAGGGACACAGGGATGACAGAAGGCGCGCCGACTGAGGACTTCTTAAGTTAGGATACGAGGGCTGAGAGGACAGGACACGGCTAGAGGTTTAGGAACTTCTTCTCTAATAGGACGACAGGATTTCTCCCATCTTAAAACTTGACTTAAGATAGGAAAAGCAGCTAGTTAGTTTCTGTAATGAGACACCAGGTATTTCTGTTATAACAAACATTTTCACCCTGTTAAAAGCCGATGTCCCACTTTCACTGACCTCACCGCTGTGTCGTCAGAGGTCAGTCGGCCTGCAATGCATCACCTTTAAAAAGAGGCACTGAAGATGGAGACCCGAGCCACGCTTGTGAGTTTCACAGCTGTATCATCAGCTGACAAAGAGCAACTTTTAACATCTTGATCAGTGAGCCTCTCCACTGACACTGACACTTGGTGCGGTGCGGTACAGACACTCCAGAGTTTTGCAAGTACGCCACTTTACTTTCTGCCCACACACGTGTATGACACTTACCCTAAATAACAGGACTTCCTGGAGATGAAATCTTGGTAAGTTAAGTTACATCTGCAGCTGCAGACTGAATCCGGTGGGTTTCCTGGGCACTTGGGGAGGGGCTGAGGTTCCAGGTGTGCTTGCTTTTTGGGACAAAGGTAGAATCAGTTTGTGCAGACCTGAGAGACGGTTTCCAAATAAAGGGCCGGTGTTGTCCTCTGCGGGAGATCTCTTAACCATCAGGGCCAAATGTGTCGGGGGGGTGTTCAACGTGGGGGCGGCTCCTCCAGGTCTCGCCTACGCTGCAGTGAGTCCATGCACGCCTTTGTCAGGTGTGAAGCCGGGCTGTCACGGGGGGGTGAGGGGAGGAGGGTCCCGTCACCTTCAGCTCAGTCCATCACTGAGGCTCGCCTGTCAGCAGCGGCTCTGTCGTGCAGCTCAGCAGCTCCCCTCTGCTTCTCCTGCCTCTCGTCTTCCCCTGCTCCCTGTCCTCCAACTCTGTTGCAATCCAGGAACTGAGACGCGATCCCAATGCAGCTTCCTCGGTAATAAAGAGAATCTCTCCCGAGGACGGCTTTGGTCATCTTAATTGTTTGCTCCGGGCACATGTGTCTCCGAACAGCCCCTGTGTCGCTTCAGTGTCTGGTGAACGATCTCAACTCCTCTGACCATCCACGGAGCCAATTAGTTCATCATTTCTTACTCACGTTCGCGTTAAAAAGCGCTCCACGCGGGTCGACGACAGCGGGCGGACTGTGTGTGTGTGTGTGTGTGTGTGTGTGTGTGCGTGTGCAGCTGCCGCACATTAATCATGCATGATGCCGATGGCCGATATTAAAAACGGGAATAATAATCAAGGTGCTGCCGGCGGGCTCTGCCAACTCGGAGCTGCGCTGCTGCACGCTGCGCGCACTAAAAGCTAACTAAAATAAAATAAACATCCAAGAGGTGATTTTTTTTGTTGTTGTTGTTCACAAGCGAAATCCCGAAGATGTGCAGCAACATCTGATTCGTGCACATTTTTTTTTTCTCTTTTCAGCTCGGGTGATTCAATCTTGGAAAGCGTCTGTGGTTCACCCTGCGTGGCATAACGGCGTCCCCATAATCCAGAGATTCATAAACGCGGAGGAGAGAGAGAGAGAGAGAAAGGGGAATGAATCCGGTGCCAAATTGACGCGGTGTCCCTTTGCGCTCGCTCTGTCCGTCACACCTAATTCTGATTGAACGGCAGCGCGCGAGGAAAGGTGCTCGAGCTCGAGGTGAAGTCTCTCCCTCGAGGGCGGAGATAGTGCGTAAGATAGACAGAAACAGAAACCAACGCCTCCAAAGGCAGCCGAGTCCGCCCCGCGCTGTACCAGCTCTGGAGTTTGTAACATCCCAAAATAAAAGATGACGGCCGGCCGCCCACTGCGCTGAATAATTACGACGGGAATGAGGCTGGGGAGGGTGACAAAGTTCATTTAAGTTACTTCTCAGGCATGCAAAGTGTCTCCCACACTCTGGTGATCAGGGTCTAGTTTGCACAAAAAAAAAAAAAAGCGAAAATGTCCACAAACTTCTTTTTTCTTTTTTAAGTGGGAGGGTGATGCTTGATGCACACACTATTTGGTGTAAACATCGTTTTACTCAGACTCAGCAGCTGAGAGGTGTGCTCTGTAACATATGGGGGAAGTGGATGCACAAAAGCATTCTGTGTCAGCTGGTCATTGGCACTACAGATCTCTGGTAACAAGATCCCAGGGGGGCCCTCCAAAGAAAAAGATTCACTGTGCAGAAACTGGCTCGTAGGATTTGATTGTAACAGAGGATGCTGTGCTGACATGATGCATATTGATGAATTAGGAATAAGGATAACACCCCATCAGAGGATAAACCAGCTGTGGATAGATCTGATATACATGTGGCATACACAAGTTTAAGTTTTAGTCTATCATGCCCGGATGTACTTTGAATGAGTTGTTGGTGGTTAAGATCGATTCAAATCGAAGCAGCAGACGCAGAGATTATCTGAGGTCAGCCCTGCGTTAAAACAACACAAGGGGCTGTGCTGGGTGGGGACGTCTTGCTTCGTGTACCAGTGAGACATGAAATACGATCGAGATATGAAATATGATCGATGCAAAGTCAAGTTTGAGTAACAGATTGGAGAACTTGACACCAAAGACACCACTTGGTGGTTTATAACACTACAATACACAATTTAACATTTCTAAAACATTATCATGCAAACAGCTAATTTTTTCTTTTACTGCAACAATCACAACTTACACAGCAGAAATAGAGCACTCATGTTACAGGGTAACCCACCGGGGATGTGCATGTTTTTGATTGGCCAATACAAGATGTTATATTGAGGCAAACGTTGAGCCAAGTTTAATTTTTTTGGGACGTTTTTGTGCTGGAACCCCACATGTTAGCGCTCCTCGCTTCATTCAAATGAATCAGTGCACATGTTTTTTCTTGCAAAGCTGAAGCCGATGTGAAGGAGACTTTAGTCGACAGTGTGCGTCAAGGTCAAGGTCAAAAACAACTGGATCCTACGTTTCCCATAGTACAACTCAGCACCATCCTTCTTAGACTTCCCCTGTCTGGTAAATGCTCAAGTCTTTTAAAAGTCCACATCAGGCTTTCTGTTGCAAAATAGCAGTCTACAAGACTTAGACTTAGACTTGACTTTATTGATCCCTTTTACAAGCCCAAATTGAGATAACTCCGATGACATCACTGTGACATCACCAGGGTCACTTTGGAGAGTATTTTCCAAAGTTGATCTTTAGTCTGAAATTCCCTCTGTGTTTGGACACTGTTTCTTTGCTGAGCTGCAGTGTAGGTATAGCAACAAAAGGCAATTTTGTAATAAAGAGACATTCATTTCAGAAGATACCCACTAATATACTGTAGCTTCAGGTGAATTTTAGACTAAATGTTTTTCACAGGAGGGAAAACTGTGGATTTTATCCTTCTTTTCTTACATTAGAGCCACTTCACAGCAAGTATGGAGGAGGAATAATAACAAAACCCAATGCCTGTTATCCTATCCTGTAAGGCGCTCAGTGATGTTTATTGTGGTTCAGAGAAACCCAATAGCTTATACACAGGAGGAATCAAAGTCTGTGGGTGACTCATTTGTATTTTAATAGTCTGTAATCAGTTTTATTCTGGTCACTGACAGAATGCCAGACAGTCCAACAAACAGTGTCCATATAGGTGGAGAAGTGTGGAGGCGCCAGCAATTGTTTGCTTCAATGCATTTATATTTTGATATCTGCTATGTAAACATGTTACATAAATGCGTTTTGCTAATTGTTAAATCCTGAGTGTGTCATAGATCATGTCGTGGGCATATAGAAATAAGTCGTTACATAAATCCCTGATAAAGAATGTGTAACCTGTTTTTTCTCCTATGTCTCTGCATCACAAACATGAGACTGCTGGTAAATTGTAGATCTAAAACAGAGATGTGGGTAATGATAACCTTTTTCCTAAATGGTAATAATCCTCTGAATGAATCATTAAAGGTTGGCTCTGTTAAAAATACCCAGACAATGACACCGCATTCAAACAGGAAACAGATTAACATTTGTTTGTTACATGGCTGCACTTTACACTTGGAAAAATGTCGGTTACATTCGAGCCACTGAAGTCGTTGTTCTTGCACTTTCCTTTATCTTCCTGGTATAAACTGGAGTTTGTTCAAGTTTAACTCCAGTCATCTTCTTGAGGATTTAAAGTGTAATCCTGCTGCATCAAATGAGAGCAACAAGCTAAGTATGGGAACCAAGAAAAGGTTTGATGGGACCTGATGGGCAGAGGCAAACGTCAGTGATGTTACTGAATGTCAAAGACGGATTTGGGACACTGGACGACACATGCAGTATTCAAAAATACAAAAAATATATATAAAAACTGGAAATGATACATGCCCACTCTTTCAATCTCAAACCTCACTCACTCGCTCGCTCGCATGCACACACAGAGACACACACATCTCCATGGAAACTGATAAAAGAATAGCTGGTGTGCAAAAAGAAGCGATTGACAAAGCACGTCACAAGAACTTGGACGGTCAGCAAAAAACAAAAATTTATGGACTCAAGAACGATCCAGGAGGATTTGAGAGGATGCAAGCAGAACAAGAAAGGTCATCAGTCATAAGATATGAATATAATGTAATATTAACCCAGCTATAAATGTGAAAAGATTCAACTTGAAGAATATGATACATGTGTAAACCTTTTGAATGCACAAAGAATACAGCCTAAAATGCCTTCAGCCCAATTTAACTTTGTCAGGTTGCTGCTTCTTTTAGTTTAAATTACAGGCTGCACGTGTGATTCGAGTGCGTGATTGCAAACTGAAAAAAAAAAGCTGCTCGATGCCATGACGTGAATCTGGACAGGATGCAAATCCCGAGCAGATAGATTCGAGTAAATATGAAGGAATGAAAGTTGCGCGGATGTTGCAGATAGCAGAACAGAGAGGGTGGGCAACAGAAGAGGGGAGAGGACAAGGGAAGGAGTACAGCACAGAGTACAGCACAGTACACCACCTACACTTGTCTCCATGGCAACTACCACACTAGAACGAGTGATAATGCAGTTCCCTCTCTTCCTATTCTGAAAACTGTTCAATTGGTACCATATGCACTGTGCAGTATGTGGGAGACAAAGCTTTCTGTATTCTGTTGTTGCCGATGATATGAAAGATGTATAACGCTTCTGAAAAATCACTGGTGGCGAAATATTTTGACTGCGTACGTTCCATCCGCCTATCCACCGGAGACGTTGGCTTAGCCTGACACTGAATTCATCACCATCGCTTTGAGGGATAACTTGTTATTTTTGAATTAATGTGTTTTCTTTTTTCTCTCCTTCGCTAAAGCAAGTTGCACACTGTGTGGGCAGCAGTTGCATTCAAAGAACAAGTGTTGAGGTTGACAGAATTGAAAAGGCATGATAAAATAAATGCCCCCCCTCCCCACCACCATCATAACCACAACGAATCTAGTTCCTACTGCTGCTGGTGTGAATGTAAAGTCACACCACAACAACTTAAATCCTTTAGAGACAAAACTGAAGATACCAGTGTGCTGAATTGGGGCATTTCTGTGGAAGAACATGACAACAAGGTACATAAGTGTGCATACAGTGTGTGCTAAATTACATATCTTAACTGCAAAAAGGTGAATTAAATTACTTGATAATGTGTCTTTACAACGCCCACCACTCCTTTATTTAGCCATCCTTCCATGGGCCTTTCATCTTATTCTGGACTCATTTTGTTTTCTCTAAACTGTTTGTTTCACTGCCAAAGCAGCACTGTGTTGCTGCTGTTAGCATAACTAATACTTGTTTATTCTGCATTCTGCAAAAAAACCAAAACAAAAAAAGAATCAATTTGTGGTGTTTGCTCACGTCAGTCTGAGGGGGTTTTCTTTGTCTGTTGTTCTGTCGTTCACTGTTAATTTGTTCGGCAGACAGTCGTGATTAATACAAAGCCCAATCAGTCTGTCACTGTCGACTCAGCATATAACAAAGGCAGAGCAAGTATGATCGGTTGTCGGAAGGCGCAACCAAGAAAACTTCCAGATGGCCAATCCGCCTCGGCTCTTCACTCCAGCAGCATTGTTTGTATCATGACAAAGACCGTCTGACTGCCTGAGGAGTGAAGTAGATTTGATTTTTGTCCCTGTTTTGTTCCAGTAACACTGGCCTCAACAGTGGAGGTGCAGTCCTCTATTTGAATGTGACATTTTCTGACTTAAAATCATTGTTCATGACGGTGTGGATGCCTGTCGAATGACAGATTATCAGTGTTTTCTTTTTAGAGGATCAGTGTCTCAGATAAAAACACTTATTGTTTACCTACACCTGTTCAAACTGAGAGCATTTTAAACAGGTCCTCATTGAGTCTGGCTTTCTATTAACACAAAGCTCCAGCGGCTCCTACTAATGGAAGACATAAATCTGTGTGTCATATTATATTCATGGGATTTATTATCTGTATATAAAAAAACTGTCAACCAAACATTTATGACTACAACGATAACAACAATTACTTTCATTGTGGAATTATCTGCTGATTATTTTCTCGATTAATCAATTACTGTAGAAATGTCAGAAAATTGTGGAAGACATCTGTCATAATCTCTCACTTATCCTCACTATTGGCAAGTTTGAACCAGTGAACATCAGGTCACTAAATCAATGTTAATATCAATCTATTACCAGAATATTTGCACGTTATTCTTCTGGCGACCCTGCTGTTTTCTTAACTGACTTATTGTTCTAGCTCTATTGATTCTATTTTTTCTTGAGAAATTACAAAAAGCCTGTTACATTTCTGGCACTAGACACCTTTAAATCTGAGTGGTCTCAGCCAGTTCATCCTGGATGCTATTTTGTGTTACCTATCAGCTTTTGTCACCAGTCTCTATCTATATCTTTTTTTTCCTTTAAAAGCAACACCGCCTGGGTTTACGGGATATTTACGGGATAAGCAAGTACATTAGCAGAGTTCAGGAAGGCATATGGGTCCTCCTGCTCAATGTATTTTCTGCATGTTTATTTTTAATCAAAGCCCAGCTGACAGGTAAAGAACATCTAATGAATCTTGAGCTTTTCAACATCAGCCTGGTTGCTTGTGTCGAACAACACGGTCGACTGCTTAGCGAGACGCTCTGCTCAACATCATCGGAACAGCACAGGAACAGCAGGAGAAAATCCGCTTCAGTGCAACATGATCCTTTTGGCAGCAACGTCAAAACTGAATTTTGGGAGCTCTCATGCAAAAAGGTAAAATTTCTGCCCGGACCATCTGCTGAGGGCTAAACTGACACGAGGGCAGACTCGGCAGGATTTGCATCCGAAAGAACCGTCATCCTCATCGATCGTGCATCCCGGCTTTAGTGTGAAAGTCAGAACAGTCACACAGCAGCGGAAAAACAAACTCACATTCTTGCTAATAATAGAAATAATATGAAAGATAGTCATTGTACTCCAGGAGCACTTTTCTTTTTTACCCTTGACTATTTTAAGCTCTGAAGTCTGGATGACTAAACATGTACATTATATTTGTTCCCCGGTGGGCTTTTATGTAACAGAGGCTGGTCGACATAGCCAAAAGCTACAGGACGCTGTGCAGGGGAGCGAGCCTTGTTCAATGTGCGAGGGGTCAAAGGTGGCCATGCTAGTCAAGCACTCAGTGGTGTTCAGGGCGACTCTGGTGCTCTGTTATTGTACCCTGAGAGAATAAATATAGAAAACCTTATTTAAAGGTCTTAGAGGGATCAACACAGCAGCACTGTTCACTGAGACACTCGAGACCGGAGCTCAAACAATTTTCTGTTATTAACCATGAACAGAAATAACACCTATTATAAAAGCTTCATGACCAGCTCCAACATGCTCCAAAATGCTTCTAAATTAGCTGTCTGGATTATTTAGATACTGCAATGTGATTTATGTGGATGACATTATTCAGATGTCTTGTCTCACCTGTTGTCTACAGTGAGGCAGTTAGTGGAAATCTGTATTAAAATCTAGTATCAGAGTAAACATTAAGAAAGAAGGCATGAGGACAATAAAAGTGGAAGAAACAGAGGTTTGCTGTCAATAACAAACCTTACATCTGTCATGTTTTAATGTTTTCCGTTCCGTTGAAATTAAGCAATGAGCAATAACAGGGAGGAATTATAGCTCTGAATGCTTTGATCGATTAAATCTGCCATAATGGCTCGTCAGAAACAGGTAGCAAATTAAACTCGCGGGACCAATTTTTCCAAAACTCTCTCATGTGATTTCAGTAATGGGGTTAGGCTGAATGTGAAATGGTTTTCAAGAACAAAAATGAAATTTAGTCATTTGTCTTCTGGGTAAGATCTTCTAAGTTTTGAGGACACAAAGATGGCAGTGTATGGTAGATTCAGGATGGATTTTAAGTTGTGAAGGGCTTAAAAGAAATTCATTTTTTTAAGGACAGGGTGATACACGCTGTGAACCATAACTAAACGAACAAATCCCTCAAAAGAGGCTTATGCTTTAGTGTGCTGTTCTACAGTAGTCCTGTTGTGTCAGTACTTGTGAGTTCACGTTAGAAAGCAGAGTTCATTGAAATGGTAAATATCAATTACTCCAAGTTTTCAATATTTATTTTTGCTGAGAATTATGTACATTGGTAGAAAAAAATATCTTGACAGTAAAAAAGAAGAAAAAAAGCCATTTCATTTAAGAAAACGTAACAAAATCAAATGCTGCCAATGTACAGATGGAGATCTACAATCTGTAATTTTTCCATCCACTCAACATTTGTCAGGTATTAATGTACAAAATGTATTTCAGCATACAGAGACATACAGAGTAAGACTGTTTTGCATGGTTTAAGGGAATGAACGCACCAGTTTGGTTGTGGTCATGTTTGTTTTTAACAACTTTCTTTTTCAGCTGTACTTTGTCATTTTATGTTGTCCAGTCAACAGTAGCAATGAAATTGTTTTTTTTATTTAAAACAATTCAAGAACTGTAGCATATTATTCACAGTGACTATTAATCCCAAAACGTCCGCAACTTTTACAATAAAAGCAAGTTCCCATGGATACTTTAGAGGACACTGGATGGAGATGATGTGCGGTTGTAGACAGTTGTTTGAAGAAAAGGTATTTCCCCATGGTGTTGGCTGACAGCAACTGGTTGTGGTTTTTCCTCACGTCACTCAATCAAATCACTTTACCTGAACTACCATGTTTAAAAAAAGAAGAACATAACTATTTCCTAATCCTTTTTTTGAACAAATCTATGTCCCCACAGCACTCTGCTTGACAACCATTTTTTGGCGGGCACCCTTCGTTGCTGAGGAATCAAGTCCCGTCACCCCGGTGTTTGGAAATCCATGAGCAGCCACGTATTTACGGTACGCTTCTCGGATAATGCGGAAGGCTCGTGTGTTAGCGTAAGGTATATCGGTGACGGGGTCTCTGTACAGTGCAGCCTTGTGGGTGACAGGACAAACCTCCTGGACAGGCAGCTGAGGACTCGAGCGGGCGCTGTGTGGAAAGGCCGCCTCGAAAGCTTCGTCGTCACTGAATGTTATATAAGTGCGGGAGCACAGGCCTCCGGCAGGCTGCTGGGAAGGCGTGGTGGGATTCTGTGGTGCAGTTTGAGGTACTTCTTGATCCAACCTTAGGAAAACAGGAAAATGACAAAAACTGCCATTTTTACAATAATATACTACATGTTTTTGTTTTTTGTTAAATTTACTTTTTATAATCATCATTTGTTCAAACATCTTAACTTTTGCTTTGGTCAAATTGTTGCCAAATGACACAACCACCAATGTTGAATTTCTGATGTTCTTTTGCAATAAAACTTTAAATGATTCCTGTCTGTAGATCATACCTACCCTTCAACATCAACATTTTCTTCCTTTAAGACTGAGTGAGAGACTATTGGCATCAGGACTGAATGGTAACGGATGGTTGGTCCTTCAAATCGTCGCTTCTTGTGGACTTGTTTCTTCTTGTCCGCCTCCAAACGTTCATAGTTCTCTACACACACACACAAAGGAAAATGAGCAGGTTCAAGTTTTTTTTACATTAAGTGAAACAACTTAGCAATATACTGATTTGATTTTACTGAATTTTCACAACTAATGTAATATCAGCAATCACTAGTAAAATTAATCATTATAAAACATTTACTATGATTTTGTGCATCTCTTTGCCAAACAGATGGGATGCATTGATTCACATATATCCAGACATCTGTAGAGCAATCTGTAGAGCAAATATTACTCAACTTACTGTAATTTCTAGCATCGGTAGGCTTACTAAATTGGTATACATAAAAGAAAGTATACCATTTTTGTTGTCATTTTCTCCTGTCTTTCCAATGATATTTGTGTGATTTTTGCTGTATTTGTAATAAAAACGTTTTACAGTTGTTATGTTGCCAATTGCATTGCAAGAGAAATATAAAAATGAAAAAACAAGAATCACAAATGTATTAATTAATTACATGATCACATTACTCATTACTGAGACACATTACTGTATATATGACGCTTAAGCATTAATAGTTGACATAACATTCTACTGAACATTTTGGGACTAAAACTATTAAGGTTTGAGTCACATAACCAACATGTTCTTACCTAAAGATCGAATGTTGAGCTCAGCTGTTATTTTGGCCTCAGCTAGCAGTTCTTCCTGGGTCAGTGGCCGGTCGCGATGAGCACCTCTTCGTCTCCGAGGGGCATCCTGACGCTCCTGCAAGCGCAGATTGGTCTTCCGGGTATGTTCACTGGTGGACTGTCGCACAGACTTCCGGGCTAAAGAATGATGAACACAAACAGCTCATTAAACCCTCCAGATGAAGAATCCTGTACACAAATCTGTCATATGTTCAAAAACTGACCTTCCATGGATGTTGTTTGATGCAGTTACGGTGTAATCATCATGTGTTTATGATGTGATGTATGTATTACACTATTTAAGAGATGTGTTTCTGGATAATTGAACGGGAAGTATTTGAATCAGTGTGTAGGTATTTATAAGACATCTGTAGTGATCTTACTTTCGCCAAAATCTTGGAATTCTTGTGGAATCCTCCTTTTGAGCTCCACTTTAGTTTTCTCCGTCTTCTTCTGTTCTTCAGAGGGTCTTTTGGGTTTGGGTTTTGCTACCTTTATAGGTTCCTTGGATTACACAAAGACCAAATTATTATTATTATCTATTTCATGCAATGTATGATGATCCAGCAAAATAAGTAAAAACTTTCCTTAAAGGCAGTTATAAATTATTACTTGTAACTTGTGATAATGTAACAAATTCAAAATCACAGATGAAACTGAATTTAAAATCAATAATGCTTTCTGCTCCCTGAGCTACTGTTGAGAGGATGGGATTTGGCAACCAATGTCTCTAGCTGAGGTGCAGGGCAGCCGTAGTAAAACGCAGCTTTAAGGGTTTAATGTGTGCAGTTGTATGAATGTAAATGAGGCAGAAAATATGCATATATGCAAAGGAAAATACTTCACAGGATACTTTCGGAATAAAAACTAAAAAAGCTAAATGCCAGTAAATGATTGAATGTACATCACAAGAACACATTATTTAATGCTGCATCGTCATTTAAAAAGGTCTCTCAGGTATGAATGTAGACTGATGCAGATAAACCTGATCCAAAGTCTGATGGTTCCTGAAATGATTGTCGCTACCTTATAAGCTTTGGTGACAACCCGACTTTTCCTCCGAGGTGCATCTTCCTCCTGGTCGCTGTCTGGCTCGTCACCCTCATCAATGTCAAAGTCACTGTCCACCTCATCCTCTGTGTCTGAATGTTCTCCATGATACTCATCATCTCCTGATTCCTGAGAGGAAAAAAGGGGCATAATTTAGCCATAAACTCATGAAATTGATGAACTGTTAATGCAGCAACCTTCAGAATACACCTTGGAGTTAGTTTGGTAGGTAGTTTGCCTCAGTTAACTTCTGTGATTTACATGAATGCTGAGCAAGGTACCATCAAGCTATGAGATTTAATGAGGGAGAATGTCTCCTGAACAACAGGCAGGTTTATTTTTAATTCAGATACTCATGCTCACTCACTCCAGATCAACAACACAAACACGTACACACAGGCAGCTCTCTGTACCTGTTTGTGTTGACACGAAGCAAATCTCAAGGTGATACAGCAATGAGGCTCATGGAGTGTGTATTTACAGGGGGTTGACAAAATAATACCAAAAACCTTATGTGCGAGAACTGAAACTCTGATGTAACTTCATCATATTCACAAACGCAGAAATAATCTCTTCTTAAACACTAAGTACACTGATAAGAGAAAACCTGCAACAGTATTTTACTGTGACATGAAAATCACAACAACATATGCAAACACAAACACACTGAGGTGAGGAAGAGCAGCATCAGCCACAAGCTGAAAATCCTGAACAGACATTTTTAGTCAGACAAAAATTCAATATTAAGTATGAGCACATGTATGGTCACAGTGTTTTATTAAAATCACAGGATTTGTTTGTGATGTTTTATTTGGCTACTGCTGTCAAACTCAGCTGAGAGTAACGTCAGAACTCCACAAGTCAACCCTTGAACCAGCAGCTGTTTGAGGAAAATCAGCTAGACTGTAAATTGTAAGCCTTAAATTAAGTTTCTGCAATATCAAATAATAGTGTTTCTTGTTCTGACAAACAATGCAGCTTGAGGTCTCTGTTGCCTCTCTTCTCCCTTCGAGTGTGAAACAGGAAAGGCTGGCACTCTCTCCGGCCTTCACAACTTTGTTAGCTGTTAAGACGGAATGGATATTTTAGAGTCGTGGTCACAGTTTCAGATGAATCATGTTGGCATGGTGGTTTTGTTGACCAGAGATGCTGCATTAACTACATGAGCAAAGTCAATGAGAGATCTATAAACACGAAGATACACTCAGTTGGCAGCTACATCTGGCTCGAAATAACGCAACAACCCTGCAATAACATGAATATGAAGATATAATATTTAAACTGTTTCAAGGAGGCTTTGATTAAACTTTTTCATTCAACTTTATGGTTGAATAAGCATTGTGAGATGTGCTGTTGAAACGTATTGCATTATTCTCTGATTGGGCTCAGCGATATGCAATAAAAAAAAGCATATTGCTATAATTTTGACAGATATTGTGATACGAGTCATGATTTCAGTGGAAATGTTTTAATTAAGCTTCCACAAATTAACTAAACAGACAAAAATAATGATGATGTGATTTTTGTTGCAGTCAAAACAAGCATGTTCCCTCACATCAGGACACTATAACCTGTAAGCCGGTGCATCTCTGTGGCATCATTGATGAAAGACACATGTATCGTGACACATTTTACCTTCATCAAAAAACTGCAGCTCCTCTGATTTGGATATTGCACTTGACCATAACATAATCTTGATATTTCGCTTAATTATTCTATACTTAGGTGGTTGTAACATTTTTTTCTACCCCGTTTATATCAGTGAGGGAAGACTAAATATGATACGCCTTTCCGTCTCAATAAATTAACTACTACTATTACAATTAGGACTAGTCGTGCTAATTACGGAAGCAAATAATCAATTGAGACACTTATAGACATTTAAAAACACCTGAGAAATCACAACTTTCTCACAACTGAAATAAATGTTTCAGTAGTGAGTAAGGGCTGCATGTATTATTCAGGTATTATACAGCTATCATTCATACATTAGCGCCCACTGAGACTTCATGTAGCTTTTAGCGTTTCTTAATGGTTAACTTACGTTTATTTTTATAAATAATTAATAGTAATAGTAAGTAATAGTTACTTCATTACTAATAGTAGCCTAATAGCCCAATATGCGACGATGAAAGTAAACAATTTAATCAAATCAACCTAAGACTACTGAATGGAGGTGGGAGCTTATGCTAACTTGTTAGCTCCTTGTGTGTTTATCAGTTTAGTTACTCACATCGTTGAAGCCTCCATAAGTGGTCTTATAAAATTCGTCCTCTTCTTCCGCGTCCAGTAATTTTGACATGCGGTTTCCCGCTGTCTTTCTCGGTTCGCGGTCAACTACCAGACTCATAGTTGTTAATTTATAAACAATGCTAACTGGCTCTATTCACGTTTTGTATCTAGCTAGCGTTATGCTAACTGTCCGACATATGCCGCTGTTTCTTTCACGTCGTCGTTACTCTCTGTGGTTTTTAATTATCTATTTACACCCATATTTACATAAGTTATGAATACCCCTTAAATTCACGCCAATATGAAATGAAAGCGTTTCTTATTAGTAACACAAGCTAACCGCTAAGACTAGCCGCTGGCTTCTTGAAGCTAACACTTCCGGGGCCGGTGATGGACTTCCGGGTAACAGCACAAACTAACTATGCTCGTAATTTAATATTTCTACAATTTAACTCGATACATCTCTGTCATTGGTATTTAAGTCGCACTCATGTCTCAATTTCTAAATCATTCGCCGGGAAAATTTAACGACGGTCACACAATGTTTGATGGTGTTGTCATGGAAACCAGCTCAAAGAGCTGTTGCCATGGCAACAACATAAATTGGATGAACCTCCTGGTGACAGTTGTGATGAACATGATCATTTTTTAAGCCTTGGTCTTGTTTCAATGGAAATTAACATTACAGACATTAAATAATTTTAGAGAGCACCCGATGCTATTACTTAAAGACCTCATAGTTTGTGGCAGATGTAATTATTAATTTTGTGTTAAAACTCATTTATATAACCTGTTTAGCAGACAATAAGCACACAACTCAACTTTATAACATTTGTCGTTTTTATGGTCACAACAAATGCAGCCAGCTCCACTCACTGGTGGAGTCCTCAGTCACTGCTACAGATTTAACCAAAGTTTTCATTTAAATCTGTCTGAAGGTATAATGCTCACACACACTGGCTCACATATGGACAGACTGAGCCTGCAGCTGTTGTCAGCAGTGTGGCTCTCACTTGGCTGCTGCAGTATGTATTTTAAGTGTTATGCGACTTTCTGAATTGATGTAAAATCTGCACAGTGAAAACATTCACAAAGCCAACATACTTCTTACTAAACCTGATGTTTCACATGACCACTGAATACGCACACACAAAAACATGCTTGAAATATTTTTATTTTATGCTGCTTTTGAAAAGCTATGTAATTAAGTGCTTTATTGAGGAAAAAAAAAACATACATAAAACATACAGCCACACATCCATTAAAAATGAGTAGAACACAACAAGATGCACAATCAAATTAAGTAGAAATGACATGCAATAATTGTGTACATTAGAAGTGTTGTGTACATTAACCTTAATATAAGGTTAACATTCCTATTAAATATATAAGATCCACAATGATTTTTTAAATAAATAAATCCGCTATTTCATCTGTTCTTTACTGTAAAAAACAAACAAATCAACTATGATTACCACCCTATAAACTAATTTCCTGTACATCCTCTTTACTGAGTTCCTAAATTGTTTCTATACGTCAAGAAATGCAAAATAAGCAAGAAGTAATTAATGCAATAATTTACATCTCTACTCATGACATGCATTATGCTGGTTAAATATTAATGTTAATATTGGTTGCTTTACATTCAGGCTTTGTTGTAGAGGAGGTTCTGTCTCTTAAGAGAATTTAGTAGTTCCTAAAATGTAACTTGAAATCAACTTAATGTCCAGATGAGCTTATACCAGCACAGTTTACTGTATATGTTTGTGTCTATTTTTTCTTTCTTTCACACACATTACATAAGCTCTAGCAAACATGCTCACATTTTGTATTAATTCATCAACAGCCTGTGCCTTAACATGCTCCAAATCCAATATTTCAGTCCAGAAATTGAAATTAAAACAAAAGTTTTACATTTTGCAATTTATAATCTCTCAATGTACCAAGTCATACACAATGTATTATGTTTTTTTTTTTTTATTTAACTTTTTGAGTCATATTAGTTTCATGGTGAACCTGCTTGTCTCCGTATAGTTGCCTGTCCCTCCTTTACTGCTCGACATGGTGCTTCGTGGCACGTACGCGATTGTGGCTGTGTGCTTTATTTGCCCTTTACTTTTACTCCAGAAGAACATGAAAACAAAGCAAACAAACGCTCACAGAGCTGAAAAAGGAGAGAAACCCAATGGTCGCCGCTATCAGTAATGTCTTGATTTCGAATGGGAGTTTCTGATTCCCATTTGCACGTGGAGAGGCAGATGGAAACGCAAACCAACCTTTAAGATGAAAGGGGTTTTTAGAAGGTAATGGTAAGGCTCGGACATGAAGGCCGACAGGCAGGCTGTTATTTCCGGCAGCATTAGATGCCACACAAAGATAAGAACCACTATCTTGAGGTTGAGCGTAGCGAACCTCCAGTGAGCCATTAGAGAGAGCCCGTATTCTACCAATGGGCAATAATGGTTTCTGCTGTGGGTTTAGCCAGGTGACAGATGGCAGAGGGTCACCTTCTGCATTGCAATGAAACACCACCGTGTGTCCCTGATCCACTCTCGCTTCTTGAGGTTTGCGGTTCAGAATACGAGGCGGTCGACACGTGAGCACGCTCGGGAGCTCGGCGTCGGTGAAGTCGAGAAAATTCCAGCCCTGCAATTCGACCGAGGTAGTGCAAGTTGGTGGATTGCCACCAAAGTCCAGGTGTAGTCGTCTTCGCACCACCCACAGCAAGCGGCAATCGCATGCTAGTGGGTTGTTATCAAGCCCCAGAGATTTTAGGGTGTCCACTGAATGAAAAGCTGCCACCTCGAGTGTGGTGAGAAGGTTTCTGGACACATTCAGAAATCTGAGATGTGCTAAACCCCTGAATGCTCCAATTTCGATGCGCAGCAACGATCCCCCCACCAGGTGGAAGCTCTTGGAGCCGGACCAAGTCTCCAAGCAGGTTGCCATGAATATAGGTGACTGGATTAAAAGAAAGGTCAAGGTATACAAGATATACAAGATGATGCAAAGGGATGTGTGGGACAGCAGTGAGGTTACAATGCGTAATCGTGAGGGATGTAAGATTTAGGCCAAAGAGGCTGTTTGCTGACAGGGTCTCCAGCCAGGGGCAATGAGAAATGATGAGGTCCTTGAGACGCTCCAGGTGACGGAAGGAGTAGTTCAGCAGCGTAGTGAGTCCCAGCCGGCGAAAGTGAAAGCTTCGAAGCCCGCCGAGCTGTGTGAGCGCCTCTGTCGGCACAGCAGTGAGGTTGCAGCCATCAAGGTGCAGCTCCTGCAGGCTGGTTAATCCGCTGAACGCTTGATGAGCGATAAAAACTAAGTCATTATTAGCCGCTTTCAGAAACTGCAGGGCGGCTAAGTCACGGAAAGTAAAATCTAGAAAAACAAGGATCTCATTGCTGCTTATGTCCAGCAGCTTCAGTTTTGGCAAACCATCAAACACTCCTACAGGAATAACCTTCAGGTGGTTGTGAGCCAGACGCAGAGTTATCAGACTCTGCAGGCCGGTAAAGGCTTCCACTTCAATTATTGCTATAATATTGTCACTCAAATCCAAGTCTAAAAGTTGGGTCAAAGACAGGAACTGCTGATGCACCAGAGTCTTGATCTTATTATGTGTTAAGTTGAGTAGCTTTGTGTCTTGTGGGAGACCGTCAGGCACTGTGGTGACTTGGCTGTCCGAGCAGTTCACCTTCAGCAGTGCAGCATTGCAGCTGCAGGGCTGTGGACACGACTGGCGTGTTTCAGATGTTAAAGATACCTCCGCCGCCGCCAACAGGTAGAGAGCTCCCCAGCACAGCCACTGGTGGATGGCAACCCCCTCAAACATCTGGTGGCCTGCATGAAACAGTGAAAGAGTGATGAAATTTAATTTAAATTAATTTAATGAAATTAAATCATTTACAGCAAACATGGGGGAAATGTGAATTTCTGCAACACACATACACAAGCAGACTGACAGGAGACTCAGAGCGAACAAAGATGCAGTCAAATTTTGTCAGATGGTGACGCTGAATCATCTTTGTCGGTTTATATTTATGTTGTTTATAGCACTGTAATAATCCAAGATGATAACCTACAGAGGTAACAGCTGCGTCATCCATCCTGGAACAGCCTCCCTCAAAGTCTCTGATGAGCCAAATCAGTACACATCTATAAAAAGCAGCTAAAAGCTCATTTGTCTTCTCTGGCTGCACTTAATTCTGCTTGTTTTTTAATGTTTTCTTCTCTCTCTTTTCTCCCACACGTACCTTTTTCTCCTCCCCTTAAAACATTTTGTAACTTCAGTTTTAAAAGTGTTGCATAAATAAAGCTTTTTACTGCTTGCTTCACTTCAGCTTCATTCAGCAGTCAGGCTTTAACAGTCTAGCTTTTCTTTATGGAGTCAAATTATTGTCATCCACACAGACACCTGAGGCACTTCCGTTCGCTGACCCTGATGACTGACAGTAGAAAGCTCCCCAAAGTTAGTAAGTGGGCTTCTGGCTTTAGGTTATTATGCTACACACTCTCAAAGGTTAAGAATGAACTTCCGTGATGTCGATATTCTCTGCAGCGATAACATACGCGCAAATGTTGGCGTTGGCACCACAGATGTCCTGCTGTACTTCTTATACAGGCAGTGTGCATGCTTATTGTTAGGAAAATAAAAAGTTTCACATGCCAATTCAAAGTTAACAAGAGTTTCTCTGAGTAAATTAGCTCTGAAGTAAGCACTAAAAAGCTCTAAACTGCATTTTAAATCGCTATTAATCAAACCTCTGACCTCTGTAAGACCAAAACAAATAGCCATTTAATCAGAAGAGCTTAACCTCTCCTGTATAATGGAGCCCTCAGCTCAGCGGTTGAGTGTTCGCTGACAAAAAGTGCAAAGTTGCATCTTCACAACACAGATTAACTTGACTGAAATGCCACATTGATGTGTGCCTGTGTGGATTAGTCCTGTGGATAGTTTTAGTTAAACTTGACAGCTCTATTAGGAATGAATAAATCTATTTAAAAAAAGAACAGGTTGTCAGCTCACTGTGTTTTTGCTGTATTAACACGGTCTGCAGCAGAAATAAGGAAAACATTTAAACCTGCACATCATGAGACATCACATGGTGGATTAAACGGCTCAATTATCTGTGGGTCCTCAATTATTGTAAACACCATCTCTCTCTGGGCCAATTATAATGTCAGAGGAGCACATATTCCTTGGCATTTATTAGATTCAATATTTTATATTTAGTTTATTTAGGTACTGTGCTTGCGGTGGCAGCAGATTGCATCCATTTTTGGGTATGTTTTGTGATTTGTAAGGCTTATAAAATCTATTTAACAGGATAATAATGTGCAAAACATGTATTTTATAGGATGGACTTTTTGTTTTTTTTTGGTGGTGGTGTACCAGTGTGTTCAGACCCAGTAAGGCAAAGATCATATTGCCTTTCTCTTGGTTTGTTGTTGCTTTTTTTAATTTTGCATAATTTCCTGTCTTGTTCCATGTCAAGAGAAGAGGATGTGTGTACCCAACCAATACCGATGTGCTCATGTATTTCTTGTAATATCTGTGCTTGTCCCTTTTTTTTATTTCCTATCAAGTACCACCCAGCTGCAGTGTTTAAACAACTGCAATGACTAAAACTGCTTAATAAATTTAGGTCATATTTTAGAAAATAAAAGAGCTTATTTGACAAAGATGACATGACAGTAATGGGGTTGCCACTACATACCATCAAAAACTCTCACTTTGTTGGAACTATTGCTAAATGCACCACTAGGGGGCGGCAAAAGTAAAAATATATTTGTGCACATTATGTCCAGACTGAATGGTTTTATGATGCTGCAACTGGGCAAATGGCCCACTTGCTACCACTTATCATATAATAACCTATAACCCACAAAATAATTCATGCAGCTTTTTAAACTGACATATATGACATATATAAGACATCATTGCTTCTAACCAAGTGTACGCCTGTAAAAATGACTAAGGCATAAGCTCATCAAAAAATGTGTGACTTGCTGAAATGCACTGTTTAAATTGCCAAGAGAGCACTGAAAAAAAAGCCTACACCATTAAGTGTGAAGCCACCCGCAGTTCTGGCAGCTCTCCTCACATGTTGCTGTGCTGAAGCGGGCTGATTTCACTAAAAATTGTGGGTTTTTGCAAAGAGACATGTTTCTGAATGTAACAATAAGTAAGCATGCTCAGTAAAGCCCAAAAAAAGGGGTTTTAAAGTGAATTTAGAGCATACCATTTCTTTTTCTTATTCTTTCTTGTATTTCAGAGTTCCTAAATAATTTTTCACTTAAATATTTATTTATTTATTTATTTATTTATTTAACTTTTGGTCACCTGAAAAACTAGACAGTATAATCATCACTGAGAATCATCTCTTACTGTGTTAAGGATCATATTTCCAAGGATGTCATTTTGTCTCGACACAGTTGTGTGAAAACTGTCTAGTCTGACTGCTGCTGATGACAGCAGCTCCCCAGACAGCAGTGAATGATGGAGGCTGACTCCCCCTGAACTCCTCTGGGAACGCACATGCGAGAGAGTGAAAATAATGTACAAAGGTGAGATTGCAGTTATTTACTGTTGCCCAGCAGCTTCAAGAGCTCAAACACACAAAAAAAATTATATCATAAGAGTCTCAGAATTACAGTAATCCTGTGGGGGGGAGAAAAGAAAATCAAGTGAACTCACCGTCTCTTCAGTCTGGAGGGCTTGTCATTATGATAGCTCCATTTTCACAATTTTATGGCAAAAAAAAAACACAAGACAGCATTCGTGAGAGAGAGTTTTTTTTTCTGTAATTGTCTCTAGATAAACTGTTGATATAAGCAAAGATAATTCAAAGAGTAGAGAACATCTTTTGATAAGTCAGATCCACTTCCTGTTGCTCAAAAATACATCCAGATGAAACCTGCGATGTGAGAGAAACAGACAGGCACATGACATTGAGAAAGCTTCATCTTCCCATGTTGAAACATTCATCTCCCGAGGAAGCACGTTGCCGCGGCTCTGTTCCCCCTGCGGCTTCAATGTTCTCAACAACCTGGCTCTGGACGCGCGGGTGCCTGGTGCATGCTGGGGGATTATATGCACTAGCTCCTGGACCCCGTCCAACACACTGCACTGGATGACAGGAGGCAGGCACAGGTCAGCCAAATTCAGAGATTTAGGAGCAACACCAGATGGAAATTACTTTAAGCACTGACACTTAGTAATAAAGGAATATTTTTTCAGCCTTTCTGTCAGAGTCAGTTGAAAACTTTGATGAAGAACAAGGCACATTTCTGTTTGAGTCCCAGAGGGTTGTGTTAGGTGAAAACAATTAGTCCATCCTGTAAGATGATTGCATCTTGTTAGTAATGTGCTGCAAAATCTCCACCATAACTACTCTTCTTAGCACAAAACTAAACATTTTCATAATTCTGTCACATCTTAAATTTCTGAGAAAATCTGCTGAATTAAGATTGGCACTGGGAACAGCAGATTCTAAAAATGGCATCTAAAGGTGACTACACAGATGATTTTTGTACAGTCACTATGTTGTGGATGACAAACAAACCATAGTCTCACTTTAAATAGCTGTGTTTAATGCACGCCGCCCTTGGATGACAGTAAACTAAACCAAACTTCTGTCTTTTGGTATTCACATCAGAGTCTCTGCATGTTCCCTATAAAACACGTCAAGAGTAAAAGGAACTTAAATTTGACACATTGACAATTATGTTAATATTGCTGTAAGTGATCGTGAGAAAGCAACTGATAATATTTTTAACAGCAATGTCTGACTCCACAATATGTAACTACCAACTGTGTGAGGCAGAAAGAGGCAAGACAAGATCATTTTTATGGCACTATTCATCAACGAGAGTACTGTTAAAAGGCAAGAAATTAAAGGAAATCATAACAACAACAATAAATAAGATTTTTATTTTTTTGGAAAAAGTAACGTAAAATTGAAGGTAAAACAAAAAAAAAGTCAGTTAGAAAGAGTTACAGCACAACTTCAGTGCAGTTCAAATGTGAGTTTATGAAAGTCACAAATGTAATTTAATTGTAGAGCTAATTACATGTCATAAATCATACAATCTAGATGTAATGGGTACAGGAAGGTTATAATATAGTATGAGTATGATTGGGGTTTTTGTGTTTATTGAAGGACACAAGCTGCATTTGGGCACCAGGCAGATAAATGGATACAAGTAAGTATTTTGTGAGGAAGTAAAGTAAGACTGTGAATGTGTTTCTGCAGGTCTGACCGGGTTTAAATCAGTTTAAAATTCACCGAAACAGGTTAAACCCCACCTGGTTACTGGACAAAGTGTTATGGTCATGTTAATCCCACTTCCAGGACCTCATTTTCGTAGATTTCACCACTGATGTCAGCAACAAGGGCCAACAAATTGTGATATTTCCACATATTCATTAGCAATAAAGGCATCAATGAATGATCAAACTATCATCCATGTAAACATTTGATTCCTGTGTTTTCAGCAGTCCCATTAGCCACGATCCCATTCTCTTACAATTACATAACATGTGTTTCATTGGCATCAATTCAGAATTTGCATTACAATTCATATGTGTCAAGTCTCAATAATAAGACGTGGGCAGTAACATGTCTGGTGCATTTCAAATTTGCTGAGTTTGACGAGGAAAATGGTTTGACTTTGTTTTTTTTCCCCTCTGAAGGATCTCTCGTCTTATCCCACGTTTCTGAAAGACTTGAATAACTGACTGTGGGCCTCATGAATGTAACGCGTGTCAAGTCAACTATGCATGTCTGCATTTATTTCGCTGCTCGCTCTGCCCACACTGCTCCCCGTGTTAATTATATTTTTCCAACAACTTGTTTAATTAACAAAAACTCACTCCAGATTCAACGAAAGCTTAAAAAGACAACAAGCAGGACTGCCTGTCTCTCTGCTCAGCTGCAGGATTATGAGGTGTGTTGACACAAAAGATGCGTGTTCACCACAGAAGAAGAGCAGGTGCTGAGTCAGGACCTTACCATCTGGTACCCCGGGGAACCTTGCATTCATCAGCGAATCTCTGTCCGGCCCCGGATTCAGGGAGAGAAAAATCAGTGATGAATGCCAATTACAGCCTCGGCCAACCCAGTGAACTTCATTGCATAATGTCCTCCTTTCTTTTTAGCCTCATATTTCGTCATCGGTGCTCCCTGTAGTGGCGACTGCTGTGAGGTTTCTGGGTAACTCTCTCTTCTGAGGTATTTTTGGGACAATTTTTATGCCTTTATCAGAGAGAGCAAAGGAAAGGAGGGGAGGGAGAGATGTGGGGGGGGGGGGGGGTTTCCAACTAAAGTTCTCATTGCACTCGTATGGTCAGCATCTTAACACGGTAGTTCAGCATTTTGGTGAATAAGCATGAAGCCACAGCATGAAACCACAGCCAGCAGCCAGTTAGCTTAGCTTAGCATAAAGACAGGAAACAGTGAGAGAAATAGCTAGCATGACTCCGTCCTACTAGCACCCTGACAGCTCACTAACAAACATGTTACATGTCAGCATAGTTTTTAGCTGCGTGCAGTGGCTTCCTGCTGGTTGCCAGGGCAACCTCAACAGGATGACAAGACACTGCTCTGGGCCAAGAAATGGTCCGACACATTCAGGCAGATTTGGACAGAACCAGGCCAAGCTGCTTCCCCTTGTTTCCAGTCTTTATACCAAGCGAAACGAACCAGCTGCTGGCTGTAACTTTATGTGACATGAGAGCGTCTGATCTTCTCTTCTAACTCACACCAATTAAACAAGTAAGCATGTTTCATGAAATATTGAACTGTACCTTTAAACCCCTAGACACCAGGGTGGAGCGTCAGTCATGTAATCATTAGATATTGTAAACAAATATATCATATATGTACTAGCCTCATACTTTGTGCCTACTGACTCCAACACACCTTTTCTTTAGTGATCATTCATCTGTTTTCTTGAAGGTAAACTATGGCTGCTGTCTAATTATTAAGATTATCTGTCATTATTTTTGTTTTCTTTTTACTTTATATATACACACACAATGTTATTTTTATTTTAAAAAATATTATTTCACCACACTAGCATAATCATCAACTGCAAAAGCACGGATGTAAAAGGAGTGCAGCAAGTTTTGTGCATTCAAAACTCAAATGTAAATACAGAACTGATGATATTTTCTGATCTCAATAAAATGCATTTTGTGTCGTGGCTTTGTTGTTGTTTATTTGTTTGTTTTACAGCACAGAAACACAGAAACAGCTGTTAAATATGAAGCTCAGGAGAGGAAGTTCCCACCAGAGAAGCAAACTGAAGGAGAAACAGTTTTGCACACTTCAAACTTCACACCTTTAGGAAAAGGTACCGTGGCACATGAGGAGTAAAGCACTCTAAGGACCGGCATATGCTGCTGAGTCACTAGTGGCATACCATCAGCCACTTTTATATCACTAAAGGTGTGATCAGACCAAATACAGCTTTAAGAGATGATGTGTGACGGGGGAACAGGACCGGCATACCACTCTAAGAATTGGCACATGCTGCTGAAGCAGTTTGAACTGAGCAGCTGTAGTTAACCAAACTACATGGCTTTTCTGTAGTTCAACATGTATGTAAGTTTTGTCACTTTCATTTCTGGTACTGGAAGGATAAATTAAGCCACTGCAGCTGGTTGTACATTAGATTCACATGACGAGCTAGAGAGCAAATGCACAGACAAACAGAGTGAAAAAAAAAACAGTGAGTGAACGAGGAAACTATACTTCCTCTTTTACAGTAAGTGTGAACATTTCTGGTTCGTTTAAAACGGGTACACTCGATCCTGCTGATTACACCACGTTAAGGTAAATACAAACTATTTCTTCTTATCTGTTGTAATGCATTCAGGCCATTTGGCTGATACTCTGAGTTGAAATCAAATGTTTGTCAAAGCGAATGGCTACACTGACGTGGAGTAATAGGCTATAAAAAGGTAGAAATGATTTGCTGAGAAAGAAGCTCAGAGATTAGAGTGAAACAGGTTTAAACTTCTCCTTTTTGAGGTGAAGAAATCTTTGCTCTCTAAAGTTGTGTTGTGAGTGTGTTTAATCTTCACTATATTATGTTGTGGTTTTAAAGCAATTAGCACTGCGCACATAAACAACAATAACACTCTACAGGTTTATATTACATGTATATACTGTATGTATATTTTCTACTGCAGAAAGACTGATGCTCGCAGCTGGTCAGCTTGTTGATGCTTGCTTTGCTGATGTTAGAGGGCATCCGTCCCTAGAAATTACATTAGTAGAACAACATTCATTCTGCATGTGTTGTGAATTTGTCATTTGTGTTCAGCGTTTCATCTGTGTTGTAAAAATTCTCCTACTGGCTGCTGGAGATTTTGATACACTTGAGTTTGGTTGCAGATCATGATTGGTTTCTTAATTTATCGTGCAGGAGGGATTTTTTTGTGTGTTTTTATTTGAGTTTTTTAATGATAAATTCAAATTAGACTATTTTAAGGCAAGCAAAAATAGAGTCTGCATTTCCCGACCAGAATTGTATTTCTCACAGTGTGCCAAAGGCTTTAAAAATACCATTTAGACTATCATGCTGGGAGACAGAGAAAGTTCACAGAAAATATAATTTAACAGTTAACTGGCTAAAAGAGCAAAAATGCAGCGAGAAGCTTGGATTGTATTTCTGGTGGCTGGGACAGGAGAGACTCATCAGTGTCTCCAGGCTACAGCCCTGATAGTGTGGTATATAACACATAGCGAAATCTTGAGAAATGCCTGTCACAATTTCCCGGAACCCAAAGCAACGTCTTCAAATTGTTTAGTCCAACTAGCAGTTGTCTAAAGATACTCAGTTTACAATCACACAAGACAAAAACCAAACTACCTAGTTGTTCACAGGAGTCACTTCTGCTCATATAATGTGTGTATTTTATTTTTATTTTTTTTTAATAGGATGCACATTTTGCGTGCCGTGTTGCCTTTGGCCTTCATGGTCCTCAGCTCTTCTTCCTCTTCCTTAAACAAAGTGTGGGAAGAGTGGAAAATCGAACACCGCAAGGATTATGATGATCAGGTAAGATTAGGGAAACCCTTCAGCTCTCTATCTCTGTCATCACACACACGCAAATAAACTCTCACATACCATCAGATCGTTCAGTGTTCAGTGTTTCTCTTTCAGACTGAGCTCGTTTTCAGGAGAGCAGTGTGGGAGAAAAACACGCAGTTGGTGCTGAGACACAACCAGGAGGCCTCAGCAGGGAAACACAGCTTCACAATGGGGCTAAATCATCTGGCAGACATGGTAAGAGACAGTTTGTGTTTTCAGCCTCCTGCTCAGAAAACAGGTTGAAAACAAGATGGCCATTTCATCCATTACACTGGATTCATTTAGAAAATAAATTCAAAGCAATAATCCCACTAAAAAACAACAAAGGGTCTCATTTAAATACATAGTGCTTGCATAAAAATGATTAATAAGAAACCCAAAGTATTTTAATAAGGAACAAAGCAGACAGAAAAACATCTGCGTGGCTGTGGTCTGTGGTGGGTGTGAACTTGATGCCGTTTAAAACCTCAAAATTGCAGCAAAGTCCGTTTCTCAGAGAGAAAACACAGAATAAACCTTGTTTGCCATCAGCTTCCTCTGCTGCCATCAAGCTAATCATCACATTAGACAGGACAATCATACATGTTATTTATAACTTTACTGTGTTTCATTTATTTATGAATTTCTGAGCCTCAAGTTGAGCCTTGGTGACATCTTAATATCTGGCAGACTGGAGATCTCTTTTTTTTTTTTTTTAATCTTTCTTTTATAATATCAACCATGATCTGCATCATCCCTGAGCATCAAAGTAGATTACTGTCTTTCTTTTGCTTTATGGACCTTCTGCAAATTCAATGGCATTATTAAACTGTTTCCACTAATTCAGGGTTTTATTTAGTAGACCTTCAAGTTTATTGCCTGGCTGTTGAATTAAGTGGAAGTACTGCATACATCCAACGACTCATAACTGACAAACGATACCTTAAGCCATGTAAAAGACCCCTCTGTTGCATAACTGAAGAAAAATTATAATCCGAGACTGAATCTGTTGACATTGACCATGCCACTGTTTAGCACAGAAATGTATCAAAGAGACCTCTGGTGGACACAAACTGCATGACAAACACTTTAGCACAGACCAGCCCTCCCCTGACCTGAGGAGACATATGCTTGAAATTATAACCTGTGGTGCCTTCACACTCATTGACCTCCTTTAGAGCAGAATGGATGTCACTGACCAATGCTGTTAATCTGCATTTAAACCTGCACTCTGTGTGGCTTAATTTAAACCCTTTCCTATAGAGCAACTCTAATCTTTCTTTATACAATCTGATTAATTTAATCCAGTGCGACTGGGCCAACATGAAGTACAGTACATCTGGGAAAGCTAATAAAGTTACATAAATGTATATGGACATGCAACCTGGTATGTAATGTCAGGAATACAAACAATAATATTAAAACAGTGGTGCAAAGGTGCTTTTCTTACATCAGTTTGTTGTGTTTGTCAAATGTTTAACTTTTTAAAGCAGAAGAAAAACTATTTGATGATTATTTGCCTCCAAACAAAAGATTTTAACACCAGATAGTATACATATCAAATAAATAATAATTGTGTGTGCATTTTATACAGAAAATAAAAAAGAAGAATATTTTGTAACTGAAATAATTCATTTGCACCGAAACGCAAATATTGTTTATATTGTTTATATAAAAGGTTATTGTAGACAAGATTTTTTTTTTTCGACTTGAGAGGGAGTCAAAGGGTACATAAGCTACAAGGGGAGGGTATATAAGGTTGGAACAGAAGATACTGTAAGGAGGAGAGGTTTTATTTTGATTATGATGCGGTGAAGCCCGGGTGAGTGTGACATGTTGACTCTCTGCAGCTAACCTGGCAGAAGAGCTAGGACTCCTGTCAGAGATCCCAAAGGACGGCGTGTTATGGTTGCCTTGGAGATTAACTGACATGTTCTTAACTTGTCGACAAAAAAACGACAAAAAGATCTATAAAACTGAGGCAAATGCTGAATCTGACTCCAGCTGGTGAGAGACAGCAGGACTGTAAAAGGTGAAGGGGGGAATAAGCGAGGCACTGGACTGGTAGCATCATCGTAACTACATTTTGTTGTGCTCGTTCTCCAGAATGCAGAAGTTCAAACTTGATAAATATCAGAGGAACTTGTGGTACATATTGTGATTGCTTGCTGCTGTCGCTGAGGTTGAGTGACATTATGCTCAATGTAAAAACTTCTTCCAGTCTGAGTCTGAAAATTATTTCTAAATATGGCGATAACCTGGTAGGGTACTGAAAGGGTGGAGAAAACAACATTGTGTATGATCATGAGCTCATGTAGTTCTCAGAGTAGAGCTGTTTCAGTTCAAAAACCTTTAACAGGAACCTTTAGAAGAGGTGTGTCCTTAAGCTGCTGCAAACACACAATACTGCAATGTGAAATGGGTTAAAAGTGAATAAGAGCACTGCTGGGAAGAGCTCCAAATTCGGCTTTGACATTGTGATATTTACCTCATGTGGATCTCATATAGTTATCAGCCCTATTTTATATTTAGACGGCTGAGGAAGTCAATGAGAAGCTGAACGGTCTGAAGCTGGAGGAGCCGACTCATTTCAGAAATGCCACATTTAAGGTCACGAGTGGCATGTCCATACCCCAGAGTGTGGACTGGAGGACGAGCGGGCTGGTCAGTCCTGTCAGAAACCAGGTGAGCTATTATATTAGTATTTTAAACTGAGAACATGACCACAATCTAATAAATAACCAGCAGCAAAAAAGCAAATCATTTCTCCTTTTTTTTAAAGGGGTTATGTGGGTCCTGCTGGGCCTTCAGCTCTTTGGGGGCTCTTGAGGGCCAGATGAAGAAGCAGACCGGCGTCCTTGTTCCTCTGAGCCCTCAGAACCTGGTGGACTGCAGCACCATCGACGGAAACCACGGCTGCTGCAAAGGAGGGTACATCTCTAAAGCCTTCAGCTACGTCATCCGCAACAAAGGCGTCGACTCGTGGAGATCCTACCCCTACGAACACCAGGTAACCCTCAGCACCAGAACCTCCTTTCCTCCTTTCTTTGCTTTCCAGCTTCTTTCTTTACTTCCTTCTTAATTCCTTTCTTTCTTTACTTCCTTTTTTACTTTCCCCTCTCCTTACTTAAAAGCAAAGTTTATTTGTTTCTTTCTCTTTCTCTCTCTTACTTTCTGTTTTTTCTTACTTTCCTTCTCGTTTGCTTCCTTATTTCGTCAAAAAGAAGAATCACAGTTAAGATAAACTATTTTAAGACAGTATCATGCCATGTGTCATTTCCTTAATGAAGTCCACTGTACGTAGCAGTCAAACGTAGTCATTATATTTCAGAGCTTGAATTGTGTTTTGACAGAAGTTTCAAATACAGAATAAAACAACTGTAAATATACATTGTGATTGCATAAATAATTTGCATAATATACTATGTCTTATTGTAATTTTATATAGATTCAACTACATAACAAATAATAAAAAAAAAAGTTTGATTAAATAGTGATGCATAATATATTTAATAAATCTCATTTCTATTTGTAGAACGGGAAATGTCGGTATTCTGTCAAGGGAAAGGCTGGCTACTGCTCTAATTTCTACATCCTCCCGCGAGGAGATGAGAAGACTCTGCAGGCTGTAGTGGCAAGCGTGGGGCCGGTCGCCGTGGCCGTGAATGCCATGCTGCCATCTTTTCACCTCTACAGAGGAGGTGAGGCTTCTGAATGTGAAGATTTGATGCAGAGAAAGGTCAACCGATGAGTAATGTTGCTGTGAACTTTTGGTTTGAGTCACGTCTGAGAAAACCCAGAACTTTGGTGGAGGTGAAGGAAAACAGTTTAATGGATAACTAACTTCTGTAAATATTCTATTATTTATCTTGTATTATCTCACCCACTGTTCCAGGTTTATACAACGAACCCAAGTGCAACCCCAAGTTAGTCAATCATGCTGTCCTGGTTGTGGGCTACGGCACAGATGGAGGACAAGACTACTGGCTTGTGAAAAACAGGTGACTGTGTCTCTTTTAGACATTAAGTTTTATAGGAATTCACTTGTTAAACATGTTAATCCACATGCAAAAAGGCATTTATGACACATTCACACTTGACCCATATTGAGTATTAACTGTGTGTTTTTATGATTGCAGTTGGGGTACCACATGGGGAGAAGGAGGCTTCATTCGAATTGCCAGAAACAAGAATAATCTCTGCGGCATTGCCACCTTTGCAGTCTACCCTACTGTGTGATGATCTTTCATTCCCTGCCAAGAAAATACTTTTCTTTGTACCGTTAAAATGTTTTTGTAATTTTATATATCACATATTTGACGTGTTTATATAAACATGAATATTAAAATGCTTAATGCTTAGTCTTTGCTATGCTTGATGATAAAGGATATGAAATATCTGTAACATGGGAATATAATATCATTAATGTTAGTGGGTGTGTTGCTGTCAACATATTTTAATGTAAAATAAATTTATCTAAATAATGATACATGAGTAAACCTTTTCTAAACTGGATTCGTTTTGGTCTTGCTGGTCAATATAAAGGTTTTTGAGTGTATTAACTCATGTACAAAATTACATACAGAGGTTAACTGTTGCACTACTGGATTCCCCTATGGTAAATAAAACATGATAAAATGCCGAATTTGCAAGAAAATGTGATAAAAGGCCTCCAAGAGTGAAAAGGTATAAAGGGTTTGGAAAGGTTTCACCGTAAATACCTCACAATTTCTGTTTCCATCCCTGCTCATCAGAGGAGTTCATGAAATGATTTGTCATCATCAGCCAGCACTGAAGTTATTTTTTACTTGTTATTTTCCCTCAGACCTCACTGTATTTTCCAACAAGTATGGTAATTTATTAAGTGTATTTTGAGAGTTTGGGGTGACATTTATGATTTTTAAGTATTTGTAAACATTTGTGTTTTTCAATTTGCAAGACAAAAGACTGACTGGTTGGTTTTGCAGGTCTGGTTAATTGCCCACCACAATTAAAACACAGTAGACTTGCCTGAGCTTTTCTAAGGGACCTTACAGGACTGTCAGGGCAAAGCTTAAAGGGAGCTTTTTACCATTTCCATTCACTCTCACTGTCCTCACAGTAACAGTGGGTAGTTGTTTTCAGTAAAAAACCCACTGCACACTACCTGCCCAACACCAAGCTCCAGGCAGACAATTAGCAATTAGATGGCTGCTAAGACCCAGTTATTTTGGTAGAGACCAAAAACAGAGCTAAAAGAGAGTCAGTATTGAACTCCAGATGAAATGTTGCTCCGTAACTGCTGGATGTGTAAATAAACAACTCTTTGCTAACAAGTTCACAATATTTATATCAAAACGTGATGATATGTCAGTGTTGTTCTTGTTTGTGCTGCCCTCAAGTGGCAAAAAAAGAGAAATCAGTTAAATCAAGATTAATGATTTGCAGGTGGGCAGTGAGCATGGTGACAAATGAGCACTCTGCATTCAGTCTGGATCTGTCCTGGTGATCTGTTCAGGTAAGCCATCATTCAACATATCTGCCATTACGTGAGGTCCAGAACTCTTCAGTGCCTCCTTTGGTTTCTAACATCTGCTGGTCAAAGTCTTTAACATACACTTAACCAGTGTGTGGGTTAAGTTAGGTTTCACTTTCACTGCTTTATAAACCTCAATTCATAACAGCTGGTGATGTTTTACTGAGAGATATCAAACCTGTCCAATCGAAGCACTAGCCAGGCCTTAAGTTCAATGAAGGACACTCATAAAACAATCATTTTAATTGACTCGTGTAAAGACTGGTTCTCTGCTTAGATCCAAAAATGTCTCGGAGCCTGCTTCTCACCATTGTGTGTGGATTAGCAACGGCCGTTACCAATTCAGAACTGGATCGACACTGGGAATTATGGAAGAAGATGCATAACAAAGTCTATTCTCACCAGGTAAAACAAAGCTCAAGTCAACCTCGTCACTGTTAACTATTTGTTTAGTTTTGTTTGTTTATATTTTAACGGTGCATTTAGTTGTGAATTAAAACACTTGCTAGTAACAAAATGTTTCATCTCCTTTACCTGAATTGTTCAAAGTGCAATACTTTTTTGGTTTAAAGAACACACCATATCATAAAGACTTGTATTCTACTTGTATAAGTCTTCATATCCTGTATCACGTGGTTAATATTGATGCCGGGTTTCCAGATTGAGGAGCTTGGCCGCAGGCGGATATGGGAAGAAAACTTAGAAATGATCAACGCTCATAACCTGGAGACCTCCCTGGGCATATACACCTACGAGCTGGCAATGAACCACCTCGGAGACCTGGTGAGTACGACAGTCACCTTTTCTGTCAGTAAAATCACTGTGTGGCTTGATTATTATGCCAACAAACAAATGGGTTCTCACAGAGGCTCTTTGGATTATTGTTGTGGTGTTTTGGAGGTTTAAAAGTTGTCTACAGTAACTGAAAACCACAAGCGTATGTCCTAGCCAGACAATTCACACACATGTAGACTGCAGGAAAAACTGATTTGTTAATGTTTGCTCTTATTCTGTAGACCACAGAGGAGATCACTGGCACGCTGACTGGTACCATCGTGCCCCCTCACCTGGAGAGGGTTTCTTCCACCATTAAGGTCAATGCCTCTCTACCGCCATCGCTGGACTGGAGGAAAAAAGGCCTTGTAACGGAGGTCAAAATGCAGGTGAGTGTTGAGTGCAGGTAATACGGACTTTTAATAAGGCTCAGTCCACATTTAAGATGTGCAAATTTTCTGTCATCTAGGGTTATTGTGGCTCTTGTTGGGCCTTCAGTGCAGTTGGTGCTCTGGAAGGGCAGCTAAAGAAGTCCACAGGTGTCCTGGTGTCCCTGAGTCCTCAAAACCTGGTGGATTGCTCTATGAGATACGGCAACCGTGGGTGCAGCGGAGGCTTCATGACAAACGCCTTCGAATACGTCATTAGAAATCGTGGCATAGAATCTGATGCATCCTACAGCTACACCGGCAGAGTGAGTTTGTGACACTGGTCCACGGCCTGTTTTAAAACGGTCTACTATAACTTGATTAACTCCTGATAAAGTCCCCCCCCCCCTTACACGTTTTTTTTTTCAGCGTGGTATGTGCAAGTATAACCCACAACATCGGGCTGCTAACTGCTCAAGCTATGCCTTCATACGGGAGGGGGATGAATCTGCATTGAAGGCAGCTGTAGCAAAAATTGGCCCGATCTCTGTGGCGATCGACGCCTCCAGGCCCAAGTTTGGCTTCTACAGTCACGGTGGGTAGTTGTGGCGTTAAACCTCTTTTTCAACATACAAGGTTAATCTTAGATGGATCTAAGGAAGTGAGTTCTTAACTTTTGGGTGTTTTGTACACGTCTGGTTTCAACTTGTTCAGTTCTCTACACCTGGTTTGTTTGCGTGGCACAGGTGTGTACATTGACCACACTTGCACCCACAATGTGAACCATGGGGTGCTGGTTGTGGGCTACGGCAGAGAGCAAGGACTCGACTACTGGCTGGTCAAAAACAGGTAAAATATTCAATGTGGACTTTAGAAATGATTAAAGATTTTTCAATGTTTTTTTTTTTTATTATTTATTTTTAAATCTATCTTCACTTGCAGTTGGGGAGTATACCACGGAGAGGACGGCTATATCAAGATCGCTCGAAACAGACGTAACCAGTGTGGCATCGCTCTCTATGCTTGTTACCCCATCATGTGATCAGCAGATGGCCCAAGTTCTGGATGTACATTTCTCAGCAGTAGTTGGGGCAGTGTTTTGTTTTTTTTTTTTTTAAATAAAGTCATTTAGCCTTAGTCACCGTGCCTTTGTTCATGAGCATTTTTAGGGGGTTCTCAGTTACAAGAAAAACATTAGGTGACAGTAAAGAAAAAAACAAACGAACCCCCCCACAAACTTGCTGGAGGAAGTATTGCCCCCTGTGACCACTTGGATCTGTTAAAGATAGACACAATCAGTGGTTTTTAACTTCTGTTTGATTTCTTCATTTTAAAATGGCCTGTTTTTGGAAACCTCCATCACAGGTTGGATGTCTGACTTGTGAATAGTGTTTATTTTCCAGTGGTGGAGGGACACCTTCTGGTTCTTGTCCTCACAAATATTTATTCAAATCTATAAAGTTAACGTGCATGTCTTTCAAAGTTGCATCACCAAATTCCCTCGTTTCCTGGATGGCGTCTCCCTGTTCGGCTTCAGTGGACAGCAATTATGACTTTCCAGGTAAAAAGGCTAATTTTTGACATTTGGCTGGTTCAGATGGTTGAAGCCTCCATTAGCTTCTGAAACTTTTGAATGTTTTTGCACAAAATAAAATACTGGATTTTGTCTTGTCGCTTACACTGAAAGGAACTTTTAACACCCAGTATGAACAAGAGGAATGAATACAGGAAAATTAAAAAAAACTCTAAGGGTATGAGTATTGTTTTAAGACAAACTTCTTTACAGTGAGGAGAAAACCACCTGCAGCAAAACAACGCGAGGGAAGGTTTGGAGAGGACTCCAAGCTATCTCAGGACAGGGTAAAAACGAGAGGAGGAACCCTGAGCCTGGAGACAGAGACTGGGCCAACAAGCTAAATCTGTTCTTCAACAGATTTGATACTGGGCCCACCTCCACCCCCCTCAGCCAGCCCACCTGCTCCAGCTCTGCCTGCAGCACAGACCAGCCCACCTCCAGCTCCCTCTGCCTGCACGCCCCCTCACCACCATCAACACCTCCACCATCTCTGGGGCTCTCACCAACCCCGCCTCCCCCCCGCCTTCACCACCATCTCTACAGTGCTCCTCTCCTCCACCCCCTCCCTCTCCTAATCTCTTCACACCTACAGTGGATCAGGTGAGAACGCAGCTGAAGAAGATCAAAGCCAGGAAAGCCACGGGTCCTGACGGCATCAGCTCCAGACTCCTTCCGGGACTGTGCAGACCAGCTCTGTCAGGTCAGGTCTCAACCTGAGCCTGAGTCTGGAAAGAGTTCCTGTCCTGTGGAAGACTTCTTGTGTGGTTCCAGTCCCTAAAACTTCGCGCCCCAAGGAGCTCCAACCACTTCAGACCCGTGGCCTTAACGTCTCACCTGATGAAGGCACTGGAGAGGATCGTCCTCAGGCACCTCCGCCCCCTGGTGAGCCCAAACATGGATCCCCTGCAGTTTGCATACCAACCCAGGCATTGGGGTGGATGATGCCGTCATCTACCTGCTGCAGAGATCCCTGTCTCACCTGGAGGACGCTGGAAACACTGTGAGGATTACCTTTTTTGATTTCTCCAGTGCTTTCAACACGATCCACCCCTCACTGCTCAGGGTGAAGCTGGAGAGAGCGGGGGCCAGTGACCAGCTGGCTGCATGGGTCACCAACTACCTCACTGACAGACCCCAGTTTGTGAGGCTGCAGGACTGTGTGTCCGATGTGGTGGTCTGCAGCACAGGTGCCCCCCAGGGAACAGTCCTCTCACCTTTCCTCTTCACCCTGTACACATCGGACTTCACGTACTCCACGGACAGTTGCCACCTCCAGAAGTTCTCCGATGACACTGCCATTGTGGGATGTGTGTCAGAGGGGAACGACTGTGAGTACAGGAAGGTCATCATGGACTTTGTCGACTGGTGTGAGCTGAAACACCTTCAAGTCAATGCCAGCAAGACAAAGGAGATGGTGATCGACTTCAGCAGGAAACCCTCATCAGACATTGCACCAGTGAACATCCAGGGACTTGACATCGAGAGAGTGAGGACGTACAAGTACCTGGGTGTTCACTTAAACAACAAACTGGACTGGACTGACAACACTGACTCGCTCTACAAGAAGGGTCAGAGTCGTCTTTACATGCTGAGGAGGCTGGGATCTTTTGGTGTGTGCAGGCCACTGCTGAGGACCTTTTTATGAGACTGTGGTGGCGTCTGTGGTCTCCTATGCAGTGGTCTGCTGGGGAGGGGGGTGTTCTGAGCGGGACAAGAAGAAGCTCAACAGACTGATTAAAAGAGCCAGCTCAGTCTGTGGCTGCCCCCTGGACTCCATCGAGGTGATGGGGGAGAGGAGGGCTCTGGCCAAACTGTCCACCATCACATGGACAACACCTCCCACCCTCTGCATCAGACTGTGGGGGCCTTAAGCAGCTCCTTCAGCAACAGACTCAGACATCCAAGGTGTAGGAAGGAGCGATTCTTCCGCAGGTCCTTCATCCCAAACACCATCAGACTGTTTAATGCTGCACTATGAATCTTTGTCATTGTAACAAACACTTCCATACCACAGTAGGACTGATGTTTACTGATGTTTCATCATTGCACTGATGTTTACTGATGTTTACTGATGTCCTAGCCATGCACTTTATGGTCTTTTTTTCATTCCACTCATTTACTATACTGTTAATTCATATCTGCTACATATCCATATTCACCTGTGCAATAACACCTCACCACAGCACATCTAACTGGGTGAGGCTGTGTATATAAATACTGTTTCTGTTTCTTTCTTTTTTTTTCTGTTGTTATTATTACTATTGTTCACTATTTATTGTAAATACTGTTTTTTGTGTCTTGTGTGTTTTTTCATCTATTATTTAATGTCTCTTTTACTTGTTTTGAGCTGCTGTAACAGTGGAATTTCCCCACTGTGGGATCAATAAAAGATCTTATCTATCTTATCTTAAATGGGGGGAAATATGCAATACATTGGATAACTTTTACAACTCGTAGGTTGTCACTGGGTTGATGCAGTGAAGATACTGTTGCAATGTATAATCTCCTTCTGACATTGAGACCTAAAATTAAGAGAAAAACTTAATGCTGTGTATGGAGATGCAAGCCATGACATTGTTTTTCTTTCTTCAAGTTTTATTTCCATTATGATTTATCACTTTCTTCATAGAACTGGCACAAAAGTGCAAATCCCAGCATAATGAACAACTCTCACATAAAATAAATACAGCACCTTTTCAGCATCACTAAAATATTCTCAATATCCAGAAGTAATAAATACTGAATTTACCAAGATGTTCAGTCTTCATTTACAAAACACAAAGACAACACACAATAGATTTTTGTGTCATATTGAACTTTTTTTGGAATTGTTTTCCTTGATCTTTTGTTCCACAAATTCCAAACTTGCACGTACAAACATCTACAGTTTCTACACACATTACATTGATTTTTTTTTTTTATTGAACTCACATTTAGAGTAGAACTTTTATCATTTAATAAACAGATCAGAGTCAAACTAAAGAAAAGGCAAACGTAAAGTCTCTCAGTCCAAACTACAGCAAAGGATTCTTGCAGTTCTTTGCGGACGAGGGAGTTGTTTTCTGGCATGGGTCGGTCTTTTAGTTTTTTTTCTCAGTATTCATTCAGGACTGATCCGTGTGCTCTTAAGAGCTGAGGAGTTGGAAACCACGCCATAAAAAGTCCTCCAAACCTTTAACTGACTGCCATCATTAGGGGAAGTCTTCAAACCGGTGTTCACTCTATTTTTGATCACATCCCTTATCACTGTCATCATCAAAGAAAAAACTCAAACAAGTGACCCTTTTGAAAGTTTATACATATATATATTTATATATAGAATTTTAATTCTACACATAGTAACATTAAATAGTAAACTTTTACATTTTGGACAGGAGCTTCAATTTGACAGAAGGGGCTCTTTAGATGCTCTTTAGAGGTGATAAACCATAGTCCTTTTGGATTTAACTCTGAGTTCTCAGGATTAGGGAAAGCCTCCACTTTATTGCTTACACTTCCCCTTTAAAAAATAGACCCATGTGGACAAATGACTTTATGTCAAATTGTTCTTTTTGCACATAATTCATGCACATTTCCAGCTACCTTCGCTTAAGTGTATTGCCCTTTTCCGGCCCTATCTTGCACCTCTGTGACAAGATGAATTGCATGGTTACAAGCGTCCTCCTCAGAAATTCAGGCATATATATTTTTTAAAAAGAGTTACCTGGGTCCAAGGTAAACAAGGAGCACAGTCACCACTAACGTACTTTCAGAACACATACTCAAGTTTCACCAAGTTTAACCCCACTTTGATTAAGAACAATCACTGCAAGCAACAGGTCTATGTCATCATACAACAATGAAAACACTAGTTCTTGCTTTAGACAAAAACAGCTGGCATACAGGACGTCCAAGAAGTCAGACAATACAATACAAACATGCGTCACGATCGGCTGAATACAGAGGGATTAGGGGGTGAAGTCGTCTTTGTGGATTTTAAATGTGTGATCCATTTTCCTGTATTTCTAAACAGAGAACAGACCACACATTTTCTCTGAGACTTGCTATCTTCGACGGTATTTGTTTTACGTACCGAACTGTATCAGCAAAAGAGCACCCGAGTCTATAATGAAGAAAAAAATATTAAATTCTATACTGCATATACTGTATCAGGCTGTTTCTTCTTATTTTTTTTGTCTTCTCACTGTGTAAATATATTTCCGTGGTCCCTTAACTGAGCTGTATTCATCGCAGTGATGAAAACACAGCAACAGAAAAAAGTAGAAAAATATGTGACAGACAATTTAGAGTCAGCTTACACACACACACACACACACACATATCTGGACATGGACAACACATGCAAACACTCTTTCCACCATGAACAAGACTGGACACTTGTTCATTAAAAACACACACTAACAGTAAAAGAGAGACTTGATCCTCATAATGAAATCTTGATGTGACAGCATTAAAACAACAGATTGACATTTTAGGAAATACTCTTACTGAGGAGATTGATACTGCTCTCATGGAAGTATAAAGTTACAGCCAGCAGATGGTTGAAAGACTGGAAACAGAGGGAACCTGGCTCTGTCCAGATGTAACAAAACCTGACGACTGTTTCATACAATAACTTCTAATTGTGTTACTTTTTAACAGAGCAATGCTAACAGTTCCCCCCTGTTTCCAGTCTTTATGCTAAGCTATGCTAATAGCCTCCTGCCTCAACTCCACACTCCGCACAGACAGGAGAGTGGTATCAATCCTGTCATCTCACTCGTGGCAATACAGTAAATGTAAAAAGTAAATGAGTACTTATCAAAATGTCAAATTATGATGCTGCTAGATGCTGTTTATCCTACTGCGGTGTGTGCTTCTGAGTGATGTTATCGGTCGACACACACACACGCTGACAACGCAGAAGCCTCTAACATGAGCACACACATACTTACACACATACACACACAATCCAGAGGACGTCTTTAGGTCAAACAACATACTCTCCTGGGCAGCAATAGCCCCCACGTACTCGCTCACTGATTGTCAGCACACATATTGATGTACACCTTTGGAGAAATGATACTGAAGTAATTATGTATATAGGATGGTATTCAAATAGCATTTCTTTACAGCGATTCTTGCCAATTTAGATCACAGTCACAACAGACATTTTTTTGTGTGTGTGTACTTATATTATCCATACCGGTGTTTAAACTGTATCATATAGAAACACAGTGGAAGCAGTATAGGAATGACAGGAACTGGAGCCCTTAAAATTAAACTGGACAAGTAATTTGTAATCTCTGTTCTCCCTCTTGTGTTCCACACTGCCTGTTTAATAGGACCTTTTTTATTATTTATTTATTATTATTTTTCTTTTGGTCTCGTTTGATTTGTGCTCATTAGTACAATAAAGCCATATCATGACTTTTAAGAGGCAATAACACAGTTTTAAGAAAGGACACTGCATTGATTGTATGTTGTGAACCCAAACAGAAAAAGACAAAAACGATCAAATGGCTTTTACAAAAAAAATAAATACCAAGTCAAGGTCAACTTAGCAGCTTTTTCCAGAGCTTTCGCTCTCCATAAACACTACGAAGTAAGATGAAGCTGAAAGCTCTGCAAAAAAGCTAGTAAATGGACCTCGACGAAGAATGAACTTTCGCGCTAAACCCAATGAGTTGTTTTGCGACTTGTTTTCATATTAAGGCTAATTAATGCAGCTATGCATGTGGGACGGAGCTGGACTATCCTGCATGTATAATAATTTGGTGCTGAAACATAATAACCAGCTGTAAACATGGCCAAACCGTTTCACCACACCTGAGCTACATTTGATATAACTACTTCTAAAGATGTGTGACTGCTGTTCAGTACATTCTGCTGTTGGATCAGTAAAATCTTGTTTTCATGGCTGCACTGATTCGCATGAAATGTTGGCGCTTCAATGAATAATCTCTTGTCTCACATAACAAAGACGCACATGCAATCCCACACACACACACACGTAAATATTACACTATAGTATCTGCTCTCACATTTATTTGACCAAAATCCGTCCCGAAGACGCTCCCGTGTTGCAGAACATGAACGTTGTCGCACCGCCATAGCTCAACAACAGGGAGGGTAAAACATTAGTTTAACACTGAACACTGAGGAGCTGGATCACACTAGTCCCATTTACAACAGAGAATCCTGTGAAATCTTCACCTGTCCGTGATTTGAGGTAAGGAATGATTAAATTCCCCGTTTCTGAATAAATCAAGCCTCACTGGAATGTTTTCATATTATTTGGTAGAAAATAAGCTCTCGGGAGGTCTGACTTCTGTAGCAGGCAGTGGTCAAGGGTTATGGGTGTCTTTAGAGAAAATATATTCACCCAGAAATTCACTGTAAGATATTCAAATATCATCAAACACAAGCATCAGTCTGAATGGAAATGTGAAGTGAAGTGTACCAGTAACGCCACAGCAAATAAAAAAAAAACAGCACTGAAAGCTGGTCACTGAGGCAAAGGACGAGAAAGAAAAAAGACTACATACACAGACTAAATCTTCTCATCATCACCCATAAATGGCTTTTTTTCAGTCTCATCTCTTCATTTGACATCTCTGCCTTCCCAAATGTGTTGGATATCGTAGGATATTGTAGGATCTGTGGGCCAGTGAGGGAAAACTCCAAGAAATTAACAATTTATCCTTCCTGCACACCACAATTTGTACTTACGGCACCCTGTGTGCATATTACACCTTTGAAAAGAAGTGTGCAGCTGAAAAGTGTTACCGTGTGGAGATGTAGTTATCATGACACAAGGGTTAATTTCTACATCTGCATGCTCTTCTCTTAATCACTGTGGCTCTGTATAGACTTTGAATAATTCAATCCATATTTCAAAGGATTCTGGGCTTACAATGGGGATGGCAGTCTGTTCTGTTGGTGTGTGACGGGCAGCGCTGAAGCTCTCAGGGATGTTCGGGCTCTAGTTGTCAAACAAACTCCAGCCGTGCTCTGCTGCCCACTGCTGGTCGTTCTCTTTTACTGCAACACTTGCCCTCGTGTTTCAGGCAACTTTGTCGCAAGGAAACTACCTGCGGCGAGCGCGCCGGCAGCGAACAAGATGGGTACGGCCTTGGTGATGCCGACAAACGACTGGAATATGCTGATGCCCAGGACAGCCGCCAGCTTACAAAGGGCGTTCAGGAAGCCAAATGCTGTGGTCCTGAACAGAAGAAAAGAAGCACACACAGTCACAGTGAGTTTCAGCAGCTGATATATTATTCATTAATCCTCTACTTTCAGGAAATCTGCATTAAGTGTGCCTAATTACTGTATCTGAACATGCTTTGTTCTTTTAGAACACATTCGCTGTTGTAAGTTGTAATACAGATGATTCAGTATTGTCGTAGAAGTATAAACAAATATAAAAACTTATGGGCAAAAACTGTATTCTCTATTCATAATTGTTTTTTGCATTTTTGATGGTACTTCTAGTAATAGTAGTAGTTGTTGTTGTTTACAGGGTCATGTATGCAGTCCACATGGATTTAAAAGACACCAAAGATACCGTTGAGGTGGTGAAAAACATTTGTATGAAAAATGTATACAGTGGGGCAAAAAAGTATTTAGTCAGCCACCAATTGTGCAAGTTCTCCCACTTAAAAAGATGAGAGAGGCCTGTAATTTTCATCATAGGTACACATTCAAATATGAGAGACAGAATGGGGGGAAAGAATCCAGGAAATCACATTGTAGGATTTTTAATGAATTAATTGGTAAATTCCTCGGTAAAATAAGTATTTGGTCACCTACAAACAAGCAAGATTTCTGGCTCTCACAGACCTGTAACTTCTTCTTTAAGAGGCTCCTCTGTCCTCCACTCGTTACCTGTATTAATGGCACCTGTTTGAACTCGTTATCAGTATAAAAGACACCTGTCCACAACCTCAAACAGTCAGACTCCAAACTCCACTATGGCCAAGACCAAAGAGCTGTCAAAGGACACCAGAAACAAAATTGTAGACCTGCACCAGGCTGGGAAGACTGAATCTGCAATAGGTAAGCAGCTTGGTGTGAAGAAATCAACTGTGGGAGCAATTATTAGAAAATACAAGAAGACATACAAGACCACTGATAATCTCCCTTGATCTGGGGCTCCACGCAAGATCTCACCCCGTGGGGTCAAAATGATCACGAGAACGGTGAGCAAAAATCCCAGAACCACACGGGGGGACCTAGTGAATGACCTGCAGAGAGCTGGGACCAAAGTAACAAAGGCTACCATCAGTAACACACTACGCCGCCAGGGACTCAAATCCTGCAGTGCCAGACGTGTCCCCCTGCTTAAGCCAGTACATGTCCAGGCCCGTCTGAAGTTTGCTAGAGAGCATTTGGATGATCCAGAAGAGGATTGGGAGAATGTCATATGGTCAGATGAAACCAAAATAGAACTTTTTGGTAAAAACTCAACTTGTCATGTTTGGAGGAGAAAGAATGCTGAGTTGCATCCAAAGAACACCATACCTACTGTGAAGCATGGGGGTGGAAACATCATGCTTTGGGGCTGTTTTTCTGCAAAGGGACCAGGACGACTGATCCGTGTAAAGGAAAGAATGAATGGGGCCATGTATCGTGAGATTTTGAGTGAAAACCTCCTTCCATCAGCAAGGGCATTGGAAGATGAAACGTGGCTGGGTCTTTCAGCATGACAATGATCCCAAACACACCGCCCGGGCAACGAAGGAGTGGCTTCGTAAGAAGCATTTCAAGGTCCTGGAGTGGCCTAGCAAGTCTCCAGATCTCAACCCCATAGGAAAATCTTTGGAGGGAGTTGAAAGTCTGTGTTGCCCAGCGACAGGCCTCAAAACATCACTGCTCTAGAGGAGATGTGCTGCATGGAGGAATGGGCCAAAATACCAGCAACAGTGTGTGAAAACCTTGTGAAGACTTACAGAAAACGTTTGACCTCTGTCATTGCCAACAAAGGGTATATAACAAAGTATTGAGATGAACTTTTGTTATTGACCAAATACTTATTTTCCACCATAATTTGCAAATAAATTCATTTAAAAATCAGACAATGTGATTTTCTGGATTTTTTTTTTCTCATTTTGTCTCTCATAGTTGAGGTATACCTATGATGAAAATTGGAGACCTCATCTTTTTGGGGAGTGGGAGAACGTTGCACAATTGGTGGCTGACTAAATACTTTTTTGCCCCACTGTATACACAACATTACATTGCAAAAAAAGCTCCCACAAACTACCACTGACCTCATTTTACGCTCTCTTTACTCTTTTTTTCTTAGTTTTACACTAAGATAAGCTTACTGACTGCTGGCTCTGGCTTCATATTTAACTTACAAATAAGACTTAGAGGGTGTTCTTAATCTAACTCTTGACAAAAAAAGGCTTACAAAACTGTTTTCCAAGATGTCAAACTATCCCTCAAATTAACTTAAAACCAACTGCTCATGTGATGAATTGTCATAAGCATCCTTAAAGGGGATCCAGGCGGTCCTACTGGAAAAAAGGCAGGAAGCAACTCATGTGTTGATCCTTTGGGTGAATATATCTGAAATCAATAGCCTGAAGCCTTTATCCGAGCACTCCTCTAGTCCTCACAAAAAAAAGAAATAAAAAAACTATTTTAAGACTATCTAACACACACACACCGTCACAGGAAACCGAAGAATAACTAACCCTCCCACACTTCAGCAGAAAATAATAACCATTAAAACTATTAAACTATTAAACCATCAGGTTGGTTGGTGGACATCATGCTACCTTTTATCCGAGGGGTAGAGCTCCACTGTTATCACATCTAGGGCGTTCCACGAGGCGATGCTGATGCCACCAAACAGGCACAAGAGGGCGATCATCCCTGACTCGCTGTTGCCGAACATCAGGAAGAAACAGCTGACACAAGATATGACACTGGATCCCGCTGGGGAGAGAGGAATGAAAATTACATTCAGTTAAATAGCCTCTATGGTGGTAAGTGAATTATCTGCATTGATCAGATTAACCCACCCAGCATCCTTAAACGCCCAATTTTGTCCATTAATAGAGCCGATACAATGTTGCCGGGCAACACCGCCAACGTGCCGAGGAAATTGACAAAGTATATCATGTAGGCATTGTTGAAGTCGTCGCTGAAGTCGAGCATGCAGCCCTCCTTGTTGTGGATGAACGTGCTGTTGACCAGTTTACAGTTGACAAACCTGTATTTGAACAAATCTGAGGAAAGAAAGGGAGAAAAAAAATGTTATTGTTCTTTAATATTGAATCAAACAATCCATGAATAATTGAGGATTGTCATAAATACAAGGGACGGGTGAGAAATGTTCCTCTCAGTTCTGTCTTTCACTCTCTGATTTTTACAGTTTCATTTTCAAATCTCTGTTTTCTGGCAAGAATAGAGAAAAGAGGAGTTGTTGAAAAAGTGTCAAGATGTTTATACACTCGTCCAAATCACCTTCAGCTGTTACTGTGAGCTCCCAGAAAGCTTTTATTTGCTCAGGCTTTTACCCCTGAGGCAACACAGGTTTATTAACAGAGGTTGTTAAGGCTGTATCCAGCCTGCGGGGAGTGTTAGAAATACTCCTCAGAGCTAAAAAAAAAAAAAAAAAACACGTTCATAAATTGAAAAATATTAATATTTTCCTAAAAGATAGTGAAAGTGAGTATCAGTCAAAGAAAAGGTGGCAACATCATTTATTATTATATTAGTTAACATGTCTTTAGGTAAGATTAGAGCCCTAAAAATACAGATAAATATGACTTTTATAACGTTTTGGTTGCACCAGATGAGCATTTAACTTCTACTTCATGGTTAAAAAACATCTGTCTTCATTGTTCCCACGTTTTCCTAATTGACAGGACTGAATGATCTCTCACCAAAAAGAAACCAGGACATTTTCGCAGCCACCACACAGCCCCTGACACCGGCTGTTTTTAATCAAAATTCCTTTCAGGCGGAGACTAAACATAAAAACAGCATCCATCACTGTGGACGTTTTCTTTTTTAAACAAATGACAGGAAAAGAATAAAAAAGGTCAGAAGAGGTTGTGTTGTCCTTGAGGTAATAAGCTCGGTTAGTCCACTCTCTGTTTATACTTTTCTGCCTGCAGCCGCACCAAACGACATGATTAGATTTTCTGATGACACTGCTGAAAGTGCTGCCATACCAAAAACCAATAACAGTGTTATGAAAGCGAGTCAGGCATGAAAGAATGATCATAACGTTGCGCAAATGACACAAATATAAAAGCATGTATCGTTGGCTTCGGGGATGAGAAGATACTGTGACTGTAAAAGCTACTGTGGAAGTGAAGAAGTTGAGATTTAAGGCTTTCGTTGGCAGAAAAACATCTTTCCTGTTTCTCCCAGGCAGAATGTGACATGCTGATTTAAGACACAAGCAGCAAATCAAATCCGTGCAGAAAAAAACACCAGGGACTGCAGCTTCCACATAAACAAACAATTCAGTTTTTTTGTGCAATTTTGTGCACAGTTTCACACGTATATACAGATAATTTACATTTAAATAAGCTATAGATACAACACAAGAAGTTACAGGTCGTGCTCTCTTCAGAAACGAATACAAAAGAACAAAAAAAACATCTCAAGAACAACATCAAACATGCAAATCTATCACAGTGCTGTAGTATGAATTCAGCCTTTAAGATGGCAGTGAGGGCTGCTGAAGACACGACTGAAATGATGTCATCCTAACACGCACACACACACACACACACACACACACACATACACTAGAGTTTGCGTCAAGTCTCAGAAAAAAAGCTTTGGTTCTGATTAACCATTTAACACGTTCTTCCATCTGTTTTTTCTTAATCACGAAGCTCTGTTTTGCAGCTAATCCCATCTGCTCTCTGCTGTCAAATAGTCTTGGATGGATTTGTTTATGTTGCTACAGTAACAGCAATGCAGCCCTGTAACCCAGGGATACAACTGCAGTCCTGCTAAAATGCCACATTTTTATCTTTTATTTATGTTCACTTTAGGGCATGATAAAATTAAGCAAAATTCATGTTTAATCTCAGATGATTCATGTGTCTGATGAGCAGCTGTGTAATGAAAGAATAATGACCATTGCAAACTGTGTAATTAAAACTGGTGAAGAGCAGATTTGCTGTTTGTCTGCTGCGCTAATCAATACTTTTATTCTAACAATGGATCGAATGACTGTATGTAATGGGAAAGAAGAACCCTCAGACATAATTAGCACCACTTCACAGAGTGTTTCAGTGTCTTTCAACTCATTTTTCTGGCTTCGCATCCGGCAACTTGACCATTTTGACTCATTGCTCTCATCAGTGTCATTTCTAGATGCATCAAGTACTTGCTTTTAGCAAAAACAAAGTTGTTCTTTCCAGGAAATGTGCAAAATATGTATAAATTCTGGGTAAAATTGAATATCTTGGACAGTCATCAAGACAAAACAAGCAATTTGAAGGCTCAATCTTGAGCGCTCAATGCTTGCAGTGGGCTTTTCCCCTTTTTCTTGACATTTTATAAACCAAATGATTAAGAAATAAAACTATTTTAAAGATTAATCAATAATCAAATGAGTTGTAGCCTTAATTAAAACTCATGTCATGATACTGACTGTCCAACATGCTGATGGTTTTCTGTTCATATTCACCTGTGTTGTAGAACAAACTCGCAATGAAGGTGCAGTTTCTGAAGAAGGTGTGTGTGGAGGTGATGTCCTCAAAGTAGCACTCCTCGAACACAGAGTCTTCGAACACCATGGACTTCATCTTCAGGTTGAGGAATCTGGGGAACAGGTCACAGGTTTTATGTCCTATTCTGTATTATTCTTGTGCTTCACTGTTGATTTAGCAGCACTCAAACAGAAACCTCACTATACCAATGACTGAACTACCTCTGTTTAACTGCTCTAACAATTAAAAACTGCAGCTCACTGACTTACTTGTCATTGAAGTAGTGTCCCTGGCGATGCACTTGGTTTTCCAGGGTGAAGTTAAAAGTGACATGCTCCACTCGCTCCTTGGTGAAGGTCTTTGTGCGCAATTCATATTCCTGCTTCTGGATGTACTTGATCATGTCTGGGAACCACACCGTCAGGCCGTAGTAGCTGCAAACATTCGTGTCACGTGAAATAAACCTCAAAAGGGAACATGCTTCACTGCACAGCCGAGGTTTTACGTCTTTAGTTTACCTGAAGGACATGGTGAACCAAACAGCCATGAGCATGAAAGTCGTCCGTTTGTATTCTGGGTTGAAACAGGCCAGGATGTTGTTCCGTATCTGCAGCGTGTGAACAAGAAAACAAACATTTTGATGAAGAAAGATTCAATTCTTAATAACACACATTCACACAAGGTCTTACTTTAACGTGATGATTCTGTGTTGTGATACAGTTCACATTTCTGAGCAGTAACTTGTGGACTAATATTTGCCCCACACGGAGCCTCCTTGGCTTCTGCCTGAAACTACATCTTAACAGCTTCAACTTTAAGAGCGGAGACTTTTCAGAGGACATTAAACAGGCGGTGCAGTAGAGTACTCAGAAGAAGATGGAGGGTGTGGGCATGTGGCAGAGCGTAGGCTGAAATCAAATTGAAATCAGACACAAAGCTAGTAAAGTTTCTGCCTGGAGCAGTCATGCTGCAACAATGGGCAAAGTTTAACCACAACACGACTTATGTGTTTGAGTTTGTTACACTAAATTCAATTTTAAGAGACAAAAAAGCAGTGGAGTCTGTATGTGAAGTCTGTATGGCACAAAAAATTGAATATGGCACAAAAAATTGTAATAACTTGCTGATTTTCTGCAGGTCAGGAAGGCAAAATAATTAATAAAGGAAAGATGTCTTTTTAAACCTTATTGCTACTCTTGGACTTGCTGCCGCCTATGCTTTCATCCACACTGTTCGTTTCCACCGATGCCAGCTCCACTGAGGGCTTTTAGAGGCATGCCCCGAGCTGTGAAAGGCCTCCGCCTCTTACTCAGTACAATAACTGTAAGACTGCATTTTTAAGGGAGCACTGATCTCAAATATGATCTCAGGGGTGTTTAATTTCATGCTTTTCAAACTCGGATGACTCAGTACTGCCTCCACAACAACAGATCTCCAAGTTATTCAAACAAAACCCCCAAAACAAATACATACATTGTGTATGAAGAGATATTTTAACTTCACTCACCTGTTGGGAGAGGCTCATAATCTTCAATCTGTAGCGCTGCCAGACTGGAGTGTCGGTGCCGGTGTCCACCAACTCGTCCATCTGTTTCACAGTCTTAATTGTTGTGACCTTGGATAGAAGAGACACAAGACCTTCAGCCAGATGTCAGGGAATTGATTTTGTTGGTAGCCACCAAATTTACTATTTACCGTAGAGTTTGTTTTGTTTGGTCACTGAATCTTTGACATTATTTGCTTGCGTTAGCCCATCACTGTGGTGCAACACTTTAAAATAGGCTCTCTGAAACTCTCATAAATGAATTTCCCTAAAATTAGAACGCATTACCACTATTTAATGTATTAGCTTGTTTGACAGTTATAGTTAGTCTAAACCTTGATGACACCCACTGTCACTGTAGAAAAGTTGCATTGTTGTGTTAAATGGGAGCTATAAAAATGGTGAGCTGATGCTTCGTCTGTTCTCACGACTAGTTTGAATAAAAATATAGGTTCTAGGAAAAAGTGTCAGGTATTTAAACATTAAAATTTGAATTGTTTTTTTGCTGACAACTAAAATATAAATACAAAACATAGAGGCAGATGTTGTTTGAACCCTTTCTGTGAGAAAAGTAATGATTTCAAAGTAAAAGGGAAAGTATTTCCACCTATTTCTAACTATTTGTTTAGATTTTTGTAGGTGAAAATCAAATTTGTCATGTTTTCATTGCACCAAATAGCAGCTTATTTCTCGTTCATGTACCTGGCAGAATACAATGGAAGTTGCAAAACTCCTACAGCTGTGATCCCAAGTAAAAATGGTTAGTGGTGTTTTGTGTTTTGATAACTAATATAACAATATTTTCTCTGAGATACTCACAGAAAACACCCTCTCTGGGTGTCCCTTTGCTCTCATGTTAGTGTCGTGAACTTGCTTCAGGATCATCCAGCCTTCGTCATGTTTGCCATTCTGTTAAAAGAAGTAAACATTGTATTGTGTATAACCATTTTATGTTTTTTGTATGCAATTACATTTTCCTCTTTACTGGAAACATTCACAAAATGAAATTATCTTTACACGAGACATTTCACATTTGCCTATAATGTTAGTAATAAGTCATGTATGCGCAAAACCATCCAATACTGTCAACAAGACTAAATGTCAACAAGCACATCTGCTGACCTCCAAGTAGAAGCGTGGGCTCTCTGGCATGCCACTGAGGGCAGCGATGGCTGCAACAGACGGGAAACGCGCACACCAACACAAACACACGCCAGCTATGGAACTGATACGCTGAGCCCATCTGGAAACTCCATCCTGAGGAGACAAAAAACACACACCAACATGAAGAAATGAGCTCACACTTTGACTTTGCCCTACAAATGTGAGTCAACAGCAGATAAGGTCAGACAGTAAATCTTTATAAAGCACAGTCTAGAATATGTTTAATTTCTCCTCAAAGGTCAGCTACAGTGCAGTGTGTCTCTGGAAAGATGCTTTCCAGGAAACAAGCTTAAACCTGCACAGTTTCACCAACCAGCTCAGGCTGAATTATTTGTATATTATTCACCTTCCTGAAACAGCTATCCAGGTAACAAAATCTACCTACCAGTACCTCTAAAGCTCCTTAATAAGATAATTAACAAAATATAACAAAACAAGATAACAAAAACTATAAAAATGATGATGACCATGTTATGGGGGTTATGTACTGGACTAATTCTTGGCTGGGCACAGTTCAGAGCCAAAGAATCAATCATTTTGTAACCTTTGAATAACCCAGCTACATCTTTCCAGTCTTCATATTAAGTTAAACTAAGCCTTTATATGACAGTGGTATTGATTTTTCCACCTAACTCTCTGCAAGAAAAAAAAACTGAATTCCACAAAGTGTTGGACTCTTCATTTAAGCATAAATCAAATAAGGACAATCACTACCTCATAAATTCAAAGATATGGCACTGTCACTCACCATAGTGTGGGATTATAGCCCAGGCCATGGCAGATGCGTATATTCCCCCGATCATCCAGAACATGCACAGCCAGCTGAGGTGCTCACCACGCTTCTCTTGGGACAGAAATTCGGAGTAGTAGGAAAAGACGATGGGAATTGAGCCACCAATCCTGCAAAGATCAGAAACCAGCTGAGTTGGTGAGGTGTTCAAGAGCTCCAGGGATGCATAGAGAGTTGACGTTGTCAGATTAACAGTATTTTGTAAAGAGTAAGAGGTTAATGTATTTATTTCATATCAAAAACATATAAATATGGATATATGGATATAACAGACAAGGTATAAAAAAATCTGCAAAAATCTGTGGATCTGAGCTGTTTACAAGTGAACGCACCACCCTCTGAATCTCCAACCTCCAACCTTTATTAATCTAGTAATTTACTGCACTGTTTGTTCTGTTTGGTCACTAAATCTTTGACAATATTTGCGTGCATTACTCTATCACCATGGTGCAACACTTAAGCCACAGAAGCTCTGTGGGGAAGTGATTAATTTGACCACAAATGTATTTCAGCATCTCAATTTGCCACTTCACTAAACCAGAAAAACTGCTCTTTTTTAATGATGTAAAGTGTTTAGAAACTTTACCATATATTCAAGTGTTATGGAAAAACTTACATTAATGATAATTATTCTTCAACTTACGCTGGTGTACTCAGTTTTATAACAAAGTACAGCTAACAATTATAGCTTTAGGAGGGTTAAGTATTGATTTTATGATATATATAGATATTTTTGTTTGATTTATTTCTAGTTACTCATTTTCATATCATAGCTTCCCACTTGTGTGCTGGGTAAAAATAAGCTTTTAAACTGCAAAAGGAGTAGACTATATTAATGCATTCTCTACAAACATGATTTAAATGTATTATTTAGGCATATTAAATGGTCATGGAATTGCGTTAATATTATTATTTTAATGCTAAAAGTGATTTTTGAGTTTGATTTACAGTGAAGCAACTGACAGACCAGATCAGAATAAGTGGCTTGGATTAAAAAAGGACATAAACATATAAAATGTTTTTCTATTTACCCAACACCTGAGAGGAGTCGGCAAAATAGAAAGGTGCTGTAGCCCTGGACGAAGGAAGAGAAGAAGGAGAAGATACTGTTGATGGAGAGAGAGATGAGAAGAGACTGCCGACGGCCTATCCGGTCAGCCAGAGCCCCCCAGAGGAAAGCTCCAACCATCATCCCAAAATATACAATTAGACCTGTGGAGAAAGCAAAGGAAATGAAACTATTATAAATGTGAATGTGAAATGTCAGTGTCTGTTAAAACATCTTTATCAAGATTTTTATTTACTGCAAGTCTGTCCCATCTTCTTTATCTCTGCGATACTACTGTGAGATTATTGGCTTTGCAGGTTCATGCTTACTCTGCTGACAGCTGGCCTCTCAAGACAGGCAGATAACAGCTTTCTTTTTATTGCCAACAAATCCCACGAAAACAACAAAACCAATATTAAGTTAGTCTGTCCCTCTAACCCAAATCATACTCTCTACTGAAGACATAAATCCTCAAAAAAAAAACAGCCAGGAAAAAGGTTTTTAAGAGATCAAGTAATTTCCTCAAACAGCTGGGCACTGTAGTTTCAAACAGATGTTAATCAAACTGGAGTAAATGGTATATTTGTTTGGGACTATTTTCAGCTGTGGATTAATACACATTTGGGGTGCTGGTGAGTAATTGCAGCAGCAGGACTCAAGCCCCCGTGTTCATGGTAATGAAAGAACATGTCTTCTAGAGTATAGTGTGGCTCACTGATGTGTTTTTGGACAACAATGAAGCCCAGAAGAATAAGATAAATCACATTTTGGATACAAGGACAAAACTTGTTAGCAGGATCGATTAATTGCTGGTTTTAGAGATATGTTCACAATGAGAACGCTATAGACGACAGACAGCCTTATTCTTTGATTGACATTAAAAAGAACCCGTATAACAGAAGGAGGAGACACAGTCCTGTAAAAGACCTTACCTAGCATACTTTTGTTAGGTTCAGACAGGCACATATCCTTCTCAGCACTGGGGAGGACAAACCCGACCACGAAGATCTCCACACCATCCGCCATGAGAGCCAGCCCCAGCACAAAATACAGGGTCCACTGGAACTTCCCGTGACCGCATTCTTGTAAAATGGTCTCGTACTGTTGAGCCAGCTCCTCCTGGTCCTTCCTCCTCTCAGCCTCAGACACTCCGATATCTCTGAACTGCTGAGCGCCGGCCTTCACCGAGCCCGGCCCTCCAGCCAGGCTGCCCTTGCCTGAATCAGCCCTGGGAATTCCTTGGTACTCGCCCTCGTAGATCTCGTCATCCTCATCGTGGCCCTCTGTGGAGTCACTGTGGCCGCCCTCATCGTCGTTGGCCGCCTGGCTGTCTCCGCGGTAATAGCCTCCATCCTGGCTGCCCTGCATGGGGTAGTCATCATCATCATCCTCTTCAAAACGGCTGTAGGAGCGCTTGCTGTACTCGTCACTCATCCGATCCACCGAACGGCCGACCTTCTTAGTGGCTTGCCGCTTGACTTCTTTGGCAATGTCTTTGGCACCTTTTATGAAGGCAGTCCGGTTTTGGTAGCCGTCCTCCATTTTAAAGAGGCTCAGAAGATGGAAAAGTGGTCAAAGATTTAGTGGAGAGGTCACCTGAACGTGCTGAGGCCTCAGTTTGTTCAGGATACACCTCACGGATTTGAAGTGTTGACTCCGAGCTCACTTGACTGACAACAGGCTCTTATGTCTGTGGAAAATATAATAGAATATAAATATAAATTAGTCAACTTTTTTTCTCTTTCATTCAGGCACACAATGGTACATTTCATGTAGTGCCGCTTTGTTATCAAGACGTGCAATTGATAAGAACATCAGTACACATTTCTGGTGACCCGTTACAATGGATGGATCACCATCTGACTCTTTTAGCCCCTGGACATGTGACCGATAAGCCTCTGTTTAACTGTTAACATGAAGTGATATTTCTTATTGGACATTAAATCAAACGACTACAAAGAGACACAGAATAACGACAGAGATACAACATGACGACAAAGGGACCAAAATAAAGTGCAGCAACAATAAAGTAACACAAAACAACCACAAAGATACACAAAACTACTACAGAGACACAAAATGATCACAAAAAACACAAAACGACCACAAAGAGAAACAACAACCACAAAGAGAGGCATAATTACCACAAAGACACAAAAATGACTACATATACTTCTAAAAAAGTGTTTGTAGCCGTTTTACAATTGTCTCAAAATACATCCATGCCTATTACATAAGACTACAAAGGGACACAAAACAACCACAAAGAGAATTAAAGAGACAACAAAAATGTGTCATTTGTAGTTTTTTATTGTTTTTCTCATAACCCGTCCATGCCTGTCCATGTGCAGAAATGTCTTTTTCTTTGAACCGACCAACCCGGCCAGCTAAGCAGCTTTTAATGGTGTGTTTCCAGACACTACACCTGTTGCATTTCCATAATATGCCCAGCATGTGTTCACTGCTGAGTCACAGATGGGGCCCGAGCAGTGATTACAGGCCAAGGCAACAAGACTCGAATAGTGAGAGGGATTTTTAATGGATGTTTCTTGGTGTGGAAATGCCCTGAATGCCTCAGTTCAAGTTGACGGTGAAGAGCTACAGTTTAGGATCATGGCTTAAATGTAATGTGACTGAGATGATGCTCCATAGGATCAGACAAGAGTTTGGAATAACATCACTGTGAGGCCTTCGCTATTTATGCCATTTTCCCCTAACATCCCACATATTTACACATATTAATACTTCACTTAAATGTGAGGTTTTTTATAGTTTAAGCAATTAAATGTCAGATTTTGCAATATCACATTAATGATATTGAAGAAAACCAATATATTTTACTTCATGGACTAATCAAATAAAGCTGTGAATGTTCCTTAATTGAAAAACTGAACAACTGCAGACTAAAGGGAGCTGCGTGCTAAAAGAAATGAGGCTTGAAATTGTGAAAAAGAAGATGGAAAATTGATATCCATCTCAAGTGCTGCAGTATCACATCTCCTCTTGAAAAAAAAGAACTCTTATAAGCCACTGACTTGTGTAGTTCACTGACAATACCCACATCTATATGCTTTCGTACGAAGACGCTGTGTGCCTCGGGTCACCGTGCAATAAAACAACATGTCACTTTGACTTTGCAGTGCAGTGAAACAACAGACAAAGAATGAGAGACATCGCCGCCCCGGTCGCTCTGACCCCCGTTTCAAAAACAAGGTCTGACAGAGCTTTGAATGTCTGCCAGGTATACAGTATATGCAGAGGTCAGGGGTCAGAATCTTTTGATGAACAACAAAATGAAATTTTCTGGCTTTAAATTTGTTTAATTTTCTTCATCCATTTAACTCTTCATAAACAGTGAACTGTTTCTCCCTCTGAATGTTTCCTCAGAGCCATCTCCACACTCCCATGACAAAATTATAATGGAAAAATATTAAATGCCCTCATTGTATTTTCATTTATTTTAGTGTCTTTGAATTAAAAATAGTCCAATATAAAAAATATCAGGAGAATCCGTCTTAAAATACCACCATGTGCAATTACAGAACAACAAACTAGTCTCTAGTAAATTAGTCTAAGTTGTAAAAATCTCTGAATTAACATAAAATAAAAACTGAGAACATGACATTCAAGTCCTTAGGATGAATTTGAAATTAATCTCTGTTTGTTTAGTGGTGCAGTTGAGACCTATTTGGCAAAACCTCTATTAGTTGCTGTATAGGAGGAAATTATAACAGTCTTTATGTTTAAAAATACTTCTAAATTGCAGTGGCTTTATATTCATATACCTAGGCCAGCATCTGTATCCTGATCAATGCACAATACACGTTTGGTTTTGTTTGTGTTAAACGCAATTCAAAAATCCAGTCTCCAGTCGTAAGGCCACAGATCGCCCACTGTCAGCATGACAAGCAGATTTACTGGCACTGATCAAAGGAACCCCACAGGCCCGGTCAGCCAGGCTAAACTGTGGGACGCTAACCTAATAATATCTTGGACTCAAGCACTTAGAGGCCTGTAATCACTCTCCCTTAGAAACACAAGCACACCAGCGCACTGTGCAAAATAATACGGGCACACGGAGAGGAAACAACAAGACAACAGAGCTGTTTTTAAAGCCCCTGCACACTTATGGTTTCCCTGCTGGTTTCCAGCTGTCGTAGCTTACTGGGACTAAAACAAAGATATTATTAATGTTATTATTAGTCACCTGTGTTTTTCTGCTGTGAAAAAAACTACTTTGTTGCAGCTGTCTGATTGGGACAACTTGCACTTCATGAGTCTTACTAATGTTTGAAGATTGGCTCGTTTGCTCGTAATTCCAGCGTACCAACCTGAGCAGACGTGCGACAGACCCTTTTTCACAACATGATTTTTTTTACTCGTCACTGTAAGAAAAGCAACAAGTGGCCGTGACAATGTGACAGTGAGCCAGCACGAACAATACAAGGACACTAAATGGAACTCAGCCGCCATTAAATGAATTATTTAGATGTGAGTTTTCCCCACTGTGACATGTCAAATGTGTTTGCATAATATACACAGGAAAGCTCTAAGTCCTTATGCATGTCAGGGAATTAAATGTGGGTTAGGGAAGATAGATAGATAGATAGATAGATAGATAGATAGATAGATAGATAGATAGATAGATAGATAGAGATAGATGTAGAGTTACTACACTATCAAATCTTTTATGCAACAGGTAAGCTACAGCTGCACTCTTTTTATTCCCATTTTTTACGTCTTTTTCCACATAAAAACTAACGGCAGACACTAGTCGGACTCAAAGGGAAGGCTTTAAGCCCTCTTCTCTCATTTTCTCTCTGTTGTCAAGTTGGCAACGTCTCTCCAGCCCCATGCAGCCTGCAACACACAGCCCTGTCAGTGGAAAAAAAAAAAGAAAGAAAAGAAAGAGCAGGCAGGTCTGAGGATGAGGAGCATGGATATTATTGCTCCCTGGTTTGAGCAGCCTCTTTACGTATTTATTTATTTATGTATTTCTGTCTTTATCTTCCCCCACCCCCCTTTAAAAAAAAATCAATCAGCATCAGCTTACCACTTCCTTGCAAGGCCAGAGCAGGGCAGATAGCCCATCACATCACATGCACGCTTATTATCAGCCAGTAAAGTGATGAATAATGTGGACACCTGAACACATTAACATTAAGGACAGCCACAGAAAAGACCTACAATCCTCCTGCAGGCCTCATATTTTGCTCTTGCAGGCCTTTTTTTCCCAGCAGGGTTGTAATATTTCTGCTGTAGTGTTTGTTATTTGTCTGAAGCAGCAATTGCAAAAAAATAAATAAATACATAAATAACAACAATAAAAAGAAGTGAAAGCAAGACGCTGATTAAATGCCAGTGTAAGCCTCCAGTCCAGCATTAATCGCCTTCATTGATGTTAAGAAGGAGAGGGGGGGGGGTTGGAAAGGGCCTTGTCGCTAACAGGCCAATTTACACAGCTCATAAACGCGGTCGGATTAAAATGTAAATCTGTCACAAATACGAGCCGATTGTCTGCTGGCCCGCATCCTGACATCCGCGCTCATTCTTCGAAACCACACCGCCGGCAGCTCGTCACGACTTGGATCAGATTATGGAGAGGGCCAATTCACAAAATCGATCTTAATTGCCGTGCGAGGCGAACGGCAGGAGAACACGCCCATCGCCCCTGTCTCCTGATGTCTTAATAAAACACAAACAAAGAGACAATAAATAAATAAATAAATAAATAAAACACTATAAGGCGCAACCTGTTTAGGGTCGTTTAGCTCACCTTTGTGTCCGAGCGCCGTGGTCCCCGCTTCGGTCCGGAGATGCTGATGGGGAGGATGAGGATGCTGATGCGTACGAGGCTGTTGCTGTGAACCGAGTGGCGGTGATGATGCTGCTGCTGCTGCGCGGTTTGCAGGAGAGGAGCCCACGCCATCCACACACACTGAGTGAGGGGTCCCCTCCCCCACGCGAACCCTCACGAGCACATTAACGCCTTCCTATCTGGAGGGGGGGGGGGGGGTGTTGGTGCATCTATTTGCACACAATCTGCGCCCACGCCCTTTTTGTGTTTTTTTTTTATTTTTAACTCCACTTTTCTCTTGATTTGCACGAGCTGGTGCGCCTTTAAGCTCGTGCGATTTGCTGACACTGATTTCTTATCACACACACACGCACGCGCGCACAAACATCTCATTTCCACTCGTTTGCTTGTTTGTTTTTTTATTTTTAAGCACATCGATGATCGTCTGTACGCATGATCATCAATCGGCGTGCACAGACAACACACACGTGCGAGCACACCTGACTCCTGTTGCCATGCCAACCCTTTTAGCCATCTTCTCGCTCCCTTCCTCTGCACCGAGGCCTCCCACGTACCGAGGAACGTGAGCTTCCCTCACAGACAGCGTGATGTCATCACCGGCACCATTCAAAGAAAACCTCAACATGGACACAAGAAACATCTTTTATTCAGTTGTTTCTGTTTCTCACAGTAAAGGAGGAGGCGCAGGAGATGGACTTCTGTGTCAGCCTTCAGTGTATTTTCAAACCTCACCAGTGATTTTTTGAATGTGATGAGAAATATGGTTGACACACTCTTTTGTAGAAAGTGTTGTTATCTCACATTGTTCTCAGGATAGTCACATTTGAATCTATCTTTTTTTTGTTCCACTTCATTTCTTTTTAGGGGAGGTCATTTTTTATTCATGTAACCCAGTATCACAAATCACAGCTGGCCTCAAGGGGTTTTACAATCCGCACAGCATATGACACCCTCTGTCCTTAGACCCACGAATAGGATGAGGAAAAACTCCCCTGAAAAAAAAAAATAGAAATCTCTGACAGAGAAAAAAAATGGGAGAAACCATCATGAAGAGAAACTGAGGAGGGATCCCTCTTACAGGACAGAGAGAAAATAAATGTGTCCTGTATAAACAAACTCCCCATGGTCCTAGTCCCCCTCCGGATAGCCGCTGGTAGAAGTAGTGATAATAGTGGTACTCTAAATAACAGTGCTGTATTCAAGTTACTTAGGTATTATCAGAAAATGTTTAAGCATTATTCTACATACATACATAACTGCTTAATGTACTGTTGGCTTCTGACCGTAAGCCTGTGTAAAATTCATTAAACTCACATTAAATTTAAATTGTTCTCAGAGCTTGACATGCTGACCGTTAAGCTAAAACTTCCACCTATACACAAGAAATATGCGAACGTACTGGCCCTTTTCCAGCAGCTGTCATTTTGACTTGTAGTATGAGACAGTAATAAAATCCAGTAACAATGACAGTGAGCCAGCAGCCAGAGAACAAGAGAGCCTGAATGAAATGTGTTTCCACAAAACTAAAAAGGATCATACAAGTAATGTTTGTGGATAAGAAAGAATATTAAAACATTCCAAAACTTGTACTAAAAATTTTATTTGTCTAAAGGTCTTCATCTGTACAGTGACCAAAAAAAATACTAACAGGTTAAATTATTCTCACCATTACAAACTTGAGTAGATCTTAAGATGTTTTTTTAAAAAAAGGAAAATGAGAACGCGTTTCTGCAGTCTGGGATGGATTACGGCGGCATTGGTGCTCTCATGGGAACGCGGGGTGGGACACCGGGGGGCCTTGGGGGCATCGGAGGTCCTCTCTGGAAGCCAAAAGGAGGGCGAGGGGGGAGGCCAGCACCGTAGTAGCCGGGTGGGAGGCATGGGAGGAGGAGGCCCTCTCATACCTGGAGGCACAGGTGGACCTGAGAGAGAGAGAGAGAGAGAGAGAGAGAGAGAGAAAAAGGTCATGATGTGATCGGATCTTTAGCTTTGATTATGTGCTCCAACCACAGCCAAACACAGTACAGAGGTGCAGCTGCTATTTTATAGCCAATACTGAGACTTTTATTTGATGACAAAGATCCCAGGAGATGTGACAGTGCTCACCCATGGGAGGTCCGTACGGTGCTCTGGGTGGCATCCCCATAGGCGGGGGTGGGGGCATGCCAGGGGGTGGCGGTGCCCGTGCTTGATTTGATCCTGGGGGAGCGGGAGGTGGAGGCACCATGCCAGGAGGAGCAGGAGGGGGCATGGGCATCTGAGGCATACCTGAGGCATTGAAACACAGCAGTCATTCAGGGTCAACAGTTCGTGAAGAATACAGCTCATCGAGACGGGCACAAAGGCTTGGCCATATCTGAATTTAAATGTATCAAAGTTGAATCTGTATGCTGTTGCTCACTGTGAATCTGCACATGCAAGTTTCTGCCTGTTTCACGCAGTTTGTAATGTGGAAACGATCTTAGTCAAATTATTCCTGTCCTACTTTTTGAATGCATCCATTAAGATCCATTACAGAAAGAGGACAGTGTTTGTAATTGTAAGTGTGTGTAATTTCCCGCTTGCAGTCGGTGTGGTATTATTTTAATCTTTAACAAACTATTACCTGGATGCATGCTGCCGGGAGGGAAAGGTGGTGGCCCTGGTGGGGGTCCACCAGAACCACCCTGTGGACCTGGTGCCGCTGCATTTGGAGGCATGGGCATCGAAGGGGGCATCGCAGGAGGCATTGATCCAGGAGGAGGAACAGGAGGGAAACCAGGAGGTGGCATGCCTGCACAGAAAAGAGTTGTATTTAGAAGTTATCATTTAATCTCTTGATATTACACAAAGTCAGGCTGTCTGTTAAATATTCTCTTGTCAGTTGTCATGATCACATTTAGTTGGAGACATCACGCAGTTGATGGCACTCACCACATTACATGTGACATGTGTTACAGGGAGAGAGTACACAAGCTGGTTTTCTTACAGCTTTAAAGTAACAAAAAGTCAAGAAAAAACTGTGGATGTATTAACTGCATCACTGGCAGTTTGCTACAGAAAATTTTATCCTTTTCATATGAGAAAGATTTTCACATCAGAGTGGTGAGTGTGCAGCAAAATTTTTCACATGTTAGAGTAAATCTAGTATGGATGACAGAAGGAAATGTAACAGTTAAAAAGGCATAACGGCAACAGAGCAAGTAGCATGATTACCATTTCTAAATAATGTAAAATGAAAAGACTAAAGCCAGAGAAAACCCTATATGTTGTAACGCTGTGTCACCACAGTACTTCGATCATACCTGGCATGGGCATCCCAGATCCCAGTGCAGTCAGGACTGGTGTAGGAGCGGACGGTGGTGGTGGAGCGTCTGCAAACAGCTGATGTGGCCTGTCTGCTTGGGAGAGAGGATTCTGCGCAGCCAGGAGTCGCTCTGCAGCCGAGCCATGCCGTTCTCCTTTGGAGTCTTTCTTGAAGGCGTAGGACACCGTGATGGGCCTGTTGCAGAGGTACTGGCCATTCATGGCCTCAATGGCGGCGTCTGAGGCATCAAAGCTTGCGAAATTGATGAAAGCGTAACCCTTGGAGTTGCCAGTGTCTGGGTCTCGCATGATCTTTGGCGTCTGGAGGATCACGCCAAAGGCACTGAATGTGTCGTAGAGCAGTTTCTCATCGATCTCTGGGTCCAGATTACCAATGAAGATGTTTGCACCCACGTCCAGGTTTTTGTTGTGTGCAGAGGCCTTATTGACTCGAATTGGTTTGCCGTAGAGCTTTATCATATTCATGATTTTGATGGCATAGTCAGCATCCTCTTCACTAAGGAACTCCACAAAGCCATAACCTGAAGAGATGTGAACAGTGTTAGCTACATGACCGTCATTTATCTGCAAAACAGATTCTTAAAGCCACAAAAAATGTTTTTTTCTATCCCTGACTGACACATTACTACTTGGATAATTGTTTGAGAATATTAGCCAGTACTCACCTTGATGTTGGCCAGTGACCCTGTCTTTGGGCATGTGTGTGTTGACCACAGGACCAGCCTGAAGGAAAAGCTCCCATAGTAGCGGCTCTGACACCTTCTCGTCCAAGCCACCAACATACACAGTGGCGTCTGAAAAAAAGCATTTATTAATTAAAAGCAAACTTGAAATGTAAAATGTAATTACTGTATAGCAAACATTATAGTAAGGCACTGCTATATATTTTAGTAACATATTGTTGCATGCATTGCCAGGCGTTACATTTGGATTCAACTCATAAAGAACCATAAAACTTAGTTTCCCTCTCAAGTGTTGATTAGTAACATAGTTGTGTAAATAGGCCATATACACAAAAACTTCTTACAGAGATGTCCAAATAAGACATAATGCCACACGTATTTGGGTAAATTGATTTGAGTTTATTTTTAAGTCAATTAGTTGTCACCAACAAATCAGACTATGCTGATAATAGATTCATCATATTGAGCCACTTTAAGAACAACTGTACAAATTCTCTGACTTTAGTTTCCAAATGTGAATATTTTCTGGTTCCATTAGTCTTTTGTGACAGTGAACTGAATATTTTTGGGTTGTGGACTAAGACATCTGAGGAAGTCTCCTTGGGTTTTGGGAAAGAGTGATCAATGTTGTTCACCATTTTCACCACTTTATGGTCTTTGGCTTTTGTTTATTTCTTACTGAAATTAACAATTATTAGTAAGCTAACCTTCCTGTTTAGCCATTAAAACCACAATAACAATAATAAAGTTTTCTGCAGACCAAAACCATACGCCAATAGTTCACCAAAAATTAATAAAAGGAGAAACAAAGTTTGATGACTTGTTTGTTCACTGAACTCCTGGTAACTTAGCATGCTAGGCTAACATTAGCTGTTAACCTATAAGATGTATCTCTGTTTCTAACATTTAAACAACAGCCGCCGAACTTCAAATCAATTAAAAAGCAATACCACACACATGCTGTAATGCAGCAAGCAAATAAAATATCACAAAGTAAATCGATTTCATTTGAATGTTTTAATTAGCGCTAAGCTAACACAACTGAGTGTCTCCATGTGATCAATCGGCTGTTTACTACAAACTGATCAATAACCAGGCGGCTGACAGCGCTCATAGAAAGGAGTTGAGCAGTTTGAAGAGTAAAAAACAACCACATCCATCAGCAGCTGGAATAAATTGCTCCCCTGTTTTCATAAAGCGCTTACCTTGGTTTCTTTCTGAAATTGGTCCCGCTGCCATGTTGAACGAACAACGCCGGGCGAGCGTCCTCAACTGAGGCCCCGCCTCTTCCGGTATGTGTATGTGTGCCGGAAGTAATACATGAAACGAAATCAAATTAAATGAATTATAAAATAAAATAAAATGAAAAAAGGTCAAATAAAATATAGTCAAATTAAACTAAGTTAAAGAAGCCCTCCAAGTATTTCTGTAATAGGGCTCTTTCCTGTTCATAACTGTAAAAGTGTTAGCCATTAAATTAACAACCACTTCATTCTAACTCAAAGAATAAAAATATATTTTTTAAGTTTGTTTCTACATCATTTATAGAATAAAGAAAGTACCAACACATTTTTGTTTTTCTATTATAATAATCAGACTATGGCCTCTTTCGTTAGAGGACTGAGTCATCTTTGTTCACTCTTAAGAGGCGAGAGATTAAATCTTAATTCAAACAAACAATTCTGTTTTATTCTGAACTGAAATAACTGCATATTCTCAAAAAGGCTATCATCATCCACACATTTGGACACAAGATTGCCTTTAAACTGTTGCATATGCATTTATTTGTTTAATTGTTTGATCAGCTAGATGCCTAATACTGTATTCATTACATCTGTTGTGTTACTTCTTTCTATCTAACAGTGTTCAGTTGTATTGTTCCTGTTAAAATGTGAAATAAGTGAGATGACAAATTAATAAACATTTGTATGAGCCCATTTATTACATCATATAAATCTACTAAAAGTATAAACATGGAATACAAAATGCTCATAGAAAATACATACAATTAGGGCCTTGAGAAACACTTTTATAAAACAATACTGTATAGAATAGGAGACATATAAAAACAAAATGTAATCAACACATCATGCATCAAAGCCAAAAGATTAAAAGCTGCAGTTCTTTTATAAAATGGATAGCAAAGAAACATATATTGTTTAAAAAAAGTCCTTCATTGATAATGATCACAAAGAAAGGTCAAAGGCATTTGTAAGAGGACAGCTCTGAGATTAATGGCTTGTGGTCAAAAATCACACTCAGAATAAGCATCTAAATTAAAACAAACAACAAAATCAAAAACACACAATTCAAGATCTCTAGCCTTATTCCTGCAACCAGCTCATTTAAATACGTGTTTCTCATTAATCATATTTCAGCTTTATCATGAGTGCTCTGGTAGTACAGAATGATCTTAAATTGAAGTTGGTTCGTGGGACAATACAATCACGGATAAACTCAGAAAACGGATCTGCAGATGAGTCCCAGGAGTGAAACAAATGAAAAAGAAAATGTGTGATTAAACAGGGTTGGACTCAAGCTGCAGAGTTGTGAGGTCAAAGTGTTCACTGTATCAGTTCAAAGGTCTGTTTGAACTTTTTAGTATTCACTGAAAAGAGCTGCAGGGTCTTTGCAAAGAAGACAAAATTACATAGAAACCTTTTCCTTTTTGTGCTGCACACATATTTTTCAAGCTGAGTACCAAACAAACAATATATAATTATTATAAATGTATACCAAAGGTAGTAAGATTGAATAAATCCTTCATAATTCAATGTCATGTAACATATTTAAGGAATAGTTTGGACATTTGGGGAAATACGATTATTTACTTTCTGGTGGAGATTAAAAGATTGATACCACTTTCACGTCTGTAGTCTAAATATTAAGTTAACGCGAGTAAAAGCATAGCCAGACTACTTCTTGGCTCTCAGCAGCTGCCAGGAAACCAGCGGAAACTCCAGGAAATTATTGGTCCCCTGTAAAAAGGCAAATAGTCGATTTTATACTTTGTTTTTTGTACAGATTAAACAAATGAGATATAGCAAGTTACCTCATGAGGTTTAGGAGTGCTGGTAGGAGGATTTTTATTACTGTTGGACAGAAGCAGAGCAGCTGTTTCCTGTCTTTAACCCAAAGATAAATATGCAAATTATCTGCAGCTTCATACTGTATTAAATGCACACGAGCGTGGTATTTATATTCTTGCCAAACTCTCCATCAGGAAGTGAATAAAGAATTTCACAAAATGCTGATCTATTCCTTTAAGGTACAGGAACAGTAATATAGCATGTCATCTATAATTTTACCTTTACATGAAATTACATAAAACATTGTCGAGCGGAGTAGAACTTCCTTTAAAGACCTCAATAAATGAAATGATTTTTTTTTTTTTTTTTTTTTTTACAAACTATTGCATGTTACCAATTTCATAAAGGCACAATGATCCCAGCAATAAAATAATAAAATTGGTACTGGCTTCAATCATACTCTGTGTCTGCATCTTTGTTTTCTATTTGTCGTCTCCACAAATTTAGTGTAATCAGTTTCTGCTGTTCAGCATTCGATCAAGCGTTCAGCAGCGAGACAGGCCCTCCTGCTGTTTAACTCGCACAAATCACTGCCAACTGGAGCCACACATTAACAATTAAACTCTCACTTCCATTATATATGGGGTCTTTGAAAGGCTACTCACTGAAATGCCTTGATCATTTTAATGTATTCAATACATTTTAGATAGAGAAAAATAAAGATATCACATTTACAGTATAAATGAAATCAGGTCCTTCAACGCAAAAAATATTTGAAAGGTTTTAAGTGCGAGTTACATACATCGTTTTTTAGCCCAAGGACATGCTGATAAACAAACTCTGCTTCCAGTATGTCAAAAAAAAAAAAAACACAAACCACAAGTGCTGGCACTGTTTCGACTACAATGACTCACACAAGATGAATCAGCCTGTTTAAAACCCAAATTTCATTTTAACAAAAGAGCTCTCAACTATTTTTTTTGGGCTTCACATGTTACCACGGCTGTTTCATTGTTCCTGCTAGATGAAGCACACGACAAACACAATCTGTCTCAGTGGTCTAAAATGTTAAACAGCAACGCTCTGCAGATCCTTTAGTTGATAGCACACTGAAAATATACATTCAGCTAGTGTCTTGGTTACCACACATACGATGAACACTACAAAAAAAAAAAAAGCCATCACAAAACGAAGAAGAAAAAAGAAAACATAGTGATGGTTCACTATCTGATTTTTCATAAAAACCTGAGCTGCTGTTGGAACAATCAGTCACTTGCTGACATGTTTGCAAAGTACCCACAAATTATCATATGAGCCAATAAGCATTCAAATAAGCTTTCAATGCTTATTTGAATGCTGGTATGATTTCCACATACTTACACTATATTCTCATAACAACCAACAAAACAAGGTCCCATTATGGAGGGGCTATTAGGCGGGATCGTTCATCCCCTTGCTGCTTTGGCCGTTTTTATGGTTACCTTTTAGAAATATAATCGTTAATGGACACAGGGTACTTGCCATCAAGGTTTTAAGACCCATACATTTTGCAACCTTCACTTGCCAGAGTCTATAGTACTACATAAACAAAAAAAAAAAAAAGCAAACACACCCAGAAGATAAAAGAAACAAAGTGATCAAAACCTTGATCAAATGTGTTTGGTTTGATGGGTCATATTGACTTATGTCCCGTACATTCACTGATGAAAGGCAGGCTTTGTTTCTGTAGGTCTACTTTGAGTAAATACACTATGAAATAATGAAAAACGTAAACCTCAGTAAGCTGGTACGCCAAGCACGTTTACAGGCATTTAAAAAAAAAAAAATCACTGTTATCCTGTTAATCACTAGGCACAAAGAGGTAACGGCTATAGAGGCGGCAAGTATTTGCTTTATGGACGGATGTGCATACTGTAAGTCAAGGCCTGATCACCTGGTCCTCGTAACAAAACACAAAACATACAAAACCTAAAAGTTCAGACGATATCACCTTTATATCTATGAAGTGATCAATACTGTTACCGGGAATCCTACGTGAGCGTGTTTCCACAGCGCATGACAGGTTTAGTGCGAGGGCAGAGTGGCGGTGTTGGCGGCGTTGAGTTGGCCCACAGCTAACATCAGGATGTCTTTCTTCTCTTTGTAAAAACGCAGTTCTCTGCCTGCCAGCCTGGCATCCTCCAGTTCTCGCTCCGTCGACGCCACCTCCTGTGCAATGGTGCCCGCTACGCTCTGTTCTCGATTCACCCAGTCGGCAGCCATCTGGGTGCGCATGTCGTCATCCAGAGCCCGGTGGGAATAGTGAGCCAGCACTTCCTGCAAATACAGTAAGTTGAGTAATATAAAAATGGGAAAGCAAAGTGGTCTTGCCGACTGAAGACTGAGTGACAGAGTCAGGTAAAGGATGTAAAGCAAGGTTATATTCCAATGTTAGTTAAGATATCTGCCAGATGCAACTGATCCACATTAAATACAGTTTCTGTGTTTCAACTCAGTGTGGGGGTCAATGCACCACAGGAACCCTGAGTATACTGATTTTAAATGTGGTACAATGAGAACACTGATACTGGATCCATACTAGATACTGGCACACACCCTGATGTGAAGTATCAGACTTGGTATCTGGAAAGTGGAAAGTTTAGCTCCCTAATTTTAAAGCACTTCTATGATGCTTAAAATGTCAGCTGTAAAAACCGAGAAGATAAACTGCAGTGCATCTCGAGATTATTTTCAAAATCCATCTTTTAGGCAGCCCGTGTTAGAATTTATGATCTTATTTTCCAGCTCACCGCTGCTCCCACTCGTGGTGAGAAAAAAGAAAAGTTTAATCTGTCTGGACCAGTCATCCCCATGTAGGGAAAGAGCTGACACTTTGTTTAGGGAATGGGATGAAAAATTATTAAAATTATTACTGCACTTGGATAACTGAAGCCATCTGGTAGATGACTGACAGTACCTGTCGGGAACACTGTCGTTCTCTCATGGCTTTGAGACTCCCGTTCCAGTGCAGCAGCTGGAACACTGTCATCAGCTCCTGCAACACAAACACAGCAGAGCCAGCAACAATAAGGCACCAAACTCTCTTCTCCATCCGTAGCTATTCAGAGCTTGTTATTTCCATTTTACATGTAGGGTAATCATATTGTAATTAACACAATGTGGGCTAAAACTTCTATATCCTGGAGCTGTATGAGCTGCATCTCTTAAAAAAAAAAAAACATTCATTTGGTCTCTACAGTATCTTCATTTTCACATTCAAGCTCAAGACATGCCAAATGCTTTAACACACCACCTGGACTCAAACCTTGCATAAGCCATTTTCACACTCTCCTGGCGTGTCTGAGTAGCATAAAATGCTACCGCAGACTGAGACACATTCCTAAATTTTATGCACCTGAAACTCCAGCATGGATTTTCCTTTGTTGGACTCGAGCATGAACCGAAACGCCCCGATTCCCGTGTTGGGATTGTCAGCCTCCTCTCTGTTCCCCTGTAAACAACAACAACTTGTTAGCGGCAGTGTGCTGCGGTGGCTTGAACAAACGTTAACACAAGTAGATTTTTGTTTTTCTAAGATGATGTATGATGGAAAAATAATAAGAATGATCAGATAACATAAGAAACAAGGATATGTGTTGTATGCAGGATGAAACATATGTCGGGAAGGGAGGGGAGGGTTGACTGATATCTGATGTATGATGTTTTTCTTTTCACAGCATCAGTTACTGGTATGCATTGTGCATATTTCAGATCATCTTTTGTACAGACAACATACATGTGCATGTTGCCAAATGCATTACACAGATATATATTAAGTCATATACATCAATTGCAAATGGATCTTACATGTGTCCTATTTTTATTAAGTGTGTTGCAGATATACTGTGACTTTGCTTCTTACTGACTATAAGCAAGCAATTTATTTTACACTATAGCTCACATTGAAGGAGGCGAGGGCCTCACTGACACTCTTCTCAATGAAGTCGTCCGTGATGCGACGCGAGGGATGTTCATTGAAGACGGAGTTCATCAGGGCAATCTTGGCGGCACTGCGTCTTGCCTCTGCCTTGGTGGGACAGAACTGCCAAACAGTAAGGAGAAAATGCATTAGCGCTCAGATACAGATCAGAAAATACAGACATGCCACTGTTCATACGGAGCACAGCTAGAAAGGCTCTGCACAGATCTTCATTTCCTTTCTTTTGCATCCATATTTGGTGTGTTGTAGTTACAAGCAGGTTGAATTTTGTAAGCTTGAAACAAGACACTTGAATGACCATTTTTTTAAAGTTTACAGTAAGAAGAGTTCTCCAAAACACAGCACTGATGTCCAAATACCACTATTTAGAAAATGCAGATACTGAACCTGGAAACTTCCAAAGCAGCTGCCTCCAGGAAGACTGACATAGCAAACATATGGGGGGCTGTTGGATGGGACCATTTCATAAACAACCAGAGCGCCGTTCCGCAGGTCGGCCCCTCTGGTCAGCTTCATCTGCCAAAACTCCTGTAAAGCTTCCACCACGTTTACTGGAGGTCACAGAGATAAAAGAAGCTTTGTCACACTGTGCAACATCGACACTTGCTTTTAACTAACCCCATTTTCATTAAAATATTCTGAATATGGGAAAGCAAAATGCTTTTTGCAATTAGTTTGCATTCAAAGTGTCATTAGTTCCTGGCTGTGCTCTGCAACATCCTCTGTAAACACAAAGGGTTCGGGTGGAGGGGGTGGGAGGGAGGTCATTTAAAGGATGCCAGGGGTTTTTCCTGAAAATATTTAGGTGGCTGCTAAGAGGAAATTCTGCATCACCTCAGAGTAGCTGCTTAAAATGAAAGAAACACACACTCGACACTACACTTGGTGCTGCCATGCGAGACAGTTATATTCCTGCCCTTCAAAAACAATAACAACAGTAACAAAGAAAAGCAGCACAACATGCAGCCGAGTCAGAAATTACATTATTTGGGTCTGGGAAGAGATGTGAGCACAGCCAACATTATAAAGGGCTCTTTGACCTCAGCTCTCTCCCACTGCGCTCTAACCCTTCGATACGAACGCAAGCAGCCTGCCTGGAGCCTGATTGGTGCATTTAAGTGCTGCAGCTTTGCAACTGTCAAAGTCTCTGTAAACAAGCTGAGAGATATTGTCACTTCAGAGGCCTGAACTGCAATCCAAATAACTGCATTACTTAGTAAAATGCTCACTATGGACTACTCTAACCGCTAAAATAATAATGTATGTGCTATTGAAAACAGCATACTTCAAAACACATATCAGTCAATCGTTACGAAACACAATCTTCATCACAAGTTAACTTAAGCTAGTTAGATGTATGATGAGCTATGGGATGTTCAGTATATTGTTTTTTTTATCCCGTTTAACTGAAACGCAGTTTCCTTAAATCAGAGTTATTTTTAAAAGGAGCTAAAGGGTTCAGGACAGTGATAAGATAACGCATTTTGGTCTGTTTCTTTATCGGTGTCTGAAGATATCCTTAGAGATAAAGCAGGAAATGTTGGGAGATGGCGGTGGATGACCCAAACCCACAATGCGGCAGTGGCACGGCATCAATCAGCACATATCTGACACAAGCAACACAGGGAAAAGTAAAAATAGAAAAAAAATAAAATAAATGATCACTGACAGAGTAACTTGGCGTTGTCTTAATAGTGTTTTTATTGCAGATTAAAGCCTTTTAATCCCCCGCTAATTGCATAATTATAACTATACCACAGGGGAAATGTAGGAAACATTAATTGCAGTATAATGTAGGGGAAATAATTATTGCCAAATGCCAAAATATGACACGTGTTTTTTCTGCTCAAATGTGATAATTGACCTAACACTGCTTTCCCTCCGGAGAGTAAATCCCAAAATTGGAGCGATGTTAAGACAAAAATATAACCTCGGTAAATCGGCCTTTATGGTGCTGCCAATGTTGACGTGTTAAGGAGCCTAAATGGGATAAAGGAGGGGAAGAGGCTGTCAGAGCATGGAGGGACAATCTTTTGGAAATAAATCCTATTAGCACCAAACAGGAACACTTGTCTTAGCAGAAACTGGCCACATTAAAGCAGCTTTTTGGTCTGATGTTCGTTTTATACACGTGCTGCGGCTCTTTACTGTGTTGGAGCCATATGTGAAAAGGTATTTTTCAAAAATGCAGGGTGAACACAAGGTGATCACCCTGAACAAAGAGGAAATTAGGAAAAATAGCAATCAAAATGACTAGATGGTATTTTTAAGAAGATCCATCATCCAGGTGATTTCTATAAAAAGTTCATATAAATCTGGTACTTTATTTATACTGATGTACAAACATTTTGGCTCATCTATAAAAAGGGGGATATATTTTTATTTTGCTCATTAAAAATGGATTTTATTTTGCTGCTGACAGTGTGTGAAGCCTCTGATCTTCCTTTGTTATTCAAAGTTATTCATGTTTCAGGTTCCCATCTCAGGATCAGAAGTGTGCGGTGTTCAATGTAAAACAAGATCAATTTAATGTGGCTCATTTAACAGTTTATTGTTCCCAAATGTAATCCCTCAGAGCTGTGCTACTTAATCCCATAATGAAGTGGTGCGTGTGTGTGTGTGTGTGTATCAAAGGAAAACTTTTTATTCCCAAATGAAGTCTGATGGTGACACTGAGTCAAGTGTAGATGACAATAATAAGGTGAAGCAGCGTAAAGTTGTTCTGTTTGACACTTTATGACCAAACATGAGTGTTTCAGAGAGCAGCTGCTGGGCTTTCCGACGCTAATCCGCGTCCAAACAAATGGCGCAGCTGAAAAGTGTCTTTTCCTAAAACTCCCACAAACGGATCAGCACGTCTCGTTGACTCCACATCACAAACAGCCTCACCCCCCCACCGGGAGGAGCTCACTCACCTCTGCCGTAGCCCTGCGTGTGTTTGGCGAAGCTGCGGACCACCGCCTCCACCGCCTCCTTCAGCACCGCCGGGTTCCCCGGGTTGCAGTGCCCGGCGGCCCCCGGCCCCAGCCCGGCTCCCAGCCCGGCTCCCAGCCCTCCGTACAGGCTGTGGAGCTGCAGCGGGGGCGGCGGCGGGGGAGGCCCGGACGAGGCGGACAGCGAGGCCGGGGAGGAGGGCAAAAGCGGCGCGATGGGCACCGTCACCCCGGGCCGGAGAGAGGAGCGCAGGGTCCCGGTGGGGGCCGAGCCGAAGCCGATCCCGGGCTGCAGCCTCTGCGGGCGGACGGTGTCCGGGAGCACGTTGGATTCCATTGTCCACACGTAATGTCTGCCGGTCTGCGCGGAGCACGAGCCGAGCGAGCCCGACGCTTTCTGGGTCAAAAGACTGGTCCGTGAGGGGGGCCGCAGGAACAAAGTGTCTGCAGGGTTTTGTCAATCACGGCAGAGGAGTGTTAGTCAGCCGATGTTGATTCGACACACATCAGCGCCGCGGAGCATCCTCAGTCTGGATTAGACTGCGGGAGTGTCCGTCAAATGACGCCTTCAGGGACACCTCGGGTTGTACGCGTTTAAAGCTTTAAAGTGCAGGCATTTTGTCACGCAGAACATATATAGATATATTTTAAATGAGAAAAGCGTAAAGATATAATGATAAAAGCTATACAGTTAGGCCTGCTTACATGTATATATAATCCAAAAGGCCAATTTAGCTCTATCTATCTATGATTGCTGCCTCCTATATAATAGATGAAGGATGTTTTATTAACTGTGTGCTTTATTGTAGCCATGTAACGTTTTTTCTTTTTTGTGAGTGATTGCTTTTTATTTTAGTTCAGGCTAATGTTGTCACCATATGTCACACCAGACAGGTGTCTGTTTTTATACAGAGTTTTTTCTTTTAATTCGACACATATTCCTCCTCTGTTGCTCTTCCCTGAGGTTTCATCCTTTTCCTTTCTCAGTAAAGGTTTTTTTTATGTGTATGTGGAGTTTTTTCCATATCTGAACTGAGTATCTTAACATAGAGCGCATCATATGTTATAAAGCCTGTTTTTTTTTACATTTGTGATTTTGTGTCACTGTATATGAACAACATTAAATTGACTTGCAAGGCTCAATAGTAACCTTGACTTTGATCTTAACACTGATTTACTACTTTATATGTTACACCTTTAGTCTCTTATTCAATCTGAATAATACATTTGCAATTACAATCTGTCAAGTTTATGATGTCCAATTTTTATTGACATTAAGCCAGTCAACTCTATTGACTTTTGAGGCCATAACTGTGGGTTTTGTCATGTTGGATCAAATTTAATCACTTTAAAGAGTGTTTCCAATATTTTAACATGGATGACATAATAGTAGAAAGTCACCAGATAGTGATGACAGATATAATACCACTAAAAAAACAAAAAAAACAAGCAAATTATACAACATAGAAGGATATTACAGCTTGCAACTCCTCAGCAGACATTTCTGATAGATGCCTGTTTGAACTCTTAACATGATAAATCTCATTTGTAAAACCAGGTCTTCCATATTTGACAGTCCCAAACAGTCCCAACAACATTTCAGTTCTGCAGCAGTTTACTTATTGCTTGTAGATCTGACAAGTATTAATTCCCCTTTAAAACAATCAAATGACAAAAACCTTGTGTATGACAGTTTAAAAAAAGGGAACAAAATAGATGATTTAACACAGTTCCTCAAAAGAGCACACATTTTGTTAACTTCAAAGGACAATCCCACTTTTTCTATAATTATATAGATTTTGTTTGACCATATGCATGTTGTTGTGATATTTCCGATCTTTTGTGCAGCACCTGAAGGCAGCGGTGGAAAGTCACAGAAATATCAGGAGGAGAAATTTGAGCCTCCTCTGTTCTCCTCTGGCAGCAGCAGAGAACAACTACAGTGTGGCTTTACAGCTCCAACCCTCCAGCCTGAGGCATGTGATTAAAACTTGGAAGCCGAGTCACTCAGTTTACTTGATAAGAGGCCGAAAAGAAACGATGATCCTTCTGAGAAACCGTGAAACAAATACTGTAATGCAAGTTTGAGTAAGTGGACCACCAACTGGTTCAAGACAAAGAGTTGAAAAGGAAATGGGACCTCCTCTTGTGCTTCCTAAAGGTTTTTTTTTTTTATGACTTTCTGGAAGTCGTGTGATTTTTCATTCTTTCTGTGGTCTGGTGTAAAGCCAGGGAAGTTCAGAGGAGGAACATTTGAACATATCTTTTCTCAAGCTGAGTCTGCAAAGGCAAATCTTTTAACTAATTCCAGCATACTGAGGGACTGTGAAAATCTCACAGAAGCCAAGAAAAAAAGTCTAAATCATTTGAGATGTGGCCAGATTATAGTTTATTTTGGAGTAAACACACACACACACAACTGGGAGGAAAATCAACAAAGTCGTACATCACAACTGTAATGAGTGTTTGACTCACTGGAGGGCGTGCTCTCATTTCATTACACCAGTTAATAACCTCAGCTATGCAGCTCAGTGACATTTGGACACTGATTATGTTCTCCAGTCGCTTTCTGCTTCTTAGCTCGTATAAGCTGCTGCACGTTTGCTGCAAACCAGAGCCGTTTACTCCAGGTTTACTAAGTGCAAATGTGAGGCTCTTTTACTTGAATATTTTCTTTTCTGTTCTGGGAATATTGTACTTTTTACTTCATGACATTTAACTGGCAGCTATAGGCACTAATTACTTTTTGTAGATCATGATTTTACATAAAAACACCTACGATAAACTTATAAAATACAACATATAAGTCGTGCTTCAGACGTCTTTGAGTTGTTAGCAGTTCCACCAAAAATCTTCCACTCCTTAAACCTCTCACATGGTTTCAGTTAAATACCTATTTGAAGCCAAGAAAAGTAAAATCCTCCAATATTTCACAAATTCCAAAACATGAATACAAATGTGTGCAGCTGAGCTTTGTTCTTTCTTCTTTCCATTGATGCATCAGTTACAGTCTAATTACGTAATAAGTACAAATAATATGTCAGTCAAGACTGCCATTTTTCTGTAGATCAGGTGCTTTTACTTTGATACTTTAAGTACATGCTGCTGAGAAGTAGTAGTTTGAAAAGAGGCTTTTTTTACACTGAGGTAGTATTTTTACTTTAGTAAAGGGCTTATGTCCTTCTCCTATCTCTGTTTTACTCCATCACTTTCAATTCTACTAAATATGTATAAATATAACTTCTAGTAGACAGAGTGACTTTGCAGATTAAAAACATTTAGTTAGTTTATGAAATATGACATTACACAACACTATATAGAGTAAAAGTAGTTTCACACTGATATTAAAATGCTGCTGCAACAATAGTAGTTACTGTATATAATGCTGTAACACTCTTAAAGTAGCACTTCTGTATAATGAGTACTATTTCTTTTGATACTGCTAAGTAAAATTAGTTGATAACACATTTTCATTTTCAGGTGTATGCCATGTGTGTAGATCTCTTCTTCTTCTTCTTCTTCTTTTTTTTTGCATTTTTCAGGATGGGCTTGTGAGATGTAAACCCCCGAAGCTGTTTCGTTTCCATCAGGAGAGTCCAGGCTGGTGGTAAGCGGACTCTGGACAGAGAGAATAATCTCTGGTTGAAAACATTCCCACATCTGGTTTTAATCTGCGCTTTACAGTAAAAAAAAAAAAAAACTCCTGTGCAGGGCTTTTCTACTAGACGAACAGAGACATGCAGGACTGTTGTTCAAGTTTCATCAAACAGCTCGTGTTGTTTACTTCCTCTGCTCACATATTTGACCTATATTGCCATTTGACCCCCCTCCTGGACTGTTTATCACTGAGTGGGGTGGAGTACAGCTGAAAATTAATTACTTTACAGCAACCATGAAGATAGCAACAACACCCTGTTGGAGGTAAACCAAAGGTAGAAGGTTTACATCCACATGGATTGCTGAGGCTTCTCCCCTAAGAACAACTGACTGAGACATTTCTGAAGACCATGCTGCTTAAACAAACTCTCATTTTCTGTTTAATTCTCTGTCATCTCCTTATCTGTCCATTAAATTAACACAATTAGGTCTTTAATGTCGGAAGGTTTTATATTTACTCTCAACAGGAACTCTTACTTTTAATTCAGTAATATGGGTTTAGACACACATATTTTCACAATAAAAGTTCAGAATATTCATAGTAACTTAGTAGAGTCTACGGCCATGCTAACAGATTCTGTGATGTTCTTCTTATTGAGCTAAATGCTCCATGAATGTGGCAAATGTGCCAATCCACTCAACATATGTAATACTTAAGTCTGTACCAAAGCACCGGACTGTCTGACTGACGGACCAACAGCCATTGTCATCTCTGGAGTCACACTGCTAGCATGACGGACAAGAAAGGCTGCTTTTCTGAGAATATAATGATTTTTTTGTTTATTTGTTTTGAAGCTGCTCATGCCTCCTGATGATCCCGGAGGAGTGATCCCCATAACGTAAAACATTTCATGGCCACACTTATTTATTTCTGTTGTTTCATTTTCTTATTTGAACCACGTCCAGATACCACACACCTCAGCATTAAAACGACACAGATCACACCAATCAACCGGAGTGTGAAGGACCTGATCCTGAATGACTACATGACTCATCCCTTATTTAAACAGTGACTGACTAAAAACATGAGAACAACAAGACCTTTGTGAAGTTTGATCCTATATTAATAATGATGATACACTTTATTATTAAAGTACTTTTCTAAACAAAAGTTACAAAGTCCTTTACAACACAGGCAATATTGAGCAATATACAAATTTATATAAGATAACATATTCAGTCAGTTATGTTGTCTCTTATTATATCTGTTAAAGCTGATGTGGCTTAAAAGCTTATGTATATATATATATATATATATATATATATATATATATATATATATATATACGTGACCTCACTCCTCACTGTCATGATAGTGATGCTGTTACTGGTGATTATTTATTTCTTATGATAAGATTTCAATATGATAAGATGTCCACTCATGTTGGACTGTTGGACTTTGGTTCAGCTTGCCCAGGTGGAAGCAACAGTCAGCACTGTGAGTCCCTTGACAAACACCCAATAATGTTTTGCCCCTTTATCTTGTCCAATCAGATTCACATCCTGACAGGGCTGCATCGCCGTGCTGAACTATAAGAGGTGTGAGAGTCCTGCAGGAAGGCACCATCCGGTCCAAATTCTCCTGTCCTACAGGTGAGTCTGAAACTGTTTGTGTCCTCTTCTATCGGGTTAAAGTTTTTCATACTATGGCATAATCCCTTTTAACCTATTTATATTTCATTTTATTAACAGAATTTAACTGGTTGGTGTCTTTATTCCTGGTTTGTGAACAATAATTTTCTTAGTTTTGTTTCATTGTCTGTTACAGAGGTTCTTAATGAGAACACACAACTCTGGAAAATATGACAGGAAAAAGGCACTTTGATATATTTGCAGAACTGCCTCTAGCAATCTAAACTTACTACTTTATGACTTTACTTTGACACTAGTATGTAAGATAAGATAAGATCCTTTATTGATCCCACGGTAGGGAAATTTCACCGTTATAGCAGCTGTAACTATGTAGTAGTCTGCTGTGTTTGTAGTGTCTTGTATCTTGACACTTGGAAACCTTTTTTTTTCTTTCGTTCTATTATTTTATTTAATCTCCCTCAGTCTTAATGAAAGTGTAAAAAATAAATAATAATAAATAAATGAGTAAAAGAACAGTTATGCACTGAGATGTTTACTGATTTTAAAGCTGCATAATGGTATCCAAAATCTAATGACAAAAACAGTTGAAGTGATGAGTTCCTTTTGATGGTTTATTAGTAAATGATAAAAAAAGTTTTTAATTTCAAAGGAGGACAAATTGTTCCTTTATCCACAGCGGAGGTGTGGTATGAAAATATGCAATCCTTGGCCAAGTTTAAGAATTAAAGAGCCTTTACCAAAAATAGGCTAGTTTATCTGCTTTTGAATGAAAAAAAAAGTAAGTAACACAAATCTGAGAAGAATCATTCCAAACTCAAGGTTCACTTTCTGCCTTTTTCACTGGAGCTGTCTCTGATAAAAAAAAAAAAGTTAAATATAAAGTGTACGGGGTAATGCATGAGGTATGGACAAACACGCGGTGACTTAAAAATATTTAATTTATTACCGTGTGACAAACTGCCAGGCAGAGATTCCTAGAACAACTTATCAGTGAGTCATCTGATTGAGCAACAGGAGGCCTCACTACACTCTGAAAAAACATCTTCGGAGCTGCACCCAGGGCCGGTCCGCTTAGTTTTAAACATTTAAAGTGTGAGGGAAGTTTAAATAAAGTGCCTAAAAGGGAACATACAGCATATTAACATACTGAATGATTAAATAATGTTTGCTTTTGTAGGTCCCCTCCACTCAGCAACCATGAAATTCTCCCTCATTGCAGCCGTCGTCGTGCTCGCTCTGGCACAAGGTACGACCTTCACACAACTACGTTATATCTTTATAAACTATCTTCTTCATTACAGAGCTGCCAAAAAAAAACAACTACTTACTGACTATTTTCTTGTCTTTGGAAACCCACAGGAAGCTTTGCACAAGATGCTACCGATCTTCAAAAGCTCGGTCAGTATTTTGAGGAGATGAAGAACAAAATGACTCAGGATCTGATGGAGCTCATGGGCAACCAGGACCTGGCAAACCAGGCTCAGTGAGTACAGAGGGCTCCCCCACACATTAAGTCAAAGTTTAGTCATGACTCATGATCAGGACGATTCAGGTTCAAGTCCTAACATCTACTTCTAATTTGAGGAACTTGAACTTCACTTGAGCATTTCCATTTTGTGCAGCTTTATACTTTCAGAGGGAAAGAACATGCCTAAGATTGTACAAATGAAACGTGTTCAATTTATAATATATGATAATCAGAGGTGAAAGACGCACCCAGATCCTTCTTAAGTAACTCAGATCTAATGTAAAGTAAAAAGATACTGCAGTCTAAAACTACTCTATTACAAGTAATAGGAAAGGAAAAGCACAGAAATATTATCATTAAGATGCACTTAAAGTATCAAAATGTTGTGATACCATAGAATATTACTCTGTTTATTATTAATAAATACATGCCTGGGCATTTTAGTATTGTCATTCATCAATATGCAGCTAATTTGGAAACTCTGTAACACTACTGCATTAAATAATATGCTTTTATGTGTAAAAAGTAATTCAAGCTGTCAATATGCAGTTGAGTAAAACCTACAATATTAGATGTTTTGAAGTTGAAGTATCTAGTGGAATAAAATAGAAACACTCAAGTGAAGTACAAGTACCTCAAAATTGTACTTAACTACAGTACTTGAGTACTCCATTCCACCACTGATTATAATATATTGAACTACCAGGCCTCTTATGAAGTCATTCAAATTAACATTGACCAGCTCCAAGAATAACTTGACACATGAATGCATCAGTAATGTCAATATAACATACAACAGTATCATAATCACAGGGGCATTATGACTACTTTTAGTTTGGATACTTCAAATTCTTTCTGTGTTTTCATTTTTATCTTTTTTTTTTTTTTTTAGTAAAGACACATTTAATTTAGGGATGATAGCAAAAGCTTACGTTAGCTTTCACAGTCCTTTGTGTAAAAAAAACACGTTAAGTAAATATAAATGAGCATATACTGTCATTTCTCTCATCATTTGGGTCTCTTCCTTAAAGCTCAGAGCCTATTGGAATATCAAATATCAAACCTTTTGGTTAGAGCAGTTTGTCCATTAGACCAGGACCCAATACTGACAGAGACTGCACTGTAACATGCAGGTCAAACAGGTGCATTACATTTCTATACCTGGTGGATCATCATCATGTTCTACCCCACAGGACCTTCATTGAGGACAGGAGGGCCCAGCTGGAGCCCCTGGCCACTCAGGTCCAGGAGCAGCTGAAGACAGTCGCCGTCAACATGGAGGAGCAGATCAAGCCCCTGGCCGCCAGCATGCAGGCTCAGATGCAGCCCATGATAGAAACCTTCCAGAGGGAAATGGAGGCCATTTTACAGAAGATGACCCAGAAGTCTGTCCAGAACTAAACCAACCGGCCTTCCCAAAAAGATGCAGACATGCCACCATCTTCTCTGTCGAGTTGACGAGAGCTGCATTTGACGGCTGGCCAGAGAGCGCAGACAGAAGTACGGCCTGAGATGTGTTTCAGTGATTGTTGACAATACCATCTGTCACAAAGCACAATTAAAACTTGAAACACAACTTCATGGTGTCATTTTGTGCGTGTGTGTGTATGACTGTTTTTGACCACTACAGTTAATGCTCTGAAATATTTGGGAAATCTCATCATGATCAGTTTCTTAAAGATGATGGCAAAAGGCTAATTCAGAGCATCTGTAATTCCACAACCAAGCCAACAGACACAAACCGATTATTTTTAAGTTTTATTCAAGCAAGCAAAGGTCAGGGGGAATTTCACAATAACAGGCCTCCACAGCCCAAACATTCAAACATTTAAAAGGGATAAAATGGCAGAAAGGAATGCTTTCAATCATATCTTTTCACAGAGTTCTCTCTAAAACCCCTCATAAAATGATCATTTTCTATTTTAACTTTTTACTCTTTTTTTGTGGATTTTCTCTTTTTAACTCCACAATCAGGCCTGGTGTTGCTTGTTGATTGCAGGCCTGACTCGAGACTTGTTTCCATTGTTTTGGTTTTTTTATATATTATTTGACTTCTTTTTACTTTGTTTTGTGTATTTTCAACTTTTTCAAATGTTTTTTTTTTCTCCATCAGTGAAGCTAGTCTCACAAGGTTCCCCATTCCTGTGAATATGAAAAAAAGACAAATCAGTGTGCAAGTAATATTCTTTTCCTTTAAAGACCAAAACCAAAACAAGCAGCCTTACAGTACATCTGAGATGATTTGTAGATATAAAGTTACAGTGCTGAAAAACAGTCGCACTCTGGAAAGAATTGGTACCTTGGATTTAGACACTTGGGACACCAGCTGTATTTGTCACAGTCTTCTGGGCGGCCTCCTTGGCCTGGTGAGCCTGAAGTACAGCCACTGCCTCATCCACCTACAGAGAAAATTGTTAGAAATGCAATGAAATGAAACGAAACATCCTGGTGGGATCCTCACAAACTCAGTCCTGTCTGTGTTTTAAGTTAACAAAGTAAGTCCACTGTTGAGGTTTCCCATGACATTAATATTTAAACCAGAAAGTACTGTCCTTTTAAGATGTAATATTAAGACCTGGTGACGTCTTCAGAGAAACCACCAAAGGGAAATTGTCAATATTAATGAACTTATGTACTGACCTTTGAGCGGAGAGACTCCGGGGACTCCAGCATGTGGAGCAGCTCAGAGTTGTCAATCTCCAGCAACATGCCGGTGATCTTTCCCGCCAGGCTTGGATGCATGTTTTGGATCAGTGGAAACAGACGCTCACCTGGAGAAGTAACAGATACAGATGTTTTAAGTCAGAGACAAAATCTTATTCTGTGCTACACAAAATATGGGAAGGAGGGTGGAGGGACAAAAAAAAGGTAATCCAAAAGAAAATATTAAAGTTGAAATGGACCATGTTAACTTGATGTAACAGTCGTCCCCTGCTTGAAACCTACCCAGCATCTGCTTCTGTTCCTGTGGTGGAGCAGCGGCCAGCATGGAGGCAGTCAGAGGTTCCTGTCCCTGAACGTGGACAGCCGGCTAGAGGAGGGACACAAGGAATTACAAGTTAAACAGTAGATTTCCACATTTTTGTCATGTGGGTGCCAGAATAGGTCAGTAGGTCTGGGGTAACAATGAAATGTGCATTCCTACCTGCTGCATTGTCACTTGTGGCTGAGCAGTCATGTGCTGCTGGGGATTGCGGACGCCTGGGGCATACTTGTACTGAGGGACACCACGCACGGGGGTAGCCGCTGCAGCAGCTGCAGTGGCTGGTCGGGGGCCCATGGTCTGAGCGGCTGTGAGAGGAGCCAACAGGGGGAGAGAAACATCAATACAAAAGGCAGAAGAAGCAGCCTTACAAGCTGAACTGGATTTGCTGTGCAGTTAAGAGAGAATATGGGTAACTAACCGACACGCTGGGCGGACATCATGCGGGGCACCTGGGAGGTAGGCCGCATGGCGCCGAAGGTCTGAGGGCGCGGTCCTGAGGGACGCATGGCACCCGGCATATTCTGGAAGTCTGGGAACACACAAAAACATAGTGGTGTCAAGCACAAATGTTTTGGTTTCATCATTTTTTAAATGTGCTTTTAAAATGACAGTCAATATACACAATGATGAAAAGAGCTTAAACAGGCCGAGACACTCACGTTGTGGCCGGTTTGAACACCTTGGGTGGCCCAGCGTGGGCTCGGGCGGAGCTGGGCCATCTGCCCAGCTGCTGGGTAGTAAGCAGCACGGTTCTGGGCCTGAGGTATGGCTGCCATGAAGTAGCCAGAGGGAGGGGCTGGCTGGTAGGGATTGATGACTGGGTTTGGCACTGCACGCACACTGGCCATGCGCTGCATGTACTGGTTGGTCAGGTGGGCCTGACGCTCCTCTTTGCGCTGGGCCAGGGCCACATACAGTGGTTTGGTGGCTACAATACGTCCATTCATTTCTGTCACTGCTTTGGTGGCCTCCTCTGGGGATGAGAAGCAGACAAAGCCGAAGCCTTTGCTGCGCCCGCCCTCCATCATGACCTGAAATGAAATTAATCTAATGAATGAACATGCACACTTATAAAGAGTATTGGTAATGCACAGTCGCAGTCATCCATTAATAACATAAATATAAATTAAGTCCTACCTTGGCACTGGTTATGGTCCCAAATGGCGAGAACTCCTTTCGCAGACGTTCATCGTCAATTCCATCATCAAGGTTCTTCACATACAAGTTGACACCCTGAAAATAAGACAAAGGTAGTGTTAACCTCTGTGCAAAATCCCCACATATTAGGTAGGAATAATCAAATGCCAGTGGACTACAAAAAGTCCCTTTGTCGTTCATTAAATGTTTCTGTCTGTAGCAAATATTTATCCCCAGAATCCATGAAGAAGAACTGTGGGGCCCATGAACTACAGTGTCACTGTTGCAGCTATTTTGGCCAGTGCAACCTACTAAGGAGCGAGCACTGAATTTGACAAAGCTGCCGTCTTTTCAAAATGCTCGACCAGATGATATAATTGAAGGGAAAGAACTATGACATTTTATTTTGTTAATTTGAACAAGAGGAAATGCACCTGGTAGCGAGTCATGCGGTCTTGTTTCATTTGCTCAAATTTGCGCTTGAGCTCTGTCTGACGCTCCACCTTCTTCTGGGCACGGCCGACGTAGATCAACTTGCCATTCAGCTCCTTCCCGTTCATCTCATCCACTGCCTGTAGGCAAACAAGAAAGGCAGCTCAGATCAGTTCAGCTCAAGGGCAGGAAATGGTGGACAGGTAGTCACCAGAAAACTGTCGATGCAACTCCTACCTTCTGGGCGTCCTCGTGCCTCTCAAAGCTGACAAACCCGAAGCCGCGTGACTTTCCGTTGTCATCTGTCATGACCCGGATACTCATGGCGTTTCCTAGACAACGGAGAGATGACGATTAGCGTCTATACTTTGCCCTATATTGCAGGTGCAGGAGCAGACCAAGTAATTTCACAGAGCTATTTGGACTTTCGACACCCCAACTGACCGTATTTGTTGAAGAGTTCCCTCAGCTTCTCGTCGTCCATGTCTTCACCAAAGTTTTTAACGTATACATTTGTAAACTCCTTTGCTCGGGCACCCAGCTCAGCCTCGCGCTCTTTGCGAGATTTGAAGCGACCCACAAATCTGAATTGAAAAGGAGATTTAGCTAAATTTTGATGCGCATAAAGTACACTAACGAGAAGAATAATAAAATATGTATGAATGAATGTATGTTTAGTAAAGTGTATGAGTTCTTTCAGCATCAGACTTGCTCAAGACATTACACTGTAGAACTCTGAATCAGTGAGTTATGAACAGTAAACGGTCTTTATTTGCCACAAGTCTATTTTTTAAGTCCTGTTTGCAAAGAAACATTAATTGAAACTGTTTCATGATCTCAAGCATCATTGTGCAAAACTTTAGACACACCAGGTGCAATATTAATTCAACAAAGAGCTTCTTTTCCCCACCCCATTTCACACATTAGTATGAACCAAAACAGCTTCAGACTACTTAAAACATTCACTTACACTTTTCGGTCATTGAGCAGCATGCCATTCATTTTCTCAATGGCTCGTTCGGCTGCCTCCTGAGTCTCAAAATGCACAAAGCCGTAGCCTTTAGAGCCATTCTCGTCACAAACCACCTTAGAGAGGAAAGACTTGTGATGCTTTTAAGCCACACACACAAACATGCAGTAACCGTATATTTAACCTGAACCTAAAATATTAATCTCCTCTCTTGAACTGACTCTCTATTGTTTTCACAATTCATAGTTTGGTTTAAGGGCAACAGAAACAAACTCCATTCATTTTTCTAGTTAATCTTGTGATGACTCACATCTACTGAGTGGTTAAACTCTGTTAGTCCTTTTCAGTGCAAACAACTCCAGGACATTTAAAAAACATACATGCAAATTGCTCAGGTACTCACAACGCTATACCACAACAATGGGTACAATGAGGGGCGGAGGAGTCAGCCACTTTTACCTTGCATGAAAGGATGTTCCCGAAAGCGGAGAAAGTGTCGTAAAGAGCCTTGTTGTCAATGGACTTGTCAAGATTCTTGATGAAGATGTTGCCCACTCCGCTTTTTCTCAGTGACGGATCACGCTGCGACCACATGATGCGCACAGGCCGTCCCTTGATCACGTCAAAGTTCATGGTATCCAGAGCACGCTCGGCTGACGGAATGAGCACAAGAACAGGGGTTACATTATTGAGCAGGTCTAAACCGCTGGATCTAAAAGCATATTAAAGGAGGGGGCTGTCGAGGGGGTTTCCGGTGCTTAAGGGCAGCTCGGCGACCGGATAATGTTAGTACACTGGATCTTCAGGTTTCTAACATGCTCCAGTTCATGCTGTCATGGTGGTTAAACATATTTACATCTGCTGGTCCCTTTGTCGTTCATTAAATGTTTCTGTCTGTAGCACATATTTATCCCCAGAAATCATGAAGAAGAACTGTGGGGCCCATGAACTACAGAGTCACTGTTGCAGCCATTTTGGCCAGTGCAACCTACTAAAGAGGAAGCACTGAATTTGACAAAGCTGCAGTGTTTTGAAAGTGCACAACCAGATGACATGACTGAAGGGAATTAAGTGATTGGAAGAGGCTGTGAAACTATGACGCATAACTCTCCCCGGAGCATTTCTCAAGAAATGGACGCCCTTCAGTACACACTGTTGTGGTGTGTTTACACCTGGTAGTCCTCAAGGTCAAATTCCTTTTAGTCCTACGCTCCAGGGCAGCTTGACAGAAGGTGCTGCTGCATTCATCTCCTTGGTTTAGAGTTTAAAACTAGTTTACAAACTCAGTAAAACTTTTTAGAAAGTGAACAGTAGTGACAGTTTGTACTATAGACAAGTAGGGGTTAAACCTTACTTTAGCTGTATTATTTAGGGCTACATTTAGCAATTATTTTCATTACAGATTCATCTTATTATCACATCTAACAGTTTATCATCATAAAGGACCTGCAAAGTGTCACATTTGAAGAGGTGGGACAAGTGTATTTTTGGTATTTCCACTTAAAAAGTAGCTTACATCATTAATTAATTAACTTTGTATCTCTCTAAAATCTCCTTTTTGCATCACTCATAAATAACTAGTTGTTTCATATGAAGCCAGCACTGCTTCATGATATTACTAATTAAGAAGATTTACACATTAATGTGATGGGTTAACTTTATTCAGCTGTCTAGTTACAGTTCTTAACAAAAGGTACCATATCAAATACTACTGATGACATATCAAAGCACACAAACCATGACAGAGACCCCACCCTTAGTAGTTGGCATGCTAAGAGGATACTAGTGCAAAAAGCCTGAACTGGACATATCAACTAAATACACAGAAACACACCCAAGAAAACCAGCTGCAGATGCTCTTATCAAAGGAAAACAGACAACACTTTTCTGAGGGCAGACATTTGGCTTCTTTGGGCGTAGTTTAACATTTTTATGGAGAAGTCATACTTTCCTTATCCTCATTACAAATAAAAAGTAATGATTAATATCAGGGGCAAATATGACTGGCAAACATTGTGGGAAGATTTATTTCAACTCTCTTGTGCCAGCTGAACAGTTGGGGTGTTGTGCTGACAGAGGAGAGATAAAACACAGAGGAGTGTACAGCTGGCGCTCTGCTGACACATTACCGGGGTGGGCCGGGCCGAGCCGGGCCGAGCCGGGGCAGGGCGGCCGCGGAGCTCCACTGCTACGCCACTGTTAGGGAGGTTCAAATGAGGAGACCCTACCGACAATATGTCGGCCGCAGTCACGTGTAGTGGGGAAGCTTTCACTTGTCATCGACTATCATTTAACACAGACACTCATTTTCACACCTTTTTTCCGCCGGCCTTCCTCCGTAAAATATCACCTACCGTCCGCTGGCTGCTGGAAGTTGACATAGGCGTATCCAAGGGAACGCCGGGTGATCATGTCCCGACAGACCCGGATCGACAGGATGGCTCCGGCTGGGCTGAATTTCTCGTACAGCATGGCCTCGGTCACATCTTGATGCAGATCCCCGACGTACAGGGAGGCCATGGGGTAACTGGGAGCACTGGGGTTCATGTTCGTCGGTCGCGGAGGGAGGCTAGTACTCGGAAGAAGCTCGATTTTTTCTCTTTTCTTGACGGAAAAAAGTTTTCGGCGGCGGTGCGACTGCTCGGTGCTCTCTAACGGTCACTTGCGTCACGTCAGTCCGGGGCAGAATTCTGATGGTAAACGTTAGCGGCCGTTGACTTGTCAGTTGCGGCGTGTTTTGGGAGTGAAAGATTTAAAAGGCGGGTGTGTTAAGAAAAATGGCACAACGTCGACTTTTCGGGGATTAAAACTCATTCAAATTGACACACGACGATAAAAAAAAAAATAAAACAAGTATAACGTTACTCGGCCTCGCTTCTTGGACTTAAAGTAACACGTCGACTGAAATGTGTCGTTCGATTTAAACGTTAGGCAGCCCGTTCTTATACGTTACCGTCCAGTCCTCGAGTGTCTACTCCAGCTTCACCGACTTGTTACAAAAAGGAAAAAAAAAAGATTTTTTGTTTTGTTTTTTTAAATGTTTTGAATTTTTTTTGTATTTTTATTTTTTTATAGAACGTGTGCCGAGCGAGCTCAGGAGCACACACGCACTCACACAGCACTAACAGCCGGGTTTGAGGGGGAGGGGACGGCTGGGAAGCTGACTCATATATACCGGGAGGCGCGTCATCGAAACGGACCAATGAACTTCCAGTATGTTTGGAAAAAAAAAAAAGTCAACAAAGGGGCGTTACCCACAACTGTACGCGTGATGATGAAATCCTGTAAAAACGTATTGTGAAAGGCTGAAATTGACTTATTGTATTGACCACAATACTCCATTGTGTCGTTGTGCCGCATGGAGACGACTTAAACTCATCCTGGATCTACACACAACCACCCCACCTACACATACACGCACTTTTAAACACCATATGAATAGGGAATGTAAAGGGCTGGTCATGCCTCAGGTATGACATCCCTCAATATGATTGATGAGTGTATGATCATTCAGCAGATGAGACATGCTAACCTTTATGCTTCTTCAGTATGCTCAAGAGTGGCCTTCATTCAGTATATGCTTTTGTTCCTTATCAGTTATAAATCAGGGTGAGGATGAAAGATGGAGCCACATTACTCACTGCACCAGATTTTTTTTTTTATCTCTAAAAGGCCATTGATCAAAGCTAAGTTACTTAGAAATGTCACTGAAATGGGCCCCACTGATTGAAGACTGACCCCTCAGTAATCTATCAGTGATTAGGTTACTTATAAATATGAGGTTAACCGCAGTGGGCTTAAGATCTCTGTGGCTATGAAGAAGTATAGATTAAAAATAAAATCAAGAGACTTGATACCTTATCATCTCTCAAGTGTTTCAGACTATGGTTTTTAGTCAGATTGTGTCTTAGTCTAGCAGCAAAACTTATATCAAGGTTTTTGGATTCTGGCTACTCAAGTTTTAAATGAGCAATTGTCCGAGTCAAAAGTCTACATGCATCACAGCTATCACCACCTGCAGAGGGCAGTGTTGTCATTGAAAAGCCTGCTTCCATCCACAAACCACAACGCTGCAGTCTTTAACGAGGTGTGTTTCTTCTGACAGTTTAAATTTTAGATTTTAAAACTATGATCTTTAATTTACAACAATCAGGGAAGGTAATAAAGATGAATTAGTAAATAAACATTCTTGATAAGTATTTATCATCTTACGGGTCTTTCAGCAGCATCGCAGCAGTCTCCTAAACACGGCTGCAAAGGTTAAATGTACATGTAGACCTTTAATGTTGCTCAGAGCCATTAGTGTATTCATCTTAACATATGAATATTTTAAATGTTTGCCCTCAATCAGAGCTGTAGCTCCACTGTAAACTACTCTCACATGGTGGTTGCAGACTGAGTTTTTGCTTCAGTGTATTCACCAGTTGTGAGAGTGCAAAGAGCTTTCAAGTTCAATATAGACATTCATCTCGAAGGCTGTGTCCCACATAACGGTGTATATTTCAGAGATTATACAAAGTTGTAGTGTCAAGCCACTGTTATGTTTAGTGGAGGCTGTTCTTGGCTGCATGCTTGAGGACATTTACCAGCAGCCTCTTCACCTTAAAGATAAGAAATGAGGATTGTTGCATTAACATGGCTACAGTTCTCTCCATGTGAGCAGCCGGCAAGTTAGACTGAGATGATTAACCAATACATACATATATTGTATTGTCATTACACATGTACAGAGAGCAAAACAAATACATTGAGCACAGCACATTTGATTTTAATGTTTTAATTCCACTTACATGAAAGCACATAACCAAATAACGTACTCAGAGTGTAACTTGCAAATTCTGAATCCTGCATCCCATCTTTTTAAAAGCAAGATACTGTAATTAGAGGAAACTGGCACTAACTTTGTAACTACTAAATGGTCATAACGTAGCTTTCTACGAAGTTACTTTAGTAATCAATTTATATTTAGCATTGTTTTAGTTTGTCTTTTCACAATGATCTTTCAAGGAAGGTAAATGTTACTGTAAACCACCTGGTTCGAGCTAAGTCCTAAGCAAAAAACGGCCAGTTTCAAAGCACGGCTAACCCTCACACCATACTACTGAGAACCACATACATTCCAGGAGTCAAATCAAGAGTCAGAGGGAATAAAATACACCAAAAGAAAATACAAAACACCTGAATAGAAAAGAGTAGAAAGCCACATAAAAGCACATGGCAAAAGTATCCTCTGCACTGCTGAAAAGATAAAATATCAAAAGTTACAGTATCAAGCCGTTTTGTCAAGTTGGTCACTTTGTCTTAGGCTGTCTATACCTTGTCATGTGTAATGGAAAATTGCAGGAAAATTATAGTCTACACATTTCACTGAGAGTGGAAAGATGTCAGTAAAATGGAATGTAATCCTCTCAACAAAACTATCAACTAAAGTTTAACTACAGTTTTCACAAGTGGCCATTCATACAGAAAACCTTTCCTACGCCCGAATGCACATAGAACCCACTGAGCCATGATACATGTACCATCCATAAAAATACTACCTGCTACACTGGACACTGACAGGGCAGGATGGATACAAGCAATATGGTAATAGATCTTTACCAAGGTAAATTCTGCCATCTATATGGTCACGGCTGTTGTCAGATGAGACCTAAGTTTTAGTGAGTTCCGACCGCTGTGACCATTTTTACAGTTTACGTGCTTCAAAGGAGTTTCATGGACCCAAGTGTCACAAACATTGTAAAGGTTGAGTTCAAGTAAAAACGTACAAATTATCAAAATTACAGTTAGAGGTTTTCTTGTTTGTGTTTTCCTGCAACAGCAGCAGTTTGCTACAGTGAACAAGGTTGAAGAGCATGGGGCTGATTTGGATCTAAAAGGAGGGATTTCATCTGGACTAAACCATGGGGAGGGGGGAACAAAACAAACAAACAAAAAAAAACGAAAAAAAAAAAAATCATCCACTGGTTCACACAATGAGCAATGTTCAAAAAAAAAAAAAAAAAGATCTATTCCATTCTTGTCTCTGTGGAGGTGCTCATACATGTAACACACACTTCAATGCATCTGCACACACATACCATACTTTACACATTGTGAGTGGAGTGTAAACATACATCTATGCATGTATGTGCAAACACAACCACACACACACAACTTAGGCTGGTGAGAGGTAAAAAATGTGTGTTCTCATTTTTGTTTTCTCTTTCTGATGTTCAGATGTCACCTGCTTGGTCCGTTTCGTCTGCCTCACCTTCACCCTGGGCGTCTGACATCCACAGCTGCAATAAAGCAAAGGACAGAAGGATTAGCACACAAACCAAGACAGACGGGGGGAGGAACCTATGCGCATCTCAAACATTTAGTCAAGTTTGAGTAATGAGTAATGCAAAAGGTGTAAGGTACGGCTAATGTGCAGGGGGGCAAAGACGAGACACTCACAGTCAGATTGTCGCGGAGCAGCTGCATGATCAAGGTGCTGTCTTTGTAGGATTCATTGTTGAGGGAATCCAGCATGGCAATGGCTTCATCAAAGGCCTAGAGGATACAAACATCCATCAGTGCTTCCAAAACCACAAGCAGGTTTCCAAATCAATTATAAATTCACCAACATGTGATGGATTTAAAAAGTTACAGGCAGGGCAAAAATAAAAATGATCTGAAATCAAAGAAAAGCAGCCATTAATAGGCTTCAAGACATCTGCAGTTGTCTTTGATACAATGTTAATGGTAAAAGTCTCAAGACCAACTATGACAGTATGCAGAATTAATCAAATGTAGCAGACATGTCCAACAACCAATAGCTCTCCCTTGGAAGTATAATGGAGAAAGTAATCTTGCAAACACAAAATGTGCAAGGGATATATCAAATTTAAAAGTTAATCTCAAGGTTTTATTGTCAAAAGGGGATCCTGAAAGCACAAAGAATTCCACTTAAAGACTACACTACATGTTAGACACTTGGTTAAGTTTGAAACAAATTCACAGTATGTCGTGTCCTTGTACATTTTGGGAAATAAGATGCTCTCGTGGACGTTTTCGCTCAGCATAATGACTGGAGGCAGGGGATACAGCTATCCTGGCTCCGTCTGAAAGGTAACAAGTCTGAGGCCACTTACAACTGTATCCACATCAATTTCAATAAAAAATAAGGACTTTTTTTTTTGGGAAACTTGTAATATTTGCACACCTACTGCCAAGTGGATTAACTGTATTCTATTGTTTAATTATATTTTATTTTAGTTGGATAATTAAAATTTTAGGTCTGTATTTTATTTTTTACTTTAGTAATTATTTTCAGTTTTACATGTAATTCTTTAGCTTGCGTGGATAGCCTTTCTAAATATTTTTAAGCATTGTTCTAGGGAGCCTTTGACTTAAGAATTTCATTGTCAGACACTACTCCATGTAATTGTTGTGCATATAGAAAAGTCCTGAATCTTACTCATTTATTACAGACCACCAGACCCTTGTTAACCACATATTATACTTTTTGCTGGATTCAAGAAAATGGTGACGAAACAAATGGAGTAAAAGAAGTAGTTGTAGAGGATGGGGCTTACCTTCTTGGCCAGTTGGCAGGCTTGATCAGGTGAGTTGACGATCTCGTAGTAGAAGACTGAGAAGTTGAGAGCGAGGCCTAAGCGGATGGGATGTGTGGGCGGCATTTCCTTTTCGCTGATATCCAAGGCCTGCTGGTAGGCTTCTTGTGAGCTATTGATGATGGCTACACATTGAAAGACAGACTAGTCAGGAGGCAGATACTTCAAAATGGGAAAAACATCTGACTTTGTAACTGCCCTGAATGGGAGTATACTCCACTGTGCACCATCTGTGTGCGCATGTTGCTGTTTCTCTGACTTATTTCTAGCAATCACAACCGGCCTTGCCAATATTTACAATTACTGAGGATGCAAAAACTGAAATTTATCCTGCATAACTCCTATAAGCATGATATCCAAACTCTGCTTGCGTCCAGACAGGGTAGCAGGGCAGGACTTGATCATCTTGATCTGTTAATCATTTGGTTAAATGTCACAAAATATCCATGACAATTTCCCTAAACTAAAAAAGAGCAACTCCTTCCAACTGAGAGGCTGCAACCCATGACTGTTTGGCATTTTACAAGAAAAAAAAAAAAAAAACACAAGCAGGTTTCCAAATCAATTATAAATTCACCAACATGTGATGGATTTAAAAAGTTACAGGCAGGGCAAAAATAAAAATAATGATCTGAAATCAAAGAAGCAGCAGCCATTAATAGGCTTCAAGACATTTGCAGTTGTCTTTGATACAATGTTAATGGTAAATGTCTCAAGACCAACTATGACAGTATGCAGAATTAATCAAATGTAGCAGACATTTAGATTTGGGGAGTAATTTCCTGTCAAACAATTGAATAATTGTTTTAGGTCTTTTAGTCTAGTATAGTCAAAACCAGTTGTTTACCAAAATTACTTTCAGGCTTGAGTATTTTGAAGCATAAAACAAAAACATGAAGCCACAATTCATGGTATGACTAATGAGCCAGAGTAAACAGGACTCATGACATCTGATATTTCTTTGGTTAGTTTTTCATCTTGAGTACATTATGGTAAAGTTATTAAGATAATGCATTTTAGCAGATCAACATCTCAGTTTACTTTTAAACAGCCAAGAGTCACATAGGAAAAGTGTGGATCACGGCTTGTCCAAGCAAAGGTGACCATTATAACGGATTCACCATAGAGACAGAAGGACTGCACTCGTTTCTATGTGGTGGCAAATTTACTGCTGAGAGTCCAACATCGGGCATTTCGGGTTGCCTAAACCACCAAAAGAAACTCTAAAAATGCTCCCGGTCGCAGCCACTCTGGCGCTGCTCCTGTTGCCATGACAACCCAGCAGCAGTCCTTGCCTGCTTTTCAGCTGACAGTTGTAGGTCAAGGACATGCAGGGTGTAAGTATTCTGGCCACAAACAACACCTGAAGCAAGCCCGGTCTTCTGAGGTTAAAAAAAAAAAAAAAAGATTAATTAAGGACCATTAATCAGCAGACATTTGTCCCAACCTCCAACAGGCGTGTGACAGACTATCGCCATAGAAACAACGGACTGGATCACACAGGAGTGTGTGTGGTTTTAGCAGTAGGTGGTACCATTTAATTTTTCTGCATTTGAAGTGTTGTGAGTACAGCTCATAAGCCATGACCATAATAATTGTGCCATCGGGTTTTCCTTGAGTGATTCCACAAGAAACTGATGGGGAAGCATTTTATGATGAAACATAAATAAATAAATATTCCTCTGAAATGACTGTTACAACATATGAAGAGGTCCCTTTTACTTACTCTTCTTGTCTTCTCCAGAGGCCACCTCAGCCAGGTAGCGGTAGTAGTCTCCCTTCATCTTCAGGTAGAAGACTTTGCTGTCAGCACCATCAGCATTGGGAACCAGGTGTTTGTCGAGCAGATGCTGCAAACGAGAACGTGCAACATTAAATGTTGAAATTGGTGGAACTCAACCAGCAGTTACAAGTCAGTTCATGAGAAAACAGTATTTGGAGAGGTATGTTTAAGTGTGTAACCTGAGCCTTTTGACAGGCACGGTCTCACTGTTGTAGGCTGCTCATTTCCTGCATTCCTTTAATCTTAACATCATTGTCGGCCATTTTCTAGGTCTTTAATCACATTACTCTGAGGCACCCTTGCTGTCTTCACCTCATATCTGTTGAGCCACAAATAAGTTAAGATTTTGATTGGACACTAACAATAGTAATACTGTCTATCGGTACAATATACTATCCAACATTAAACAAAAAAAAACAAAAAAAACAACAAGAACTTTGCAACCTACACAGCCGTTTGCTCAAAATGCGTAAGATGTCACTGAAGTTTGTGCCTTTGACCATAGGTGGGAGAGAATGAGCATTAGCAGGTGTAACAGGTTGATAGAGCATGTTTGAAAAGGATGGAAGAACATTTATTTTATGAGTTGTCCTTTAAGTTCACAAGTTTGTCCCTTAGAGTGGCAGTGAATGTGCGATTACAGGATGTCTCCAAATCATCCAAATGCCAACGTTTAACTGTGCAATATTCAAACAGCTGATGAACCAGGGAGCCTTCATTTGCATGGTAGGACCCTTTTGTATCATACGTACTGTGAATTCCCCAAAACACCAAGAGAGTACAACCACTACTATATGTATTTATGCATATAGTAATACTTATTTTCCTGGTGACTGAGGGTGATCTATGGCACAGATATAAAATATTCACAGAGATGAGATGAACTGGACATTTGGCTTCCCCTTTTAGTTCAAGGTTCTCATTGTCCCTCCATTAGATCCACATAACACCTTTACACATGCATCATGGCCAACCAGTACGTATCACTACTGCAGTGATAAAGACATGATCCCTCACTGGCTTCCCTTTGGAAAACATGGAGGTATTACAAGAACTGGACATGGGACTCCAAACCAAAAATGTTTTCTCACTTCGGCCTGCTGGTTTGCTTCTGTGTTGCATGGGCCAACTGCACTACTTCAACTTCGACTTCAAAATACGAGTTTGTTTCCCTCCCTGCCTCTGTGGTCCTACCTCTCTCATAGACTTTACACTGCTATAAAGAAGGCTGTTCTCGAAAAGTCTCGCCAGTGCGAAACTTTCCTGGTGTAAAAAGTTCATTATGAAATGAGTAATAACTGCCCCATTTCACAGTGTGGAGTATTCTGTTAAAGATTTTACAGACTTTTATAATGACTATCTATGGGGAAAATGTTTTAGGGTCACAGGGGGTATATTCCCTCCCTCAGCAATAGAAGATTTCAGTTTGCTTAAGTTATACTTTGATGGGTGGGATGACAATGGTGCAAGAGACTTGATTCAAGCACTTTCTTCCAACATCTGATTCTTACCAGTACTTCCTTGCAGATGTCATTCATTCAGCTCTGTCTCGATAGTCGCTTTGTAGTCCTTGACCAGCGTGTTTCCGGTGTCTTGCCACTTAGCCTCCAAGCTGGATATCACCCGCCAGGAGGACCTTCGCGCCCCAACCACATTCTTGTAGGCAACAGAGAGCAGGTTGCGCTCCTCGGTGCTGAGCGGCTTGTCCATCTCTGTAACCGCCTTCATGGCTGCGGCCATGTCATCGTAGCGCTCAGCCTGCTCGGCGAGTTTGGCTTTCTGTACCTGATCCTCCTTGTCTGTCATGGCTCCGGTGTGGGCTGAGGAAGGAAGGACAGAGGAGATGAGTCGGGAAGGACAAAACAAAGGGGACAGGAGTCGGATTAGGAAGACAGAGAAGAGAGTGTTGGGGGAGGGCAGGAACAAGGGGAAAAAAAAGGAGTAACATGATGGGGAGGGAGGAAGGGAAATGATCTTTTAACTTGAGTGAAGGAGAACTACAGTGCATGTGAACACATCCTTCCTGTTTAAACTTCCTGCATAACCTGATTCCTCAGACAAACCTGGTCTCTGGTGTGTATGCAAATGAATGTGAAAAAAATGGCAAATTAGTCAACAGAGCATAAAGACGGACTACTCTGACATAGTTGGAGAACATTGCATAGGAAAAAAGTGAATCTGTTACATTGGGCAATATCACTTGAATGACATTATTTTCCATCACTGTTTCAATCCCTCGTGATTCTTGGGGGAATTTGTCCAATAAATAGGTGTGTCCTGGGTGTGTGCACACCAGCTTTTTGGATTTCAATCAGCTTGGGTCAGCCGCACACAGTCTGGCACAGACTTGATTTATACTAGTGACTATACTTCTTTGGCATCCAAGTCATTACAATTACAAGAGAAAGCAGCTGTGCACAGAGGTTTTAGTCCAGAAATAGCCTCTAGACTGATTGATCTGAAGACTGATGTTAACAAAAAAAAAAAAAAAAGCATGATGAAGCCAATAAAATGTGGTTGCAGTGGAGCCATGAAGATTGCATGAACATAGAATGAATATCATTATCCATCCTTTAAAAAAAAAAAAAAAAAAGCATGATGGCCAATAAATGTGGTTGCAAAAAAAAAAAAATGAATAAAATCCTTAAAAAAAAAAAAAAAAAGCTTCAAAAAAGCTTCAAAAAAGCTAAAAGCCAACTATATCCACTATATTCATTTGTAGGTTTTATCTGGAATAGTTGATTGGGTCATAACATGCGAAATGCCGATAAATACACATCACAATTTCCCAGAGCACATGGTGACTTACTCGAGATATTGTGTTAGGGCATTTTCATTTTCAATTAAAATGCAAAATATTTTCATGAATCAATTAGTCATTTTACCAATACAATACAAAAAAAGAGAAATATTTCATCATTTCCCAAAGCATGAGCTGATGTCTTTATAGTGCAAGTTTTTTTTTCCAACCAACAGTCCAAAATTTCTCAAATATTAAAAGTCAAAGTCAAAGTCAGTTTTATTTGTCAATTTCTTCACATGTGCTTGACATACATACAAAGGAATCGAAATTACGTTTCTCACAATCCTATGCGTTACATGGACAACAGTAAAGTGCAGATGCACAACAAGACAAGTTCTAAAGTAAAAATTTAGCATAAATAAATATTTAAAGTGCAGTAACTTAAGGCTACTTTTACCTAATGCTGCTAAACTAACTAAGGTATGACAAGACAAGACAGAGTACACAAAGTCCGCTGCTAACATAACAGGGAATGACAGGACAGGACAACACAGTGTTTCAGCTGTATGCATTTAGAGGTAGTTGTTGTTGTAAATGTAGGGTTTTAGTGCAAATGTTTCCTTATAGACAGTACTTGGATGGTAGTTGTAATAGTAATATGGGTAGTGCAAATATATAAGTCAACTATCATATTACACAGAATAGCACCTCATGTTCAATCAGTGGGACCTGTAAATGTTTGGCATTTTTGTTTGGAAAAAAAGAAAGAAAAGCAGCAAATCCTCAACACTGAAGCAGAAACCTGTAAAGAGTTAGCATTTTTAATTGATAAATGATGTAAAATGATTCATCGCTCATCCAAAATAGCTGTCTGTCGATCGATCGTTCAGTTAATTCCTAATCACTACAGCTGTATGTTACATAATCGACTGAGGTTAAATGTTGGACACGAAAGACTTTTTTTGGCCAAAAATGTATCGTAAGCCATTCACCATGGTCAATTTAGGTTTTGTTCTGATTAAAAACCTCATTACACTCGATTCACTTGCTCTTTGCACACCTAAACAGAAGATTAAAAATCCCCTCGTTTCACCTCGAGATACCTGCGGGTCTGTTGCAGTGCAGAAACACCAATAAATTCATTTGCAGGTTATTGCTTACCAGTTGGCTGATGCAAACGCAGACGCATCAAACGTAAGAGGCTTAAAAAAAAAGGCAAAACAAATAAAAGACGAAGAAAATCACACGAGTGAATCAGATTTGCCAGCATGCAGACACCTGCACCCTTCTGAGGAATGTCGGCCACCCAGTTTCACGTCACACACACACACCTGGCCACGAGCTCCCACCGTGGACGGCAGACCGACGAAAGACCGTCCTTTATAAATGACTTAAAATTCAATATTGTGAGTGGTAAAGGGGGAAAAGCTTAGTAACGCCGAGGACGGACAGCAAAGACGCAATAGAGGGTTCAGTTAAAGAGGAATGAAAGGGGGTAGTTCGGTGAGAAGTGAACGCCCTTTTTCGCTTTCCGGAAAACAAGCCGCGGCTGTAGCGTTAGCGAGCATTAAGTCTTCATTTTTTAGGTTGTTTCGTGTTGACAAAAAGGTGACAGGGTACACCCGAAAGCAGCCCTCTGAGCACGGCGGGTGAGAGAAATACAGTTAAAGTGCAGAGGCGCTTCCCATTGAGCCTGAGCCGAACAATGACTGAGCAGCGGCGCGTCACTGGTTTCCTCTTACAGTCCCCGTAGCAACCACTCACGCGGCGCTATAAAAATAAAAAAAAAAAAGAAAAGAAAAAGATCCTCCAAAAGCACACGGCGCAAAGCGAATGGTTTGCCGCCGCCGTTTTTATCGGTAGTAAATAAATGTGGACCAACCTGCGAGTGTCGTTCAGACGGCGTTGTTCCTGATTCCCGGCCGCACAGCTGATGATCTCTCCCGCTCATCCACGGGGTTTCCCTCTAATCAAAGGCACAGCAGCAGGGTCGCACCGGGACTGATGACGTCAGACTCTGGTTGCTGTGGAAACCGAATTTACGAAAAAAAAAGTAAATCCACGGAAACTTAGTAAGTTGGGCAAATTAAACGATTTTCTGTTACACACATTAAAGTAAATCCAAAATGTATTTTTTTTAAAACTCTCTTTAAACCATTTTTTTGCTGTAATTTTCCGAGATTTACCAGCAACTTCCGTAAAGCCTCATGGGAGATGTAGTTGATGAACGCTATTTTGGGTATGACGTGAACGCGTTCAAAATTGACTGCTTAATATAGCTGTAGATGCATTCGTCTCTTAAAATAGGGAAAGAAATTAACAGAAAATAAAGTATGTCAGAAAAATCATGAAAGACGTCCTTAATAAAACATATTAAGGTAAGGGGAAGAGAATCTAACCCGGAAGTAGGGCGAGACTGCCCCATACATTCCTCCATGGATAGCCCCCTCCCTTATTTAATCTACAGTATGAGGGTCCAAAGTGTTAGTAGATGTAGGTTGCTATGGAAACTGCGTCTCTAGGAGAGGGTACATTGATGGACCAGTTCTCCCATAATCACAAGTGAAAGATAAAGACTTTTTTTTTTAAATCTCCATTTGTGGTTGGTTGAGCTCACACACACACACACACACACACACACAGTAAGATGCAGGAGAAATACCATGTGATTTATAATGAAAATGAGGATTAGTAAGGAAGTCATGTTAAATCATGTGTTGACCTTTAATTAATCTCCACAGTGGATGAATCTACGGAGCCTTTTTTAACACTTCACTACATCTAAACTGTCTTTCTCTCCCTCCCTTGCGTAGGCAAATAGAAAATCTACATTATTTGCACATAAGTTTAAAGCTGGAAGTCACCAATCTTAATTTCATTATGTGAAAACATGATGACAATAAAGATTCTTGATTCTTGATTCTGATTCTTACACAAGAGTACATTGGGCTCGCCCCACCTGTTGGGCAGTTTCATCAGCTTGTCATGGCCCCCCTAGGTAATCCAGCCATTCCTGTTTATCTAGTCCCACTAGTCCAACAGATACCCTCTAATTGGCCCTTCTTGTACCCTTCTTGTTACAAATTAACATGTCCCCTTACCTGTCTTACAAAAGCTAAAAAAAGGCTTCACCAAAATATGTGAACTGTGTGTAAGTGTAAGAGCGCAGGCAAGCTGCACTCCCAAGGAAAATATTTACGGACATTCCTGCACAATCTGTACAATTCATCCCTTTTAATAACAGTCACATTGCACATAATTGTCTTTATTTTACAATATTCTTTTTGACATTATTGTCTGTTTTATATTTCACCCTTTCTTCTATTTTTCTGCTTGGTATGTTTATATTTTTTCATCAACATACCAAGACAAATTCCTTGTGTGTAAAACTTGCTTTGCAATGATGTAATAATATTTCTAATATATTCATTACAACCTACAGCTGAGGCAAAAGAAAATACCTTGGTGAATGAAAGTGCTGCTCCCCCAAAATGTTCTCCTAATGATAGAAATAAAAAATAAACTCAAGCTCCACCTAGTGACTACCTCAAAAAAGTTTTAAAGGCATTACTAGAAGTATGATTAGCTATTCCAGCAACAACATGTTACAGAAAAATTGCTGAGTGATCAGGTTCTCAACAGGGTGTGCCTGGGTCCATTGACTTTTGGGTGGGGTTTGGGGTTTTCTGAAGCATGCCAGTAGATTGCAAAGGATGTCTGTACTGCCTTTGAAACAAGTTAGTTCTGTGCCCAGACAGAAATTATAATAACATAGCAGTACTGTTTCCATGGAGGCCACTGACCAGTACAGTTCAGAACCCAGAGTCCTGAAAAGAAAAACGCATATAAACAATGATTCATAATTTGGTCTAAATTAACCATAGATTTTTTTTAAGGCGCTGGCACATGAAGCCCAAAATCAGTATTTCTACATCACCAGAACAGTGAGAGCAGTTTCTGGTTCGCAGTTGTTTTCATCTCCTCAAACTAAGACATGTGCCTGGAAATAGATGATCTATAGCCGGTGGGAATCCAATTAATTCCTTCACCTAATTAAGACAACTAATTCCTTTAGTGAGAGTGCTCCTCTTTTTCCTGTCAGTGCTCTGCCTGAATGCAAACAGACAGGCCTTAACACACAAACAAGGTCTACTGTAGCAGATGCATGAGTGTGTGTGTTTGCATGAATGAACATGTGTTGTGTTTTTTTCATTCACAAGTTTACAGAAGGGAAGGAAGGACGTGGACTGTGTGTGAGGAGACGGAGGAACAATGCAGGCTATGACTCACCAGACAGCATGGCACTGGCTTCATTTGTTGTTCTACTCAATACTCGGAATAAAGGCAAAATTAGAGTTTTTCCTCCTCATGAAAAAGAAGATTCATTTTGTGACTGAATACAAAGCAAGCTTGTAACACCAGTAAATGCAGTGCTTTTTTTTTCCTTGTCTGCTTGACCAGACAACACATCTTTTCAGTCCAAGTCTGAGCTGAGCTGATGCATCTGTCACAGCTGGAGAGAAGGGACCACAGGAAATGAGTGTTTCTATTTTTTGTGATGAAAGAGAGTCAGAGGAACAGTTCTCAGCCGGCTATGTGACTTGATGGGTTCAGCCAGGATTCAATGTTTTTGTTAATTAGACACACACACAGAGCCGCGGTTTGAGTCATTTCCTGCTATAAGCTGTTTGGCTGATACAAGGCTTTTATGACAGCTGGTATCACATTCCCCATCACACCTCTGATATATTTGTTTCATTACAATTTGAATATCCGTTTCACACATTGCCCTGTTGTTCTCACTGTTTGCGTCAAAGTCCTATCTTCCCTTTCAACTTATTACAGGCGTGTATGAAACATATGGATGTACACACTTTGAAGTAGTTGTCAAAAAGATACCTTTACGTTTACATCTTTTTTTTCTGTTGATGTAGCTTTTTAAATGTCGACTTGTTTGCTTTTTAACCAAGAGAAAAAATAAAAATAAAGAACAAGCACCGACAATGTAAAATAACTTCTAATGAATTATGAATCATTTCCAGTACATCAGAGAATGTATTCCTACAAAGCCCAGCTGGCACCAGATGTCACAACCTCCAAGTGCAGCAAATATGCAAGCTCTTATGAACTGTGTATGGTTGCTTTGATCAATATAGTGCCTCAGTGGAGGATCATTTATTATTAACATGGCCTCCTGGGATGATGTCCAAGTCAGTTGTCGATTACTCTCTTAGTGTGTCCTTTTCAACCAGACACTTGGACTCTGGGGTGGCAAAATGCAATACACAAATATTCAGTATCATTCATTCATTCACTCTTGCACATTTACAACTGACAGCTGATGTCCTGTGAAGAGTACACATTTACATAATGTGAAAAAAAACATTTACCCAGAGCTGCAGAGAAATGCAGTCAATTTGAACAGTAAATACTGAACTGTCAGTAAAAATAAACAGGCCAACAAAACCTTGAAACCTAGACAGTGAATTTTAGTTAGGAACATGAAAAATGGTTCACGTATAGTAAAGTAATAACAAATTATGTCAGCTTAGAGATGCTATATACAAACACTACTGCAGAAAAACTGGTAGTGGATGAAAAGACACAAGAAAAAACAGATATACAACAAAGTAAAATTTAATAAAATGTTATAATACATCATTGTAGCATACATTCATTTTCCAAGCGTAAAAATGTTGCCAACAAGCTCCCGCACAATTTTATTAACTGACAATTCCTGTCGCAGCTTGGACGTGGCGAGCAGAATTACACATGTCTGTGACCCAATGTGAAATGATGATTTTGCTGGATGACAGATTGCAGTAGAACATGGCAGACGGCGCTGTGGAGGACTTCGATATTTAACAACTGATGTGAGAAGAAGAAATATCACAGCCTCCATCTGATTCAATACTCAAAGCGCTAACAAAGGAGATGAGGTCACATTTGTCATTGCCTAGATCGCAGCAAGCTTTAAAAGAAATCTGAGTTCTCCCACCCAAGCCAGGTCCATGCTTTGTTTAAGGACACTGTATGTGTTTACCTCATGTGGCATTCTAGCTGTAAAGGTTTAATCAAGCCCTCAAATCTTCAGATAAAGAGATACAAGAGAAAGCAGCGAGAAATATTCACACTATATGTGCGCAACACATCAGGGCAGTGTTCTGAGAAACTCTTTTCAATCGCCACTTGGATTGTTCCTGGATTGTACAGGCCTTCAGTGGCCCTGAAATCAAAAGCAGCTTTCGGGTTTTGGCCCCGCGTGTAATTAAACACAAGCGAAAACGGGGCTGGATGGGAGGAAGCATTGTGTCAAAGGCAACCTGGCCGGTTAAAGCCTAAATGAAGATTAACAGTTTCATGTTGGTTACATCGAATCATCCATTGCTGTCAGACTGGGACAAGTGCAGAGTTGGTACAGGGCCTTGAAGAATTCGGTTTGGTACCCGGCGTAACCGTTTATGCCTCCACTCCCTCTAACTCCGGGGGCAAGGGGGATTTCGGGTGCTTGCTCTCGAAGTGCTGCTTGAAGGTTTTGGGGTCAGGCATCTGGGACTGCAGTAAGGGACGACACATGCAACAATTATGACGTTATAATTTACGGAAATGGCACATAGGTTGTATGTGGTTGACTTATCAGTGATCACAGGATTTTAAACAAATCTTAAAATAAAAAGGGACCAAACAGCTGCAGAATTAACTAATTTGAATGGAAAATAAAAGCATTTTCCCATCCTAGGGCAGGTTTTAGGTTGTTGGTTATCAGAGTTGAGACGTCACACTCACCCTGCACACAGCGCAGGTGAACACAAGCGCTGCCTTGGCTGCCGTCTTCTGATCGTGACCTTTGGACTTTTTCAAATCAGCCTGTTTCTTGGCATTTTTCTGCTGAGACTGAATCTTCTGATGTCCACGTGCCATTCTGGCAAAGCCTAAGGAGGAGCCAAAGACAAAAGGACCTTATGTTTACAGATACACTTTTTATTATTGCTGTTACACACCTACCATAAACAAGTCAATTAGGATAGTTAAGACAGTTTTAGTTCCAACAGAGACTCATGTTTACTGTGAGCCCTGTCCTTTCTTACTAGTGGCTAAAAGATTAGAGGACATAGACACACTGTAAAAAGTGAGCAATACACCAACAACTGCCAGTCAGCTGGTGTCTGGCAAAGTAAACAAGATAAAGCTTCAGTTTAACCTGAACTGAAATGCAGGTGCTTCAGGTGAAACACAGTGAAAAACACGAGTACACGTAATTTGACAAAAGTCTAAATACAATTAGAAATTGTTAACTTTGTGACTGTACAGGGACTGATTCCAGGTAGTTTACAGAGTTAACTTGAATTATTCTTGCTGAGCAAAATCAGGCATTAGTCAGCAAAGACAAGAAAAGTGTTTCTTGGCACAGGACCAGGTTTGGTAGGTTGTCCCAAAGGCTCACTGGCAACTGACATTCTTTGAGGGAGTGGTGTCAAGGAGAGAAACAAGTTCTCACTTGCCCTTGCAGCCATTTAAAATGTGGATTTTTTTTACTGTGTGGAGTGATAAACTTGTTCCTCTGGTCTTGCACATCCCCCACGAAGGGCACTTTCAGTAAGATCCTTCCTTGATAAAAGGTCTGGGGTAATGCAGGTAAAGGTTTTGGGTACTAAAACTACAATGGAGGTCCTCTAAGAGTACAAGTATACTAACCTGTTAAAGGGCTCCAGAGCAAACTAAGGTACAGGCACCTGGATTTGGACCTAATGTTGGGTAATAAGGCAACACCCTCTTAATACCCTAAACAGCTTATAAACTTTAATGGTACATATCCCCAAATTACCACACATCGAGTGGCTAACTGAGGCTTTCGGGGGCCCCTGATAGACTTTGCCCTGCTGGTAACACAGCCTTGCTCACAAGCAGCCTCTATAAATAGTTAGTTATTTGTCAGCAATGCATTCAGCCTTAACTATCACTAGTTAGCTTGTGATCTTAGGTTAGACTGCTAAACACTCAGTATGTTGGCTTTTATCAGCACCATATGTCAGCTAACTGGTATACAAAAGTGTTTTTTATTGGTGCTTATATCTTGGGGAATAATCTGCAATGGTTTGATGCTGGTTATTTCGGTGGTGTGCCCATTAAATGTAGAGACAGTGAGAAAATACAGACGAATTAGCAAATTGACAGGTTAGCTTGCCTTTTTATCTCAGCTTGCATATCTTCTCCAACTCTTTGTTGACAGCTCGGATAACTACACCTGTTAGGGCCTCTTCAGACGAAATATTTAAGCAATCGCAAAAACATATGGCTCACTGTCATCGAGGTTATATTAGTTTATTTTTTCCAGCTTTTAGCCGGAGCTCACACTCAGCTGCTATAACGTGGATTAGCCTACAAGCTAGCCTCATTAGCTCGCCGGCTACCCTTACGACCAATACCACCTTCAACCTGCTGGTGAAGTTAACCGGGAGGTGTATCAGCGTGGTTGTTACAGCTCGTAAAACTTTAAAATGACAGCGGTTCTTACCTCTTAAACACAAGGAGTACGAGTTGTTTTCTGGTGAACACACCGAAATATGACAGCTGCTCAGTTCACAGTCAGCTGAAGGCTACTGCTGCGTTCAATCACACTCGAAAGACTCAGCCTTAATAGTAATTACACCGTTTCATGGGTTTAAAAGCGTGAACCTTACGAGTTAACCAGATTAAAAATGTGAATAGAAGTTAAACATCTTAGGAGCACAATGCTAAATTGTGATCCGAGTGGATAATAGGATTAAACACATAACTTATAGATATCATTGCTCTGAATTGAAATGCTTGGTGAGGAATCCAGTTTTACGATTATAGGAGGGGTCCCTGAATGCACTGGTATGGCTCCCTACCCTGCAGATATTAAGATGTTGGCAATGATGCCCACAAGTGGCAGAATTTGGTTAGTGCATAGCCACAAAAAATGAGAAATTAAGACAATCAGGAACAGATTAACATCAAACATAAGTTTTCTTAAAATACACAGAGGTGGAAGAAGTACTCAGGTACCACAGTATTAAAATACTCTGTGTCAAGTAACAGTTCTGCATTCAAAGTGTAACTCAGGTAGAAGTACAAAATTATTAGCATCAAAATATTCTCAAATTACTAAACGTTACCTACCAGCTTTTGTTATTCTCATTCACTAGGTTTTATTTTCCATCTTATGTCATGCATTCTGCATATTATGACATGTTTTGTTCTTGTGTTTATGCTCATTATGTCTATTTTCAGCACTCGGTTAATGTGATTTTTACAAGATGTATTAAGAAACAGAACATAGAAATCCTCAAGTACAGTAAAAGTACCTCAAAACTGCACATAAGTATACCACTTCAGTACATGTCCTTGGCCTTTTAATTGAATTATGCCAAGGTGGAAGTTATGGTTCATCATTGCTTTTTTTCACAATGCTGCTCCCACGATAGGGTGCATGAACTGTACCTGTGGACATAGGCCTGGAAATCATTCTTTATTTGTCAGGAATCAGGAGGCAGAAGATATTTCCCATCCGACTGTCTTTTCCAAAGTATTCACACATTTACTGTAGCTTTGGGGAAACATTTGAGACAGAGATTTTGTGCAATCATATTAATACCTTATTTTATTTGATCATATGTTTTTTTGAAAAGAGCATCAAATTTTACAGAACATACACTTTCATTGCTATAGACATGTCGCAATTTAAAATACCTGGAATACCTTGCTATCTTAAGGATTTATTTATTTGATTACTGCTTTGTCTGTTTGTTCCTCCACTGTGCAGATTTCTAATTTGTGAAGCACTTTTCCCTTTCTTTTTTTTCCTTCTATTGTTTTCATTGTACGTTTTGTACCTTGTAGCGTTCTATATTATATCAGGTTTTTAGCTAAAGATTAGTATGAGTATTTTTGCTATACTGGCATTTTTGGTGTAATCACAAACTGTGAAACATAAACAATAAAAGTTCCCTCAAAGTAACACGAGGGGGCAGGCATGGAGGGCTGGTGTATGTTTCAGTGTTTTATGGGCGATATCAGCCAGACATCAGGGTTAAATCATGCTGTGAGTTTTCAGCATCCACATCATATTTCTACTCGTTTTCACAGAGTGACCAAAAGAGCTGTAACACACATGAACACAATACTGATACTGATACTCTTCAAGTGATGGTAATGAATGCTGGATTGTCACATTAACACTCTCTAATTAAAGTCTTAATGTATATACAGTGTGCAGTCAGTCCTGGGCTGTCTAGCATTCATCAACATTCAATTTTAATCACTGCTTTACAAACACGTCATCGTAAACATGACCTGTGCACACCATGACCAGGAACACATTAGATATTTATCTTTTCTATCTGTGACAACGGTTTTGCTGTCGGGTGGAAACACTGGAGCTGTTCACCTCTGCTCGCGTATTTGACTAAATTCAGCTAATATGTAAATGAACTGCAGCTCCAGTTATCACACGATGGAAACACCAACACACATGCTGTCACAATAACGCCAAAATATCAGTCAGAAAATTGTTAAATTATAGTATTTCTCATAGTTTTATTCAGTTAATTAACAGTTATTCAGTCAGTAAAGGTATTCAAAAATCATTAAAGCACTCATTTCTGTTGAGAGATCTTCCTGACAGTTAGGTGTCATGACTTTCTTAAGAGAAATATTATCATTGTGAGAAAAGTCTCCAGCCAGCCTTTGTGTCTACCTTCCTGCTTTTCTTCCTCTCCTCATCATAAGAGAAGAGAGACAATCCTTTCAGTCTTTTGTGAGAGGGGGCAAATATCTCTCAAGAGAGAAGGGTGTGATTATGCTTTCAGAAGGGGGCAAAAAGTAAAAGAAAGACATTGGTGGTGGTGGTGGTGGTGGGGGGGGGCACTGACAAAAGCCACACATTGCTCAAGTTCCCCCACCCTGGAGGTTGTTGTGCAGGGACTTGCTAGCTTGGGTTTGGGGTGAGGTTGTCCAGCCTGAGGGCCTGTGTGAACTCGTGAAAGCAAATCTTCCAGGTGTCAGCTACTGAATAGCGGAGGAGAATATTACCTGGCTGTCCATTGTGCGTATGAATAAGCAGGGGTTTGCCGCAGACAGCCTGAGATTTTTTCCCATTTGTGTCCTTTCCTCCCGCCACAAGGGCTTTCAGGTTCACTCTCGGCTCAGCCAAGTTGTTTTTTTAGGCTCTTTTTGTTGTCAGAGATATTTTAGCTGTCATACTGCAGTTTATGGTTTATGTTTCTTACTGCATGACCACATAGGCAGGGTCAGCAAGTTTTCAAGGGGTTAAAGGTGGGTCAAGAAAGAGTTTTCAAGATTTTCAAGTTTTTCAGCGAAGAGATCACCTCGCTTGGTCTGTGAGAAAGAGAAACAATGGCTGCCAGGGGTGAGCGTGACCTCTTAGTTTCTCTGGAGGCTGTTGAGGGAAGAGGAAGTTGGATTTCATCTTCCCCATTGACTACTTCCTCTACCTGCTACCTCCCCATCACCACCCACATGCTTTCTTTTTTTTTTTTTCCAAACCAACAGGTTTTGCCACAGTCCAGTGCTGCTGCTGCTGCTGCTGCTGCACTGCACCACCATGACATGCCACAATGTTGCCAGACCAGTCGGGCTGTACACAAGCCATGACACAGTCACAACACATCCACATGCTGGTAACTTTCACTGCTGCCTTTGTAGCACGTGACTTGATTGACATGTAATGCTCACACACGCTGCTTTTAAAGCGTCTAACAGCAGTGTTTGTTTTTACATTAAAATGAAACCATCACACATCAATCTGTCTCTGAGGGGAAAAAAAGTTAAAACCAAACTTACGCAATGCAAATGCATTTACTCATTGTTTTATTACAGCTGACCCTGAGATGCCCCAAGAAATCACATAAAGAGGGCAAACTATGCCTCCGGGGGAAAAAAAAAGTTAATTTCTTACCTCGAGTGCAACTGAAGGAGAGGTGAGGTCTGTTGTCGGGCAGATTTAAGCCGGTCGCACAGAGGCTGATTGTGAAGGTGCTGACAGCGCTCACTAACCTCACTTTCAGCAGCAGCAACTGTGACTCTTACTGAATGGAGTCAACAGCATTGGATTGGATGTCAGTTTAAATACAGATGTTATGGAAGTTGTGATTTATCAGACCAGAAAAGGTTTTTCACCATTTTAACTACAGATTATATTCTTGCTGTTAAAGAGAAATTGGGGTCTAAGTGTGCTAAAATCTACTCATGTCAGTTGTATGATTCTCTGCAAAACACATCATTTTTGTAGGCTATCCTTAATGAATGTTTATATGTGCCCCCTTTTGAGTTATGAGCAGATCAAGTCAATTGGAAGTTTTTTGAAAGTTAAAGTAGTATTTTACAAGAGAAAAGTGAAAAAAAAAGTCACAGTAATCTGTACAAGAGATTTTTTGCATCACTTTAACTTTTGGATAGCCCTCAGTGCCGATTAAGATTATTCATCGTCAGGTAAATATCTCTGAATTTAGCAGTATTCAAGAGTTTTTAAAGCTTGTGTCTGCAGTGATATACCCACACTGGCATATGGGTAAGCAACAATGACTGACTGAATGATTGAAGAGTGTGGAACTCACTCATATGTAAGTCTAAAGTTGTGTGTCTGCAGGGGTTCTGCAGCTCTGCAGGTCAAAGATACTGACTTAAGGAGGAGCAACTGTAGCAATGGAATAAGCTACAGCAATTAGGAAAATGGCGGGAAAACCTAAGACGCATCCAATGAAAGTTTCTCATGCTCCAGATAAAAAAGAAAGTCAACAGATGATGGATCACAGTCAAAAATAGAAAGCAATTAACGGCAAGAACAAACACGAAATAACCATTGGTTTATCTTTTCTTTGTTGGAGAGTGCAGAAAGAAGAGAGAGGACTGAGGGCAGATATAACTGCTCTTTGACAGGTTGTTGTTTATGTTATGTTATATTGCATTTACTCCACCTAATTACTGGATTATTGTCTTGGAACTGTGGAAATGTCTCTTTATGATGATGAGTATGAAAAGTGCGTTGATCGGGCGCTAAGGCTAGGGGTGTAGGATGATGTGACAGGGGGTACAAAGGTTTGGCAAGGCCCATAGAAATAGCTTCTAATAGTAATTTTAAATAACGGGGTTTCCTCAGAGACTGCCAATGTACAGGGCCCAGAATTCTGTGCTTTGCCTCAGTATATGGCACTTTACAGTCACCAGATCTCAACCCACGTGAACGCCTGTAAGACACCATCATCAAATCACCAAAATGAAGGAATGTCTTACAGAAAAATGACGTTCATCCCTCCAGTAGAGTTCAGGGTCTTATAGAACGAACAGTCAAGAACGCTGATGCTGAAGTATCTATTTGTACAGAGAGATGGATTTTTAACTGTTTACATGTTTCTCTCTCTCCCTCATCCTCTTCATCCTTCCCAACCTCCTGTATTCCTCCATGCTGTCCACCTGGGAGGACAACCCACCCACCCACCCCCCCCCACCCAGAACACCCCCAAGTCTCTGTCTCAGCTGTGAGTTTCTCTACTCAAACGGGTACACTCAGACACCTAATCCTGGCCAAGTCCAGACAAGCTGCTTCTCCCTGCTCAAAAACTCCTGGTATGTAGGATACATCTTTCACCTCTTTCAAAGAGTGGGACACACACACACACACACACACACACACACACACACAGAGAAGGTATTCTGTGGCTCAGGCCCCCGACTTTCCAGTCTTGCCCATGCCTGCTTGTGGCAGCTTGTACAGTAGCCCTCGCACTGATTCAGCTGTCATACCTCCACATGGCAGACATTCCAGCTGGGAGAAGTCATGTAGGGAAATGTACAGATAAGACAGACGTTTATACTTAACCATTATTGTGATTCAATTCAAGACAAGCATACTTCTCAATCTGTTTTCTGAGTAGAGTTAATGATTCGTGGGCATGGACAGATCTTGAGACAAGGGGCCCCCGGGCACAGACATGTAAAAGCCTCCACCCACCTTTCCTCACAGCCACGTCGTTTGCAGCTGTTTTGAGTGTCTTAATGGTAGTTTTGTGCCTCTGTGGTCTGTTTGGGTTTCTAAGTGGTAGTTTTGCATTTTTTGTAGTAGTTCGGTCTTTCTTTTTTCACTGTTTTATGTCTCTTAATGGTAGTTAATGGTAGGCTTTATCTGTCCCTTTCAGGTGTTCTTTTGTCATTTGGCATCTCTTTACAGTATTTTTTGTGTCTTTGTGGTCCTTTTGCATCTCTTTGTAATTGTTTCATGTTTCTTTGTAGTCATTTTGCATATCTTTGTGGTACTTCTGTGGTCTATTCTTAATCGTTTTGCACCATTTTGTGATGGTTGGATTTGTATCAGTTGTGTCGCTGTTTTCGTTGTAATTTTGCATCTCTTTGCAGTATTTTTTGCCACTTTGTAGTGATTGTGCATGTCTTTGCAGTACACTTGGCCCATTTGGATTTGTTTTGTATCCCTCTGTAGTAATTTGATTCCAACAATTCAGAAGTAATGCCAAACAGAGGCTTGGCCCATGGGCTCTGTGCCCATTCAGTAATCCATCCATGTTCATGGGAAAAAGTGGTAATAAAGTTCAATCCAAATATTTTTGGAATAGATGAGCTATTCATCTTTTTCTCTCTCTAATTCTGAATGAGTTCTTATTGTTTCCCTCACTCTTTTGTCATTCTGCAGTGCATCTCTGTCTGAGTGTTGGAAGAAAAGGACCCCACCTGTATTTATCTAGCAGTTCAATTGAAACACACAGAGCGAAAGCCCAGGTGCTCTGTAAAACAAATTAGACAAGGGAGGATGGTAGTGATCAGGGCACACAAACACATGCTTGTTCCTCACACACACACACACACACATACAAACAAACATAGACACAACACCACTGACGGTTAAACTGAATCTGAAACGTAATTTTTAGATTTCCATACAAGAGTGCCTGAAGGCATTCATAAGCAAAAGGCCTTCATTTTGTCATGCAAACAGCTTCAGAAGACATCAGACCAGTTTGGAAATTGTACCCCAACTGTTTCTGAAAACCCAACTGAGTGTTAAAGGGAGGGGGTTGTCTTTTCTGCACTGGCTGTATATAAAACTGTAAAATGCAGCAGTGATGAAAGACATACTGAGATTCATTACTTAGGAAAAGGTAAAAAACTCTCCAATAAAAGTGCATTTAAAATCCTACTTAAGTAAAAGTTGTGACGTATTATCGGCTGAAAATAGTACTGACATGTATCTGCAGTAAAAAGTCACCCTGTGACTGATATATTTATCATGTAGAACATTATCAGACCAGCTGGTTGAGCTACACCTCATTGAACTACTTTATATACAGATAGGCAATTTGGTCCAGTGGTTCGATCAGGCCCCTCCAAAGAGTCATAAGGTAATTCTGAGGTGGTCGTGAGAGGATTAATCAGGCAGGAAAGAATCAAAACAGGTTCTGCTGCATGGAATGCAATATTTTTCTAACTTTTATAATCTTCACAGTTTTATCTCCTTGTACCTTGAACTCTTTTTTAAAATGAAACCACTCTTGAAACATGACAATGGGCCCAAACCACACTGCTTTTTTGTGATGGGTCACAAGCCAAAAAGATTGAAAACAAATGATTTAGCAATTAATTTCATGAGTTGATTTTATGTAAAATCTTAATCTGAAAAGGAATGAATGACTAAAACTGTCAATCACATGTAGCAGAATAAAAAGTACAGCATTTCCCCTGAAATACAGTGGAGCAGAAGTATAAAGAATAAAATATAAAGTGCAAGTACCTTAAAATTGTATTTAAATGAATGCTTAGGTACATTTATTTAACTAATTTCCACTATAAAAAATGTTTATGTATTACCATTTTAATGAAATTGAACAAGTCAGTTTCTAATTCAAATTCAAATATTTTTCAATTTATTTTATTGTTTTATTTAATTTATTTTTATATAATTTATCTTATAATGCAATGCACTCTTGTGTAGTTTACTTTGTGATTTATTTGTGACTTGATTTAACCATCATCTGTCTGTCTGCAACAATAATTAAAACAACAAAAAGAGGAAGAAAAAAACCAAGGAGTATTTAGGATCATAGTCACAAATTGTTGCACCCACCTCAACAGTGCTCCAGCATTGTATGAGACACAAACACACACACACACACTCATTGTTTGCTCTGGCAGGGTAATCCCAAACACTGGGATCCCCACATACAATGGCTTCATTAAGGGGACAATGGCATTGTGTCAGCTAATGACAGGGCTCCTCCCCGCCTTCTGTCTGCTCTGAGATTACCTGAAACAAACACACACACACACACACACAGAGAGAGAGAGAGAGGAGTCATTATGAAAATGTAGAGGGGGGGAAAGGTTAGATCAGTGGCTGTGGAGGGAGAAAAACATCTGGATGATGCCAAGTCCTCCAGTGCTGCCATTTAACTGTTTTTTATATATATAAATGTCTCCTTTTCCGGGGATAAAATGAAAAGCGATTGCAGACAAGTCTCCTTCACTTCAAACCCCTGTGGTCGCTCGTCTTCCTGCTCCCTGTGTCATTGTGCTGCCTTCATCGCCGTCCTCTCAGGTGAGGTGGGCCTCTACCTGCCTCTCGGGCGGATTCGGCCAATCAGGGCGCAGCTCTGGCTCCGCGGCGGCCAATCAGCGGCAGACTCGCCCTCGCCCTCTTTTTCACAGTGAAAGAATTCCAGCCAAAGTTGACCCGCTGCCATTAAAGCAGGCCAAAAACACAAATATTAAAATGCGAGACGGCCGGACGCGTCAATAAAGTGTCACGATATGAAATTGAACGCGACACGAGCGGAGTGATTATTGGCTGCTGGGGACAAAAGCGACCTCACCTGCCAGGTAGAGAGAGAGAGAGAGAGAGAGAGGAAGGAAGAGAGAGAGAGAGAGAAAAGAAGCGGGGCGAGGAAAAGTCGACTTACCTGTAGCCCAACTTCTGGCAACTCACTCACTCTATTACCTGCTCCGACTTGAAAGTCCAGTTTCACAAGGAAGAACCGTAGAGGAAGCAAAATATGTCACAGGAGACAGACAAGTAAGTGATCGAGCCGGCGGAGAGGATCTCTCCATTGAGGGGAAAACACTTTGTTTTTTTTTTTTTTTTTTCCCCAGGTGTTTTCTTTTTGCTCAGTGATAAAAAAAAACTATTTAAAGTCTGCGTGAGAGGATGAAAAGACTTTTATTTTTGTGGAGGGTTTGGTTGTGTTTGCTTTTTTTGTGAGTTTGTGATAAATATGAAACTGTTGTCCTGGAGGAGGAAAAAAAAAAGTTGTCAGGTGGAACTTGGCGCCGTGGATTTTGTTAGAGCTGAATTCGCCATTTTTGAGTGATGGCAGACCAAAAAAAAACCCCTTCAGAGTGTAATGAGTTGATTTTATAGAGGTGTCTTTGAGTTGAAGTGCAGTTTTTGGTCTTTGCCTGTGTGTTTGTCACATGTGAGGCCTGCACAGCTCCGTGGGTCTGACTGTGAAGGAGCACGGTGTGTGTCTCTGCTGGCCTCCTGTGCTATTTTCTAACACTAGAAACTCCTTTATTTTGATCAAAGACAAATTATGACCTCTGTGCTGTGGTCAGAGATACTTTTAAAGACGATCAGAAACGTTTTTACTATCTTTGGAGGGATTGTGCTTTTTTTGTGTTCTGCTTAATTCATACATGTCTAAGAAAAACACCAAATATTTTTTCAGATTATCTAATCTGTGACCAAATCCCATTAATAATTTAATAATGCAAAAAAAGAAATCACTTGATCATCATTATAGAGTTATAATAGGGAATAACTGTGTTAACATTCATCTGAATTATTTAATTTACCTGAATTTCTATTGAAATGTTGCAGCAGCCCTTAACATGCTGATCATTTTTATTATTAGTCCAATTATTTTTATTAGATATGTTATTATTATTAGTAGTAATAATTGTAGTTTCAACAAAATTTTAATATAAAGCAGTTGCTTGTATCTGATGTTTCAGCTGCTGCACCCGCCCAACACAGTTGCGACACACATCTGTAATATTCAGTCAAATCCACCAGTTGTTCAAATCATAAACTCTTTCACGCCTGCATGTCTGATCCCTACCTGCAGGCACGGTTGCCATGGAGAGGATGACAAGAATTTGCAAGAAATCAAGTAAATCAATAAAGGAGAAAAAAACAGTTTGAGCTTCAGTGAAAGGGATAACTTGTCAATCAAAGTTTCTGCCAAAGTTAAAAAAGAAAACGTATACTGTGTGATGTGATAAGCTGCGATAACAAAAGGCCGGCGGTGTAAAACAGCCCCATCCTGTTTGTAGCTGCGTCTTTCACCATCACATCTTTTTCTGTAGAGGTTTGCATCAGTGTGACATCACAGATCAGAGGCGGGACAGGTGGGTTTGTTTAATTTGGCAGGTGGATCCGGCACATAGGAGTTAATGGCAATTAGTGAAACCACAACACTAATACCATTGAGATATTTCATGTTGTAAATCTGTTATATTAGAGTTTCAAAGGCATGCTGTAGATTTCCTGGTTAATATTTCCTGCTGATATTGAATAAACAACGTCAGACACATTGTTGTAGAATGAGAAATAAAAATAAAAAAATAAATAAAAAAAAACAAAAAATGGGCTTGAACTACGACATTATAATCCACCGCCTCCAACACACCTCCGGGAAGTTGTGACATTACACTGATATCGTGCGTTGTGCAAGTTGACACATTCAGTCTCTCTCCTGTGATTGGCTGAGCTCAGAGAGATGTTGTGACAACACTGTGTGTGTGTTTAACTGGTCTGTGATCTCGACTTAAGTGGGCCTAAAGAGCAGAGAGGCAAACCCATGTACACACACACAAGTCAGGTAATAAGAGGGCCGTAGTGTCAATCTGTTAATTCCAGTCTAATCTAATAATCATCAGTTTGATCACTTATTTAATATAAAGAATGTCTAAATAAAGACTAATGACCAGATGACTTGAGAATGAACTACTTTTACTTTTTAAATAAGAAACTCAATTTAAACAGCATTTAAAAGCTAAAATCTGCAGATTGACTGATGTAATGTTTTAAATGTAAATGTTTTGTGTGTGTCAGTAAGCGTCTGGTGGTGGTGGTCCCCAACGAGAGCTCATTCCCTGCTGTGCGGCGGGCGTACACTAGCGAGGACGAGGCATGGAGGTCGTACCTGGAGAACCCGCTGACAGCCGCCACCAAGGCCATGATGAGCATCAACGGGGACGAGGACAGCGCCAACGCCCTGGGCCTGCTCTACGATTACTACAAGGTGTGGAAAAAGAGTCCAATCTTGACTCCTTAATATATATAAATAAAACATGTTCTGAGACTTACCTGGCTTTAACAGAAGAGCTGTAAATTTTGGATGCTTGAAACATTTGGATGCTGCCCTGAAGTGAATTACTTAAAACACACATAAACTGCTTGTTGGACATAAAACCTTGAGGACTGCATTAAGTAAGTCTTTACAGCTGTAATTATTCGGCTGAGCAGTTACTGTTCTTTTAGAGGCCTTCAGAGAAAAAGCAACATGATTGACATTTGAATACCTTATTAATTTATCATTTAATAGCATACTAATTTAGGCTCCTAGACATTTCCCAATGAGACTGACTGTCAAAAAGCCTAAATTCTTATGCCCACACCATATTTTTCACTACTCTTACGCTAACAACACATTGAGGTACTGTCATTTTCTAAAACATCATCAGGAATATAAAGATAAAAAGTATATATTGGAAGCCGTTGCTCCTCTTTTAGTTTTGAATTATGCTGACCACGTTCTCCTTTTTTCCATCCAGGTGCCGAAAGAAAAGAGACTCCTGCCAGTTCCCAAAGTGGCTGAAATGACAGAGGAACAGGAGAAGAGGTCAGTGAAGTTGTTTGTCTCTCCGTCTTGCTGAGGGTTGCACGTGTATGGACAGAAAGACTTTGGGAAAAAAATGTAAAATATGTAGGTGTGAGCAGACCTTTTCCAGCTATGAGTGGAATTAAATCACTGAGCATCTGACGTGTTGCATCGGTTAATAAGATTACACATGACATACGAATAAGAATACATTTTGAAAAATGACAAAGAGCTGTGTGCCGAAGATAATAACTAACAATTTATTTGTAATTAGGGAGACGTGGCCCCATTTTCAGGTTGAAATCAAAGAAATCCAGCTTTTTTCAAATAAAAGAGTAAACTCTTTTCATCATCAGAATTTTAATGTTTTGTTAGGAGGGAGCCCAAAGCAGCATCTATTAATCTCCAAAGTTCGTTCACTAAAGTGTGGTTCACATTGCTGTGCTCAGTTGTTTTTACAGCCTAAAATAATCTAGAAATACACTACAGAAATTCAGTAAAAGTGAAAAGTCACAAAAAAAACAGCAGAAATACACCTCAGACCATATTTCATGCATGTTTTTATTCAGGTCTACGTTGCCAAGCAACACCAGCAGCCAAAACGAGGTGGAGACGATGGACAACCGCGTTCAGGTCCTCAAAACTGTTCCCGTCAACCTGTCGCTGAACACGGAGCACCAGGAGGCCAAACGGGAGCAGTTCAACAGCTCGACCGGAGCGGTGTCGGAGGACGGAGGCTCGCCAGCTGTGACTGTGGTGAAGGCCGAGATGTACGCGCCCGTCTTCATGGCGGGAGGGGGAGCGGGGCTTCACTACAGGGTGGAAGCGGAGGAGACGGGGCGCGTGGTCTATGAACAGAGTCCCTACGAAGTGACCACCGTCAGCCACAGCTCGTACGTGAAAGAAGACCAGCAGAGTCCACCTGACAGCCCGTATGAAGAGGAGAGAGATGGGGTGAGGAAGGACGGCGGAGTCTGAACTGATTCTGTGTCATAAAGGAAAAATACACCCTAAACCTGGGAGGGCTCGTGAGTCGATTAAATTTAAGAGAGGGAATAAAAAACTGAAAAACTGGACAGTTTTTACATTTTTTTATGATCGTGTATATACACATAAACAACATGAAGGGTCACAAGTAGACAATGCTTCCTTTTAAAAGGGCACAAGGCAAAAATACTGTGTACAACTGTCCCAAAACACAGTGTTACTATTGAAAATGGTTATATTTCTTTGCATTTTTGGGTCGAATTTGTTGATGATATATTTTCTTTCATTCCTACAGATGTAGAAAAAAATGCAGAAAAAAAGTTTACCTGTAGATGTTTTAGCACCAATCCTCAGTTCTCACTTTTTATCAGCTGACATCTACAGATACAATACACACAACACATTCTGGGGGTGTTGAAAGGCACTGTGGGAAATGTGGACAGATGTAAAGAGAGATTATATGAACAACAAAAAGATAAATTACAACACTACAAGACTGAATGTCCTGTGTTGGTGATCTTTAAAAGCACACACAAGGGTGGAGTTGTTTAATGATACGTGAAGACAGACAGATGTTTAAATATGAATTACTGAGAGTCCAAAGGTTTATTACATGAACGGGAATCTAGAGAGGAGTTGTTTCCTGGGATCTCCATGTTGTCACTCTGAGCGTTACTCTTGACAAAACTATTGTTAAACCGTCAATAATTTCTTCTCATTTGAAGAATTGTTTAAGCGTTTCCCCTCAGGCAATGTGCCACAATAACTTCCTCTTTCCATATGTTTTCTACTTTCTCAGCAGAAGTATCACACACCTTCCTCTCTGACAACAGATGACTTCTTATTTCACCAGGAGGGAATGTAAGTCACCCAGAATACAGGTGTTATTACAGCACATAAAAGAATGCAAAAGTGTGTTTTGTTGTACCCCCATCCCACCATGTTATGTCTAATCACACATCACCGTCTGTGTGTGTGTTTGTGTATTTGTGTGTACAGTGACAGTTTCCAGTACACCCTGGACGCCACTCGCTCGCTGCACGGCAGAAGCAGGGCGAGGGGCCGATGACGTACCTGAACAAAGGCCAGTTCTATGCTGTGACGCTCAACGAGCTCAGCGCCAACAAACGCCTCCGTCACCCTATCAGCAAAGTCCGAGTGAGTTCAGCCGCTCAGTCAAATTTAGGGGTGTAGTATATTTATTACTCACGGAAAACACCAAGATCTGTTTGTTATATCTAATTTAAACCAAATTGTGACCAAACCTAAATTACATTTTGTACCCAAAAAAAGGGTTAAATAACTCTGTAATGTGAAAGGTGTTAGTCATATTAGCAAACCCACAGAGAACAATCACCTGATTCTCTACAGAGCATTTTAGCATGTTCCAGCTCATAGTTTTGATTTTATTATCTTTAACTTACCTGTTTTGATTTAGTCTTGCTGCTCTCATTAGTGTTGTTTCCAGATGCAGCAGTTTTAATTGAAAAAACCCACTGTATACTTCCTGCCCCGCACCAAACAGCAGAAAGAAAGTTAGCCACCAGTAGGTGGTGAACATGGTGGAGCATTTAGCAGCTGAAGAGCCAGACATATTCTCCAGGAGTTGGTGGAAGCCAAAAACGGTGCTAAAATCTTGGTTTAACATTTGTCAAGTAGATGCAAATATTACTAAAAAAAAGTGGTGGACAGAACAACAGCTTAAAAGGTAATCCTGGTTTATTACAACTTGGGTCTTATTTTTGTGAATTTCTAATGATTCCTATAATTACAGTTCAACTAATTCATTGAATTAATATCTGAGACCACAGCACCGTGAAGAAAATAGAAAAAAATAGATGTCAGACGCTCAGACAGGTTGCCATTTCATCCACATTTAGCCACTTTATTTGGATGTTATAATAAAAGTGAATATACCCAACATATTGGTAAAAATCCTTTATTACACAAAGAAAGTGTGTAAGGATAAGCACAGCAAGAGCGCAAAATCAGTCTTGTAGGATAATTAGGATAATTTTACCATCATTTTTTCTTCTGAATAAATTTGTCTTCTCGAGAAGTTTACATTTATCATCTTTTTCCTCCTTTCTCAGAGCGTGATCATGGTGGTGTTCAGCGAAGACAAGAACCGAGACGAGCAGCTCAAATACTGGAAGTACTGGCACTCTCGGCAGCACACGGCCAAACAGAGGGTCTTAGACATCGGTAAGGCTCACCACTGACTCTTTCCTCCAAAGACTTTCTCCCCGCATACAAGCGAGCAACAGCAAATCCTTCAGTGGCCAAACGAACGAATCAAAACACACGAATCAAAAGACAATGACAGATTTATCTTATTGCAGATGCTGGAATGCGCTAGGCTAATAAACAAGGCATGACCAAACTGTGAGCAAACAAGCCCCCACCCAACTGTCTGCCCGAGGCTGTTCAGCTGCCCACCATCACACACACACACACACACACACACTGAGTCTGTTAATGTTAAGGTGTTGTTGGGACACACAACACAAATCCTCTAATCTCCTCGACACTGCGTGGGAGATTGAGCAAAACACTGATATGAGGAAAAAAAAACTTGATAATCCAAAACAACATGACAAACTTTCTCTCTCGCGGCGTTTCCCACGGGTGTATGCTGCCGATCCGGAGCCTCATATTATTGTATCTTAAGACTTTTGACCTTTTCGGTTGATGGATTTTAACTTTAAGCAAGCGTTCTCTACACCTTGTTGAGTGAGTGTGTGTGAGAAGGTTGTAGGCGGTTTGCGTTTGACAAGCTTGGGCCTGCCAACCAGGCAGAGATTCAGAGGTATGTGGAAGACGTGGGATGGATGAGGCACACACACACACACACACACACACACACACACACCTATACACAGCTTGTTGGGACAGGGAGAGGAATGCTAGCCGCACTGTTACCTTGGCTGGTTTTGGTCTGTTGAAAGTAATTCTTGCCCAATTTAGATCTTCATTTTAATTCCTATATTCATGTGAACCAAGACAAATCACAATCTGCCAACAAATTCACACACATCTTTATATCTTTTGTTCCCATCCCGGGCGCAGCTAAATACATTTGGGGCCATTGTGAGAAGGATACTGTGGTGGAAAATTAGCAAAATACAAAGTTTAGCGACACAGAATTCAGTTGAGTTTTGGACTTTTCTCTAATTTGTCCTTTACTTTTATTTTTGAAATACATTTACTTTTATACATTTATTTATACTTTTATGTTTTATTGCCTATAAAACGTTTCCCACATAGGGAAAATCACTCTTTGATATACATGTGTTGTACATAGTCATTGCTTTGTAGTACATTATTCTTTGATATTTTGGCAAATACTCTTTACTTTACTTTACTTTCTTGCTGAGTTGGATGAGAAGATCGATACCACTTAGCGTAGCTTAGCATAACGCCTGGAAACAAGGGAAAACAGCTAGCGGTCATCACTCATAGTCCTCAATCACTCATATTTCCTCATATCACCACAGATTTACAGTTTTACTCTCAATTTTAAGCTCCGATTAAAAAAACTACTGACAACATGTGAGTAAGTGAGATGTAGAGGTGCTTTTAGGTGGATTTTGTTAGCGTCGGACAGAGCCGTGCTAGCTGTTTCCCTCTATTTTCAGTCTTTATGCTAAGCTAAGCTAACTTGGCTGCCTGCTCTCGCGCCATCATATTTCCCGCACAGAGACATGAGAGTGGTATCAATCTTCTCAAAACTTTTAGCAAAAAAAACAGCAAAGAAGTGCATATGTCAAAATGTCAAACTACTTTTTTAAAGGTTCACATGCAAAGGATGTTGGGAACCACTGTCCTAAAAATTCAAACACAAGTACACAGAAAAATTTAAAGTAGAACTACTAAAAATAATTTTGCCCCTGAGTCAAAGCATTTCTATTGTTTTGCAGCTGAAGAGTATCTCAGATGCGATTAAAAGATGCCAGTAGATTCTGCTAGGAGGAAGTCTGTTATCTTTTTTCAACATGAGTCCCCGTGGCGTCCTGCTTGGCATTTGCCAGTGTAATGAGTCTGTTTGTTTGTGTGCAGTGTGCATCTACAGTTTAACCCACAGGGCTGAAAATATTTTTCCACATGCACGTGCACACACAGATCGCTATCTGCCCGTACAGTATATGTGCACACACGCTTTTAGCATTTACAAAATGTTACTTCTCCAAGACAGATTGTTAGCGAGGAAACCTCCTCACACACTTAAAATACTCAAAGAAAAAAAATCAATGACTTAATATTTTTCTTTTTTGTTCATAAAATGTCAACTAAACTGTTTATTGTAGTTACACAAAGCCCAACCTACATATTCAGATAGCTTGTTTAATTTGATGTACAGTCCAAAACGCAAAAGTATTCACTTCATTTCATTATCATTATAGAAAACATGGAAATATTCACATTTCACAAGCTGCGATTAGAGAATTATTTGCATATTTTTCTTTAAGATGACATTAAAAGGTTATCGAATATCAAAATAGTTGCCAATAACCTTTCTGTGAATGGACAAATTGATGAACTGTTTTGAATTATTTAGCTCTAATGTACACATGTGAGTGCATCTTCACTCAAACGGCTCTTTAGGTCAAATGACAGACTCCTCCACCCTGCTCCTCAGAGCCAGTCCGGCCTGTAGCTGGATGCAACTTGTAACCTGAAGCTGTCCAGAGATCTGATTTGAATAGCAGTGGAGGGTTTGTCTGGCAGAAGGAAGGGGGGGTAGGGGGGGTCTTCATGCCCCTGGGCCATGTGACAGAATGGGTCATTTGAATGGGGTTGTTTAACGGGGGATACTGGCTGATAGGCATGTTGCTGCCTGCCCTGCTGCTTTGTGCACCTGCTGAAGAACCAGGAAGTGTCGCTATAACGGCGGGTTAGGATGATGGAGGAGGTCCGAGATCACTGAGAGAGAGGGGGCATGCTGTGAGATGTAAGCAGCAGAGTATTTGTAGGATGAGATGCCTCTTCAAAGACATTCAGCCCAATTGGCGTCAGTCTCTCATCCTCTCTTATGCAGGACAGACTTGTACATGTTTTCATTCTAGCTGAAAACAGCAGGTGATTTCACAGACTAAAGCTGCCAGTGTGCTTCCTCAGAATTGCTTGGAAGATGGTTGAATGACTTCAGAAACCCCTCCCCCCGCACCTTTTCAACTGTGGATTGGGGCATTTGTATCTGACTTTTTCATCTTATTGAAATCTGGCTGGTTTGGTTGTGAAACATTTGACATCTTGACAACTATCTTTATCCAAAAATCATGATACTGACACATCATCACCAAAACATGTGTCGCTTGCCTCTGGATTTCATTTGATTTAGATAAAATCAAAAGGCACGTATGAGCCTGCTTTCCACAGCAAACCGTTGTAGCGTATGTCTTATATTTAAAGTCCCTCTAGAGTCACACAGGTCAACAACCTCCAGCCGATATGCTCACCTGACTGGTTTTTAATGTGGTTCTCAGAGCCAGATAGCCTCCCGTGTTTCCTCCCGCTGCCTTTGAAGCCTTTTAGAGTGTGTTTGTGCAAGCAGATAACGTTTTATCTTTCAAATTTGAAGCGTGCCATTGGATTGCTTATCTCGACAAACAATAGCTACCTGCTTGTGTCATTTATTGACCAATTCATGCCGTGTGGATGTTTTTCTTTCTGAGAGGAGAGATATGATGTTGAGAATTGAGGAATAATTTGGCTGTCCAGGGACACCTTTTGAGCATCCATTTATACCAAAGCTGAGGTCTGAAAGTACGTTATGAGTGCAGAAATAAACCATCGCTCTGTTTGTCCCCGCAGCTGATTACAAAGAGAGCTTCAACACAATCGGCAACATTGAAGAAATCGCCTACAACGCCATCTCCTTCACCTGGGATGTGAATGAAGAGGCCAAGGTACAAAAACACAGCTTTTGCACTTTTACTCTTTTACTTCCTTTTTTTTTAAAAAAAACATAAATGTCAGTTTTCCCAGAAACCGGTCTACTATATTTACTTTTGCTTGAGGCGTGTTGTAGAAGTAATATGAAAAGCAGCGGTACAGGTTTTTTTGTGCTGATTCAGGTGTTGGCAAACAAATGCACTTAACAATTAACCGGTTTTGACTGTGATGTAAGAACATTAGCTGTACACACCACCTCTACTCAAAGCCTCACTTAAAAAAAAACTGGTGGATTAAATCAACATTTTGCAATAATACAAAAAGTGAAAGATTAAAAAGCTGCTCCTTTAAATCGAATGGTATGTTTTGTCATAAAACCCATGGGCATGATTGCTCTGTTTGTCCTCTTTGTCTGTGTGAAGCCCACTCCTTTGTGGCCACTCCTTAAATGGAGCCACGTCGCTGTTTGAACTCCAGAGGCCCCCAAGGGCCAGCACACCACCAATCCCCGTCCCCACCCTCTGTTGTTTGTTTTGCCCTCGTTTCTGTGTGAATGCGACCGAGTATGTGTGTGTGAGTCAGCCTCTGTTTGTGTGTGTTATGTGGCTCCTTCATTGTGATGGCAGCCGGGGGACAAAGACGCTGCTGGAGGAAATCCAAGCACACTTCTCTGGACCAATATTGACTCTTTCCCTCGTTCTCTCCCACTCCACCATCTTTCCCACTCCTTCTCTTAATCTGTGTGACTGTTGAACCCAAATATATCGTTTGCTGCACATGCTCCTCCTGCTGTACATCTAAAAAGGAAGTGAAGGGACTATTTAAAATGTCCTCATCAGTTTGTACAAAGGAAAATTAGCTGGCAGAGTCTCACAATAAATGATACTTCAAAGAGCGAGATCAAGTTTGTCTTGGAGGAATTTTGTGTTTTGTCAGACCTGATAAAAACACTTGAGTGCCTATTTTATGTCTTAGAAAAAGTAGTGCTTCGAAACTTCTTGAGAAGTAATCTATACCTGTAAAGTAAATAAGAGTTTCTGCTTCTCAGGTATGACTAAACAAAGGGGCAACAGGATTACACAAACTGTACCAGAGCTCAGATTACACACTACAAGCTCTGTACCTCATGTATATTATGAGGAAGAAGCGTATGGCACAATTTTTCTCTACCTTTATTTGATAGCGGAGAGTAAAGAGGTGTCCAACAATGAAGAGAGTAAGTAACTGGGACATGCAACAGAAGTTCCCTGAATGTGATTACATGGTACTGCTCATCACGCTCATTTTGGTACAATAGACTATGATAGAAATTTGTACTGGAGCAACACCCATTCTGATTCATCATCCATGATTTTTGTGCCTGGATCATCTTCCCACATGCTGCTGACATGAGTTAAAGGGTTCGGGGTCAACTGACTTAAGTAAGTCGTAAATAGTGGGGAATATATGGGGAGACCCTTTTGAGATGACGACGCTGCACAGGACACAGAGCTAAAGTTCAAGAGGGCCGTAAAGATCAAATATGGGGAAAGAGGACTCTCCATCATTGAAGTATTTTATTTTGAAGTCAAGATTTCAGTCACCAGGTCCTCTTCAGGGTTCTGTATATTTGTGTAAAAAGAGAACTCCAGAGCTTATAATTGCATCAAATAGTTGTAGATAAACTGTAGATAAATACAGAAATAAATATTGTTATGTTGCTGCAGAAACCATGCAGTATGTAGCAAATGCTAGCAGTGGTTTCCAGTTTATTAAAGGCTCATTCTGCCCAAATAACCCAAAACAACAACAAAGAAACTCACTAATCCCTGGCGCTATGTAACCATGCACTTACATGTAGTTTTGATTTCTGTCTGCCGGGATTTTGAGATATCAGAAACTTCTGCCGCCAACCAAACACAACAAAGGTGAAAGGAATTTTGTTTGTGTCTCCGAGCATTAAAAAAGAAAAAAAAAAAAAACAGCGCTCAACGTACGGCCATTTACACACGTGGACGAAATTGTTGGTACCCTTCTGTTAAAGAAAGAAAAACCCAGGTCAAAGGTCACTGAAATAACTTGACACAGACAAAAGTAACAATAAATAAAAATTTACTGAAAATGAAGTAATGAAAATCAGACATTGCTTTTGAATTGTGGTTCAACAAAATCATTTTAAAAAACAAACTGGCCAGGACAAAAATGATGGTGAGTTTTTCTTTCTTTAACAGAGGGATACTAACAATTTTGTCTCTCCAGAGACAATCTTCTTCTTTAGATAATTTTTGGGCCTTGCTATCGACATTGGAACTTTGAACATCAAGCATTTGAAATACTGACTTATAAAGATGCACACCTAAATTGGGATGCAAATGGATGCAATAGGAGCAAATGTCTGGGTGGTAGTAGCAACTCATGTAATAAAAAAAATATGAAAATTGATCTTCAACCACAAATAAATAGAAAAATATCATAACAGGTTTTTCATCTTGTGCTCGAGGCCATTCCAGCTCCGGCTTATCAGGTATTTTAAGTTGTTGTGAATGTTTCAGTGGGTCGATTTGTGCACAAAACGATGAAAACATCGCCTCGAAGGAAAATAGCAACAACGCCACAATTCATAATTGCAGTCTAAATTGAATTGTGCACCTCTCTTGCCCTCCTCTGTCGACAGATCTTCATCACAGTCAACTGCCTGAGCACAGACTTCTCCTCCCAGAAGGGGGTGAAGGGTCTTCCCCTGATGATCCAGATCGACACGTACAGCTACAACAACCGCAGCAACAAGCCTCTGCACAGGGCCTACTCACAGATCAAGGTCTTCTGTGACAAGGTGGGATATCACTTCTTCTACGGCTCTTATAAGGGAAAGTTTCATTGTTATGTCAGTAAATACCTGTTAAAGGGAACCATCTGTATTTATTATAATGAGGGTTTTTGCTCCTTGTTGTCATTATAAAAATATTCAGATGTTTCATCTTATATGTGGAATATTGCTCAGTTGGGACCAGGGCTGCAACTAATGATTATTTTTTAGATTATTCAGTGGTTGCATTCATATAATACCATAAAATAGTGAAAGGCTCATAATTTCCTCACAGCACCAGCTGGCGTATTGAAATTGCTTGTTTAAATCGACCATCAGTACAAAACTCAAAGATAATCAGTTTATTAACTCATGTGACAAGTAAAGAAGCAATTCCTCACAGCCGAGGCGCTGGAAACAGAGAATAATTACCTCTTTTTGCCTGAAAAATGAATCAGTCAATTGAGCAATTAACCTACCAGGCAGCTCCCTGTTGTCGCTGTGAACATGAATTTTTATGTGATTTGAAATGTGTCATTTTACAAGAGGAATGGTGCGTTATCTCGACCGGTGAAATTAATAATCTGCAGTTTGCACTTCATCAGATGGATCCTGTTAAAAGTAAAGCCTTCATTTTTATGTGAGGGAGAAAGTGAAAAGCTCTAAACCTGACATTTACCTGATGTCACAACTATGAATGCTACATGCTGCTATCAGGTTTATTTTCACTCATCTGGATCTTTACCATGAAGTGGAAATGCCGCAGTATATATTGTAAATGGGTTACAGACAGTGTTTGACCTACATAGTGATCAGATGTGTAGGTGGAGTGAGGAAGTTCAATCATGACATCAGTCCTCCCTCTAGTGGTCTCACCTGCACAGTGAGCCTCCAGACACACCTGTGCATACTGTAAACACACCATACAAGGAAAAATCAAGTGAAGCGCACCAATTAGATTTTTCTCCACCAACAGAAATGACGATCGGTTACTCGGTTTGTCAGGCGAGAGGTGTGTTTAAAGGAGACTTTACACAGACCGATGTGTTCACTATGTGTTTGTTTGTTGTTTTTCTCAGGGAGCCGAAAGGAAAATAAGGGATGAGGAGAGAAAACTGTTCCGCAAGAAGTCAAAAGGTTTGAGCTGCATGTGAAAATTATAGCTCTGGGGCGCAACATAATGCTCTCTTGTTTAAATGAAATCGCATAAAAATCCATCTACCATCTCCACTGCTTGTAAATAATTACTTCTTCTCTAAATTCTTCTTCTTCACTGGTGTTCAGGGAAAGACGGAGGTGTAGGTGTGATCACCGTTCCCAAGAAGTCCGACACCACCTATTTCAAGACCATGACTGACCTGGAGGCTCAGCCCGTCCTCTTCATCCCCGACGTTCACTTTGGGAACCTGCAGAGGGCCGGACAGGTGGGTCAACCCCGAAACACACACACACACGCACACATACACACACACCTCTTTAAAAACTGTTTACCTGCTGACAGGTGAAACAGGATCTGCAGTGTAGTTTCAGATTGACCTACAATTTTGAGCGGCTTATATTTGACCTGAACATTTCCATTTTCTGCTAATTTCTGCTTCCCATGGCAACCATTCAGAGGGAACTATGTTTCAGACTAAGATCCCAAACTATTTGTTTTGTGACCTCTTACAAAAAAGCAGTGGGTGACTCTGCTTTGTCACATTTCAGATGGCTACAAGTTGCAGTTCCCTTTAAGTGACATTTCCCCTCCAAACTTCTCAGATGGTTTCATTTAATTTACTGTTAGAGGGCTGAAGCAGAACTTTTCAGAAGTTTTTTCTTCTTTCCCACCCCATTTAATTATCACACAACTCCCCAGCTCCCCCAACTTTATTAATCCCAAAGGAAATTTTTTTGCCAGAGTACAGTGGTAAATAATAATAATACTAATAAATAATACAATTGTCTAAAAAGTAAAAATAAGAAAATACAAATATAAAATGTCTAAAGTAATAAGATAAGGTAAAGTAGTGCACAGGAGTAGCTGCATAAAAAGAGAATGAACCAGGTCTGAGACATTTGATGACAAACTATTTTCTAAGTAATGGAGTATTTTTACTTTGTTATATTAGTACTTTTACGAAGCACAAGATCTAGTGCAGTGTACTGTTTTTATTTGTGCATTAAAACAATATTTGTGCATTAAAACAATTAAATTAATACTTGATACTGTATTTCCAGGTGTTTACTTTCAACACAGAGGAGATCGAGAGAGAAGGGTGAGCGTGTGCATCAGCAGGACGATTTTCATTTACACCGAACATGCAATATACAAATATGAGTGGATGCAAATGGAAAGCAGGTTACAAATACCAAGCGAATGCATTCAGAGGGAAGCGCAGTGTCACTACACATGCAAACTTTTTGTGCTTTCAGGAGCGTGCTGGTGAAGAGGATGTTCAGGCCGTCGGACGAAGATCTGTGCCCGTCACCTCACAAACAGATCAAAGAGGAGACGCAGAAGAGAGGTACAGCACGGCTGCTTCCTCCTTCTCTTCCCTTTTCTATCTTTTATTAACTGACGGAAGAAATATCAGTTTCAATCTGATTTGAAATTAAGGAACCAGACTGAGGCGTAATATCAGAATGAAAGTTTGAACATTTTCTCAGCACTTTGAAGGTTGTTTAAGATCATGTTGGTGTAAAGTTCGAGATTTAAAGTTCATTCTACTTTGGAAACTGCAAGGTCAGTTTAGTGGCTGCTTTGGAGATTTTGATTATGTCACACAGTCTTCTTTAATAGGTACGTATCGTGCAAGTTAAGACCATTTGTATGACTATTTGAACAGCTCACAGTGATTTTTCAGCAGACACTTAGATTTAAGATGCTCGAAACAAGCAGTATTGTATGGAGGCTGTTATCTCGAGATCACGACGTAATTATTACAGTATCTCAACTATATAAAAAATTATATTGTTAATTCATCTCAAAATCTTTAGAAAACAAAAGAGTGATTTCGGGCAGCCTCTATTGTTTTCTGTGTGTGTTTTATATTTGTGTTATTTTGTTAAGTGAGAAACACTTATGACACCTTTCTGATTTACATTCCTAAGAGTGAACATGTCTGAAATCAGGTGTGATCAAATGAACCAGACACTCACTTTGGAGTTCTCCATAATTATCCCGTGACCTCCAGAAAACAAATGATAAATTATATAGTTAGCTGGAGAAATCAGCCTCTTGTTTTCTCGAGATAACATAATAAATAACCCACTTATCAGAAGAAAACAATCTTTGTTTTCTCGAGCTTTAAACACAGCTGAAACAGCTTTAAAAAAAAACAAACAAAAAAAAGCATGTCCATTGGTGGCCATTTTTGCATCCTAAAAGGAAAACGATTTGTGTCTGCAGATGAGTGTTTTGTTGATGTTTTTGGAGTGGTTATACAAATGTTATTTGTCATTGCTATGTAGCCTGGCAACTTGTGATACAACTTGTCTTATTTTCTGACCGTATGAAGGCTTAATTTAAGTGTTTCACTAAATACACTCCAAACATGGTTGTATGAAGTCTAAAAACTGTAGCCGACTGTTGAAAGTTGTTCTTCCTCCTCCTCTCTGCAGTGCTGTTGTACGTAAGAAAGGAGATGGACGAGGTCTTTGACGCTCTGATGCTGAAGTCTCCCACGCTCAGAGGCCTGACAGATGCTGTGAGTGATGCCTTTCCGATTACACATGTAAGAGGGAGTCAAAGGCACAATTTGTTTGCAGCAGAGCACCTGTTCACAAAGCGCTTCCATTTATCACCCGCAGATATCGGAGAAATACGACGTACCCACAGAGAGGATAGCCAAAGTGTACAAGAAGAGTAAAAAAGGGTGAGTGATGAAGCTGACTGCAAATTTTAGACCTATCTGCAGTCTCATGTTATGCACGTGAAGTGAATTTGGTTTTTTTTTTTTTATGTGTGTCAGGATCCTGGTGAACATGGACGACAACATCATCGAGCATTACTCCAACGAAGACACCTTCATCCTCAACATCGAGAGCTACGCCGACGCCTACAAGATCACCCTGACGGAGATCTGACGGCTCACCGGCACACCTGCAGGGCCGCAGGCGGAGACGGAAAAGAGACGCTGTCACTGCTGGTTGGCTGAAAACCACGAGGCTGCTATTGATTGGCTGATAAGCTGGCTGACAGTATTGGAGACAGTCCATCAGTGGCATCGCACACCTGACACACCTGATTCCCTCTCTGACACTATGAAGCAAGTCGTACTGTCTGTGCAGGAGGACGGCGACACAAATAAAAAAAGAGGACGTTGCAGAAATTCAAACGAACTGGTGATATTTACTTTCTTGTTGTACATTGCAAGGTGAACTGATGTGGTACAGATCCATGTCCTCCACTTCTGCTTAATATTTTTATTGTATAAAAGAATTTCTACCTTTATTCTCGTGTTGTACAGTCTTGTGATTTGCCAAACGACACATCAGGAGTAGCCTCGTGAAATGCCTGATGCACTGTATGTAGCTACAGCTCGAATTAGTGTTTTCCTAAATAACTTTAGCAGCTTCTTTGCATGCGAGCCTTTTTTGTTTTGTTAGCTGTGTTATTATTTATTAATCCTTCTAATGAGAATGTTTTGCATTTCTTTAGCAATTTATCAAGAATTTCGTGTACATGTACATTTCATTGACTTTTTCTCATGGTCAGCCACTTCAAGAGTACTCAAGGAGTTTTTAAATGTCGTATCTCAGTTTTTTTGTTGTACTATTTACATGTTAACGAATAGCTACTTGTAAATAAAATTATTTGTAGGACCTTACATGAGATGATAACTTCAGAAAACACTGTAAACAACTTGCGATGGGTGACAGGTGGCACTTGGCTGTTGTGTCGTTCTCATGTGTTGAAAAAATGAATAAAGACATAAACAAAGAGGTGTAATATTTGGTATAACGAGAGTAAATTACTGGTAGTTACCTTTGACACAGTTTTCAAGCTGTTATTTTATGATATTTAGCCACTGTCCCATTACTTGTGTGGGTTTTTAAACTCGATTACTACAATATCTGTTCATCAAAGTTAAACAAATACGCAGACTGGCTTCAAGTGGCACCATCGGTACAAAATGGCAGTACCTGTCTATGGTCTGAACTTAATTTGTTCAACAGACTAACCAACATTAGCAGCTCCTGAGACACAACACATAATTGTGTCTGTTAGACATTTTATATATGAAAGACATTGTCCCAACATCCCATTTTGCCTTTATTTGAATAACAAAATGGACATCCTACACAGAACACATAATGCAAGTTAACAATACAAAATCTACAAAATGATAGTGAGTTTTTTTGTTCGACAGGAAGCAACTGTACAGTATAAATGGATACAATACTGTGTTTTAATCTTTTTATTTAATTCATCTATATTTGGCACTTGACCACAAGATGCTATTGAAGTGAAATGTGGGACTGAAGTACCTGATCGCCTACTTGAAATGTGCAGAAGCCCAGAGAATTTATCACGGCTGTGTGTTTTTCTCAAAGCCGTCATTCCCCCGCTTTTAAAGGGGACTGTATGTCACGGTGTTTTCAAACCAGCAGGGACAGGCAGGTGTAAATTAAGCAGAATGGAGACAGTAAAGAGCTATCAGTAAATCCTGCAAAAACACAATGAGGTTTGGTGGATGCCGCTGTTATTCGCTACCCATTGTCTCTCTCAAAAAAGGGGGGAAAAATAAGCTACATATACTAAATGTAGCAGTGCAGTGATATGCAAAGCTGAGCATATAGCAATATGTGTGGTCCTCTCCTCTTTTACCTCTCTAGCATAAATATGAGTGAATATACTGTGCAACTTTCTTTCATATCATATTCGTCAAGTAAAAGAAAATAAAATGTTTATCATCACATTCCAATAATTTATACGTCAAAATTTTAAAGTGAATTCTTCCATTGCAGCAAATCGCCACAACGTTTTCACAGAGTAAAAGAATATATAAGTACATACTATATATTCATATAACATCTAACTTTTTTACTTTTTTTTTTTTGCTGATACACTTGTTGAACCATATTTGAAGAAAAACACAAGAATCACAGCTCGGTTTATATGCATATGTCAAGTTCATGTATTCATCAGTAAAATGAAGGTGTGAATGTGTGTGTTCATGTGACGTTTATGTCAAGTTTGTGTAGATTTGTGTGTTTGTGTGTGTGTGGACACAGAACTTGGCATAAAAAGTCACTTTCAAAAGATCAGATGGTCGCAATCTGTTGTCAAAATATTTCCCTTCATTTAGAAATCTGAGTGAGTTTTGGTTTGATGTAACATTCCTCCAAAACATACATTTAAAATATATATTTTTTAAAAAATCATCCTTTCTAAAATTCTTCTATGGTTAAAAACTACATTTCTCAGATCTGCTGTCTAAATAAGCCATACTGTAAGCTGCGAACACAGACTCACATACTTCATTTCATCCAGTGTTACAATGGAGTTAGACGGCAATACTCTGTAAAGATCTGTCTGTCATCACACAACAACCCAAGTCAGTTAAAGAGAACAAAATGAGCATGATTCCCTTTAAAAAAAAGGAATAATGCTTTCAAAAACAACAACAAAAAAAAGAACAAAAAGAAACAGTGAACTTGGATTCGGCTCAAATGTACCTCACAAATCTGTCGGATTATCCTCGCCAGCCGTCTTCTCAGACAGAGATAGCGCTGCTTTGATTCAGTGTTTGTTTAAGTCTTTGATGAGATTTCAGTCCTTTGAGTTATATTTGTACCGTTTACGAGACCTGTGGTTACTGCAGCCTTTGACCAGACATAGAGGCATATGTACGGTGTGTGTGTGGCCATCTGAAAGATTATATATGCATCAGGCTTTGGTATTTGTAGTATGTACAGATGAATGTGTGTGTGTGTGTGTTCATGTGCCTCTGTACTCTATAGCTCAAGTGATCAAATGTCAGCAATCTCAGGTGGGTCTGCCCGGAGAAAGATTTTGAAACTGTTAAATTAATCAAACTGTGATGGGGAAAAAGTCCAGTTTTCTACTGCCCAGCACTGCTGGGGTCGCACTGAAGCAGCAGCGGACGATGGAGGGGTCGTTCTTTGCCCCCTCAACAAACTCCTCAAGGGACAGTTTACCTTAGAGAGGGAGAGAGAAAGATGAGATCACTGGTTAATTGTCTTGTTTATGTGTCGCAGCAGATCTAAGATGAGATTTAATGAAAACAAAGAGCAAATATCTTCGTTTCTATTCTAACAGTATTTGCTTTTACCTGTTCTTTGTTCCCTTATGGCTAAATAGATGCACTGTGTAACCCTGCTTTCTTTTACTGTTTTAACTCTATACCCTGTTTGTAAAGCACTTTGTAACTGTTTTGAAAGACGGTGTATAAATCAAGTTATCGTCATCATCAGCAGCAAAAGCATTTTTTTTTAATCCCATTTGGGTGGTTTCCCATGAGAAAACGTCAGGCTGTATTTCAATAAATAGGCCCATTTTCCCATTGAAAATTTCCCACTGAAACTGACACTTACTTCAGTTCACTCAACATGCAGAGACTGATACGTGATTGACAAAACCAAATGTCATTTGAGTTTATTACAACTTGGATGAAACTTTATCCAATTCAAACTATCATTTAGGAATATCTGTGTGATAAAAAGCATTTAAAAGTTTACATCTGTTCATGTAAGTGAAGAGTTAAAACTTTAATGTAAAGGAGACCAGAGACAAACTGGCCTCTTTTATGAAAATCAGGCTGCTTCGAGGCTCTGATTTTGTGTCAGTCAAACTTGGCAACACTGGAGTTTATTAGGCTAATTGAAAACTGTATCTGACGGGCTCAAAGATTTCCAGAGTGTAGTTTATAAATTACATTCAGGTATAGACTTTAAGGAAGCGGCTGCTCTAACAGAAAGCACCGCAGCAGGGTGAAGGAGGCCTGAGGAAGACTTACCATCTCGATTTGTGTCCATCTGCCTGAAGATCTTGTCTGTGCGTTTCTCAGGTGTGGACTCGTCCTCGGGCATCTTCATCACAGAGGAAACCATCTTGTAAATAGCCTGAAGACACAAATCATAAACAGGAATATTAATGCGCACTCTAGGACTGTACTAAAAGTGGCAAATGAGGGCTTTTATGTTTCTGATGAGATCTGTTTTGGTGAGTTTAGTCAGGTAAACAATAACCAAAGAAACCTTTCATGAAAATTTTAGCTTTGTAAAAGTGGCTGTACCACATTTCAAATAATATCTCAGTGAAAATCTTTGACAATTTCACTTCCCCACCAGTTATAAAGACAACACAAAGAGCATAGGGATGAAATTTCAGACCAGTCATTCCAGCCAGAAGCACGACTGCAAGGTTGTAAAGTTGCATCAGCCGAACTGTTGCAAAGTGCAAGGAAAAAAAACAGCTTGATGACCCATCAATCAAGTTCTCTCTTCAGGGAGGAAGAGAGATAAAGGATTACTCATTTCTGTTTGGCTCTGGGCACAATTTGCCTGCACAGAAACAAACAGGAAGTTTTTATGTCTAAAAGAAGGAGTTTAGATTTACAAAAGATGATACATCAAGTGAATATGTTTATTTTTACGATGTAATGACAATGTAAGGACGCTTGAGAGGCTATGAGATATACAATTATAATAAGAGCTTTGTGGGATCATCTGTCTAAACAGCAATGAACCAGAGCAGGAACACACACTTTGCACACACACACACACACACACACACACACACACACACACACAAGATAGTGAGCAGGGCTGCAGGTGTTTCACTATGAGCTAATTAGTGTATTGATTTTTTTAATTAGTTGATCAAACACTTAATCTATAAAATTAATGAAGTCTGACCAGCAACCACGAACTGTAAACTATTTAATGATAAGAAATAAGGAGCTCATCTGTGTTTGCTCAGTAGATGAATTTATAATCAATTATAATAAATACAATTTGTATTCTATTCATCTGCTAATCGATTTATCAAATAATTGGCATTAAAAGGGGGGGCTTTCTTGCTTTTTATTGATTTTGTACAATTGGTAAGAGAAAACACGAATCTTGCAATCTGACGTCATGTTTGATGCCGACTTTTTTTTTTTTTTTGGTTACTGATTTGTACATTTTATGGCTACACAATCAGTTTAAAAGTTGTTGAAAAACAAATGAGATTAATCTATAATGAAAATAATGCATCAAGGCATCCCTACACATAAACATACCCGCTCACTTTACACTTGAACACACGCTATAAATAAATAAGAACAACTTGGAGACTGGGATTACACATTCTTTGGCACTCTTCTTAAGTTAGCGCCACAACATGTGTAAGGGATTGCCGGGTGTGTGTGTGTGTGTTTGTGTAGCTCTGACAGAAGTCTGAACCATTTATCCAACAAGACGAGGAGCCCGCCTGAGACTATTTGTTGTAAAGTAACACTAGAGCTGCTGAGGAAATTATGAAGGGGGGGCTGCTCTTCCTAGAACCGCACAGTTGCTGGATGTAGTGCTGAGTCAATATGAAGATCAGAGGAGGGCCGCTCCCTTCTCGAAATACACCACAGCCAAGTCTTATTTAGAGACGTCTGAGGGCCCGAGAGGAACTGCTAGTTTCTAAAATTACACAGCGGCTGGTTTTCCTGCTGTGGGCAGTCAAATGGTGCAGAACACAGAAGCAGATGGATATATGATGTAGCAGCTGGTGTGGATGGCTGAGCAAAATGTTGCTTCACTGCAGGAGTAGTTTTAAGACCAGGGAACATGGCGTTACCATGATGGCATGCAATGGCCACTGGAAGGCTAAATAAAGTCTAGAGAAGCAGAAAAACTTAAGGGCTGGGAGGACGAAGGATGGAGGGAAATGAAAGCAAACAAAAACAAAACACAGGCCACAACAGTAAACCCACCGTTACAATCTCCAGCATCTCTGCCTTGCTAATGTATCCGTTCCCGTCCAGGTCGTACATACTGAATGCCCACTTCAGCTTCTGGTCCAGTCGACCACGAGAGGTCACGCTCAGAGCGATGATGAACTCCCTGAAGTCTATAGTTCCATCTCCGTTGGCGTCAAACGTGCGGAAGAAGACGTGTTCGGCAAACTTGGAGGCGTCTCCGTATGGGAAGAAGTTGGCGTAGATCTTCTTGAACTCCTCCATGGAGAGCGCGCCGTTGGGGCAGTCCCGCAAGAAGCCCTTGTACCACTCGGTGATCTCGTGCTCGGTGAAGTCCGTGTTGTCAATCAGGTCCTGCATGACGTCGGGACGGAGCTTGCTGTTCTGTTTGCCCATGGTTGCTGCTTGTGTTGAGGCTGTGAGTGATGTGAGGGCAGCGGCGATTTAGACTGCTGAAAGAGACAAAGAGAGAGGGGGAGAGAGAGAGAGAGAGAGAGAAAGGATGTTAGAAATAATCTGAAATGACCTTGAGTCTTTTTGATACAAGAGGGGGAGTAAAGACAGGGAGTAAGAGCTCTGATGTAAACAGGAAAAAACAGTCTTAATGTACTTCCACACAATAAAAACTGGATTAACTTCTCTTGTAAAAAGGTAGTACTTAGTTGTTTTCATAAATAACTTTTCTCACAAGACAACAAAATACAATTTAAAGCTGCAATAACTGACTTTATGTCCACTTGTGGGTGAAACAAGCTGCAACCACAATACTAGTGTATTATCTATCACCAATATTCATATTTGAGGTCTGCTTTTGGTAAGAGGGTGAAAGTAAATAAATTTTTTAAAAAAGTGAGCTGAGAGTTGCTCAAATGCTTCATGGAGCTGCAGAGTCAGGTGTTAATTCATGTGGCCCTTTGTTAATATAAAACAGTTTTGATTGTTGTGGTTGATTAGAGCAGCTTTGACGTTAAAAAAAAAAGCAGAAAAACCTTCAACTTCAAGAGTGGGGCTATCACCATCATGTACTCACTAAAGTGCTTATGAGACGGGACGCTTCCAATCTGTTCGACTTCTCACCTCTGCTAAATAATTTCCTGTGTGAGACACTGTGGAGAGTTTTGGGATGTCAAAGTGCCCAAACATCATATGTACCTGAGCTGTTAACATCACATTGTTGTTATCACAAAGAGCGGTTATTGAATCTTGGGTATATCACCAGGTGCTGAGAGGTCAACTTGCTGGAGCCGGTATAACAGCAGTTTTAAGCTGGCTCCTATTAACAAGACTTTGAAAAAGGAATACTGTAAATGATGGGAAATGTGTAAAAGCACCAACAGTATTCAATACTGACTGAGGATTATACATTGTTTCATCATGTGCCTTTTCTTCATAGCTTCTCTATATATTAGCTTCACTGTCACTTATTAAACATAGTTTTTGCTTTTATTTAGCCTTTCAGACCATAACTTAGTTCTGTGCAAGCTTTAAGATTATTATTAATTAATATATATATTAATATTATTTTTATCTTAACTGCACTTATCTTTTTCATTTAGTCTGTTACCATTTTGTGACACAGTGCAAATAAAACATTATCATAAAGCCAACAAAGGCACACCGTATGAAAGAAAAGCAGGAATACGAAGTGGAGTATGTGGCCTCGTGCACATACACCTGCAACACGAGACCACCACACGCTCTCAGTGTGCACAACCGCCACAGATGCACAACTGCACCCACATTTTTACAGTGTAGCACGCGCTGTTGATAAAGCACTGCAGATGCATCTACCATTTCCTGCAGGAACTATGACACTGATGCCTCACACACACACACATACACACACATACACACACATACACACACATATACACACACACATCCTCTGTGTTAATCAAGATAGTTTATTGACCTAAATTGGATGTTCTTGAGGCTTTTGATGTAAAACCTGCAGAAGACACACTAGCCACCAAGCTGAACAAACTTAGTGTAGAAAAAAAAAACACTCCTCTGTGACGAATGAGTTGTTGCAGGGAGTCAACTGGGAGACTTAACACTCAACTGAGGATGCAGTTCATCACCTCACCCTGCAGCTAATGTGCTTAGCACTTCCCCCTGTCAAGCCGCTAGCTGCTGCTGAGCTCTCCAAGCTAAAGACAAGAGCGAAGAGTGAAGAGTGAAGTTAAGATCTGTCATATCTGCATTTTCCAGTCAGTGACCATTTTGTGGCCTTTCTTATGTTGTTTAAGGAGCTAAAATATTTAAGGGACAGTTCATAAAATGTAAAGAAACTAATATGTTATTACCTTGTGAAAATCTATCTATTTACTGGCCCTTACAACACTTTTATATGGTAGCTGATTTAGCAGTTTTAGCATTTGAAATGAAACTATGTGAATAGTTACATTTTGTGAGGAAGTGGTTGCAGTATGAATTAAAACAGACTGCATTTCATTAGTTTTCTTAACTGCTAATGCAAGTACTCATCCTTCTCGTTCCTCCTTGCTCCATAAACAGCAAGCTATAATCCTTTAATTAACTCAGAGTAAACAATGGGCTCTGGCAATGTGTCAGCCACCTCTAATGAGTTCCCCACTGCTACCTATAGTTCACTTCAATGCTGGCCTGGAGGCTGGAGCAGCGTGAGAGGGAGATTAACACCTGTTTACACACTCATCACTCCTGGAACAAAACACAGCAGCCGCTACATGACGGGGGTCCTAGATCAGCTGTTGATTTACAGACAGGAAGTGTATCTACCTTTAAATTACACAGAGGTCTAGACCTGAGAGGGGCAACAAGGGGACTGTTCAAGGGGCTGGTGTATTAATACAACAACATAAACCTAAAACAAAGTGTCAGTGAAAGTTATTTCAGACAAAGTATGAACTGTTGAAGGGACACTATGTGCACATTTCAGAGCTGCGATTATAGGTCAGATAAACTGAAAATTATCTTCAAATATTCAGAAAACAAATTAGTCACTTCAGGCACTAATACCAAAACTTTGATGGTTCCAGGATGTCAAATGTGATATTTTGCTGCCTTTCTTAAAATTAATTCAATAATCAGAGGTTTGGGACTGTTAGAGGAGACATTTGATGACGTCATCTTGTGCTCTAAGATAATGTGATGAGCATTTTTCAGATGTTTTATAGACCAAACCCTTAATCAAGATTAACAGATTAACCAACAATGAAAATCATCATAAGTTGCAGCCCTTGTATATCTACCACTGATATACTTGTAACAGCTTCATTTAAAGGCCGAAGCACTTCCTGAAAGAGGTTGACTTAGCTACAATCGGTCAAATCAGCTACAATAAGGCCTTTAAAAACTGTCTATCATGCAATTCTTAGCGACATAATTTTAAAAATAAATATTTAGGGTGTGATTTCAAGTATTAAAACTTAAACAAGCCATCAGATATTTAAAATACTTCATCTATGTTGCCACTAGAAGACAACAATCAGACATTTTGCTGCAAGCAGTGGTTTCTTAACAAGTTTTATGAGCTCACAGTGGAAGGTCTTGTGTTGCAGAAAGCCTTACCACAACCTAATAAGTTGTTAAATCTCTCATTCATATTCTAAATGTCATGAGACATAAAAATGCAATGACAAAATTAAAATACACCTGAAATCACATTTAGCCGGTAAGGACCACATCAGTGTCTAACTGGACCCAGGTGACACTTGCAGCTAAGTTTAAATGCTGTTTAATGTGCTGCAGCTGAGCAGCTAATTAACTACCTGATGTTAGGAATGAGCTTTTCCCCTGGTGAATGTTTGTTCGGTGGCTCATTCAACAAGTGGATGTGCAGGACTGTAAGTAAGATGAGGAGGAGACGTTAGCGTGAAGCTACTGTGGCTTGTTGTTCAAAGTCTGTAGTTCTTGTGCTGTGTTGTTGGCTGCTTCACTGTGATCGTCCACTGTGAAGAAAAACACTGCTGTCACTTCTTCAAGATTTGATTGGTGTGTCCAAATAAGGTATTAATGCAAAACTGGGGGCACCAAAAAATGCAAAATATGAATTTATTCTTTTCTGTTGTTTTTTTTTAAAAAGCTATTTAATATAAGCTGGACTTACACCACTCTTCTGCAGTGGATCATATTTTATTATTGCCGAACATTTTCAACTTTCCTTCGTCTGGGTATAGAAGAGGTTGTTTCCTTGTATATAGTCCGTTGATCAGTCAGTGTCTTCACCAAAATAACAAAAAAACAGTTATACAAAACAACAACAGTTAGAAATGTTCCTTATCTCAACAGAGGCCTGGTTCATTTTGAGAAATAAATCATGTTTGATGTGTAACAATCAACTACTACTACCAACAGTCTTCTACAGAGATCCTCAGTACTCAAACCCAGTTCAGTCAATTTACCCTACAAACAAACAAACAAAAACACACACACACACAAACACACAAACAAAAACACACACACACACACACACTCATTCAGCAGCTAATCAACCAGTCGATGTCATTGATTCGATTCAGAAACTCATTCTTTATCTGATGTGCTGACCGGGACTGGCACATACTGTGCAATCTGCAATCTGCATTTTAATTGCTTAATGGATTGTGGAGCCTTTCCATGATTATTGGTGCTGTGTTGTCATGACGACTGACCATACAATCATTGTTTTTGGCAGCTGGCGGGCAAAAAAAAAAAAAAACAAAAAAAACACAACCCAATATATTATTTTACACAGTGCCTTTGATTCATAAAGGCATTTAATGAGCATTTCTGTGCAGGCTGGCGGATTGTTTAATTGTTTGCTTTTAGCTCCAATCATACAGACTCCTTTCAGACAGACTTATTACGCACTAAAGTGAAAGAACAAAGCCGAGTAAAATGTTTCTCTCCCTATTAGTCTAAATGAGGGAGGGAAGGTTAATTAGTGTTGCTCTTAGCGGCTTTACAACAACAACAACAACAACAACAGGAGTTACAGGACCACCTTTTCCCCAAAATATAGATATTGAGCTTAAAGGCTTAAAACAAAGAAAAGAAGTGTTTACCATTTTTACTTGATAAAGGACCTGTCTGGGTTTTTTTTTTTTTCTTGTTGTATATTAATCAGTCTACTGAATACATTTCAGCGCCATGTTGAACTCCTATTAACTATGAAAATAATGACAATAGCACTTTGTACAGAAAACAAGCAAAAATCTACATGAGTCATATTAGTAAAAGAAAATGAATCACTTAGGTGTCTGGTATGCCAAGTTATTAACTCACATCTGTGTCACACTCACTTTCTACTTCTCGCTGTATGTTTTGTCACAAAACTGAAACAATAAGCTGAATTACAGAAAACCATTCTACAACTTTTAGACTTTATAAGCAAAAAAGCCAAATATTCTCAGTTTGCATGTTACTCCCTGTGGCTTTTCATTTCCTCCCACAGTCCACAGACATGCAGGTGAGGTGTATTTTCATTGCTCGTGACTCTTCTCAATAAATAATGGCCTATTTTGAGTAAACGTCTTCCTGTCCCATATTTAGCTCACTAAACACCCTACATGTATAACATGTATACACAGTATCCTGCATAGACATTTAATAAATGTTTATAATATGCTATAATGTAGTTATGAGTACATACAAGGACATTTTAAGTGTTTATGAACATACAACATACATATTTTATATATCTACAACTGTTTTACTGTGCTGCTATTTGCCACCACCATTCAGTTATAGCTGACCAAAATATGAGATATTGTTGTAAAAAATATATGAAAAAACACTGGTGTGTAATAAACCATTAAGTTATTAAATGCTGATGTACTGCCTGTAAATAGTCAATAGGGGAGATTAAAATAAAGTGTTACCTTTTCTTCTCCCTCTTTGTATAAATCAATTCAGCCCACAACTGAGTGGGACAAAGTGTTCAGTGTGTGTGGGTAAAAATGTGTTTTCTGTAATTAATGTAATGTACACCACACCCCGTCCATCTTTATCCTCCTGGATGAAGGTTTTTTTTTAGTTTGTTTGTAAAGAAGACTGTATGAAAGCTCAGACCTGCACCGAACATCTCTTCATCTTGTCACCCTAAGAACTCAGCTGTTTCTGGCTCTTGGAGATCACTGCCTATAATTAACCGTTAAGACTCTTACCTGCTGCTGCTGGCAGACCTTTGATGGCACTGTTACATAACCGAAGCTTTGACAAAGGGACAAGTCACATGGCCAAGCCTTTTTTTTTTTTACCTCCACCATCTCCTCGGGTCAAGACAAGCGAGTGAGCACCGGCCACTGGTTTGACCTTCTGAGCATGTCTGAAGGGAGAGCAGGCCTGAGATAGAGTCGGTGACCTCAGCCAGAGCAGGTATCAGCCAGCAGAGAACAGGCTGTCGCTTTCAGTTTCTAATAACACTGACAGTACCCACTGTATACACACATGGCTTTGTGGGAGACCAAAAAGATCACCTAAAACCAGCAAGAAGCCCTGATGCATCATACTGCTATTCAACTGCAGACAACATCACCAGAGAGACTTCAGGCGCAGATATCTTCTTCAAATAAAAAAATCCAAGCACGTTTCAAACCTTGAAAATACCACGTGAGAATTCAAGCACTTTCAAGGATTTCCAGCACCTGTACGAACACTGCAACAACTACTGAAGGCTAAACCTCAAAACACATGGATCTTGTACTCACTTCAATGAAATTTAAGCGGTTTCTAATCAAAGACAAATGCATTAAAGCCTTGAGAGCTGCATATTGTTTGAAATACAGAACACAAAACAGAAAACATGTCTGATGCCCTCATGATGGTGAATATAAATGCATTTCAATCATATATTTCCATTCAAGAAAATATAACCCTAGGTCTAAGTAAAACAATTATTTTAATTATTGATTCATCTGTACTCTTTTTCTTGGAAAATCACATAGTCTATATCCTACCAGAAAGCAAATTCATTCGTTTTCTGGCTAAAGTTGTTGCCAGTTGTATAATTGTTGGGGGATATTGATGACTATGACAATACCTGAACTTTGAAGGAGAAACTTAACATTTCCTAATTTAAAATGGTAAGAATCTGACATAGAGCTGAAACAATAAGTGAGTAAATTTACCATGAAACCATTTTAACAGTTGATTAATCTTTCAGGGCATTTCCTCACAAGAAAAATGGCCACAAAATGTACTGATTGCAGCTTCAGAAATGTAAACATTTTCTTGTTTTATAAATCTTTTATGGTAGTAAGATGATTATTTTTGGGGCTTGGAACTGTTGAGTCAATAAATAAATCAACTTATACTAGTGGAAATTGCAATGACAACTAATACATTAATAGATTAAAAGATTTAATAAATAATAGTTATTTACAAATAAATGAACCTTATAAATCTTGGCCGTTGCTTGAGGCCAACACTCAGTACTCAACACTTTTCAAGATTCAATGCTACAGACATATTTTGACTGGAGCTCAATATGAAATGAGGTTTGATACTCAACTAAAAATTTGTTTTTGAAGAGAAATTATAGTCACTACTGACATGAAACAAGTGAAGAGGACAACATCCCAGTATTTCTGTATCTTAAAAACATTTCTTCAGCGCAGCAGCTAAACGGTTGACTCATTCTTGCAGCTCGAATCAAAGGCCTTGCACGCGGCATTCATCCCAGAACATCTTGTCGCCCACTTACGTAACAGGCAGAAGCCTCCATTTATATCCTGCAGGTAAATCTTAACCCAAGAGTCCCACAGTTAATCCAGGAACAGAAGACGGAGAGCAGCAAAGAGATTTGGGGGGAGGCCGACAGAGAGCCAAAGAGAATGAAAGAGCGGCGATCACAGATAGTGACTTTATGAATGACACATTCATAATGCAACATAATCCATCTGCGACCAGGCTGCAGGGCCGGGGGCAGCCATCCTCGACCTTACAGGCAAACAGTTATTAAACCTTCAGGACCTGCAATCTGATATTAACACACACACACTGGCGAAAATTAAGTAATTATGTTTCATCTCAGCCGAGATAAGATATTAAAAACGACAACTTCACCCATCCCATGACCCGATTGGTCAGGTTCAGCCGAGGACAAACTGGAACTATTTGAAAATGAAAGTCAAAGTTGATTTTGATTTCAGGCTACACCAAACACAGACACAAGATTTTCAGGACTGCTACACCACAATCACTCTCTTTCTTCTCTGCTAGTTAACTGAGTAATTTATCGGTAAATCTTTATTGCATCATCGGCGTTTGATTAAAACGGTCCATCAACAGATTTACAGCAGCATGGGACCAAAACATCTGTTGCTATGTAACCAGTGTTTTATATGTTGTTCTTGAGTCTCCAGAAGGACTGCTGTAAAAGTTATACATCTACCATTATACTGCCTCATTCACTCTATGCAGTCTGTCAGTGTAAAGAGTTTTTTCCAGGACTGCAACCAACAATTATTTTTATCAGCAATAATTCTTTAATAATTAATTAATTGTTAAGTCCTTCAAGAGTCAGAAAATGTTGAAAAACTTCTTAAAGCTTAAAGCATGTCTTCTAATGTCTTGTTTTGCCCGACCAACAGTATGAAAACCAGAAATATTGATTTTTCTATTGCAGAAGACAAAGTAACCAACACAAAATCGCGTTTGAGACGCTTAAATAAATTATTTCTTGGTATTTTTGATTTTAAAAATTACTTGTTGACGTCTGGTTGACGCACAGCTCAGATCAGAAATGATCTGAACTGAAAGTATCTCTCAGCAACATTAACAACCATTTTAGGTTTTGTGGAGAGAAATCTCTACAGCTGCTGCACCACACTTGTCAATGTCAGAGGGATGGAGCGGCTCATTTTCCAAACAGGGAGCGAGACAAAGCAGCTGGCAGGCCTGCGATGTTCCTGCAAACTCATTTCATATCCTTTCGGCTTCTTCCAAAGCCTTTCATCCTCACTGGGATAGACTGACCTTTTGGTGTACGAAAATGTGCCGAAAAACAGCAGAGCCTCATAGCCCACAAATGTAACCTTTAACACTTTGTTTAAAGGATCAACATCAGTCATTAAAGTGCAGGTAAGTACATGCCGGATGACAAAAACTGACGTTAGCAAACTTTTTACTAACACAAGCAAGATCCTACAGCATTTACGAAAAAAAAAAGACTCAAGACCATCATCCACTGCAGCAAGAGAGGGCCTGAAACTTTTAGTTTGTAAAAACTGTAAATGTGTTAGCCAGCACTCTCATCAGTCTGGCATGTGGGAACCAAAAGGTGACGTTTCTCACTTTTGCCATTTTGCCTCAGATTTTACGCGATGTAAAAACGACTTCCCGCAGCTCTCCTCCGCATCTCGATACGCCACATGTCAACAACCACAATGTCTGATCAGCTGCATATTTCAAAACCATCAAGCACTCCCAGAGCCCGGCATAGTTTTGGGAGTGCCAGTGCTCACGTTACAAGTATCATGACAAGCGAGGTTCAGTGTAGCGTGCTTCAGTGGCTCATGGAATATCTGACTGCAACTCTATCTCCTGTGTTATTTAGCGTAAGGTCAGAGGTGGTGCACCGTTGGTCCAACCTGCGCCAGAGTCTGGGAAACTTGATATCTTCAGCAGAAGGTAGTAGAAGTAAGTAAGTAAAAGTAAAGAAGCACACTTTTTTCCTTGCCACTTCTTCCAGTTCAAATTAGGCCCATCAGACCATGACTTATAATAAAAGCTATAATTCTCTGATGGTTTGTTAACATCAAATTAACTACTTGACTGATGTGAAATTAACTGGCAGCTCCTTTGACAATAAATTAATTGTTGTAACAATTTATTAAGTAAAAATGCCAAACACAAGCTGGTCTCTGCTTCTTAAATGTTAAGATTTCCTGCTTTTCTTCAACATATATGATGGAAAATTGAAAATCTTTGGGTTTTTGACAGTTAATCAGACAAAATAAGTTATCTGAAGACATCAACTTGGACTACAAGAAACTGAGAGGGACAATTTTTCATGATTTTTGGATATTTTGTAGACTAATCGATGATTCAAGAAAATAATCATCAGGTTAATCAATATTCAGTAGTATATAATCAATAATTGCAGCCCTAAATGTTTATTCCTATAAGTCTGCAGACATCAGACAGTTTGAGATCAGACTGAGCACTCTAAAAACTAAAAACAGCCACTACTTCCTCTGGCACTAACTTATGTTTGTGTTTATTACAGTACCATCTTTATTACTGCCTCCATCTGTCACTTCAATGGACATCAGTGGAAACTGATTGTTGCTGAATGCTTCAGCACATCTGGCACTGCGATGAAGTACATTATGATGAACAAGGTTTTGTTTCTAAAACAGAAATGCCCAGAAAAAGCCTGAGGCTCATTTTTCAAAAACAGTTTTTCTTGATAATGTCTTAAACTGTTTCTTTCCTCTTCCAAATATTAACTCAGAATCCCATCCATCCAGCCTGCCTCCGAGAAACCTGAGGCAGCTACTTCATCATAATGCAGCACACATGAGCTCCCATTGTCAGCCGGAGAGCTTCGTGCGTCAAGGCGCTGCAGAAAACCACAATCATGACAGAGAAGCCATTATGAGGGAGCAAATGAGAACAAGATAAAACAGTGTCACTGACAACAACTGCAAGAAGGCAGACCGAGCTGCAAAAACTGACTCCGGATTGGACAAACACACACACACTCACACTCGCAGCAAATTGTTACTGATTGCACGAGAAGGGTGCTGTTTACGTTGCACTTAATATCTAAATGCGCCTCTCTCTGAAACAGCCTGTTGTAAAGAAAAAGGCTGCAGAGGTGGAGATGTCAATCTGTCCAGTGACTAAACAACTCCCACCCATCTCTGCCACTGATATCTGCTGCATGCCATGTTTGAAAAATGGCTTTCTATCAGAAATATTATCTGTGTGACAAGCCAGAATCTCTCAGTTTCTGTCTCTTCTTTATCTCAGCATCTGAGGCTCTCCCCCCACGCTTCCTCTAAAAAGGTCTAATTCAATTCAAAGGAGCACCGACTGCTGCCCAGACAAGCATAACTACAGAGGAGGCTTCCAGCGCGGCCAGTCTGGCCCAAAACAAACCCCACGAGACACCCACGCACGCGAAAATAGAACATCTGTTCAAATTTAGAGCACATTTGTAAGAGTTCAGCATCTTGAAATGTTTGGACGGAAGATTTTGACACCAAGGGGACTATTATCCCGACTCCACCCTAGTGTCACCACCTCCACAGGTCTTTCAGTCTCTTTGCTGTGTACATGTGTTGAGGAGGAGGAGCCTTGACAAAATATTTCACTTCAGTTTTGGTTAAAATTTCCTAAAAACATTTCAGACATTTGAAAGCCCACGAAGCTTCAAAGGCAGGATGACTATATGAGTCTGTGCGTCTCTCCTCCCATTTCCTGCATCTACATTTGATCCAAACAACTTTACATTTATTTTCTTTTTCCTCCTCCGGCGTCCATTCGTGTCTTTTCACGTCCTCACTTTGCTCTGATAACTTCCTAAACACTTCAAGGGGACCACCAGAGGAAATTCAGTCATGGCAGGCAGGTTCTTGTTTATAGCCCACACCAAAACCAAACCACCAAACCAGTGGTATTCAATTACCACAAGCCACGAGCCACGAAAAAAAAAAAAAAAAAATTACATTTACACAAGACCAGTGAGGCCTTCTAATTCTGCAAGCCACTGAAAGGCAGCAGTCTGTTTAATACAAAGTCCTACTTTGGCTGCCTGATCGTTTGATGGAAACCTGACACCAGTTTGGTCCACTGATAAAGAAATTTAATGTAGGGGTACAACTAATGATAGCTTTCATTTGTTTAATTATTTAGTCTGTGTACTGTAAAACAAAGCAAACCAACAAAACATTAGAAAAGCTAGAACAAGTCAATGACTGAAACTGTTTGTCTGCAATCAAAACTGTCAGACTAATGGATTAATTGACCAATATCATCAGCACTATTTGTTTTACATTGCATGCAATTTGAATATCTTCAGGTTTGGGACTGTGTGGTCAGATAAAATAAGCAGTCTGAAGAAAATGTGCATCCCAATGACTGGAAATGAATGAAATAAAAACACGTCTGAAATGTTTCTTATTAAATATGTTCTGTTGTTGCAGCAGTCTGAGGACCTCTCCTTGGGCTCAGGGACTCAGTGATGTACTTTTTTTTTTTACTTTTTTCTGACATCATATGAACAGTTCACTGCTCAAAACAGAGGTGAATGAAAATAATTGTTAGACACAACCATAAAAACTATGACAAGCTGCAAATCCTTACATTTAAGAGGCTGGAACCTGCAAATGTTTGACACTTTTGCATGCATTTTATTCTTATTTTACTTTCCTTCCACGTCCTTTATTTCTGCATCTTTTTGAGAACTACCAACGCACTGAATCTCCCAGGTTTGTCAGCCGCCTACTAAACTATACACTCCATCAAAAGGCATAAAAAGAAACATTTCAACCCACCACCTATCCAACAAATGCCACCTCTCCTGCTTTAATCCACTCACTGACTGATGTTGTATTTGCTGTAATGAGATACCCTTCCTCACTTCCTGCCCTCACCGTGTTAACATCAAATATGTCTCCGGAGACAACAGACACCTCTCGGTCTCCTCTGAGAGGAGAGGGGGGGGCGTTTCATCCAGGACAGGAGAAGCAGCCTCATCCGATTAGAAATCTGGGTAAAGCTTTATCCTCTAACATCTTTGTAACGCTACTGCAAAGTTATGGAGACGGAGGGGGCAACAAGAGGGCGTTCAAGCGGCATAAAATAGACGAATACGAGTGTTAGAAGTGGTGCAACCTGTAAACTCATCTCACCTGAGCTGCAAGGAAAAAAAAAAAAGAAGTGTAACAGGAAGAGGAGAAAACTGCGAGGGAAGCGCGGACGTGAAGCGACAACTCACCTCGCTTTTGAGTTGCTGTGGAGGGTTAAAAGTCTCTCTAATAGTCCATTACCCCGCGTTGCTGGGTGGAAGTGTCGGAGAGGGCAGAAGGGCGACGGGCAACAGGTAGCAGGAGCAGGTAGCAGGAGCCTCGCAGGAGCCTCGCAGGAGCTGTGCTTTCCCGGCTGCTCTCCGTCCAAACTCTGCCTGCCCGTTTCCCGGAGCCGCCGCACACACTCCGGCCGTGACGTCAAAGGGCTGCTCATCACGTGGTGCGGCGGCAGCCAATGGGGAGCCGCGTTGTCCTGGCAACAAGAACGAGCACCTGGACACTAAAATGTTCAGAGAGAGAGAGAAGTTAATAAATGAATGAATGAAATATTTTGTGGACATTAATGAAATATGTGATATTAAACAGTGTTAGTATGCTAAATGTGTATTTTTTTAAATATTGTAAGGATATTAAAAACAATGTCAAATTTGTTTTAGCACGTTAGCTACGTTATTGTACATAAAATACACTGTATACAGCTTTTTATTGTATAGTTTTCTCTCTGTTCACTGTTTTCTCTCTTGTGTTTAATTTATGTCTCTTCGTAGCTTTTATTTCATTTTGGTTTATGCTCTATATCTCTTCAGATCTCCCTTTTGCTTTGCTTATACTTCTTGTGCGGATTATTAGTATACTACTTAATATTTGACTAAAATAATCTTAACTCCAAGCTTTTTACTGCTTCTTCACTTGCTATTAACATAATCTCACTCTTCTCGGTCTTCTTTAGAAGCGTGAGGTTACTTGTGTGTTTTTGGCAATGGGTATTTACCAGGATAGAGGTTGTGAAATGTGTCGCTGATAGGGTACAACAAATGAAACCCTTTAAAGCAGCATTTCAAATACTTTTGCAAGATTATAGGGGGAAATGATTGGCTGTCTGTGCAGCCATGCATGTTTACTTTGCTTACACCTGCCTGAATTTGTGTCTTTAATTATGCAGTTTAATGCAAATGTATTTCATGCAAATGCATTTTCTAACCATAGTTTTGCATGCATTATGTGCGTTTCATCTGCTTGTTTCCCTAATGGAAGGTATTTGCAACCTAGTCCTTTACAGGGATTCAAATGATAGAGATAAACAGTTGTAGACTTCATTTTAAATTCTTTCTGCACTTTCTTTGCATTTCCTCACAGTATCTACAGGTCCCCTGTTCTGTTAGAGACAGTATAATAAGCTTACTTATTTCTGAGAATTGCATGATGATGATGAAAGAGAGATTATGTTGATGATAACAACCATGCGTTTGCTGTGGCCCGGTAGGTGTTCCCATGCAGGCACATTGGAAGCCATGCTTTGCCTAAGATGATTAGTGGAAGTCAAAGCCATTGGGGCTTATTCAGCCTTTGTACAGGGAGCTTTTTCTTAATGGCCTTATAAAGTACACGGAGAACCCCCTCCCTCCCACTGAGTCAGCAAAATCCTGACCACACTGACAGATAGAATGATCCGCTGCATTAAAAAACTAAACACAAAAGAGAAGTTTCACATGTCTGAAAACCATTAATAATGCATGCATGCAGGAATCGTCTTAGCTTTTGTGTGGCACATCCTTTTGCAATGTTGCAAAAGCCTAAATGAATGGCTACCCATGTCAAATAGCTATAAAAGAAATGTATATAGTAGTCTATAGTGTATATAGGGTGCATTCAGGACCAATGTCCCTTGAAATTTTAGTGGTAAATTATAATCTATAAACCCTGCCATTGCCATACCCAGAGGTTCAGTGAACCAAGATGCATGGCTGTGTGGCAGGGTCACTTTATGCCTATGTTACAGACAGTAGAAAGATTGAGTAGGAGATATAAAAAAAGTTTTCAATAACATGTGATGATAATTATTCTGTACTAATACAAAATCCTATTAAACCTTAAATCTACAAATACAAAAAAAATGTGTCTAGTTATCTGCAAACTTCCACATGTCTGTTTCGTTTGTGCCATCTTTCTGTACAAATCAAAAATAAAAGTAGAGAACTTTAAGGTTTGAAACAATGCAAGTATACTTAAACATACAAAAGCTAATGAGACATCAATACAATCATTTTTAATGATCAAACAAGGATCATGATTCTCTGACACCTGTACTAACGCAGGTGTGAGTGTTTGAGTTTCATGGCAGCATTGCTTGACATTGTAATGCTGTGAGTCACTATCGTTGGCTTTAACCAGTAGACAACATTGTTATTCACTCATGACAGAAGTGAGAGCTCATCAGTGAGTTTGACCCTGTGGGAGAGTCCCTGAGCTAACACTGCAACCCCTGACTAATAGGTTTGCATAACATTGATCTGACTGGCTGTCCACTGAAGAGCAATTCTGCACTCATCCATACACACACACACACACACACACACACACACACACACACAAATGCACACCAGTGAGGCCTGGCCACCTCAAACGCCAAGAGGCTTTGAGCTGGAGAGCCACCTTCCAAATCAGCCGGCCCCATGGCTCTACACGGGCTCCGTCATTAGGTAACAACAGCTTTAGGGACAAGGTAAGTAGCCGATGAGGGATGGAGAAGCCACTGAGCTGTACAGTAGAGGACCAACAGCCTCTTCTTGCTGATTATCTGTTACCTAACCAGGAGGAGCTAACCTTGTGCTGCTCTGAACCTGCTGGGGAGTGTGGCCAAAGTTTCGAGGTGAGCTAAGCTCTCTGGCAGCTGTTCCCTGGCTTAGGGAGGTGGTCTTATTGAGAAAAAGATTCTGAAAGTTGCACATTCAAAAGTTCCCCACAACAAACTCCACCTGTAGGACTTTATCTTATATCTCAGCTTTTAACACTCTTATCTATACTTGATCATAATGCCTTTGTCACGATTTCTGTTACTGACTGCCAAATTACTGAACTATATGCAATATTATGATCCAATCACAGATGTATAATGTATGCTGAAGTTATCAGTAGACAAGTCATGGGTCAGTGGACACCAGAGAGGAGCAGGTGATCCTCCATCAGAGGCCGGCTCTACTGAGTCGACCTGTGACTTCACTGCTGTGCGTCATGAGCAGCAGACTAATGCTCAGGCTGACTGGATTACCCGGCAGGTGAATTTATTCTCAACCAGGACATGCTGAGAGTTGCGTGTTGAGCTTCCCCAGACCCATTAGAGGAGACACAGGTGTGAACAGTGTGTGTGTGTCTGTTGTTACGAGACAACAGCACCTGCAGGAGGGGAAATCCTCTGAATGTGTGCAGGGACAGACCGGGGACAAAACCTTTGGTGGTGGGGGGGTCGGAGGGGAGGGCAACCCAGGTCTCCGAAGACATGCACTTATCCAGCAGATGTCCACTTATAGGTTCAGCAGGCTCTACATGGTTCATGTTGAAACGAGATGTTGGCTCAGACGTGAAGATAATAGCAAATACATAGTGAAGGAAATGGACAGTACAATTTTGAGGTCTTTCAACTCTGCTACATTTGAGAGGAAATTATTGTACTTTACACTCTGCTGCATTTATCTCAGCAGTCTCACCACTCACCAGTCATTAGTAGCTTTTCGAATTAACATTTTACACACATGATCTTTAATCATCAGTATATAAAACATGCATTTTTATAGATGAAAATATGAAGCAATGGAGGAAAGAATTTAAATTAATTTAACTTCCATTAATTACAACATTAAAATGCTGCTCACATATTAATGCAGCCATAATAACTATTAAATAACACAATATATGATACTATAACATTCAAAGCAAAGGGAACATTTTTCTGCATAATAAATACTTTTACTTTGGACTTTAAGCTCATTTAGCTGAAATTACTTTTTCTTGAGTAAGAATTTGCATACAGCACTATTCCTTGTAATGGACTATTTTTCACACAGTTGTTTTGGTATTTTTACTTGAAAAATGATTTCTTCCAATGTATAGTGGTGCCAGGAAATATGTTTAATGCTGGGACAAAATCCAATTATTGATTACAGTTGTAAAAAGACATTAGAGTGTAGTAAACCTTAATAGAAAAGAAAATGTATATGAAACCTCAATTACATTTCTACAATACAAAATGCTAGTATCACAAATAGGACTCAAATTAATTAACCATTTCATTTGCTAATTGTTGGTAAATATTTTATTGGCCATGGGTCTTTGCTTGCATCCTCTCTAATTTTTTACAGATCACTTTTATTATTAGTCTCTGGGTGTGACCATAGAAAATAGTTATATATTTATCCACTGAATCTAGAATAAATTGACTTTTTACTTGTCTTGTTTTACTGCAGTTTGCTTCTGCCAGGAAATACAAGAAAGCAGATATGACACTGCCACAATAAGACCATTTATAAAGCCTCCAGTCATCTGTATTGTTCTGGAGTTTTATTTTTATCTGTTCAGAGGAGGCTGAGTGAGAAGCAACTACACCTTGACTTCAAAGAGCTCTGTGGCTCCGATAAGCTGAGTCAGGATGGGGCTGCAGACTCACGTCAGCAATCTATTATAGAGAGGCTGAGTTTACTTAAGGACTTTTTCAGTCTGTGTCTCCTCTGCACCGTACCGTGACAGCCGTGACAGGTATAAGTCCTCACCTGTTTGCTAACATGAGACTGTGACATGCAACGCCATAAATGCTGTCGCACTGAGCCAAGATGTGAAGAGTTTATCGATATTTTCAACCAGTGTCTTGATAAAAACCTGTCACAAACTTCCCCTTTGACTCCCTGATGTGACAGATCATACTTCCATCTTTGTTTATTGATCAGAGAAGTGCACTGTCAACAATACCCAAAATGCTGTGTGATGAAGCAGAGGTATAATTGCTGCGTCTCCCACGTGAGTCAGCACTTTGCTAAAAGGCCTCCCCATCTGTCGGACCTGGCCGCAGGTAAAACTGGAGCTTGGCTGGGGATCTGAACTGGCTTAATGAAAGCCTAATGGACTCCTGGCCAGTACAGATGGAGGGAGGTAGAAGGTTGTGACCTCCGATACACAGAGGAGAGACAAAGAGGCATCGGAGGAGGAGACAGGAGGAGGTGGATGAGAAAAAGTGTAGAGCTGAAGCTCTGGGGCAGCGCTCAGGTGACAGAGGGGTGGAGGGGCAGGTACTTTAATTTAAGGTGGTCAGATTATGCAACAGTAGGTAAGCTGTTGATCTGCAGCTGCCTTGCACACATGGCCTTCCCTGACGCTCTGTCTTGGTGCAGGAACAAACACACACACGCACACACACACACAAACAAACATGCACACACAACAGTCAACCAACTCATTATTACCAACTTTAACCAAAGCTGCATTTTAAAAAGTTGATAGGCGGCTGTGATAGAGCCTCTCATCTGCTTTTCAGATCATGTGAGTGAAAAAGACAAATAATAACTGTAAAGAAATGCTTTTTTGCGCAATGCAAAGTTTAATAAAACCTTATATCAAAATTTTTGTAAACAAGGAATTCAAATTGCCTCCAACCAAAGATTAAGAGGCTACACTCAAAAATATGCATCAATGGATTGTCTAAAAAGTGCAACAAACTTTAAATCGCCAAATTTTCTAAAGAATTATTGTTTCCACATTCGAAAAGACGTTATAACACAATACCATGATTAAGTAAATCCTTGTTGAAAATGTGTTTTTATTTTCATGATGCAAGTATATTTAAAAAATGCTAAATAGAAAGATAAAATGTGCCATTTAAAAACAAACTACTAATACATAGCCATGTGTTAAAAGGCTACTTTAAACTTTTGGTAATGTTATTTACCTCCGTGTTACCTGTTACGCAGTTTGATCCAAACCTGAGAACAGAGAACGCTGCAGGAGCTTCCAAGATTAAAATATTATGTGACTGAAACACTAAAACTCACTGTCATGTCCATTCTAAGGCCAAAACCTGCACATAGTTTTAATTTACATTTTAATGTTTCACAACAAGTAGATCATAAGTCCATAAGTCCATTCAAACACACATGAAGTCACCCTGAAGCCAGACAGACAGACATGGGTTAATGTGTTACTGCCACCTAGAGGTCACATGATCCATTGAAAATTATGGTCCTAATTAATGTGTGTTAGAGCACTTCAGGTGCAAAGGCTCTCAAACAGATGATAAAGAATTCTGTAATTATTGATCAAGAGCTCACTCAGCAGCAGCCTGTACATTTTCTGTTTGCACACCAGCAGCACGTATCGGATGCTGCAGAGTCTGATCTCACCTGCAGAGTTTTATTTTTGACTCTGTCTTAATATAACTTTATGTTGTGTGGTTTATGCATTATCAGTGTGTGTTTCCTTCCTCTTTGTCTCTTAAGCACATTTTAACTAAGGTTTCAAGAAGTGCTTTATAAATAAATTACTTGTGGTTGTATAAATGTTTGCTGCACTGTGGCTTGTTGAGCTGGATAACATCGCCAGTGGCCAACACAAGCAGTAGCTGTGTCTTTTGTGTTTTCTTATGGATCTTTTTGATGTGAATTTATGTACATTTTGTGTGTTAATATAATTTCTCTTATTATCAAAGCGCTTATCGTTATAATCTGCATATATTTTATGTCATTCATATATTTCTGTTTTTCCATTATGTACAAATCTCACACTATCTTATACTAATAATGCTTTTTGCACACGCAAGGCCATATATTTTCTTGGTTCGCTGCCATTTTGCATAAATTTCAAATGACATGCTCTCCTAATTACATGCTCTTCCAATTCCAATTATTATTTGCTGCTACACTTGCTTAACTCCCCCTTTGAGGATAATTAGTTTTACTCAGATCAAATCAGAATTTTCCACTGAATTGGACGGAGGTGACATGATGACACTAATAAGCAGATACAATAGGAGGAGAATTAACCGGAAAAAGATGCTAAACTAAAATTGTTATCAACCTAGACTGTATCTCTTTATGGGTGGTGGGGGGGGTCGCTGTGCCCAGTCTTGTGCAATCAACCCCCTGACGCTTCTGCCTGCACGGTCACTGTGCTTAATGAATTCCTCCACTTCATCCTCTCTGTGCCTCTGGGTGCAGACAATCCTCCGTGCTGCTCTCAGATCAGCTTCTCAATCTTTTTAACCTTCATCTTAAGTAAGTGGGAGGTCAGATATTATCTCTCTGAACCTTCAGTTTTTTCTCCTCACAACTGAGAGCCAGGCAAAGGTTTAAGAGAAACTCCAGCTGAAAAGGTGAGAACTCAACTAACTCTGGGTAAAATTACGTTTTGGATCATTGAACGCCTTTTCTCTCTAAGAACCCAGAAGTCTGTTTGAGGTGACCAGCAAGTTTCATGTTAATCATTAATTCACACCAACTTGGACTTTGGCTGCATGCACATTTTAAAAGTATATCACATCTCTGTCTTATGTTCAGTCTCTTGAGAATTATCTGCACTTCAAATCAGCAAATGATTATTGACTGCTTCTTCTTCTCTACAGCTTTACAGATAATCATTACTGCTGGATTTATATTGTGTTGTGCAACATTAAAAACTCTGTATTGACAGTCATTACCTTGCCAGCCATGATGCACAGTCTCTGCTCTGTACAGTACATGAGGAGGCTGTGGGGTGCAGCACAAGCACACCGGCATCTTAACGTGACAAACGCACGCAGATCTGTGCTCCGACTGCAACACAAAAAGGTATTGTGCAATTTGAAATGTACAGTTTAGGCATTTAGGAGGTCATTGTTGAGGAGTGAAAAAGAGTATTTTGAGAGATATGCAAGGATGCAATCTGATGTTGGGGTTGAGTGCAGGGTCATGAGTGAGGGGTTCAGGGTCTACTTGGAGGAGGTGTTATGGGAAGAGACGATGGAGTGTTTAGTCCAGGTGATATTTTAGGGCTGAATTATGGTCCAGAGATATAAGGGTGCTGTTCCTCGTTAGTGATTCAAGTTTAAATGAAATGACATGTATATTACGTTTATATTTGGTATTGAAAAATACATGTAGGGTTATTCTACTTACCTGAAGCAACTCGATCAGTTCAGTGCAAACAATAAAGTTTAAAGGGACGCTCCTCCAATCATGAGGATCAGTTTACTTGTCATTAAAAGTACTAATCAGCCTGCTGAAACAGTTGCATCATGTCGTCTGTGGCTATGAATGGAGCTCTCTGAGAAGTTAACCCTGGGAGTCCAAATTTACCGGACAGAACAGGGAGCAGGATCAAGAGTTCTTATACTTGCATTGATTCATAATGACCACTAACATCATTTACACTAACTCTACTACTGCATTACTTCACTCTACCTTAACCTTGTGTTCTTCATTGATGTAGAAACCGTGAGTCTCATGATATTCCCCATTCCCTGTGCTTATTGTATGATACATCAAAAACATTTATATGACTTAAGTCAGTAGTTAACTGGCACATTAAACCGTCATATTTTTTTAAAGTTAACATTCTTTACCTTGTCTTTGTTACATCACAGGAGAGAAATGCTTCCTGTGTCAGATTATATACAATATCAATGATAATACCGGGAAAGGTATCACTGATAAGGGTCTCTTGTTGTGTTATCCAGAGCTGATTTTAGCCTTTTACATGTGTGACAAAAAAAAAAATAATATAGTCATAATTTAATCATCAAGAGCATTAAGGAATTTTATGTTCACATTAAATCTAATCTAATCTAATCATTTGTCATTTTCTAAGACTTATTTTAAGATCATGAGTCAAATATTAGTTTCATAGCAAAAACAATTTCTCAAAAACACAAAGGAACAAACAAAAACTGTTTAAACAGTAACTGAAATCTACTACCAGCACTATAAATGATTTGTATCATAATGATTATTATTGATGTTATATAGTAGTAGCAGTTGTAGGACTGACAGGAGTGGGAGCAGTGAAGGAGTCATAGTAGAGTTGTTGGGGGGGAAAAAAGAAGCTCTTATTTTGAAATCCTCCACATTCCCTAAGTAGTTCTTCCTGGTTCGGGAGCAGAAGGAACTCAGAACAAGGAACACTTGTGAGTGCTGTCATTTACAATTATTGCAACTTTTTAAGTTCATACTGAATTTCTCATCATCCGTGTGTCACCTTTTAACGTGTCCCTGGTTATTACTGATTGAACGGTTAATGAATATCTGTGGGATTCATGGGAAGTGATCTGAGTAACTCCAGTGACTGTCAGTAAAACATGTTTGGTGTCCCCTCCCACCCCGCTTTTTTCTCCTCCCTCCTCTCTCTCTCTCTCACACACACAGATTACAGCTTCTATGATGATTTGAGTTCGAGATCAGCAAGTGCACATCCAAATTTCTCAAAAAAATGTTAAACAAACCAGAATATGTTTTATATTTTAGATTTTTCAGAGTAGCCACCTTTTGATTTGACAGTCTCAAACACATTAAGAAGGCAACACATTCCACAAATGAACCCTTGGGAAAGGCACTCCTGTTAATTGAAAACCACTCCAGGTGACCACCTCATGAAATCAAATCAAAAGGTGGCTACTTTGAAGAATCTAAAATATAAAACATATTCTGTTTTTTTTCTTTACTACATAATTCCATATGTGTTCTTTCATATAGTTTTGATGTCATTCAGTATTAATCTACAATGTAGAAAATAATAAAAAAATAAAGAAAAACATTAAATGAGAAGGTGTGTCCAAACTTGTATATATATATATATATATATATGTATATATATATATATATATATATATATATATGTGTGTGTGTGTGTGTGTGTGTATTAATTATTATTATTATATGAAGTATTAAATTACTCCCTGAGGGCCTGGATTATAATCCAGCATATCGAACCTTACATTGTTTCACGAAAATCCTTTTTGTTTCTGAAATCATTCCTGCAGGACATGACATGAAAGTCTTTGAGTGTTTGTAGCACCGTTTTAATTTCTGTGTTTCATCCCTCCAGGCGATGGAGGACAACAAACCATGGGCTCTGTTCTCAGAAGTGGGCGAACAAGGTTACCTTGAAGAAGCCATCGACATCATGAAACAGCACTTTCAAATCATCTGCCACAAAGACTTCCTTCAAAACCCCCGGCTGCACGGGCCTAAAATCCAGGCCATGTTTGTGTGGAACACCCGCCCTGCAGCCGAGCCGTCGCTCCTCAGTTTGCTTCCCTCGCTGAAGGTCGTCGCCAGCGGAGGAGTGGGCATCGACCACCTGGACGTGCCGTACATCAACAGCCTCGGGGTGAAGGTGACCAACACGCCTGGAGTGGTGAGCAACGCCACTGCAGATATGGCGATGAGTCTGCTTCTGGCATCGGCACGAAAGATTGTTGAGGGTGAGTCGAGTCAATTTTATTTCTATAGCCCAAAATTAGAAGAAATTTACCTTAAAGAGCTTTAGAATCTGTGAAATGCCACGTATCCTCTTGAGGTCAAAGGTTACCTGAATCCATACAATTACAAAATCAAGATCCTGCTTTGAGGGCAAGTCAGAGAAGAACTAAAGCATAATGGGCTCATGAATTGTTTGTATCTGAAGGCCAAACAAGAGACAAAGAGACAGAGAAAAACTACTCCGTTTGGTTAGGTACATTACACAAAAACCATCAGCCTGTCTGTGGGAGTGTTCGTATCAGGTAAGGATATCAAGAGTTTTCTCACAAAATGGCATTGTAATGTGGAACAGGGTGGACCCAAATGCAAGAAAGCAAGGAGGCAGAGCCGATGTAGATGAAGGTGCTTTATTTGAAGGTGCAGGCAGGTAGAGAGGTAGACAGGTAGACAGGCAGGTAAACTGAAAACAGACTAAGACAAGAGCTGGGAACAAGATATAACAAACAGAGAACACAAAGAACACAGGGAGGAGGAAACACTAAGAAACACTAGAGCATGACAGGTATAAAAAAAAGTGAATCCAGAATATTTACAGCTTTGTTAAGTAATGAAGTGTTAAATGTGCAGTTAAAGAGAGACTTTGTATCTTTTGGTTGGTGAAAAGAAATAGAAAAAGATTATTTAATCAACTAGAAGATCAAGTAATAGTTCTATTGTTCTATTTTATTCTTCTGTTCCTAAATGAAGGATAGATTTATCCATTTTTAAAGTGATTTTGGCCTTTAAATTTCTCTTCATGTCCATTTACTAATTATTTTACCTAATGTGTTTTATCTCACAAATAGTTCTCCATCCTTTCTGTTTAGAGTTTCATTTAAATATGATTAGAAACATATCAGTAAATGTAATAACAGTAGAGTTACAAAAATGCATTTTGTAATTTTTTTGTTTGTTTATTGTCAGTTACTTGTATTTTATAATAACAGGTCTTAATAAAACCATCATTTTTGTTCTTCATAGGTCACCAAATATCTGTGGACGCAAAGACCACCCACATACCAGAGAGCCTGATGGGAGTTGAAGTCACAGGGTCAACTCTGGGGATCATTGGGATGGGACACATCGGCCACAAAATCGCTCAAAGGGGGAGAGGATTTGACATGAAGATCCTGTATCACAACAGGAACAGGAGGTAAAAGTCTGATGGCTTAACAGTTAGTTTGGTTGTAGATATTTCGTAGTTAGAAAGAAGTAGCAGCTAATCAACGAGACAACATCTTTTCTCTGTGCTGTTCAGGACTGTTGAGGATGAGCAGGCTGTCGGGGCGAGTTACTGTGAGAAAATGGACGACCTGCTGAGAGAGTCGGACTTTGTCGTGCTGGCGGTCAACCTGACCCCTGAGACCACAGGCCTGATCGGCCACCGAGAGCTGTCCCTCATGAAACCCACAGCGACACTGGTCAACATCAGCAGAGGTTTCCTGGACTTTACTGATCTCGGCTAATGAACCGCAAAAGTCACTGTTATATGTTGTTCTAAAACACTGATCTGTGGTCTCGTCTCTTTTCGTGCCTCAGGTCTGGTTGTGGACCAGGACGCTTTAGTAAAAGCTCTGCAGGCTGGAACGATTCTCGCAGCAGCTTTAGACGTGACTTATCCCGAACCTTTACCCAGGTCTGAGAACACCCACTGTCTTCAACCAGAATCATTTTTCATTAAAGTGAGACTATGTGACTTTTGAAGGAAGAACGGCCACTTTTCTCCTCCTTGAATTAAACTCTTGGACTCACAATCCAACACATTCTTGTTCAGTTCAGCACACTGAAGAGTCAAAATAACTTCTCTGCTGCTCTACTTGTCAGCAATGGCTGCCACTCAGCAAAAGTCACAGAGTCTCGTACAAATAATTGACCCTGTCACAGAGGAACACAGTAATGACACACAAGGTGTTCAGCAGCTTACATACAGTATGAAAGAACAGTGCAATTATGTTTAAATCAGTATCAGTCATACATCTTTACATCCGGTCAAGAGCCAGATATTTCCCTCAGGGGTCAGTGGAGACCAAAACAGAGCTAAAAGGAACGTCATCATCAATGTCTGCTGTGTGTGTTAACACCAACTCCTCCTATTCTTCTTCTTCTTCCTGCACAGGGATCACCCTCTCCTCGGCCTTCCTAACGTGCTGATCACCCCCCACATCGGCACCAACACTTACACCACAACGATAACAATGACTCACAGGATGGTAGAGAATGCTGTGGCTGCAGTGAAGGGCCAGTCTATTCCCAATGAAGTCAAACCGAAATGACTTCACTGACAGTGCCTCATCTGTCTGTAATGAGAAATATGAAACGCAAGATGAAGCACTTTTATCTGCTTATATCCTGTTTTATCTGTTTGGGTGTATATTTTTCTGTCTAACGATCTGCCATAATCTCTCTAATAACAACACTTGAGAACAAGAGAATTAGTATAACATTAATATAACTAATGCATTGATTAGCAAATGTTTAATATCACTCATCTGGTAACAAATGTATATGAAATGGCATGATCATTTTAATTGTAGCTTTACGACTTTGTTTTGATTGAACAACTGTTACATTGAAATACAAAATTTACTGACAAGCTGCACCACTTTGAAACAAAAAAAGATAATAAAGCTATCTCAAACTTTGTAACTTGTACCTTTGTACCTTCCTTCCTTGATCCTTTATGAATATGAACATGCTTGTGTGCAGTTGGAGCCCAGAGTCGGATTTCTTCCCATAAATTATTTACTTTTTGTGGATAATAAACAGATCACAATACTCCTCCCCTTGCCTCCTCACAATGTTACAGGGTGAAAACAGCCCCTCTGTGTTTTTCTGATTCCCCCCCCCCCCCATGTTTAACCTCCAACTTCGACCAAGAAAAATCCAAATTTAACTCTGGTCAAACACCATTAAATCAATGCGTAAATAAACAAAGAAACAGCAGGACTGAAACTCAAGCTCAGGTTGAAAAGTCTTCCCTGTAAAACAAATGCTGTCACTGAGTGTATGTTAGTGCCACATGTATTTAAACATTTTAATGCACATACTTTCAGTTAAATATGTTAAAATATTTCCATATTGTTTGCACTAGAAAAAATAACAAAGTAGCTTGCTAATTATTGTAATTTCTGCATTTTCACTGCAGGGTGATTTGCTTAATTTAAATTACAATCAATGCACATATCAAACATGAATATGTTGCACCAAAGTTTCCTAATCCTTTGGTGGTCAGTATGTATTATTACATAATTGCTTGTTTTCTTTTTATATCATATTTGTGATTTTACTATGACTCATCTCAAACAGCTTATGTTAGTTATTCTATTATTTTATCTATAGCTATGTATATATTTTTGTCTTTTTTATGGTAAAATTGAATTAATTTTGTGATTCTGAGAACTTTTTCCGTTCGTACGTTTATTTATTTATTTATTTATTTGGATCCTCTAAATACTAAGTCTAAATGTCCCTGCATTTGAAATAATTATAATAGACCTATCCTCAAATGGAAACTTCAAAATGGAAAAAAATGGTCATAAATACACAACAACAATGAAATAAACAATAAAATAAAGTGATCCAGTCACTAATGTAACATTTACGTGAAATTCATAAATCTTTTAATAGTAATAGAAGTACTAATGATGGTATTGTGAACGTTGTTGTGTTTCAGGTCAATTGTTAGTTGCAGATCTCTAACACGCATGAAATCTTTGCGAAGCTGCGGTCTGACCACTAATATGCCTGATTATAATACGAACCTATTTCAAATATATACTCTATATAAACAAATATCGCCTGATAAACACAGGTAGTAACAGTCGGTACGGACTTTTAAATAGAGTACCCAAAATAAAGCTTCCTAGATATTTTTAATTCAGGCATCCACAGCGGGTACTAAAGCTTCTCAATCATCAACAGTCGACGCAGAGTGAGATCCCTGAAGGACCAAAACAGCATGATAATAAAAGTGGAAACTAACAGAAGAGGAAAATACTAGATCATTTTAACTACATAAGTACATTTCACTCTGTTCCTCCGTGTGTCTGCTAACTGAAAAGCAACATGTTTATCTCCTCACAAAACTCAGCGCCCTCCTTCAAAGATTTCACCCTCGTAATGGTGAGTTTCACAGCAACACTCATTTCATGTGATTACTGTTTCATATGTGTGTATTAACAACCAGTCACAGCTTTTTTCCCATTTTAGACGAAAGGTTGTGCCCGAAAAATGTCCCTGAAGGTGGCACACTTTTTAGTAATTTAATCGGAGCTGTTGAAGTCGTGTCAATTATATTTAAAGTGTGTAATGAAGAGTCACAGCTCATAAACAGCGGCATAATATACTCCAATACAAGTACAAAACACTCTTAAAATACGCATGAGAAAATAAAAATACTCAATGCATAAAAATAATTCCTGACTGATCTAATAGACTTACATTATTAATACTCATTTTATTGTTAAAGTTGGCAGTGATAAAGTGTTCAGATCGTTCAATTCACTAAAAGTACAAATACCACTCTTAAAATACCTAAAGTGATTGTTGTATTAATTATGACATTATTAGACTATTAATACTTATTTGACTGTTAATTGGTTCAGGTGGAGCTAATCTGGAACTTTTATACAGGGCTGTATTCAAAAAAAGATCAAAGATTATTTTCTTTATGGCTTAATCAGCTAGTTATTTTCTCAATTAACTGATTTAATGCCAAGTCACCCACAGCAGAAGGTGGTGTCTTCAGTGGGGCTGTAACTAACAGTTATTTCCATTATCAGTTAATCTGTTGATCATTTTATCCATTAATCGATTAGTTGTTTGCTCCATAATGTGTCAGATAATGGTAAAAAATGGTAAAAAGTGTTGATAATTGTTTCCTAATCCCAAAGTGATGTCGTCAAATGTCTTGTTTTGTCCAAAACCCAAATATATTCAGTTTACTGTAATAAAGGACCAAAGAAACTAGAAAAATATTCACATTTGAGAAGCTGAAATCAAGGAATTTGGACACTTTTTTCTGGAAAAAAAAAACAAACAAACAACAAAGAAAACCATCAAAATAAATAGTTCATTAAAATACCTGGCAATGTAATAGCTGACTCAACTCAACTAATTGTTGCAGCTACTGTAGCTATTGCAGCTATTTTGGCCAACCAAAAATAGCAATGTGACTAAACCATTGAAGGAGTTATCAAAATACGTGGCTGATTGCTGCATATTGTTGTTTATTCTCCCCTTTAGCCTGTGGTGGCTGTTGGTAACGTGGGCCAGCTGGCTGTGGACCTCCTGGTGTCCACTTTGAACATGAGCAGAGTGGGCTACATCCACACAGACTGTCTCATCCCCATGGCGGGAAACAACCCGTACGCCACCTGCAAAGACGACGCTGAGGAGCTGCACACGCCAGCAGAAGGTAAAACAGCTGATTTCTGCTGTAGAGGAGGGAAACGCAAATCACCTGTGAAGTAACTAACTAACTAAAATACTGACTGTACTTTTTCTATGAAAGTATAGTTGCATATGTATCAAAATAACAGGTCTATACTGAAAGATATTACAGTTAAATTTGTTATAATGTTTGATAAACAGGCCATGTGTCCCGTCACTCTTCTGTGTTATTGTGTTACCCGAGTAGGGCAGTTTAACTGGGTGATGGCATGCTGTAAATAAATTGTTAAACAGGTCATTAACTGTATAATTTCTTGTGGCTGGGAAGTGAAAATAAATCCATTACATTAAAAAAAAAACCTCCATTAATCTATCAACCTTTTCTCATGAACAGTTTACACAGCAGCAGACCTGAAGTTGGCAGTTCTTCAAATCAGGGCCCCAATTATTCAGGTAAAACCACCAGCATGAATTGATGCTTCCTTCCTTCTTTTCTTATTTAACTGTATTTTTTTAAGATACAAAGTTTTTTGACATGACAGAAGGTGACGTGAAAAATTCTGCTTTACTTGTTTTATTAATGAACAACTAGCTAAATGAGCGTTTTTGCAGTTTAAGGTTTCCTTTTTTAACTGTATAATCTTTTGCATCTTATCACGCCTTTTCATGAATCTTGTATGGAACTGGTGTTGTTGTATTTATGACTCTAGCTTTTGTTTTAATTGCAGACAAAATCCAAAAAGTTCCGTCAGCTGCTCGTGTCCTGGATTAAAGCCAGCGGGTTCTCCAGGACTGTAGTCCTGTCCAGCAGCCACGCCTACCAGAGGGACGACCAGCAGCTGCAAGGGTAACTAACCATGTGCTTCACACCATCGCTGCCTTTCTTTACTTTTGCTGTTAAAGATCATCACTACTAACACGCACGTGTCCATGTTAGAACTCCTCTGAGGTACCTGATCACCCCGTCCCTGCTAAAGTTGAGCGCGGACGCGTTGAAAGAGCTGGGCTGGAGGGAGATGGAGCGAGTGCCGGCCTTCCCAGGACTGACGGACGCCAACGCAGAGCCGCGCCTCTCCATCCCTGGAGGAGGCATAACCAAAGGCCTCTTCACAGACAGGTCAGCGTCAGCCAACTGGCGACTTTACATAGACCGCAAATCATGATGCTAAAAGACTCTGCAGTCTTATAGCATTGACAGAGTGCATGTTCTGTGTAATTATACCAATTAAAGCAACAAACTAACGAATGAACTAAGTTCATACAGCTGTGAAATGTCTATACTCTCTCTCATAATTACTGGATGCTGAGTCATAATCAAGACAGACATTCTTTCTTTCCTTGTTTTTTCTTCTAAAATGCTGCAATGAAAAAAAGAATAACATGCAATAATGTGATAATGTCTACTTAAATGTGGCTGAAAAACCTGCAGAGCAACCAGTTATCTTATATTATAATAAAGCACTTTCCCTGCTACGATATTAAACTGGGCAACACACCAGAGGCTTTTTTTTCTTAAAATGTATGACCATGTTTACTGGGTGTTGTGTGCAGTTGTGCAGAGGACCTCCCGCTGGCTGTGCTGCTGCTCTTCTGCTCAGAGGGCGACAACATCCCAGACGCCTTCACGCTCATCAATCACCTCAACGACTGGCTGCATCTGCTGGACAGTCCTGTAAGTGACAGACTTTCTGCGGTTAGATCACAAAGACGTTTGCCGTTTAATTCTTCCAATTATGATAAAAAATAAAAACTGCAGAGACTTTCTTAAGAGAAGTATTCTGACAGTAAACAACATGCTCAGTTTGATCCAGTTTAAATCACTGTATACTAAAGTGATTATACATTTCACGGTTTTGTCTGATTCTCATTTCAGAGCCAAAAGCCCAACAAATGGAAGATCCCAGCTTCTTGGAGTCTTCTGTTTGGCAGCGGCATCCCTCCAGCACTCTTCTGAAGTTTTAGCTTTAGTTTAGTTTTTAATTTTATCAGCTCATAGTTATCTTCTGGAGAATGCAAACAACTTTCAAGGATCTAGATATAAAGGATAAGCTGTAGGGTGTGTACATGTTTAAACGCAGTGTGACATTTCAGTGTTTATCCTGCCCACTAAAACACGGTTGTAAAAAGTGACCCCCCCTCCCCTCCACACAAACACACACACACACACACACACAAGAACCCTCCCATGCTTATCGCTTTAGTCTTCTCTATTTTGATAATAACCTTTACGTCATGTACAGGAACTGATCCAAACGTGCACTTCTGAAATGCTATTCCCTACTATTGCAGCACTTTTTTTTTGTTTGTTTTTCCAATAAAAGATTCTCACATAATCCAGCGTGAATTTATCTAAAAAGACTTTTACTGTGTTGCCCTCACTGAACCCTGCCGTCCCCAGCCTGACTGAAAGTGGTTGGCCAGGTGCCATACTGTATTCCTGGCAGACCCGCCTTTCCGTAATTTGATTCCTTCCTACGACACGTTACAACAACTTGCTGTGTAGTAATATCAAGAAGACAGCCTTCATACGTTGACCTTGGAAAGCTGTTGAGCCAACTTTGTGGTTTCCCTTTTTGTCTGCGGCATTGTTTTGGGTGGTTTTGGCGTTGGCTGGACGTGGGAAAGGAATGTTCCTGACTGCACTTTTGAAGAGAAAACGTGGGAGAAAGTATAAAAATTAAACTTTGGCTCTGAAAAAGAGCAAAAAATACAGCAGGCTCTTAAAATGGATAAAAAATAGTATGAATATGAATTAAACCACTGACAAATATTTACTTAACATTATTCCTATATTTTCCACCCTAAAGCAGTATTTTCTATCTTAAAAGCATTTATAGAGGAACAGTGTTTTGTGAAATACTATTATATGTTGTAATATTACTACATAATAGTTGCTAAATGAGACTGAAGATTGATCTTACCTGACTCTTAAATAAGAGATTCCACGGGCGCAAACTTGCCGACAAAATGCTGTGTGGTCAAAAATATAATTTATCAACTTAATATAGTGTAACAAATTTGAACAGCTTTTTGTTATAAATAAATATAAAGCAAAAGTTCATCTTTTTCGCATCTTTTGTATTAAGCTAATTATACATAAAGTGTTCATTAGTGAGGTTTAAAGTGGTTAGTAGACAGATTTCTTACCTTGAGACAGAGCCACGCCAGCTGTTTCCAGTCTTTATGATAAGCTAAACTTCATATTTATCCTCAATATTTATTTATGAGCAATCTTCACATCTAACTTTCTCAAAATGTCAAAGTAATGCATTAATTTTACATCCTTTAAACTAACAAGAAGAATGAGAACAAAGACAGGTTTGTTACATAAACTAGATAATACCAGTTTTATTTGTAGATTACACTCTAAGAGAAAGAGAAACTTAAGACAAATTCATTTCAAAAGGAGAACAAGTCATCAAATTAGCTTTCCTACTGTACCCAAATCTGTAACATTGTTATTTGTAATGTTTTTTTTCTTTTTACAAGCAAAAATATGTCTTTTTACACACATCTTTTTAAAAAGAACACTATGTACATCATGGAAACATTACGTGCCACTGAATGTCTCATGTGGGAGGAGGCAGTGCTTCTCATTTAACTGACCCCGCCATCACTGTGGAAAAACTTCAAGTAATCTCTTATAAAAAATAGAATATTTTTATTTTGCCCCTCTGAAAAAAGGTTTCCTAAAAATACACATATGAACAGCATTACAAATTGGCAATGCATAGCTCCTATTATCAGTCTTAAGTTCATAAATGCAAAGAAGAAGACAGACAGAAACAGAAAAGAATGACAAAGCTGCAAATAATCATGGTAAAGCAAAGACAAAGACTTTCTGACTCCAGAAGCAGCCCAGGCTGTGGTTGAGGTGTGACCGTGGGATGAAGCGCTGGTGTGTTTGTCTTTTCAAATGTGCTCTCTTCAAAGAATGTCGAAGTGTCTGCTGTAAACAGTATGGAGAGGATGATGAGGACAGAGGCGGAGGTGGGAGTGACGTGCTGCTATCGGGAGGAAGAAGAAGGTGGCTGACTAATGCTACCAGGATGGGACAAAAAAGAAAAAAAAAAAAACGAAGAGAGGAGAGGAGGCTGGCTGTTGAGGTGGTTGTGAGGAAGAGTGGTTTGGAGTCGAGGAAGAAAGACACAGAGGTTGGGAGAGAGCTGGAGTTCCCTGCCGATTGTGAATTTGCTGCCAGAGCTGTCGGTGCGTGGCCGCAGGTGGAGGTGGTTAGCAGTCACTGGTTTTCGCCCTGTCACAAGACACAAAGTATTTAAAGAGGTTGTAAAAAAAAAAAAAAAAATACAGCAAAAAAACTATTTTCTACAAGAGAGTCAGTGAAGCTCAAGAGTGATCACAGGAACTCGTGCCACTAAATCAAGTTAGCATCTCCAGCTTCGTTAAATTTACCACAGAAGGTACCACAGGAAATCTAAAAGAAAGCTTTGCTCAGCTGCTGCAGGGTCTGTGGCCCGACACAGCGTCTTGGATCACTTTTATTAGATTGATTATCAATGCAAAGCAGAAATCATCTTTAATAAGCAGCACGTCACACTGTGTTCAGATGTTCTCGGCTGGAACAGTTTCAAGAACATTTCCATTTAGTTGCTGCGGAGCATTATAACACATCATTCAATTTGATTATATGTGAGCTACAAAAAGACTCGTGCCCATGTGATGAAGAGGGGTTCTGAAGAGAAGATTAAACTGAACTGAAATTGAACTGATCTGTTCAATCAACTGTGATCAGAGTAATGTTGTTTTAATGATTATTTTAACTTTACTCTATTTTATTTTACTGCACAAGCACCTAGTAACCTTGTTAAGAAAGGTCCTCTACAAATAAATCTTCTTCTTCTTCTTGGTCTTCTTCTTCTTATTATTTAGACCAATTACCAAGCAAAAATGCAAATTATTCTCTAGTTCATTTGATGCTTTTCCTGTTTGATATTATCGTAAATCAAACTTCTTTGGGTTTTGGCCTGTTGAAAAAAAAAAAAGAAAATACTCAAAGATGTAATCTTGAGGTGAGCGCTGTGGCCTGCAGTACATCCATGTTCAGACTCAGTCTCAGTCAGCTAAATTCAGCTGTTTGGCTTTGAATGTAGCATTTATACTGTTGTGTGCCCATGTTATGCCACAAAAATAAATCTTTCAATTTAACTTTTTTTTAATAGGATATATATCTTTAAAATTTAAATGAATAGTTCATCAGCAGAAAATTAATTGGCTACTGTTTTTGATGATCAAATAGTTGTTTTACGGCCTCAAAAATTACCCAAAATTTTCTTGTTTTAGCTTCTTAATTTTGAGGATTTGCTGCTTTTCTGTGCCTTATGTGAGAGTAAACTCATTATCTTTGGGTTTTGAACTGCTGACACCTTTGGCTTTTGCATTTTTTTAATCTCATTATATTCTATAGAGCAAATTCATTAAATCAACAGATAAAGCAATACTTAAAATAACCTTTAGTTGCTGCCCTAAAGGTCCTCTTAGTTTGATAAACTAAAGCAAAAGACGAACGAACGAACGAAAAGTTTTGATTGTTCACCGGTACTCCAGTCTGTTTAATCAACAAGTGATATAACCAGAAATCTCCAAACTTCCATTCACACGTTAACAAGTCTAGAACACCTCAGATGCAGTTTAAAACCCAGACACTAATTAGGAACACCGCCATGCTTAAGTCCTGAAGAAGCGTAAAAACCTTTTGGAACAACTCTGAAAAGTTAGGAGAAGCAGCAAAACCACCGGAACATGCAGCCAAACACATCTGGTGTGACAGATGTAGCTTTTACACAATTACTAAACTATTCAAATTTGTCTGATTGTCAAAGGATGATCAATGAATCTCTCCCTGCCCCAGCCACCTTTCTTGCCAACAACACAGCAGCACGTTTATATGTAAAACGGTGGTTTAGTGAAATGAAAACTTTAGTGGTTGTTGATAACAATGCTGGCCTGCTCAATGACATTTGATATTGACATTTGAACAAACAGATAAGATGCCATCAAATTTGAATCACTGGTGCACAGTGTTAATTACCTTGCATTATTCCAGCTCAACCTGACATTTCAGAGCATCAATCATAAACCACAAATGTACACACACACACACACACCATGCTAGAGTGCAGCCAAAATTAAACACAACTCCAAACCACAGGAGCCAAGCAATTTTTGAAAACAAGAACAAAACCTCAAAAGAAACAAAAAACACAGCAGACACCGAGTACACACAGGAAGACACACACGCACACACACCTCTGTGTACAAGAGAGGATGTTCTTTTTAAAAGCTGTGGGTAAACTTCTTCCTCTAAATGTGCTCTCCATGGTTGTTGTTGCTGTCACAGTGGGGGGTAAAGATACACTGCCCCCCACTGGACAGGCCAGCTCTTGTCATGTGCAGCAAATGCAGCCCAAACTGTCCGAGAAGAACCACAACAGCAAAGTAAGACCTTGTCACAAATAGTGCAGTTTGGGCCGTATTACTGGAACAACACCGACATGTCACACAACAAAGGGAGGCTTCTCAGAAATGACTTAGCGAGACGTTTTTGGAGGTGCACAGTCATCAGAAATAAGTGCTTCATCAGGTCTAACTACACCGCCGCCTTTATGAGAACATGAAGTGGATGTCGGCTAGCTAGGCTGGCGGCTTAACACTAAGTGACTGAGAATGTTGAGAGAGGGGGAAAGAAAAAATCAGAAACGAAGAGAAAATGAAGCCTCAGCTCTGTGTGCAACTTCTGGTATTGGAGGGTTAAGTCACACACTGGGAAAGCCTGCCTGGGTTCCCTGTGAGGTTAAAAGAAATGACTCATATCTTTTATGTCCTCTTTTACATCACGAGAGTTGTAGAGAAAAATGCTGCCTTTCTTTTCTGTCTAAACTAGACAACTAGATAGCATGAAAAATTATGTTGAATGATCTCCAGTTGCAGAACATTATATTAAAGATTGCACCAGCTCTTTTCTTGACAAATATGATGGATTAGATCTGGTTCTTACAGTTACAGATATCACATTTGGCAGCATACATTACAGGGAGCAATGAATACAAAGGAGGCATTGTGATGATACATGACAAATCATCCTGGAAAGTCTTGATGCTTTGAAAACTAAAAAAATACAATCACCTTTTTCTCTTCTTCTCTGAGTCATTTGTCCTCGGTTTGCTTTGGGGTGTCTTGGCTGTGCCTGATTTGGAGATACTGTCTTCTCTGCGCCTTTTGCTGTGTTAAAAAAAAAGGGGGGGAGAAAAAAGGGGAAAGGATCATTTTAAAAGGGAATCACGCACTCATGTTTTCTGTAACTGAGGGGGAATGGCGTGAACATGATTTAGGAAACATTTTCTGAGTCATTAACTTCCACATTTGTTTAACACATCTACATCATTTTGACTGTAATGTATTACATTTTTGGTTTAAAGCAGTCAATACAACATGTGTAATATGTGTGTAATCGTAGAATACAAACTAATTGTGATGTCATGATAAGCCCTGACATTTTCCGGCAGTCTTAAGGACATGACCTCTGTTTCCTCAATGCAAGCTCCAGGCAGCCATGACGACAGTGATTATCTGATTACTGATCCAGTCGCAGACTGAAATCACGCAGATGTTCATTACATGTTAATGTAGGCCCATGAAAAAACATTTTATTGTAGCAGCACAGGCTCTGCCTTCTGTCCAAAACATTATTTGCTAATGTTCTTCACAAATGGACCTTTTATGAGAAAAATCTCATTGTATCAGAAAAGTATACTTTTTTATTTCAAGTTCAAATAGTGATTAGACAATAACCTGTTCAGATAATTTATTAACTGATTATGACCAACAGTCGGGGAACGTTTCTTTTATCAGACTGAGCGTGTACTGACTGTGTTGTGCTGCCGTCCTGCTCCTGTTCCTTGCAGGGAGACTGTGCGGGTACTTTGCCATCCTGTCTGTAGTCTCCTCCCTCCTCCAGCTGGCCTCCTCGTTGGCTGCCGTTGCATCGCTCTGTCGGACACCTGGCCTGAGGCTGAGCTGAGGGGGGAGACTCTGACTTCGGCTCCTGATCTTCCCTGGACAACTCCCGCCACCGGTTCTATATGATGAGTAGAAGTTAAGAGAGACTTAAGAGGAAGATACTTTTTTTTTAGTTTTTTTTCTATTAAAGCAATAAATAAATACTGGAGAGGGTGGACAAAGAGAGAATACGAAAGAATCAGTTTCAATCTGAAAGCTTCAGCCTCACTGGCGAAAACAGTGACCGTGGTTACATCAGGATGGGTTCAAAGGTTAGAACCTCATAACATATGAAGAATAATTACTACACTCTATGGAGACAAGTGAAACCAATACAACAGAGAGGAAACAGACCTTTTATGTATGTCATTGAGATGTGATTGAGTGTCTGTCAGAATGAGTGTATCACCGTTTATGTGCTGCGCGTACCTGCACAGAGGAGTCTCCCATGATGTACTTGGCTCCTTCGAGGACAGCCATGTAGGAGAAGCGCAGCTGGTCTGGGGTCTGGATCAGGCCCATTCGGTATTTCCTCATGTCCAACAGGATGCTTTTGATGTCCACCGATGAGGGGTCTTTCCTTTTGTCCATCTGCACAGGACAGCAGTGCGAATTAGCCCCATTCATCTGGTGACTCATTTTTTGGATGTGTTAACCTGACACATTCTGACAATGTTACACATCTCTAGTCTGTGACTAACTGTGGTGCAGCAGTTTTGGTAAGACATTACTGTTCTTGACTCTTGTTATTACCTTATTTCCTTTGGTCTGACTCATCGATCTCCACATCATCATATTTTTTAATGCCTTTCCCAGCATGGCAAGCGAACAACTCTGCATTTCAGCTGCAGGTTGTACATATGTTTTAGTTGTTAGAGTAGCTTTTCTTTTGTCTTTTTTCTCTTTTAACTTAATTCTGATCTAGAAATCAGTCAGAAAAAAATCAGGATATTTCAGGATCAGAAATTAACAAGCTACTGAATGATTTATCCCAGAAAAGAAGATGGTAACTAAATAAATATATATTTTTAGTTCATAGAGAAAGATGTAATTTTGGTGTCAAAAACGCAGCAAAGAGCAGTCTGGAGTGAGAGGGGTATTAGAATTTTTGCAGATTTGTACATTAACAACCAATTTACATAATTTGTTCAGCTAAGCACTAAATTCAGTCTTCCAAATCCCACTTTTTTTGCTACCCCCAAGTCAAACACTATGTCAAGAAGAATTTGATCCCACCTCCACCACCCATCCTTTTTTTTGAGATCCTCCTGCTCCCTCCAGATTCCAAGCAGTTCATATCAAAATTTGTAGGCTGTTTCACTAACTCAGTTTCTTTTGATTTTATTAAGGAAGCTTGGGCCAGGGACTTGAACTCTGAAATATCAGCAAAATCTTGGGAGGAGGCACTGTCTCAGGTCCATTGCTGCTCTGTTAACCCAAGATATAGGTTAATTCAGTACAAGGTGCTACACAGATTGCACTTCTCAAAAACAAAGCTACATCGTATTTTCCCATCTGTGTCCCCTATATGTGATAAGTGTCATACTGCTGAAGGTTCACTAGCAGATCTCTTCTGGTTCTGCCCTAAATTACACAATTTTTGGTCAGCTGTATTTGAGCAGTTGTCAAAAGCCTACTCCAGAGACATTCAGCCTGATCCTAACCTGGCCATCCTTGGATGCTCTGCAGAGACTTCTGATCTACTACACGACACACAGGTTGCTCTGCAGCTAGAGATGGTGGTGGCTAAGAAACTTATTCTCCTAACCTGGAAGTCCACTACTCCACCCACTTTCACTCACTGGTTGAGTAAGATGATGTTATTCAAATGGAAAGACTACGCCTGCACATACCCAACAATCAGAACAAATTTGAGAGAGTTTGGGGACCCTTTCTGGAACAGTGTCACATTAACCCTTAACATTAACATTAACATTAATCATGACCTTAACCTGTAAGGCCTTAGGAACGGGTGTGATAACGCACTGAACTTTTCACACGGCTTTTCACGGTACTTTACTTTGTCATCACTGTAACCATGCTTTATCTGTAAGTCTATTTATGTAAATTTAGAACTGTCTGGCATAATAATTTAATTTACTTACTCAGGTATTTGGCTATAATCAAAATATTCTGACCATCTGGTGTTCAAAATATATTTTCTTCCTGTTCCTCTGGTGTTCACTGTGAAAATGTATAAACTCTAAATCAGACCTCGCACAGAATAAAGAGGCAGGACCTACCAGGACCACACACGTGTCGACCAATGAAAATGTCCCTGAGCGTCCGATTCCAGCACTGCAGTGGACCACAGCCGGCCCGTGATCCACAGACAACGCTCCAGACTCCCGCACTTTGAAGAGGAAGTTTAGGAAGGATGCCGGGGACTCTGGGACACCAAAATCAGGCCACGTGGTGTAATGAAAGTGGTAGATCTCTCTCTTCTCCCCCGTCTGTGAAAGCAGACAAACAGAGGCCTCAAAACTTGCAGTCAACCGTTAGTGCTGATTCAGGCTATTGCGTTTGACCGCTCAACTAAGCAAACATTTCCAAGTTTCATTTTCAATTCATGGAATAAACCAGGTACTGAATTTTTTTTTTCATTTTGCATTTCTTAAAAACATGCATAATTTAAAATATTTTACATTTAATAACAGGTGTCAGATTACATACATTGATAAGATTAACGTTTGGATGAAAATCTGATTGAAGAAATGCAACTTGTTTAGGCAGTTTAAGTAGTAGTACTTTAAGCATATGTTCTGTATTTTAAATACTTAAACATCTCTGCTGAATAATTTGCAGCTCCCCTGCATTTAAAAATCTGATTAAGTCCATTTAATCTGTTTAAAAGTTTGATACTGAAAACATGTTTTGAGTTTTAAGAAACCTCGGACAACACAGGTCCATGTGATGCATCTTGGTGTTACACCCATGGACCATTTCAGTTCTCCTTTGCAACATTTTACTGGGAATCCCCCTTATGCTAAATAATATTTTGGCCTACGCTAAGATTCTGCAGCTCCAGAACTCTGGTGGTGTAGTAAGACTTGACATCTTCTGACAACAGTGTGACCAGGAAACGTGTGTCTCTGAAGGCCATCTCCCTCTCCTCGGCTGTGGGCCAGTATTGGGCACACTTTTCCTGTCACACAAGAAAAAAAGAGACAAACCTTTTAAGAGACAACAATAAGTTAAACATCTGACAAAGTACTACAGCTGATGAAAAGCGGCCGGGTTAGGACAGCTCTATCCTCTGCATTCAGAGGGAAGCTGGATAATAAATTAAATAATGCCTAGGACAAAAATCCTTGTTGTCTCTTTCCCCACAAACACATAAAAGATTTTCCTGGTTACGCTCACAAATACAGCATGCATTACACTTCAGTAAATCATTTTCACACTTGCACAGACACATGTACAAATAGCTTGTTACACGTCTGTCTGTCTAATTACATAGTGTTTTATGTTGTGTCACATTGCACTAATAAAAAGATATATAAAACAAAACACAAAAAACCTACAAAATCTACAAAAAACCTACAAAAACACTTCAGTAAATCATTTATTTATATATATATATATACACACACACACACATATATATATATATATATATATATATCTATATACACACATACATACATACATACATACATACATATATATATATATATATATATATATATATATATATATATATATATATATATATATATATATAGATATATATATATATATATTTTTTTTTTTTTTTCTCATGTATTACTTTTGGGTGTTTTCCCTTTGGGACTTTTCCATGTTCTCTTTAAACCACACTGTAAATTACCTGCACCTCTATGTGACAAATGCAAAACAAAATCTATAGGGACGATTTTTGAACAGAATAACAGGTTGTTTCCCAAACTATGCATAAATATACTTTTTAAAAACTCTTAAAAAAAACTTTTTTACTTGTTTTTTCTTTTAATAAATACTTATTGTTGTTTTTGCCCTCTCTTGTTTTGTAGAACACTTTGAGCTCAATTTCTTGCATAAAAGATGTTAGATAAAGCAAATTACTTTGTTACTATTATTATTTATTATTATTATAAAAAACAGCACTATCAAACCTAGCTCAGTAACTAATTCAGGTACTTAAGTCAACAATCGACATCTTATCAAACAGCTCTTTCTTTGCAAACAAACAATGACCAGAGCTGTTGAGGATCAGTCTGTTATGTAACCTTCTCTCTGCAGGATTGGAGTGCTGGCCTACATAAAAGATCCTTGTGAGGTTAATAATATCTGTGGACTAGGTGCTCTTTATCTTCTATTTCCAAGAAAACAGTCAGTGAGTGAATCTCATGACTGAGCCAGATCCACTCCAGCTGCTTTACTGAGAAGGAGAGAGGTCACAGCTGCTCTGCCTGAGAGACAGTGTTAGAGCATGAGAGTGTGCGTGTGTTTTTTTAAATCGGCACATTGCAGGATAACTGGATTTAAAAGAGTCTAGAGGCTGGGCTGCATCCCAGTTCCTCTCATACACGCTATCAAAACACTGAATTCCAGTTATTCAGCCGACACAAACATTTAAGCAGAAACTGAGATTAATTCAACAACTTGCATAAACTGTTTCATCCTGTCGGCGGTACTGCAAACTCTGACAAAGAGTATGTTGTTTTCTTTCTGTGGTCTAATTCAGTATTTCTGCAGTCTATGTGTGGGTGTGTGCACACCAGACAAATGACAAAGCAGACAATATGATGTCTATTGTGTACTTACCGAGCCTTTCTCGATGACCCTGTTGAGCATGATAACCGCCTTCGTCTTTTGCTCCCAGATCATGAGCCAAAAGTGGCCGCAGGTATTCCTGAGGGGGCCCTGTGGATGGCAAATGCAACACAAACACACTTTTGATCAGTTACATGGCAGGAGTCCAGCTGGACAGTGGGAAGTCATTAACGGTGGAAACGTGTGTGTAATCCTTCAGGCATGAACAACAACATCAGTGCAGATCCACTGAATGCTTAAGCCATGCCACTCACTGAGGAGTGACTTTATTAATGTGATAACAGCGCAGTAGAGATCTGCAGAATGATAATGAGTGTGTTTAAAGGTCAGAACTACTAAAGGTTATGATGTGGTTGAGTTGACAAAACTGCACTCGGTAAGGTGAAATATCTTTAAATGTCAAATGTCTCAAAAAATACACAAACGCACGGACAATACTGCAACGTTGTCAACGAGTCTCTCCTTTGCTTGCTATTTTTGTCAAGTATCAGTAACAGGATTAAAATAAATACCATCATGTGCAGTAACACCCAGTTTGAGCTCATGTAAATTAAGATCTAAACAACCGAAGGACTGTGTAAAAAACTGTTGCAGTTTTGTTTACGCTTTCACTATTTTAGGAGTCCCAGAATTTATTGGACAGAGGGAAAAATTACTTCCACTTTTGTAACTTTTTGAAGCATTTTCTTCTTATATTTTTCATCATGCAACAAGAAACCTGAGAGGTAATTATTTAGGTAATTAATTTCAGACCCACTCTGCTCAGTTTAATTCTTTAACAAACAACAGGTGACTGGTATAATCTAGTTTTGCCTCGTCCCAAAAGAATCAATGCGCACCAACGGTGAAAACAATCTTAAATGCCACCAAACTTGTTGTGACATGAATTCAGTATGTGTTATTGAGTATCCAACAAAGTGTTTCACAAAAGATTTCACCAGATTTATCCAGAACATTGCAAAAATATCTGCCTGCTGTCTCTTGAAGCACTTAAAACCCACAATTACTTCAAAAACATTTGATGTTGAATTAAGAAAACTTTTTTGGGTATACATGACTAAAGAGGTACTCAGTGTGCAGTAGGCAATATAGTTGTGGTGAACAAGAATCCGTTTTTCTCAGTTTTCTGTCGTCATGGCAGCCAAGAAAAAAAAAAAAAAGAAGAAAAACTTAAGAGGTTATTTGTCCTTTCAAGACACGAGAATATTCAAAGTTGTGAGGGGTGGGGAAACTTCTGTTTTGGGCTTCTGCTGACGTCTTGAATCAATAATAGTATTTAAAAGATGTATCCTCGAGATATCAGTTGAGAAAACTTATCACAGTGTCATTAAAATCCAAAACACATGCATTACCTTTCCTGAATGAAACACCGTCAAGACCTGAATCTGACTGCTTCTGAACTAAGATTAAATCAAATATCCTCCCTGTTTAAAAAATAAGAAAGTATTGAATGAAACTCACTGACTGAATTAAATAGGGAAATGATTTTAGCTCATCTGCTAATGTGACTGATGGTCTTACACACACAAACTGATTATTAGATAGTGGTTATCTTTAAGACATTTATGATCCCACAAGCAAATGTCAATACAAAGCATATGACTAAGATCAGCTTGCAACATGGGTTTCTTTTTTGGTCATGGTGTGACCCGCTAAGGGGAAAAAGGGTCGTCCAGAGACAGATTCTCCCCTGAAGGTTGGTTTTTTTGACACTGGAGGTCAGTTCAGCAACCACAACCACATTTTGATTACTTTACTCTATATGTTAAAAGTCCTCTCTATGGCCTGCTGAACAAGGCTATAGCTTGTTCTCTAACATGCTTGGCTATACACAAACAACACTGTCTGTGAGCAAAGGTGTTGTGAGGACAAAGCGTGTGACACACATTAATGTTGATTTATTTCACCAGCACTCAATAATCTATCACCTTGATCAAAGATTTTACTTTCTGTCCGGTCAATTACATGAAAATAAAAAAGGATATAAAATACCAATAGTCTAACTGTCTAAACTTAGAAATACACCTTGCAATATTTTCAATATTTAATCTCCATGTTCTCTGTGTCTATATAACTGTATATACATTACTGTAATTACTGTATAAATATTACTGTGGTGAGTATAAAAAGGGAAAACAGTCAGATACAAAACAATGTAGGACCTCTACATAAATAGCAATTAATTACATTTGAAAATAACATTAATTTCATTATTTTTGTGCTTATATGTATATAAAAATAATTGTACCAAAGATCATTATTATCATTATTTATTGCTCTGAAATTTAAATAAGCTGCTACTACTTGAAACTTACTATATATCTGAATCTCACGACAGAAAGAGCAGCTCTACTTTATTTGGTATCTACATGGTCACATAAACCCACACAGTCTGTCACAAAACCACACACAGTCCTGCTGTTAACATCACGCCGAGATGCACTGAATGATTTAGGTAAACCAAATTAACACTTCTTATTATGAATCACACTGCGTGACAAAACACATATTCTCACATTTTTCAACATTCAACACGGAAAATGAAAGTGTCTCGCATATCAGTCTGTAATCAGTTTTCTGATAACACTGACTGACTGACTTCTATGAGGGGAACTGAACTGCTGTATATTTTCATAAATAAGCATAATAAAAAGGTTCCTAAATGAGAGTTCATGCTGTCCTGATAGGACATTACATTAAAATGTTTAAACTGTCATAAACTTCTGTGGTTTTTGTTTGTTTAGCAGTGAACTGTTTTAGATCCTAAATGATTAGTCAGTAAATTAAAGTACTATTTTGAAAACCAATCAGTCATTTCTAAAGAAGAAATTATAAATATATGGTTCCTAGTTGTGAGGGTTTTATTTTGCTTTTTTTGTTTTATGTAATAGTAAATTGAATATCTAATAGGCAATCGGGCTATTAATCCAAAAGATAATATGCAGACTGTTGTAAGTGGAATAAAAAACCGACTAAAAACATATTTCTTTCTCAAGCTTTTAATTAGGTATGAAGTGTGTGGTTAACTAAATCAATATAATGATTATTCTGTATTTAATAATAATAATGGTAATACCTTCTTATCTTATTCTCTGTTTACTGGAATACCTGCTTGTCATATCTGTTTTTATCTTATGCTTCATGCTACATGACACCCTCTTATCATATAAGTTCTTATCGTATGCGTTTTCGTCGCACATGATCCTTGCTTATGTTTTGTTGCTTTTTATTTTGAAGTGCAATGAGTCTACGTCTGTCGTGTGAAATGTGCCACATAAACGAACTTGACTTGCCTGAGTTAATATGTAGCTCCTCTGGGCTTCCTCCACGACCACCAGACTTGCATTGATGTAGTCATTTTCTGTGTTCTCCAGCTTCACCCGGCTGTGATCAACTGCAGAAGAGATAAACTTATTATAAGACGGGCTGTAAAATAACAGCTGCAGTTAAGAGAGGCGTGGAGAAACGTCCCACTGTAAACAGTTTGGGCTTATCCACAAATGTTTACCCACATGGGCTGACATCTCTGTATCTGTTTCGGTTGCGGTTCTCTGGATACTTTGCCACTTTGTAGGAGCACTCGTGGGACTGATTCCTGATTTCCTGAAAGACAGATAGACAGATTGTTTAGAAACAAGAAACCCTGAGACATGAAACCTGATGCCAGACTGACAGAGGATCAAGTACACCACTATTTTAACATCTGATATGAGCAAAGCAATGGCACCCTATTTGAAATGTGTTTGTCCAGTAATCACAGACGTTTCAGGCAATGAACATAATATCATCATAAAACATAAGAGTACAATACTCTTGTAAAGTATAAGAGCCAAACAAGTGAACATCTGGATAATGAAGCTAATAACAGTGAGTTAGTTCACCCACATGTACAAGATTATCACATTGACTAACATTACGGTACCAATTACGTTAACATATTAAAGCGTAGCAGTGTCTGTGATAAAGTGAAAACAACTTAAAACCACAAATATGAAGGACACGAGCCTGGTTATCGGACACCAGGTGAGCTAGTCGAGCTGTTAACTTCCGAAAGTGAAGTAGTGACTATTTATGTTAGCTCTGAGCTAACTATGCTAACAGACTTACTAGGTAGAGTTTTTGCCACCGGCCCTCTGAATCTATGTCTTCAAACTCCTGGTCCATCTTCACTGTGGCGGTGCCAGTCTACTACAATCAAGGCAGGTGTAATTAGCTGTCCGACTATCTAACTCATTACTTTATTCAGGCTACAGAGGCTCTCTTTTCGGTCAAAGAGTTGTTACTTCCCTCCGCTAACGAGTGTTTGTCCGTTACCTCTACTGCAGTTGACATCTGAACGAGAGCGGACTGCGCATGCGTCCACTGAGGTCCTCCTGTAGCTGTCAAACCAGAGGAAGATATTCAGTGAATGAACGAGATGTTACACACACAATTGTATTTTATAAGTCTAGTTACTTTGAATATTCAGATAAATTCTACAAAATATAATTAACAAATAAATTATGATGTCATATCATAGATTAAGAATCATAAGTTGCCCAGCGAATAAAGTAGCTGAAATGAGCCCTATCTTTACCAGTTCATTACAGTGATGAACATGTTAGTGCAGCAGTAATTCTAATTCAATAATGTGATCATTTTTATTTTCAAAGGAACCATTCTGCATTACAAGTACTTTTTGTACTTTAAGTATTTTGTGATGCTGATACTTTTGTACTTTTACTTAAGTCAAATTTTAAATGCAGAGTTTTTACTTGTAACAGAGTATTTCTAAACTGTGGTATGACCACTTTAATTTAAATACAAGATCTGACTGTTTCCACCTCTGCTCCTACTCTACACCTACTAGGGAAATACTTGACTTCTTAACAGTTTAACAAAATGAGATTTTTGCACACAAAACAAAAATCATAAAAAAAATAATATAAATAATATGAAATTCAGTTATAAATTAAACAGGTTAAACAAGTACAGCTGACAATAAATAAATTGGAATTTACTGCTTAAACAATATGTGGTGTCACTTTGAGCTCTGGGTAATTGTGACAAGATTTCTCACTATTTTCAGAAATTTTACAAACCTAACAATCAATTGATTTATTGAGATAATAATCAGCAGAAAAAATTAAAATAATCATTAATTGCTGTCCAATATAAAATAGTGAAAAATACACGACAGCATGAGTAATCTTTTATTTTCATGACATTTTCTATGCAGAACTTTTACTTGTAACAGTATATTAATATAGTCTAATATCATTACTTTCACTTAGGTAAACAATCTGAATGCTTCAGTACTCACTTAATGGATGTTTTTATGGAGAAAGTTTTCGTGTATTGATTAATTTAACTGTAATTGCTACAATATTTAGGTAAACTTTTAGGTAACTTTACTCTATGTTGATTATCATTATTTTTGGTTATCTGATTAATCATTTGGTCCACTAAATGTCCATTCAAATCCAAGATAATATGTACACATTTCTTGTTTTGTCCAAATAGTCCAAAACCTGATACAAACCCAAATGTTGACATTTGAGAGTCTGGATCCACTTTTTACAGAAAAAAACCCGGAATAACACAATCTTTGTCATTTCACAGAAACAGATCCTTTGTTAAACAACACCATTTGACAGAGACACACGATGCTCATTGTGCTGAAGAAAGACACTTCAGTAATCTGATTCTCATGAGACTGATTACTGGTCAACAGAGGTGGAAAGCAGCATCTCTAAAGTTACAGAGCTGCTGCACATTTCCCTTTCTTCCAACAGCAGAAACAAAGATGTGAAAAATCCTCAAGAAGTTGGTTAAATGTTGAACATGTTTGAATGTGTCTGAAACAGAGAGACACCCACAGTGATGTGATGGCCATGACTAATAATCAACATATAACAACCTCCTTTGGACAGGCCTTGTTCAAAACCCACTGAAGATCATTTTAAAATGAGTTAAGATCATGAAACAAAGATTTTTCTGGATACATAATTTTCAAAAAATTACACTGAATGACACACATTTATACAATAGGCCTATTTAAAGTATTTGATGCTGTCAAAGAGTTTGGAAACAAGTTTAAATGCCAAAGTTTCAAGGGGAAATTGTGCATATTAACACATTAAGGACAGCTGTATCATCTGATTTAGTGGGAACTGATCTACGCAAGATAGAAGAACAGAACTGAATACAGTGTCCTCTATCAAACTACTGGCAAATTACATGAGGCCTCGAGGAAATCGACACACAAACATTGTTATCTAAAGGACTGAAGTTTTACTTAACTGCGTGTCTTTCCCCAAGGCATGTGTAAAGAAAGGACCCACAAGGAGTCTGCAGGCAAATAATGTGAGACTACAGAGAGCAGAAAGCAATGTGTGTGTGTGTGTGTGTGTGTGTGTGTGTGTGTGTGTGTGTTATTCAAACTGTGATCATGTCTCCATTTGGTTGCAAAATTAAAGATAAAGTTAAATTAAAAGTCTGTGTTATGGTTAGAAATCAACTTTTATATATATACCACAAGTGACAAAATCAAGTAGTAGTACTACAGCGGTCCTCCTGATGTGAGGGACATGGTGGGTTCATGATAAAAATACTATCCAGTGTCCACAGGGTGTCAGGGTTTCTGCTGCCACATGAAATGGCAACGTGTCAAGTTAACAGCTGCTATTAGGAAGAAGCGTCCCGGTTGAGCCGTACAGTTTGCAAATAAGAGCGCAAAGCACACTATCTAGTTCAAAATGAGTGTAAGTGGTTTAATATGTCTTAGTTTTAGAGGTTTTTTTTTTAGAGTTTTCTTTGCACTTTAACATGACAGGTGGTCAAATCAGATGTAAAAGATAAATGACTACTAGCAGAATTGCCTGAAGTACGTCATACTTATACTCAACTAAATCTTAGAGGAAAATATTTTACCTTTTTGCTCCACTGCATTTATTTGATCACTTTAGCTACTACTTGCTTTGCAGATTCAGATTAATAATAAAAAATGTAATCAACACATACATTTATTATGTAATATTATACATTAAGATAAAACTGATCTGTAGGGGGGAAATTGTCAGCCAACAAAGTAACTAAAATGAGCTCCCTCTTTACCATTCTGCATGAACCATTCTGTAGATAGATAGATAGATAGATAGATAGATAGATAGATAGATAGATAGATAGATAGATAGATAGATAGATAGATAGATAGATAGATAGATAGATAGAGATAGATAGAATAGATAGATAGATAGATAGATAGATCTATCTCCACGTATTATGAGTACTTTCAATTTGGCAGTCAAAGTGTATATTGATAGTAATACTAGTAGTACTAATAGTACTTTCTACTTTTACTTTAAAATGTGAATACAGTGTATGTGCAGGTGTATTTAAGTGTTTGCATATATCTATGCGTCTATGTATGCATTCATGCCTGCATACTTATGTGTATACATGGGGGAAAAAAGAGAGAGTGGATTGTATTTCTCATTGCCATTATATAATTACATTTCTCAATAAAAATATTTTGAAAATAGTGTTTTTCTTAAGTAAAGGTGGTATTACTACCTTTACTTAAGTACAAGATCTGAGTACTTGTTCACCTCTTATATATATGTGCTTTTGCTCTAAGTATAATTTACTACCTTTTAAAACGTTTAGTAGTAATGGTCTTACTAATTATTAGTAGTTTTCACAGTTTTATTACCAATCATAGAAACACGATGCTTTATTGTGAAATGCTAACACTACTGCCCGGAAGTGTAAATGTTTTGTGACCATTTTGTTCCGTCGCTTGACAGCAACAACAGTCAGACTCAGTCGGGGAGCTTTGTCCCGACTGTGCTGCCAAGTTTCCTCCAACTAAATGTTTGAACCACGGCTGACGGAGACATGGACACGGATGGGGACATCTCTGCTGTGAAGTGAAGACGCGGCGGATTTAAACGGTGAGTGTGTGTTAAAAAGACAAGTTTACAGCCTGAAGTCGCTAATGTTTGGTTACTCTCACTCAGATCTGAACTTCCTCCTCTTCGAGCCTGAGGAGAAGCTAGCAGATTTTAGCTTTTTAATTCCTCTCATGAAACTCTCTGTCGGCACCTTTAAAGTTTCATGACCTTTAATATAACACATTTACACAAGCCGTGTCGTCGATTTAACCGCGCAGAGGGTGAGCAAACACCGCAGATGAGCCAGCCTGCAACTCTTTGGGGTGGTTAAAGTTGGCTTTAGCTTCCTGCTAGCCCAGTCTGCTGTCGTTAGCTCGCAGGCTAACACTGGTTAGCCAGGTGGAAAGTGTAAACAGAGTCTGCTCCTTCCTGTGCCAGTGTCACATCACACACACACACGGTTTCTTTTTCTTGTGATTTATTGTAATGCTGCCACTACTTGTAAATCAGACATTTCCATGAAACCATCGAGGGTTGTGGTTGGTGAGAGGGTTGGCGTGTTCACACCATTGACTGTGTACGAAACCTCTATGTACAGTCAGTGGTTCACACATTAGTTTGAGCTAAAATATCAGAACTTACTCTCTCTAGATCTCTGTATCAAGAAAATAAACTCTTGTTTACGCTGTTTCATTCACAACTTGTAAGTCATTTCGATTGATTGGTGTAGTTAAACTCAGAGCAGAGGCTGGTAGACTAAAATCAGGTGTCATAATAACTTAAAAAAAAAAGGGTTAACATGATTAATATGTATTGAAAATCTACCTATAACAATGTAAGGTCCAAGTGTAGGTCTTTTGGTGTCCACTTTCAGACATTAAACAACGTTTAACAGTAAATGATCCTCAGGTAAAGTTTAAGTTTAGTTTATGCCATGATTGTGTGATCATGACCTGAAAAGGTCCTTACACTTTTATATTGTACCTTTACTGCTCTAGATTTATCTGTAAGCTGTATCTATGAGGGCTGCATGATGTCTTAGTTTAATCCGCTGACTATTTGATCAAGTAATTGATAATTGGTCGATAAAACATTAGAAAACAGTGAAATATGCCGAGCACAATATGTGATAGGCTGAAGAAACCAAGACATTGGATGAGGTCCAATGTCTTGGTTTCTTTGACCTATAGCCAAATTTAAGAAATTAAACAGTTTATTGTAATGCATCCATCAACCATCCAAGACAAGTGGCACATTTTTATATTTGAGAACATATATTATAAAGTATGTTTGTAATGAAGGAATCATGCTACTTTTACTTCAGTCAAAGATCTGAATATTTTTCCTCCACTCATAGCTTGTTACTAAACATTGGCATGGCTTAGTGCATGGAAACACTCCTACAGTGTTTTCCTGTAGTCACTTTCACCGTCAATTTTTTACTGAATAGATAACAGGTCAATTGCTAGGCACAGTCCTTCTTTATTTACAGTGTGACTTTTATAGCATTCATGCTAAATTAATCCTGGCTCTCCTCAGTGGGGCTTTCTGTCAGTGAGTCACAGTGCTTTTCCTTCTCCTAATGACCTGTTACTGTTTAACTTCACTTTCAGTCTCTGACTTGCCAAGTGTAAACTGGATGAATCTGTTTATCCATTCCAACTTTGGTAACATTTCTGGGACTCCTGTGTTTGTTGAAATGACATTACCTCAAAGTTGTGTCTCACCGCGACTCGGTGACCTGTCAGTGGCGTTTTGTCACCGCCGACCTTAGTCATGTTTTGCGTTTTAGTGACAGACGGTACATTTTTCAAACAGCATTGTTCTCATACGCAAATATTGATGCATATGTTTTTTTTTAGCCATATTCCATTGTTGAGCCAATGATTATGTCTTTGATGATAGACACTATTCTTGTCTCTTATTGGTACACAAGGCTTGCACCATCACCCCACCCTGGATTCGTTAAAAAAATAAAATCTAAACTAGGTCAAAAATCACCCAGTCTGAGTTGGGTTGAGGTTAACTGACCTACAAATGCTGAGCAGTTTTTCAGGAGACAACATTATGATCACTTGTTGTATTGAAAAATATTTTACAAGAACCCAACAGTCTTTCAGATCTGCTATGTCACAAAAATCAATATCGAAATGAAAGCAATTCGTTATTTTTACTTATTGTGCCTTTAAAAGAAGACATTTAGCCTTTAAATTTGCTACCCAATATCCAGCCAATATAGTGGAAACATTTTATTCTAAACTGTATTTGTATAATTCAGCGATCCTCACCCTCCATCAATGGTGTGAGTTTGATACTGACTGACTGACAGAAGCACACAAGATGATGTCTCTTATCTACAAGCACAGACACTTATCTTGGCTTTTCCTTTGGTCTGATGAGCGTGCAAACACGTGTGCATCAGTGAGAGATAGCAAACACGTTTTTAACTGCACAGAATGATTGTTTTTCTACTTCCAGTTTGTCTTTGTGTTTTTCGTCATGTGACTAACAAGAACACTTATGATCACAGCCTTTTGTTATCTTTGTAACCTTTATTTTATATCTTAAATAAATGTGGTAAAATAAGCTCCTTGGAGTGTTTTTCTAGTCCCCGTTTTAGTCTGCAACCTATTCCATGATATATTTCAGTTAGGTCTGCAATGTAACAGTAGCTGTAATTTTTTGAATATTTATTTATATCACTAAATATGAACAGCTGGGGTTCAAAGGCACCTTTGTGTGCTATGTTTTCTACAGTATCTGAGCTTATAAGCAAGGTCAAAAGGTGCCTTTTATAGTAGTCTTCTATAGTAGTCATTTTTCGCACGTCTTTTTAAAAATTTCTAGCTAAATAAATTCAAAGTTTGTGTATGTATGTAATGTAATAGCTGCTGGTGTCTCTTTCCTTCGTCCTTCCTTCACTTCACAGAATTGAACAGCTCTGTCTCCCCCGTCACACCTCCCATCTGCCCCCACCACTTTACCTTTTGAAATGACTTGAGACAGACATTGAGAAGTCTGTCTATACTATGTTATGATCAGAAGATGCATGATGTATAGGGTTGATGGAGTGGATACACACAATGCCACCTGTTTTGTTCCTATGTGTAACTGAATGTAAAAAAGCTTTTGGTTTCAAGTACAGATGGTGGCGAGTGACAACCAAAAAAAAGTCCCATCACAGCCTGAATTGTAGGTAGTTTCCTTCACCACAATAAGGCACCACATATGTGTTGCATTACCCTTTATTTCCAGGAAGAGTTCAGATTGGTAGGCTGCATATCTTATTCACCGCTAAATAGGTCTGGAGTATATGGCAAAAAATATTATCACAATAATCAAAATAGATATTTAACATGATATATCATTTGATAATTTGTTGTATTTCCCATCTAGGTTGCCACCAGCTTCAGGCATATTTTGCACTGCACTTTGTCGCTTTCACAATAACTAAACTTTCCCTATAACTGACGTTGTGTAACCTTTTTGTCAACAGTTTCCACTGCTTTGGGTGATAATGCAATTTTACTTTGACTGTTGCTGTTGTGCCCCTCAGTTCTCCTCATTTCTTTCCCACTAAAATCAACTTCAATTCATTTGGAACCCTTGACTGAGGTCATATTATTGCACAGCCCCAGAAATTGGAGCGATCATAGCCTGAAACACTCTAGCCAGGATAGAGGTGGATCCTGGGTTTGACCAAAAAATGTCCACATTGTTAAAGGCACCCTGTGGACTTTTTTATTTGTAGGGTTTACAGAGCAGTTTTTTAATTAGTGACCCCCCCCCATGATAAACCAATGCCAATGGTTTTACACTGTTCGACCTACAGTTGACGGTAATGATGCGCAGTTATGTGCCACAAGCTAATAAGTAATTGTTTGGATACACAGGTTGTGATTTGCTGATGAAGATGCTATGTAAGCTCCACAGGGAAACTTTCTCTTTCTAGGAAAAAAAAAAAGATTATGCTCATGATGGTAAGGGCCCATAGCTGCATATGTTGCTCCCATTGTAGCTCAAGCCCACTGTGTAGGCAGTTATGTTGTGGCCACAGTCAAGGTTGTAGTTTACGTGATGAATGGGGACCCAAAACTACGTCGTCATAAACAGCTATTTTAAAAGAAGAGTACATTTCCTGAACATCTAAGAGATTGTTACCAAGATTTTACACACTAATGCTCGTGCGTCACTGCTTGCTATTGCGGTTCTGAAAGCAGGAAGCGCATGCAGAAGTGTGAGAAACTCCCCTAAGAAATCCAGCATGAAATGAATGGCTGGCAAGTCATTGAAATGGATGGGCAGCAATGTTTAGACCCATAGACTACGCCCACGATGTGGCTCTTTTCCTTTGTGGTCGTTGTCAGAACCCCACTGGGCAGCAGAGATGTCCTTCTATGTAGCAGGCGAATGGTATCTCCCTTTCTGTAGCTGGGGCAAACATAAGCCATCTTTATGTGCTGTCTCCATGGTGCTGAATAGAGAAATGGCAAAATAAAACAACATCACATTTAGATTGCTTTTGATATGATAAAACAACTATTATTTATACTGTAGAGAATTTTGCTAACTCATCATTACATCCCCTGTGTGATCTTTAGTTTTAATGCCACATTCAAATGAAGCATCTTCATAGAGCACCAGATGCAGTGGAAAAGTACGTTGGCCTGTTGGCTGTAAATCAAACTATTTAGTAAATAGTGCTGAAAGCAGCCAGAGAGGCATTCACTCCCGTGCCTCCTGTCCTCACTCTCTGTTAAATGTCAGACATTATTACTGTTCTCTGTCTGGCAGATAACAGGCTAAATAGAGATTCATTAAGCTGCAGGGTTATTTTAATATCCAGCTGACAGAAAGTTGGCCTACACCTGACGAACGCTGGGCAGTCCAACAATAACTTTTTTTTCCAGTGTGAATTTCCATGGGATTTCTTGTGCTGTAGACGGCAGAAATGGCTAAAATATTCCTCCTCAGTGTGGTAGGTAAACAAGTTACGTACTAAAGTAGCTTTCCCTACGTGTTTGTTGTCAGTCTCTGGGCTGTTCCTCAGTCTCAAGCCATAATAACTGAATGCATTGTCATGATCAGGAAGTCTGTCCTCTGGCTGGAATGTCAACGGAAATTAGAGTACGTGATGAACACTTTGCAGAAGAACACTTTGAGCCTCTCATTTCCAGCGTTGGAAGCTGGTCATTGTATGTGGGGTTTCTTTGAAGGTAGGCATGTACAACCAAACTCGTAAATTCTCAGAACGGTTACATCATCTATACCTAAATATGGACTTAAGCATTGAAAAACACAGCATGGCGTCCTTCTCAGTATGCTCCTGGTCACCCATAACCCACCTGGGCTTAAATTCACTCCATTTTAAATCAACCGTGTAAAGTAAGATTTAAATTTGAGCATAGGGTGGATGGTGTGTCTGACGATGTGCTCCTCCAGTAGTTAAAACATCGTTACAAATGTGACCAGCTAAAGGCCGAGTCAGGAAAGTGCTGAGTATATATCTTAGAAGAGACTCCTGGAAACAGTGTTTATGTATGTATGTATGTAAATGTTTATGTAAAATATCTCATATTGGCCACTATATCACTATTAGACTTTAGTAGCTCTCAGATATCAATGAAAAATCCAGTATCGATATGGCTCTAAGCCCATTAGACAAACTCATTTTAACCAACTTATAGTTGCTACCTCTCTTTATGTGCACAGGAAACTAAGGTGTGAACAGTGCGATTAATTCTGGCTTTAACTAAAGTTACATTTTACGTTGAGCTTACATCCAGTTGAAAATAAAGCATTTTACACTATTAAACTAGATCTAGAACTAGATTTTTTTCCCCTTTGTCCATGTATCTGAAACTGTAAAACCACTGATGTCATTTCCCTGGATGACACAGCTCACTGGTTTGTTCTGATATCTTTTAAACCACTTAATGGGTCAGGCAGATGATACATTTTCAACTCAATACAAAGTCCCGTATTTGTTGTTGAATAGTTCCAGAAAAGGAATTTCATCTGCAGCTAGGACACGTTAACTGTTGTCTGCTTTTATTTGTGCTGCCACTCTCCCGTTTGCTTTGGGAATAGAAGAAGTGCCACAGAGCAGTGGTAATGGGAATATTCAGGAAAGGATGTTCCTTTGGGAGAAGGCCATATTCTGTTTATAGCTTTTTATTAATAGACCAGAAAATAAAATGTATTTATGAAACAGGGTTTGACGTGTCAGTGTGCAGTCAGACTTGTATCATATAATGTTCCATTGCAATTTGCTTATGCACCTAATTGTCTCTTTGCAAAATTACAGGCAATGGGTTTATTTTGTGTATTGCAACACAGGAGCCAACATGTTATTGCTTCGTGGTCTGAAGGGCCATACTTGTTAAAACCATTTCCACTGCAGCCCCGAGTGACACATTTCCTTTCTATTTTTTGTCGTCCATCTTGACACATAAATTACAGTGTGACTCGCAAAAAAATCTTGGTAACCTTGCATTGACCTATCCCTTCAGTGGAAAACCACAGATTTAAATCATATTACAATGGTAATCATGGTGTAACATCAACTGATGCAAACTCGGTGATTACTTTTAAGAGTCGACGGAAGGTTGAAACCATTTATTCCACCGCAGCAGGCTTCCTGCCCTGGGGTTGTCTCGGGAACTGGGACACCATCCCAGTGTGCGAGCTGCTGTTGCATGTGATTGCCACTCGAGCCACAGAACTTGAATATATGCATGTGCGTGCACACAAACACGAACGCACACTGACCGCAGTCACACGGAAAGTCCCACTCACACTCGCTGCGGTGCCGAGGCAGGATTTTCCAGTTTAATTATGCCTTGGGAGTGTAATTTCACATTGACTTGCAGGTTTGCTTGAAATTGCTCCTCTGCCTTGTTAAAGTTTCCTTTTGCTCATGTGACTTGGCAAGTTGACCCAATACATCATCAAGCTTTGTTATGATGTGGAATTATAGTGGTAGAACATCACTTCAGCCAGAACCAAATAGCCTCAGCATTACTGGTTTACAGGCTACAGTATTGTCTCCAAATTCAGCCTGTCTGCCTTTGAATCTGTGGCATTATTGCCCTGACACACCACAAGGAAGTAGCACCAACAAAATGCCTGATGTGCCGTGTCACGTCACCGCACATCATCTCACGTCGCGTTGCCTGCTGGTGTTTTGTGTTGCTTAAATGTCATATGCAGGCTTTGGCTTTTTAATTGTGACTCTTAAACGTTCAGAGGGAGCAATTAAAACACATTATTCTTTACAACTTGGCAGTGCTAATGGCTTGATGAGATGTAATTATGGTTTAAACTTTCTTTAAAATCTCATTTATCTTTAGCTCCCAGTTCAACACATAGGTTAACTTTACATTAAATCTACTTATAGGTGGCTGTCAGCTAAATACCATGCTTTGTAACATCTAGTCTTCCACACCCATTTTGTTTTCTTTCTCAGGGAAGTCTATTTTGAGTGACACTCAAATTTTAAGTGTACAGCCTTAGATAGATAGATAGATAATTGATATACTTCCACAGAGATAATTCTCTCAGTCTTAGGTTATAATGGAGGTTGGCTGCGTTCTAAATTAACGACAACCTTTACTAAAGCGGGAACTTACTGTACTTTTATGAAATAATATAATAACCCTCTGAGGAAAGGAGCAGAGATACTATTCCACAAGACAAGAGCTGGATAATTAATAGTGAAGTTGAAGTTGCTGAGTGAAATCTTCTGCTGTCGTCCATTTGATTCACATCAAAGTCTTTTTAGCTGTTCTGTATGAGGACGGTTACTGATGCATCCATCAGGTCCGTCACTTAATTAACTGCCTGTTATCCATCAACAATAATAGGACTACTGTCTTTCTGGTAATGGCAGTATTTGATTTCAGCAAATATGTATTGCTACAAACTGAGTGAGTGCTCCAACTATTTCCTACTATTTGTACAGTCTTTACTAGCAGCTAGTTCTACCTTGTGAGCACGCCCCACCTCATTCAAACTGCTGTCATGTTTTTGTTGTCTGATAATCAAGAGCGGCTCTACCACTTGAAGTGTTGTTTCCAAGTCCTAACAGTCCTGTTATCACCTTGATATCGCAGCAAGTGACCTTTGAAGAGGTAAAATGACTAGATGTTTACACTACCCATAGTTTATAGTGCTCTTACTGTATTACAATCAAGATGTTGGAGGTGTGGAGTCACAAAGAGAAACTCAAAAATAAAGGTGGTTCATACTGAATTTTCTAAGCGAGGATAAGACCTTTGAGTAATAAATGATTCAAAGCCAGAGCCTTGTACATCTTCAATCTCATTTTATATCTGTGGTGCAGTATCGAGTTCCTAAGTAGCAGGACTGATCTGAAAGTGGGATACTTGTTGATAGCGAGACCTGTAGGCCATGTTCAGGCCTCGTATCTTAAATGTGTGCAAGATGGATTGCAGCTTATGCCTGGCCTCACAAAGCCTCTCAAATGCACATCAAGTGGCCATTTGGGATGAGTTTCTGCTTCCCAATTCACATTTTTCTGTGGGAAACTGACTGCTGTTACCAGAAATAAAACACACATTTGAGCCTGAATTGAGTTGAAGAAGTGAAATGAAGCAAGAATTTGGTGCCTCATCTATGAAATCTCCAGCTTTCTGAATGTTGCCTGAGTCGGTGATCACACAATGATTGTTGATACAGAATTAGTTCAACTCTTAATATTTGTTGGATAAGCAGAAGGAAGAGTCAGCACCCAAACACGTGCACCAGACTGAAGCCGGCTCCTGGCTGTGCAGATAAAGGACGGCCTTTTGAAACCCTCCTCTCACACTAAAGTAGCTGTAATAAAACTTAACTGCTGCCTGCATGTCATCATGAGGGGAGAAACGCCGCAGCCAGTCAAACCAAGGTTTCTAGGTTATGAGAGTGAGTGTTTGCACTTTGGAGGATTGTTGTCCCAGTTGAGATTTGCACTGGGCTTGTTAATTAGTCACCTTTTGGCTCCCGCTGGAATTTTCCTGAAATTAGTCCCTAATGACAAACACTAGTACACAGAGGCGGAGGGCAGTTGCTCTGTTTTCCCTCTTTGGTGCCATGCTTTAGGATTTTGAAAGGTGAATCTTGGTGGATGGTTCGAGTCGTCAGACCCTGAGTTGACCTGCGTTTTGTCAGTGGATCTGCACTCTTTTCCAGCTGTGTCATTTTACAATGCAGGACATGCTGTAAACCTCCTCTTGTCTCAAAATGACCTCATTGCAAAAGTGACCGTGACGGGAGTAGGGAAGAGTAATGGAAACAGAGATCAGTGTGATGGCTGGCAGTGAAATGTTGCCAGTTAAGGTGCCGGTGCGATCTCCACTCCTGCAGTACTGTGACTGAATGTCTGTCCAGCAGAGCCATCGGCAGCCGACAGGAGAGAGAGAAAATCTTTTTTTTCCCACCACTGATTAACAGAGATGGCTGAGCTGAAATGAGACTAACTGAGCATGGGAGTGAAATATATATTTAGCATATGGGTGAGTTTGTTGGTTTAAAATGGTGTGAGGAGATGACTCTAAAAAACCTGAATCGATCACAGCCCTTGTTCATATTTGTGGATTTAAACCTTGAAAGAAGTTAAAGTAAGGATAGATAAAGCTCTTCACCAGGTCACAGAATGTGTTTGAACAGTACTGTGTTGAAGTGAACTAATAAACCAACCTATTACCTATACTACTGTGACAGTATACTCCAAGGAGATTCACATGTTTTTTTAATTACATTGCACAGCCCTCAGCCACAGCACCTCTTGCTGATGTCAGTCGTTTGTCTGCAGTGCTGCCTTTTGTTGTTTCTCCCAAATGAGAGATGAGGTGGGCGAATATGAGGACATAAAGAAAACATGCTGTTCCCTCTCTTAAGCTGGGAACACACCGGGTGACTTCTAAATCCGTATTGCAACCTGACGTGGTCTTGGTTATTGATTTTAAAGATGCAAAGGGTTTTGCATTCAAATCTCCAATTTCTCTCTGTCTCTGACCAGTTAATGCTTTTACTTATCTAGATGTTTTGTACAACTTGAAACCTGGTGTTTAGGAACCAGTCCAAAGCAGATATGTTTATCCACAACATGTAAATCCATTAGCTGGGTTTGAATCTGTCGGCTCTACAGAAGCCCGCATAGCACCACACCCACAAACCGAGCTGGTTTACTTCAGCACGTAATTTGCTTCTCACTACTTGAAGATCTCAAGTGTGTCCTTTTGTGTTTATGTACGTCAGCAGCACAGAGTCAAAAGGATCAATTTTAACCACTTGTATGTGTAACATCACCTTCAAACAGCTGTCCTTCACATCCACTACATCTGTACTTAAACACACTCTCGTGGATGAGATCTGCAGCAGTTGTCCACGCTGTATAAAATTTGCGCATGTGGAAGTATTTGAGGCGAGGTGTGGCTGCTGCTCTGGAGGCACATTGACACAGCTGTGGCCACATCTGAGATCTACGATGGGAAAAACACAGGATTTTGTCTTGTTTTGCCTGCACATGACTAATACGCACTCAAGGGAAGGCCTGCAGTCATTTTATGTAAGCAGTCTCACACACACACAGAAAACTTGCCTGAAGAAATGTCTGAAGCCTGCCAGAAAACTCTGTGTTAAGGAAAGGCCATGCCTTTGATAATTCAGAGACCAGTTAAGGGCCTCGATGATAGTGAGCTTGTTTTCGTCAGATTTTTAATCTCTCATCTCCAGCTGATCTGTTGTTCCTGAGGAACACACTGCAACATCTCACCTCCAAATGCTTTTGTTTTTGCTGTAGATCATTAAAAGTTAATGCATTCAGCTTTGCTTCTGTGCCTGATTTTCTGTGTTTTTTTCTGTCTCCATCAGGTTGGTGTCCTCGATCAGAAACATCTCATCACTGTGATTTAAACCAGAGACAGTCCAGACTACAGACTTCCAAACCTCCTACACCAGCTTCCAGCCACTATGTCCTAGCTAACACCAGCCAAGCCTCCTCCCTTAAACCCTAGTCCCCCTCTCTCTGTCTTCCTCCCTCCCCCATCCCTCATCTCCTCTCCTGATGTGGTGATTTCTGATCGAAGCACCAGCGGCGCCCCCTTCGGTGCGATGAGCAGCCTGACCCAGCAGCATCATGGCAGCACAGGCTCAGAGCGAGACCTCCACTCTGCGGCCTCCTCTGTTAGCCTCCCCTCTGTTAGGAAGACACCCAAGAAGCGGCGCCTGTCCCTCCACTCACTCTTCGGTCGACGGAGGCGGCCCGACCGCGACCCCAAGCGCAAGCCCAAGTCTCTGCAGGCTGGAGCTGGAGCTGGAGTGGATGGCATCACCAGCTCCGAAAGTGTCCAGCCAGAGGCTTTTCAAGATAAGACCTCCACCCACTCTGCACTGGCTGCAGCATCAACCTCATCGGTGTCAGGGTCCACATCGGAGCTGCTAGAGTGCCCTCTGTGCCTACTGCGCCATGCACGCGACCGCTTCCCGGACATCATGACCTGCCACCACCGCTCCTGCGCAGACTGCCTGCGACAGTACTTGCGCATCGAGATCTCCGAGTCAAGGGTCAACATCTGCTGCCCCGAGTGCTCGGAGCGCTTCAATCCCCACGACATCCGTTTGATCCTGGGCGACCGAGCCCTCATGGAGAAGTACGAGGAGTTCATGTTGAGGAGGTGGCTGGTGGCTGAACCTGACTGCCGCTGGTGCCCTGCCCCAGATTGCGGGTAAGAACGAGAGCTGACGCATTAGATAGGTTACCCACTGAATAATGTGTCAGGGCAACCTTGCTGTTCACCTGAAATATGACTCACATGCTGAATTTAGGTGAGAGGGTGACATGATGATTATGCAGTCAGGTGTAACTCAAGGCTGTGAACAAATTTAAGATATTTTTCATAGTGTCGCCCACCTAAAATTATGGCAGCAAATTATACTCAAATTGAGTGTGTCCAACTGGACCAGATAGCCATTAAAGTTTCTTGGGAGATTATTTCCACACGGACAACAACTATTATTCAGTATTTTAAAGGTAAGGTAATTTTGGTTACCTGAGATGTGCTGATGATTCATACTGAGGTCCCAAAATAGCCTAGTAAGCAGCCACATCAAGGAAACTCCAAGGCTGTAATCTGGCCTTTTGAAGTTCAACCCAGGTCCTGCATTGATGCCGGAGTTATAAATATCTCGCAGCAGCAATGGACCTATTTATTCTGTCAGCCTAATGAGTCAGCCAAAAAATAAAGTGAGCAGGAAGTGACAAAGATCCCTGCTGTCATTAGACTGTCATTTTTCTTACCGCATTATGCTCTTATTCTGGAGAGGAAGTTAAATGTATTCACCCCTTAATTACAGGAGCATATTAAATAGTAGTATTAAAGTTTTTATTGTGTAAATAATCAAGTCAGGTTAGGTTTATTTTTGATGCCCACACATACTAACATACGGACATATTGAAAAAATCTCTGCGATAGTAGATCAGTTTAAAAAGAATAAAAAAAAGGAACTTGGTGGATTTTAATAAAGCTGGTAGTGATTTTGTTGTTGTTAATGGTAATAACAATAATACTAATAGTCACCAACATTGTAATTGTATATTTTATTTACTGTACAGCAGTTTAAGCTATAAATAATCAGACTAGAAAGACCAGAAAAATGTAGATATACCAAACATAATAAAACAGTAAAATAACTTTTAGGTACTGAATTAGTGAGTGTTTAGTGGTTTAATGAATCATTTTGATGGAACATCTACAGACTTCAGTTTATCCCAAAAAACATGTTATTGAAACTCTGTTGATCCTACAAGGGAGAGAATATTTTTCTGGTTTCGCTCTTTCACAAGGACGTGACAGTGTAGGTGAGGGTCAGGTCGGGGTCTTGTATGTTCGGAGCAGGTCGGGATTCAACAGTTTGCTCACAGGGGCCTGAACTGAGGCTAACACTGTGCTCGCTAGGTCACCCTGCTTTACTTTGTTTTTTAGCGCACCTTTAGGCCACGACTACCACTGTGCACATGGCATAATAAAAACTGCTCATCTGCATTTGGCGTAGTCTGTGTATTTATTTATAATTTTATTGCTGATGCAGTGCGTTTTAAAGAAAATAATTGATGCATGGTGGTTCAAAGAGTTTTGGAGCAGCTACCAGCCCACATTCCCCACATTCAGCTTTCAACGTTGGCTTGGTCTTGAGTGATTGCTGAGTTCGGTAATGGCTTCACTCTTCGCGTTGTCCCTCGGCTTTGTTGCATCAACACTGCTTACCCTGTCTGTTAGAATAATGGCTCTTTCATGGGCTTGTTTGAGCCCTCATCGTCTAATCAGTTAAGCTCCAGCTCTCTGTCGCACCCTCTCCACCACTTTAATGCTGTCACTCTTTATTGTTGTATAATTGTGCCCACTAAGATATTGTGCCGTGTTTCTTTTGGCTCGGCAGTGATGTTTGTCAAAGATTCACCATGAACATTTGGCGTGAAGATGTAAATTATCTTTATGTAGGGTGGAGTTTTAATGGTGGTGTCAGTTTGTCAGTTGTAGTTTGGTACTGTTTTTTGTACTTTGTGCAGGGGCACAAAAGGGGCTACTGCTTATCAGTGTTAAGACTTGAGTCAGAGCTGAACAGGAATGCAGTCCCACTGATAGATTATAATTACATGTAGAAATTTATGTGGGGAGAACACAAAACCGTGATAATACCAAAAGATCCATTTGGAAGTTCTCCCATCTACTTTACGACTTTTACACCATTTGCCATCAGTTTACCTCACTGAGGTGTTAGTGGCAACTGTTTAGAAACTGTCTAGACTGAATGCTCTGTATATGCTGCCCACACACTCCTGCTACTACTATGACTACTACTACTGCTACAGCAGTGTGTCAGTTTCTAAGGAAACACTGAAATAAAGCATTGTAAATTGACATCATTACTCAGTTACTGGTTTGTTTGTTTTTTTTCCTTTATATGATGCCAAAGCACATAAACCACTGTCAAATATTTAAGTATATTTTAGTGTTCCAGAAATTCTACACTACTTGTGATAGTGCACTGTTTAACTTTTTATTAGTTTACCCCAAATGAGGCATTTTAATTAATCTCATCTCCCTGCTTTACCGTAAACTAGATCACATTTTATTTCACCTCCTTTTTCCGTATACCAGAGAACTTCTTGGATTTGCAACTAATGACTTAATGTCTGTGTTTGGTCTGTAAAAGATAAAAAAACTGAATTAAAACCCAGTCAAGATGGTCATTGCCCACAGAGATGTGTGCAAAATATACTATTAGACCGACTCTCAAATATTCAGTTTAGTGTACTGCAAGACAATGAAAAACAACAAATATCTCACAAAATTTTGCTTTTAGCTTTATTTTTTTTGCCAGAAATGAATGAATACCAATTCACTTTTACTTATATTAAAATGTTAATTCTGCTCTCCTGACTTTGACTATTGTTGTTACTGTTGTCTGTCTAGTATCAGCTGATGTTGCATGTCGATTGGATTAGATACTTGCCTAATTTTAACCAAGATCCTGACTAACTTAAAAGCTGTGTATATCAGCTGATGCTGCTGCTTACTTAGGTTTAATATTTTTCTGGGAATTTGTACTGAACTGAATAAGCAGCTCTGTCTCTGATATTACGGTGCGTGTTCACAGGGTTTGATCCGATCAGCTTAGGGTTTCATGCAGGCTGCAGAGTCTTTCATCATCGTCTGCACCGGACCTTTAGGCTTCTGCACACAGAGAGATCCACTATAGAGCTGTTGCACATTGTCCACTTTATACGTCAGCCAGACTGTTTGTTTTTCCTTATCGTCTGTTTTTAATGTTCCCATGAAAACCCTGCTATGGGACACTGAATGGCCGCAGCAATCTCTGGGTTTAACTGAGGTTGTCAAACATAAACTTACTTTATTAAAAGGCCAGGTGCTCTGCACTCCTTTCTGCAGTGTCTAAGGTGTTCCTTTCAACAAAATGATTATTAATGTCTCCTCTTATCCACAACAGAGGGACACAAATAGGTTTATGAGTCAGCAACGATGGAGGAAACACTTTTATTTTACATTTAATTATGTTCACAGATAATAAATCCATTTATATGAGGCTGTAATTGTGTCAGGATATAAATGACAGTTGCAGAAATCATTTTTTAAGTCACCGGTTTGTCAAGTTCTATTAAATTTGCATGTTTATAACAAAACAGTTATTGGACTTCGCCTCTCTCATGCCATGTACTTTTCCATAATTGGTCTTAAATTGTCCATTGTAATGATCGATGAGGGATGCTAAGATGACATGCAGTCATGCAGAACTGTTTGTGCCAGTACTGATTTATTGTAGCAGAGCTCATTGGTGAAATCATCATGGAAAGTCAGCTAATTTCCTGTGTTTATGTAACAAACACTTCTCAAAGTATTGGCTTTCCAGAGGTATAAATAGCAACAGTGTGTGCTCGTGTGAAAGTATATTGAATATTTGTTTTTGAACACAATATAAATCTCTGTGTGGTTTTACCCGCCCTTGTTTTATCCTCCTGGTCTACCCCCACACTTTAGTCACTTTAGTCCTGCTGACCCCTAGTGTTGTGCTAAACTACTACATCCCTGCATCCAGAAAATACTAACCACCATTTTGGCTGAATTCTTCCCTCTCTCAGTTACGCAGTCATTGCGTTTGGCTGTGCCAGCTGCCCAAAGATCACCTGTGGACGTGAGGGCTGTGGGACCGAGTTCTGCTACCACTGCAAACAGCTGTGGCACCCCAACCAGACGTGTGACACAGCGCGGCAACAAAGAGCCCAAACTTTCCGGCTGAGGAGTTTCAGGTCCTCCTCCCTCAGCTACAGCCAAGAGAGTGGAGCTGCAGGTAACATGAATATCTCACACATCACCTTTTTTTTTTTTTTTTTTTTTTTCTTTTAATCCACATCCTCCAGGATGGATTAACAGCATACAATACGCACTATTAATAATCAACAAAACGCTTTTCTTTGTCCGTCAACCTCCACAAGGTGACGACATCAAGCCATGCCCTCGCTGTGCTGCCTACATCATCAAGATGAATGACGGAAGCTGTAATCACATGACCTGCGCTGTCTGCGGCTGCGAGTTTTGCTGGCTCTGCATGAAGGAGATCTCTGACCTGCACTATTTAAGGTGAGACAAACTCACAGTAGAGAAAAAAAAACTGCTCATCTGCCCCCTGTAGTTAGTTGTGTGTCCTTTCAGCGGCGTTTTCTCTTTTGTAAAGATTTTTTTTTTTTTTGCATTTTGCCTTTTTATGTTTGAGCCAACAGTGTAGAGTGACAGGAAACGTGTGAAGAGAGCGGGGCTAGAAATGTCCACAGCCGGAATCTAACCTTAACCCCTAACAGTAAACTATCGGGGCACCCTTCCTTTCAGTGTTTTCATCTTACATTGAATTTCTGGTTTGTTTGAGTGTGAAAGTTCATTCTTGACCAAAACCAAGACCTAAGTTGTTGATGCCTCTTCTGTGCACTGATATTTGTTGATATTTACATTGATTTATAATCCTCTATAGACAAATTTCAGTTGTTTCATTTCATTTTTCTTTACACCAGTACTTTAGTTTTGCTTCACTCTTAGTTTTAGTGGTTACAGTAACTCTGCTAAACACGCTGTTTTCTTCTCAGTCCATCAGGCTGCACCTTCTGGGGGAAGAAGCCCTGGAGCAGAAAGAAGAAGATCCTCTGGCAGCTCGGCACGTTGGTGGGCGCGCCTGTGGGCATCGCCCTCGCCCTCATAGCCGGCATCGCCATCCCTGCGATGATCATCGGCATCCCGGTCTACGTGGGCAGGAAGGTGAGAGCTAACAGCTGAGGGAGCATGTGCAAGCATGCGTAATTTCTCGATTGCCAATAATGTGGTTACATGTTTTTTTTAAAGGTAATTAACTGTGATATTCCTCCTCAGATCCATAATCGCTACGAGGGCAAAGACATCTCCAAACACAAGAGGAACTTGGTAATAGCCGGTGGCGTGACACTATCTGTGATTGTGTCGCCTGTGGTCGCAGCAGTCACCGTTGGTGAGAAAGATGTTTTTTTTTTTTCTCTCTTCACTTTCTCTTCTTTGCCATCTGTTTCTCAACTACATTTGAATTATTTAAAAGGTTTTCCTTTGGTAGGTCACTCGTATGAAGTAAATATAAATGCATCATCTGAGATTTGGAGATTGGCCAAAAGCATTTGTCACAAGCCACTGAACAGTCTAAAAGATGGTTATGCTTGTTTGTTTTTTTTCAGTGTTTGGAAAGGATTATACTATACATTTGTTTATGTTTGCAGTTTACCACTGAATCTCAATGAAACTTCCACTGTGTAACATGTGTTTACATGTTATTATGCAGGCATCGGCGTCCCCATCATGCTGGCTTACGTCTATGGAGTTGTCCCGATCTCACTGTGCCGGAGCGGCGGCTGTGGAGTGTCTGCTGGCAACGGCAAAGGGGTGCGAATTGAGTTTGACGATGAAAATGACAACATAGGCAGTGGGGCGGCAGCCACAGGTGAGCTTCTCTGACTGACAACACAGGAAAAGCAATGCAGCTGATACTTACATGATCCCAGGAGTATAAAGAATATATGACAAGAAGCAGAAACTTTAGCTTTAACTTCACTTTATTGCTTATCACTTCACTCCAAGTGGAAATTTGCCTTGCAGTTAGGTGAAATAGAGAACACATCCTAAAAAATAAAATGCATCTTCTCTCCTGTAGTAAGAATATGTGAAACCTTTCATAAAGTCACAGTAGTCTGTCTTATGTGTCATTATTTCTGGCACAATTACCACAAAACCTGAATATTTAGAAAGGTTATAGTAGCTGTCTACTTGCACATTCATGCAACTCTACACACCCACATCTGTCGGTGCCTTTTGTGTGTATGTATAGATTATTCATAGCCTATGAAGTGCCAAAACAGTGGATGGGAGATGAGCGTTGGAGGCGTATGATGGCGTGAAATGACTGGCACGTCGTCACTGTCTTATTTTTATTTCCCTGTCGGCGTGTGTTTGTCACCGTCAAGCTGATGGTGGCGTGAGGTCAGGCTTGTCATTACTTTGCGAGAAGGCATTAAGGGAAGACGGATTGTATTTCTTACAGCTTCTGTCAACACTGCCAGTGGTAATTACAAATCCAGATGACAGCAGGGACCTTTCCAGGACCATAAGGTGTGAGACTTGATGACAAGTATTCACACCTAAGAATTCATCAACCTCTTATTCCTGGATGAATTTAAAGCCTATAAAAGTCAAAGTTATTGGTATATCTATTCAGAAGAATAAACTCAGCGACCCTAAGTTTATTTAACTTTGACTTTTGACCCTAATGTGCCTTTTGTTTGTATCGTCATGGCTCAATCTGTATTTCCCACTTCCTCCTTTTAACCTCTTGCTTTTCTTTTTTTTTTTTTTTTTTGGTCTCTCCAAGACAGAGTTTTTTTTTTTTTTTCAGTGGCGTGCCACCTTTTTCAGTCACAACCTTCTGTAAATTCATAAAATGACACTTCCCCTCTCCTCCTCAGACACAACCTCAGTGGCTGAGACTCGGCTCAACAATCCCAGCCTTGGAGACGGAGCAAGTGTTGGCGGCCTGACAGGCCTGAGCCTCAGTGTCAGCGGGAGCCACATGGAGCGCTGCGGCATGAGCTCCACTCAGCGGGACAACATGAGCGACAACGCAAGCACCACCGCCCTCGCTGGGACCAGCATCACTGGCAGCCTCTCCGGCAGCTGCTATAACAGGTAAAGGACTGGACCTGGATGATTGCTCGATCAATGACTAATTGAGATTTGACTTATTTTATATTTTATGTTTAATGTTATTTCAAGGATGGAAGTGCAGGCTGATGTCCAGAAGGAACGCTGCAGCCTGAGCGGAGAGTCAGCCACCGTCAGTCTGGGGACGATCAGTGACAATGCAAGCACAAAAGCCATGGCAGGATCAATCCTCAATGCATATATGCCTCTGGAAAGGTCAGAGCACGCTCATGTTGCTTTTTGCAGCAGCACATTTCAGACCCCTCATTTAATTTTAATTCCATGTCCCATTTTTCGTAGCACCTTTTGCCAGATGCCCTATGGTCAGATTGTTGAGGGAAGGTCATTTGTGTGTTTCTATGAGTTTTTACTGAACTGCATCTATTTTAAGAAGAAAATGATACAGAGGACAAATAAAAAAAATCTCTTCAGTCATGTGATTACTTGAGTTATTTCTGGAATTGTTTGTCCTGTTGTCAAAAGTGAATATACACGATAGATGCCAAAGATAGAAGTTTAAAAATATTTTCTTCTTTTACTGTTGTTAATTTTGAGTGTATTTTCTTTTGCAGAGACAACAGTCTGGAAGTTCAGGCAGATGTGGAGTCCAAACAGGAGAAGGTGAGACACTGCAGCGCCAGCAGCAGCCTGGATGAAGCCAGCTGTAGCAGCAGCGCCACCGGCCTGAAAGGAGCTACCAGCGGTACGTGTTCGTGCCCCTCCGCCTGCTGCTGTGCACAACACGACAACCACTGCCGCCCCTCGTCCCCCTGGTCTAAGGAACCCTCCACCTCAGGGGGCAAGAAGAGTAAAGGGAAGCTTTGGAAACGAGCCAGCAGTAGCAGCAGCAGTGGCAGAGGAGAAACAAAAATAAACGAGACGCGGGGAGATATAGATGCTCAGCTGCTGGAGCAGCGCAGCACCAACTCCTCCGAGTTTGATTCACCATCTCTGAGCGGCAGCCTGCCTTCGGTGGCTGACTCGCACTGTAGCCACTTCTCGTCGGAGCTCAGCTGCTCCGACCCTGAAACCTCACGACCAGCCCATCCACCCTGCTCCACCACAGTGGATACCCACCCTCATCACCCCACCTTCAGTGATGTCGCCATCGCACCCATGCCTGAGGTGGAGCACGACCGCCTGGAGCATTTTCCGCCTCAGAGTAGCCACACAGCCTTCACCCACAGACTGCTAACGTCATCTCCACCTGCCTCACCAAAAGAGGGAAGTAGCGGGACGTTTCTATACATCAGCGAGGAGAGCGGGGGCGACGTCGCAGGCACGGAGCCAGTGAGAGACGAGCAAACAAAAGAGACCACCAAAAACACTGCCGCACAGCCTGTAAGCCCGACAAGGAGGCGCTGTATACAGACGGATATCTAAAGTAACCGTTCTTTGGGTCAGTTAGCCTTATCACCTAATTTCACTCTCGAGTGGAGCCTCCTCTGTGCATCTTGGGAAGCTGGTGGTCAACTTTAAGGCTATAAGTTAAACTCTGATTATATTTTTATCTTCCGTGGAGGCGGGAATATTATGTGAATGTCCGCCTGTACAGTTACAGAGAGGGTCGAGGTTCGAAGTTGGGGAGAGGTTTGTGAATAAACAGGAGCACAGTAAAATCAGAGCGGATCAGTTTGTTCTGCTCTCCAGCAACAGAACAAGCAGACGTGTTGTTGTTGTGTCAGTGGGAGCAGCAAAGGACATAGCAGGTAGAGTTGAATGTATGTGGATGAGTGTAAAGAAGGTTATCAGGGCGGTGAGATAAATGAGAAGGCCCATCCAGATGTTATGATGGTCTGCTATATTTGATTTTCTGGAGGCAAACTCAAGGTAGTTCTTACCCTTTTTTTTTCTGATGCGTACGAAAAGCAGACCTGATAAAGCTGGATAGGAAGAAATAAAAATGTCTGATATTCTTTTCTATATTACGTTGAGCTGCTATTTTAAAGCCTAAACCTGTTTCCCTCATGACATCTGCAAAAATCTGGTTTTCTTTGGGGATGGATACGTCATCACTGTGGTCCACCGCCGTGCCACCAGTTTGCTCTGTGACTTCTTAAACAGGCATGAAAAGCACCACAGCTCAAAGGATTGTTGAATCTAAGAGGGACCAGTCCGTACAGTAGCAGATTTTATTTTTCCATAATCGTCTTTAAGAAAAATTACTATTGTTGCTTTTGTTTAAAATGTGACTCCTGTTTTTTTGTGCTTTTGTCTTTTGCTTATTTTTATTTTCCATTTTGGGAAAGTTGGTTTTAATGTTGAAGCCCAGTGTTGGGTCCAAACTTTTTAGTATAACCGGGCAGGAATGTTGTTGTGAATGACTCCAACTGTAGCCTTTCTTCCTCTTTAAATATTGTGGATTTAAGACGTTTTCCATCTTGCATTAAGTGAGTCTTCACAAGCCCCCATCTGCACTGGTTAAAATGATTTTTTTTTTTTTTTTTTAGTTAGACGTGGTTGCACATGTGCAAATGTAACTAAACTTTCACTGCAGTTCTTAATACATCACAGAATTACAACTGGTAAATCAAAGAAAGGGAATTTTAAGTCATTCCTCGTAAACAATTTTTAAATTTGAGATTGTAGCAGTTTTCACAGGGGCTTGATTTATTAAACAGTGACTAAAACTGGAAAGTCAGCCAAACAGCGTCATCGCAATAAGGAAAAGAAACTTTAGAATAACTGTTCAACAAGAGCAAAAGTGTCCAGTCAAGACACACATCAGCAAAAAGCTCTGATACCCTTAAAGGTCCAATGAGAAACTCTTCTTGCTTATTTGAGCACATATGTACATCTTTCATTTAATTTTCTGTAGTGAATGTATGATGTTGATTCTCCCTCAGTTATATTCAAATCAAAGTATAATTTTTGTTTTTTTTGAGAGCCTTGGGTGTATTTTAACTACAATGTGTTTTAAGTTTCTTAAATCCTTGAAAGTGCAAAATAATGCAAATAATTTTATATTTGTTGGACCCACAGTGCCTTTTGGGGGAAAGTCCTTTGTATAGTGTTTTTATTTTAATTTCTTCTCCTCATTCTGTCTTCAAATGATAAACATGAAAGTCATGAGAGAATTAATCATACATTTGCCTCATAAAATGCTTGAAACGCATGAAACCTGATGCTTAATACCACCCTAACACTGGCTGTCACACACGCTTGTTTAGCCTACCAAAGACTGCTCTCAGGTCACTTGACAGAGCTGTTAATGGAGCCAATGGCACAAATTTCTGAGCTGAGTTCAGTCCATAAGTTCGAAAAATGGCCCCTGTTCACCTGCGTTGTCTGTCAGCTCCTGTTGGCAACAAAAATCCTAATTTATCCAAAGCAATTAGCATTTTGAGCATCAGATGTCGTGTTCATTGGCTGTTGTGAATTTTCAGCCTGATCACAGATCACTGCTGGGACGTCGAGCTCAGCGTGAGTCATGTGGGAGCAAAGAGTCGGTTATCAGAGGAGCTGTGGTGTCGACTAAAAGAGTTTTAGTGCACCTCAGAAACCTCCAGCTGCAGGATATTTCCCACCATGTTTGTGTTCCTTCCTGTGAGTTTTATATTATTATTTGAAGACTTGTGCCAGGTCTATTTTCTAACTTGGTCAAAAGAAGCTTATGCTATTTGAAAAAGTATATATTCCCAAATTATTTGCTTTATAATGTGCATGTAAATGCATATCCTTACACAATAAAAATTCTCTATCAAGCTTCTTGTGTGTCTATTTTTACATAAAAATTATGATTTTCTTTTTATTTTCTTGATGGTTAAGTTTATATACCAAGAGACTGACATCCATTTTTACATTTTTTTTTTTTTGCTGCAGTGTTTTTGTTGATTGCTGCTGGCTTCACATCCAGTTTGCCCTGATAGTCACAGAAAGAAAGGCTCATTAAAGCATCCACGTAGCCATTTATTATTTACATTTGCAATCAAACTATTTACATACAGTACATGCTCTTTACATTCCACGAAGCAACACTTCCTCATATCAAGTGTTTTCATTTAGTTGAGATTTTTATGTTTTTATTTAGATGATACAAGGAAAAATAAAGGATAAAATAAGATTTGATAAACTGCATTAATACCTCAAGATTGTGGCACATTGTGCTATACAGAGATTTACATTTTATGTGTGTGTGTTTTAGGCCTAACGAGATATTTTAAAAGCATGTGAATGGGAGATTGAAAAGAAAGATATTTAAAGGCTCTGCACACAAACAGGAGTTTTCACTCACTTTGGTTAACTAGACTTCAAATTTGTTCCTCTGGAAAAAGGTAGCTCAGTCTGTGCACGTCCACACAGACAGAGGAGGAGCGCTAATTAGTCAAATTAAGTGAAAAATTATATGTGTGTGGGGCTCTAAAAATATGGATATAACCTTAAAATCCCATGGAGTGATTTAGTTTTTTTTAAACCAGTCTGACCAGATAGAAGGAGGGAAAAAAATCTAGTTGACCTTAATAGACCTTAGTTGACAATCTTCTACTAGACTACTAATAAGCTGCTAAATAATGAGTGACTGTGAGAACAAGCACGTAGAAGTTAACCTGCAGCATCCCAAATTATTGTTTGTTTAAGAGACTTCAACCAGTTGATAGAGTAGCCAGATGTCGAGCTGTATTAGTTCATCAAGCTGGGTTGGTTTGGATAATATCAGCTGTCACCCAGCAGATTCCTCTTGTAGTGTTCAAATATTAAGTATATTTGTTTTTCTTTCTGTTGAACGGAGGCTGTGAAAGGTTCTACAAACAGCGGAAATAAAAATGGGGTGAAAGCAAACATCCTTGCTCCGTTCCTTGTTGCAGCAGGAAGAGTTCCCAGTGTTGGAAAAAGTAATCAATACTGCAGACACACACTAACACAGTAGACGTGGTTACATTCAAGATTGAACCTGAGACTTAAGATGAGTCTTACAGTACGCGATTAAGGAGCCTGCAACACTAACTTCAGTAGCTGTAGTTAACAAAGACTTCAGCACTAATCTCAGGACTTTATTTGGGGATTTTCTAAACTTTTTTCAACATTAAATGATAGTTATAAGTAATAATTTACTTTGGAGGGTCTTTCGCTGTAGAAAAGACTTACTTACGTTGTTGGCTTATCTTTTAAATAAGTAACAGCTGTGATGATAATGCATGTAAACAATGACAAAAGTCTTTAAATAGATGAAACCTTTTCAAATGCCACATCTCTTGGATCAGTGCCTGTTGGTGCTTTTGTGAGCTTGGTGAACCACTTTAAAACCAAACACAACTTCTTCAAAACGAGTCAAAATAAAACTTTAAATCTTGGCGTGTTTCATCCTCACTGTGGTAGAAATCTCAATAAGGCACACATAATACACTCTCACGTCCCCCGTGTCTCTCCGTCTGTATATACAGTACATTACATCATAACGTGAATGATTTATAGTGCAAGCAGGTCATGAGTACTTTGACATGAGCCTTTGTTTTTGTTTTTTTTTTAATAAAGCTGCCTGATATGTAAGGTCGTGTACTCTGGAGTTAAGGTGAGGTTTGCACACGTCGCGTATGGTGCAGAGCTGAGGGAGAGCTGGTCGTCCAAGGAGGGCGTCCCGGGAGTCGGCATTAAGTCATTTCCATTTTTACAGGTCTTACTTACAGTTAATGGCTTTAAAAGTCCTTTTTACCTCCATGACTGCACAGTACGAGTCCACACCTGTTTCATTCCTCTGCCTCCGTAAAGCTCCACAGACAAACATCAAACCTGGAGGGAACAAACAAAAGTGTAATATGTTACAATATCAGTGTTTTTTGTATTTTTTGTATTGTTTGTATTTAGTGCTTGAACACATATGAATAATATTAGCTGATAAATAAATATGTGCTTTTAGCTATTTATCATTTTCTACAGAAATTTCACTCACATGCTAAATCCTCAAACTATATGTTTCTTGTACTTTATGGTTTTAAAAAATGGACACGTCAAAAGATAATGTTGGATCATCGAAATCATTATCTTAAAAGTTTCTTATTCATATCAACACAGTCAGGTGTTCAAATTTCAAACCAGTTTTGTTCCTTTAGTTAAGATCATAGAGTTACTTCTTAAAGAGATTTGCATGTGTGTGTGTGTGTGTATGTAAACAATCGTTCACCCTCGGCGTGTGTGCCGTGCTCTCCATCAGGCTCTGTCTCAACAGGCTCGTCACCACCTCCAGCTCCTGCTCGGCCTCCTGCACATTCGGGTCCAGCTGGAGGACTTCCTGCAGGTCGCTGCTGGCCGACAGGTAGTCCTACGTTTGGAGGTCAAACACAAATACAAATACATACATATGTATATTACCAATGAACTGATGAACAAACAGACCTAATCCAACTGTTTCTAAAGGTGTTTGTAGCACCTGTAGGCCCTTATAAGCCAGAGCGCGTCTGTAGAAGGCTTTCTTATTGCTTGGCTCCAGCTGCAGCGCAGAGTCACAGTCCTGTTTGGCCTCTTCAAAGCGATTCAGTTTCAGGAAGCAGATGGCTCTGCAGAAGAGCAGAAAACCGGATGGGGGGTGAGAGAAAAGCAGCAGGTCCTTCTCTGTTATTAAGGACCCTGCTACAGGTACCATTTATTTATTCAATTTATTACTTGTTATTATCCAAGAAGCATGTACAGTATCAAACATAAATGTTCAATGTAATTTTTCTTTATTTACAAGCAGATTGGAGCTTAAATAACTCCTAAAACCCTGAAACAAAAATACAACAAATTCAGATGAGACAGGTGATGAGATACCAATTTTTTTTATAGTCTACATCAGGCCAATCTCTGCAATCCATAACTTGGAGAGTTAAAGTGTCCATCGGTTTAGATTTCTGCTTCCTCATTAGATCGACTCCCTACTGAGCACAGCTGGAAAATCTGAAACCACGTTCAGACCTCAACTTCATGCATGCTCTCATGTTCAACTCATGTCCAGCAATCAGCCAATGATAATATCTGTTAGAAAGATTATATTTGATGTTACCACAATGAACAGATGTTAATGGGCCCGAGTTCACAGGCAGATGATCGTGTGGTGCCCTCTACTGTTTGTCCTATTATACTGTCCTTAAAGGAGCTCATCAGCCAATTTTAGAATCAGCTTTATGTTGCACACAAAGCTCAGGGACACTTTCTTACCCTATAAACAAGATAAAACATATAACTTCACTAAAATATAACATCTGGATTGATTTAACATTGGTTAGGAAAGATGGTAAAAGATGATGCAGATGCAGACTCACTGCTCAAAAGTGTCTCTAGAAAATTCATTTTAGCTCTAAAGTTTGGTTTACCTTTTTTAATATCTGCTTACTAAGTATCACTGGGTTTGGCAGCAACTTACTTATGATTTTCCTTGTCAGATGCGTAATAAAAAACCCTACATTTTACCTACAGGATAGTGTCGACCTGTGCCTCTGAAGCACACAGTGCTTATGTCAGAAGGGATTCAACATTATAGAAACTCAATGTTGCAAAGATCAAATAATTCTCTCTTCATGTACATGTAAGACACCGGGTTGCACGCTACGGTTGTTTCCTGCAGATGAATGTCGCTAAGTACATTCACTTGAGTATTTCTGTTTATACAACTTTAAACTTTATCACAGACGCAACTGTTATTTTCAGGTTACTATTTTTCAGACGTATCTCCAAATTTAGGGATTTTGAACTTTCTGATAAACTGAAGGATTGTTGAACAATTTAAAAACCTCACTGGATCAGCTGAGAAATGTAAAGCAGTGGGAAGCTTAAAAACTGTTCATGAAAACCTGGCTTTTTAGAGATACTCAGAGGACATAATGATGATCTTACAGACCATGATGCACTGCTGTAGAATAAACTACCCAACATTATATAAAGTAGGTCAAATGAGGTCAAACATCTACAGCAGTAAACTGCATCATACATATTAAAGCAGCAGTAATATTAATCCAGAAACAACAGATGTAAAGTAAATCACCGACAGGGACCACCGAGTACTTTTTATACTTTAAGTAAATTATAGATTATACTTTCATACTTTTATTAAGTGAGGTTTTGAATTAAGGATTTTTACTAGTGTGGTATTAATATTTTTACTGAAGTAAATGATCTGCTGGTTCTTTCACGTATACCTGTTTGTGTAGAGAGCACATTCGTCAGGTTTTAAGGTGAGACATTCACTGTACTTCTCCAGAGCCTCCTGGAAGTTGCCTTTCTTGACCAAATCATTGCCCCCCCTCTTCAGTAAAGTAAAGCGGGCCTCTTTTCTTCTGGCTGTTGACAAAAAAAATATACAATCAAGCAAAAATGAAACAGTGAAATAGGTGAAAGAAGAAGTCACGAGTACAATATTACCAAGAAAACAGCGTTTGAATGTGTCACATATGGCAGGGCAGACCGTGCTGAGTGTTGTTTGTCTTTTAAGAAGCTTTTCTCATCAGTTCAGCACACTGACTTTTTCTTGGGAGCGATCAATGAGTCCATCAGCCTGACAGCAGCAGTCTGAATGAAGCCAGCTTCTGCTTACTGAGCTCTCTGCTGTGCTGAGAAACTCACTTTATATCATGACTTGGTGGAACACACACACACACACACACACACACACAGACAGAGGCACTTTACCATAACTCATAGAGACATACACAGAGAGTTAAGAAAACTGACTCAACAAGGCCTGATATTCACATTTTCCCATGTGCATGTACATGTAGCCTCGGCCATTTTTCCTCTGGCTGAGAAGTCGGTCAACACTTCTGTAGCATGTGTTGCTTTGACAATGTAACACCTGTCTTCATTCAGATTTTTTTTTTCAAAGACTGCTTCATAGATAAGAAACAACAACAAATCAGTCACCTCTGAAGTGCACAAAAACTGTTTAATGTAACTCTAAAAACAAGAAATTTAATTAAAAAACCAACATAAGAACACCAGCTGTTAAATGAATATATTCATCCACTATAATAAAGCATATAGTATGAATAAACACTATATATTTCTTTTTATTGGTCATTAATCCATTTTTTCTTTTATTGAGACAAAAAACAGTCTTTTTTGCATCAGAAGAGTGAGAGAAGTTTTTTTTTTTGAATATCAACATCAGCAACAGCTCAACCACAGCGCAGTGCTAAATTATCTGTAGCTATTTAAAGCATTATTCTCTCTCATGTCAGCTGTACACACGAGAGTGAGACACAGCAGAGAAACTCAGGTCTTCCTTTGGTGTCATTTCAGAAACAGCAGATCGAGACGCATTTTAGAGTTCACAGGTGGAGAGAGATATGAATGTAACTGTGAGAGTCTCATTTGTGTGTCTTACTCACAACACAACATGTGACAATAACTTATTAGCCTGGTTCCAGACTGAATCCCTGCAATTTGTTGCTTTCAGTAAAGTGAAACAAATGGATAATCAGACTGCTGACTTTCCACTTTGTGATCAGAACTGCAGAAGCTGGTACTTTATCCTTTAAAACTGTAAAATCTGCTGTGACTAAACATGGGTTTACTAATAAATATGAGGCGTTAACCTCTGAAGTTGAACCACTTCCCATCTGTTTCCCCAGCAACAGCAGTGTGCTATTCTGAGTTACTTCTGTTCTGTGTATGTGCTATAGTCATTAAGAGTTTATATATGTATGCGTGTGTGTGTGTGTGTGTGTGTGTGAGTGAGTGTGTGTGTGTCTTTACAGGTCGGGTGCTTTATGTGAAAATCCGTGTAAGATTTAAATCCTGTGTATGGAAATTTTATGTTGTGCATTCAAATAACGCATTTCATTTGTTAGTGTGCATATGCATGTGTTTTTTTTATAGCGTACATTTACTACACTACATATATTTAAATCTATTTGAATATGATACATGTGCAGCCTTCTGGTCTGTGTGAGCAGGAGAAGCCTACAGGAAACCTGACCTGGATTGTTCCATTACAGCAGCACTACACTCTGTGTGGATCGCCTTCCCTGCTGCATTATTGATGATCCACCCAGACTCACTCACACACACACACACACACAGACACATACACACTCTCATACATCCCTCAGCAGGAGTGCCTCACTGACTGACTTTTGCAGCTGCTGCCTTACGATTCCACAATTTAAGGGTTGTATTTCAAATTTTACCACCCACAATTCATCTGGCCATATTTGAAAAGACAATACGCAACTTTGTCAGTAGGAAGAAAAATAACTAAGGTGGTGCATTTATTTTAAGCCAGAACAAGGGAATGTGTATCCTCATGTGTCAGTGTGCTTGTGAGTGGTTTAGGTGAAAAACTAGGATATTATATACCGTTTTTTTCATATATACAGAGGAAGAAGAAGAAGAGGAAATTATGTCACTGACCTTCTTCCTGTGCAGCCCTGGCAGCTCGGGCTTGGGCCACTTCGGCGCTGATTGGCTTGTCTCTGTGTTGCTGCTGGACAGACAGAGGGACAGCGGGGATCTCCGGAAGCTTCTCTCTCCACCCGGGTCCATCCTGCTCGATGAGCACCTTGGTGATCCTGAGCAGGAGGCACAGGGTTCAACTTACAGGATGAGCATGTAATGTAATGTCATTATATTAGCTGTGATGCCAAGAGGAGACTAAACCTTAGAAGAACAGGTGGCTGGTTGGTTTAATGCCAGTGTGAAAAGTGACCTCTGTTCACAGTGTAAGTCTGTGACAGGTCAGTCTGGATATCCCCTCACCAGAGTTTTTATTCTGCTCCAAAAATTATTTCATCATATTAACCTGCAAAATTCAGTCAGAGCCATCACAGACTAACAGCTTGATGTCAATTATCCTTTTTCAGTTTGACTCATTTTAGTAAGAAAGCAAAGGTGCTACGAAGAACAAAATTGATGACTCTGTGAAGTGAACCCAATTAAAGGTTTTTGCCTCCAATTTTTTAATCCAAGTCATGGACCTGTAGTTTGATTGATGTCCAACATCCAAAGACTAAGTTTAAAGTGTGCGTATTGTGTACATTTTCTGCTAAACTGCAAAACACTGTACCATGAAGATTACATTCTGTATTTATGAGTATGTATAATGGATTTGGGATTTGTTCCCTCTTTTCTTTCAACAATGAGGGAACGGGAACTCTCCATGGTGCTGAATGTGTTGTTTTCACCTGGGGCGGGTTGTTAAAAACCAGACCCCTGTGGGCTGCATTTTTCCAGCCCCACACTTTTCCTGCATCCAGCTGATTCAAATAGGAGCGAGGAAGTGAACTGAGCGTCTTCAGCGCCGCCTTGATAGCACATGAATAAAAAGCTCTTCAAACTTTGTTAAATGTGTATTATGCCAAGAAGCTTTTTGTTGGCATTTAAAATAACTGTTTCTTATGTTTGAACACAAATGTCATAAAATTAATTAATTTTTTTGATGAATGGGTGGAATGAGCAGATGCAGAAGTGAAGAAACACAGCACTTCTGAACAAACTTCAATCTTTAAATCTCCAGATTTCTTGTAGAAGTTTAAGAAGCCAAATCAAATAGTGACAGTTTCTTATGTTGGCTGTTTTCAGCTGACCTGTGGACGCTGTCGTGAGCTGACTGCACCCCCGTGTCTATCTGCAGGACAGTCTTATAATCCACGTAGGCCTTCCTGTAGCGCTCCAGTGACTCATAGGCCATAGCTCTGCGCAGCAAGGGCTTCAGGGAGTAGGGCTGCAGCTCCAAAGCCCTAAGAGGATCAAACACATGCAGACACAGAGGATCAAACTGTCTACACCTGCTCACCATGTCACAGGTTTGACTGGGCTGATCTGAGGCCCTCCATTCATAAACATGTGAGTGAGTATTTTCCTTAGACAGAGATTCCTGTTCCCACAAGTCACTTAGTGAGTTTATGTGGGTCAAACAAAGTAAAACTACAGCTATTATATAAAAAAAAACTTGATGGAAAAAGCAGACACAAAACCAAAAAGATAGAATGAACTTTTTAGTATTGATTCTCACACAAGTCTTCAGATTATTTCATTAGGCGTGTGAGAAACGACATGAACCCATGATTAACTACTAATGCAGTGATCCAGATTATGGCTGTCCAAGTGAAGTTTTCTGTGCACTGAACAGTTACTACCAGTTTAACGCAACCTCCTAAAAGCACATTTCTTGAAATATCAAAAATGTAACTTAACTGCAAAATGCAATGAGCAATCACAATGTTAATAGGGAACTCCACTGATGTCTGTTCACAGGCACTGGGAAGCAACACTGCGTATTAAGTCTCAGCATATTTTCTAAACATATATTACATAGTGTATTTTGGATAATATGATAAATCTGGTAAATTGCCTCAGGTGATGTCAGGATCATAGTCGGTTGACTCTGGTGATGTGGAAAGAAGTGAGCTTTCCTCATCTCCTCATCTGCTTGAGAGCGACATTAGCTTGTAATAGCATACCACACCTCATAACCACACCTTATCTCCAGTTGCTTTGGACCCAGTTGCTTTGGACCCAGAACCCTCTTGCTGTGACGCGACAGTGCTAACCACTACACCACAGTGCCACCCCCAGGTATTATCATTAATTGTAAATGTTTGTTTTTTAATATGGCCGTCAGGAGAATGAAGTCTTTTAGGATGCTATGTTCTCTTTTAAAAGGACACATGAATAAGCACAAAGAACACCTGCAAACGATCACACATGGGCCAGAAACAGTCATGCACAGAGCTGATACTTGTCCCATACTTGGTGCAGTCCTGTATGCAGTCTGTGCTGTTTCCATCCTTCAGATAACAAGCTGCTCTGTTGGAGTAGAGAATACACAGGTCCTCTGGACTGTCAATGCCTGCAGGGGAACAACCAAACAGAGACACTTCACTGAAAAGAATAAGCCTCGTCATGTTTGATCTTCTACATCTTTCGCTGTACTTTGTGGCCTTTGTCTAGAGAGGAAATGAGACGACAGAGGCAGCTCAATTTAAAGTGCAGACAGTCTGGAGATGCCGAGGGGATGAGTGGTAGACAGATAAATGAATGTGCTATCAGTCCCTCTGGTAGAGTCATTTTCTACTCTGTCCTTTCTCCTCTGGGCCTCCACTGCAGTTTCACGACCGTCAGCAGAGCATCAGTCATTACACGCTGCTTCAGTTCCCAAACACTGATGTCAACAGTGCTGATGCTCCTCTAAATTTACGAGTTACAATATCAAGAAGAGATGGCATAATCATAATAATAAAAACACTATTCTTAGTGCTCTCCTTTGAGAGTGTCTCTGTAAAGCCTGTCATGATATTAAGTCTGGCCTAATGATTTCAAGCCTGGCTTTAGTACAGCAGAAAAACCTTCCCCTCTTGCCAGCCACGAGAGTAAAAGTTGGCTGAGTGCTCTTTAAGGCGCAGCATGACATTCAATCTAACCTAAAAGCCCCACGCACGAGCACACGACTCCTGTCCACGGTCAGTGATGATGTCTCATGCCAGCACTCAATGCATTCACAAATCACCAGTGACGCCTTACGTCTCAGCTACAGTTTTTGAGTGTCAGACTGAAAAACTTGTGATTACCAGGTTATCAAAGCACACAGGTGACAGCTCTGAAAAGCGACGTGTGCTCATCCTAGTCCAGAATTATAATGCAGGGTGCTGATTTGATTAGAAATGTGCAGCATGAAAAGCATGAACATAATGCATTCAAAACTGATATGGGATACTGTGGACTGTGGAGCCAAATGGCACTCTGAGTCAACTTTTATCTGATACAAGATGCTAGAGGAGGCTGTCTGTCTGCATCTGCGCCACCGATCTGTTGTGGTTCCTACATTAGTGACTTGTTGGACATTTATCTAAGAGTGAAGAGTGAAGGGGATTTCAGAACAGCTATAAATAAAGTATAAGGTGCAGTCACATTAGCATTCAAGTTTTGACTGTTTGAGTCCTTACCACAGTTAAAATGATTTTCTTCATTTTTTTTGCAATAATCCCAAATATTTCACAGATTCCATCTCCTCAAATTGAAATCGAATTGAAACTGAATTTCTTTGGGTGTTGGACTGTTGGTCAGACAAAAGTCAGTATTTGATTCTGTCTGTGACTAATATGCACTGTGGGGCATATTATAACTATTTTCTGACCTTTCAAAGACCAAATAGACTAAGACTGAGAGAAAAATAAGTTCAGTAAGAGAAAATATTATTTTGAGTTTTAATTTACTTCATCACTATATTGACACTGGCAATGTTAACTCAGGTTATTCAAAGGTTTTTGTGGTATATTTTGTATATTTTAATACACAATTACTTTTACCAGACATGGCTGAGTGTAAAATATGTTAAATTTGTCCAAGCTACAGAGCTGTTTCTCCTTGAATTAACTACTGGTGAATTCTAATGAAAATACACAAACTGCTCATATCTTCCCCACCTGCTTCAGCACATCCATCAATGGCCTGTGTGTACTTCTCCAGGGCATCCCCAAACTGGCCATGTTTGAAGAGGTGGTTCCCTTCATTCTTGAGCCGAGCCAGGTGAGGAGGAAGGGCCCCAGCAGGGGCGTCCAGGAAACTTGTGTCCACTGCAGGGCTGCCCCGTTCCCCCTGTCCACCAGCAGGGCTGTTTTCCCTCTGAGTGCCATTGGCCACCCCCTTTTCTGGAGCTCTGGTAGTCTGGGGCTTTTCGCTGCCTCCACCCCGGCTTCTCACCCCGCTCCCTGCTGTGGCCTGATCCGGTCTGCCTCCCCCTCCTCCGCTGCCTGGGGGTTTCTCCTGTGCGTTCCCCATAGCTGCACTCCCTCTGCAGTGTGTTCAAACTCTTCCTCCCTCACTGCCTCTCCCTCTGGCAGAGCTGCAGCTACATCTGAGCCTGGCTGGGGATTTCTGTTGGACACGCCCCCTGGATGAGATATCAGATGTGACGTCACAGAGGGGGGAAGTGCCACAGCGATGCAGTGCTGCAGTAGGACAGCTCTGATGGGAGAGCCTCAGATTAGACTTCAGAGCACAGGGCTCGGTTGGCTGGACAGACAGAAACATTGGGGAAAAAATTAATGAACAAATGGCCACATACAAGGCACTTTAATACAGACTAAAAGACACAATATTAGTTAATTAACAGGAAAACAACCTATTACAATTTTGATAACATATGGTTTTATGCTCTTTTGTATGAGTCTAAATAATTTTGATCTTAAAGAAGCTTATTTTGTGTTTCACATTTCATCATAAACTGAATGCCTTTGCTCTGCAGATGTTTTGACATTATCACATTAGGAAAAGCACAGGTTGACATGTAAATAATACAATTAATGTTGGTGTTAGCTGAATTCCATTTAGCTGCCTTATTTTCATGGTCCTGGTGGTATGCTTACTGATTCACTGGCTGTACTGACCCATCAATGACAAAATTTGTATTTTCCTGCTGAGACGAGTCAAAATGTTTGCTGCAGAAATGGTCTATTATGGATATTTATAAGTGCTAGTGGGTGGATTTGTCATTAGTTATTTCCCCAATAATAAAAATAATCATTAAATGCATTCCTGTTTGTCACTTAAAGGAATAGTATAAAACTTTGGGAAATATACAGTTATATATGTAAAAAAAGAATACTATTTTACTAGTTTACAATACTTCTTTCATGTCTGTTTGGTAACTGTGTGGTTGGAGCCATCAGCCTGTTAGCTTTGCTTAGCAAGACTGGAAGCCTGACTGTGTTCAAAAGTAACAAAATCCTCTCACCAGCACTCCTAAAACATCATTTTGACTTGTCACAGCTGGAAAAGCACAGTTCGATTCAGTCAGATGGTCCACACGCACAATGGCAAGACCCTGAAACTGAATCAGCTAAAGGGAATGTGACAGCTTCAAACGGCAGCTGGCTGAGGCCCTATATTTACCACACAGACATGAGTGGTCTTCTCATATGAATTCTGAAGGAAACGCAAAGCAAAAAAAAAACACTTTTGTGTTCACTTTCCCCATATGTTTGCGTTCCTTCCTTGGATAATTTAAGGCAGTTCAGGGCTTTTTATCATTATTCAAACAAAGACAAAGAGACACTTATCTTATGGCAAAAAAACAAAAAAAAAACATAAAAAGTATTTTTTTTCTCCCACAAGAAAAATTACTAAATGAATGGAAGAGAATGTACAATGAAGAAATTGCCTTTTTAAACAACAAAATTCACCACAATTGATGTTCCTGTATTTAACTACACATTACCATGAAAATATCATAAAGAAAAACAAAAAACAGTGAAAACAGTCAGTCAGTGGAAATCATCTTTTTAATAAACCAAAACTTTTATCAATAACACAGCATTGTTTGTGTCAACATGAATGGGTTTTAAGTAAAATTCAGAAATATGAAGCGAGGCCTGGAGGTTTTTTATTTACATGGTCACAAAAATAGTAAACAACAATATTAATCAAAACTGCTGCTCTCCTCTTCTTCTTCTTCTTCTTCTTCATCGGGCATCAAAAACAACCACTGAAATCAGAGTCAAAGAAATGTACAGACATCAAAGTCCTTGAGCATATCTTCAGGTATAGTAGTCTTAGAACACATTTAATGTCCCTTTCCACTGCAACTAAAATTCACCTTCAATTATTATTATAGTTATGAATGTACCTCAAATATAAATACACACACGCATGCACACACATATTAAAGGATACATCTCTTTGTTCGCTTCTTGTACATAATCCTGTATCCGCACTCTCTGCATCGGATTGGATCGCGGGCCTTAATTTCATTTTCAGTGTGACATTCTGCAAATAAAAATAGAAAGACTATTACAGAAAATATCTCACATGGATAATAGAGCTATTAGAGCAAGGCGATAACCGATAAAACCGGAATGATGGCCAATATTGGCTTTTTCCAGATATACTGGTAGCGGTATGGTAGTGCTGATAAGTAAAAGAAATTGCAGTACATAAAGCAAAATTAGGGTTGAGGTTGTTTAGAAACAATTATTGAATTTTTTTAAACACCCAAATATAGATATCAGTGCAGCATATCAGGCTATAATAACTATGTAATTATTCTGTTTGAGCTGAAGTGTTGCATGGATTGGCTGGTTTCTGGAGGTTACTTTGAGTTGGGTTATTTACCTGAGCAAGTTCACACACATTAAAAGTAAAAAATATATGCTATGATGATATACAATATACATGACCTGCTATGATGATATACGTGTATTAATTTGACACGATATGACTAAAAATAATTGCAATATTCTGCTTTAAAGAAGTTCAGAAATAGCAGTGCTGTTTTGTTTGTGTGATAACTTTGATGGGCTAATCAGCAATATTTTAGTACTCACGGTAATGCTGTTAAATCAGTTAAATTATGTGTGTAATTACAAAACTACTACTGTTGTTTGTGTTTAATACTATTATAATACTTGTGTTTGTAGTATAATAGTACTAAACACAAAAACCAGAAGTAGTTTAATATATTATATATTTACAGTTGTAGGAGATGCGACAGCAGCAGAGCCTGAAGTTGCTCTGGTAGCTTCGTTAGCACAAAAAACTCTTTAGTATATTCCTACAGACATGAAGAAAATCTGCGATATAACTTCACCTCCACATATGTAGATCATAGGCTGCTGTTTGGGTGGTTGCAGATCTTTCTGTTGATCCATCTTTGTTTCTATTAAAGGCAGAAGAGGCGACACGATCACATCATTACAGCATGCTAACACAGAAACAGCGTGGTACATAACATAAACCACCACAGCTGCCAGGCTGTGGTGAACAACAAAGGTCTTTAATAAATAACAAAATGCAGTGTGACTACAGTAAATATGATTATACAAAAGGAATATATTAAAACAGGGCATCCTACCTTTTAAACACGCTAACTGTAGCCTGTTAAGTGTTTACCTCTTCATATCACACACTGCCGCCTTGCACATGCGCACAACGTTGTTGCACCACACAACAAAACGGTTGGTGATTGGTCAGAAGATCTGTCGTCACATTTGTCATAGTTTTCCTTTTTGTCAGATAAAACCACTGACTGTGTATAAATATTAATATAATTGTTATAAAGATATATTATTGTATTTTATAAATATTGTCGATAAAACTAAGAAATATTCATATAAAACGGATAGTTTTACGGACATTGACTATGATTGGCTGAGCCGCATTTGATGCAGTTATAAAATACTTAATAAAATCATACCTGTGACCGCATTATTTCAGTATTCAGTATTACACCAAACAAATAGTCTCAAAATGTGGTGAATTTTGTTTTTGAATTTGTTTTTAACCAGAAGAACTGGAAAGATTTAGAAACGTCTATCAAACAGACTATGTGGGCCGAGAAACGTCTCACTGTTTTTAAAACAGTCACTAAATCGGAGATAAATCAGGCTTTCTGTCAGATATGTGTTGCTGGAAAAAAAACAGGACTGCTGAGCCCACTGACTGTAGATAATATAATATTATATGTAATTGTTTTATATAAAGTTAATGTGTGAGCCTTACCTAACTATATCGCTTTGCGGGAGAATACTTATTTGTTATGGGTTTATTCTTTCTTGCTCTAAAGTCACCTTTTTATTTTTATATATGTTTTATTTAATGCAGTTGTTGATGCTTTTTGGCTTTCTATCGTTAGTTTTTGTGCTCCGGGCCAACAGGGGGCGCTGTTGGGAACTGTGTCCACAAACTGTCCCTCATTTGACGGAGACTCAGCTGGCCCTCCACTAGTTTTTGACAACAACGACTCTCCCGACAATGTTCACACCTTGACCAAATTCCCCTTAAACTGCCTCAACTTTAGATTAGCCCATTGCCTTTTTTATTCTTGGAAGTCATACATCATGGAGCCGACGGCGCCTAAAAGGTTTGTGAACATCTGGCCGGTTTCAAACACGTTTTAAAAGCTCCTAACAAGCTAAAAGGCTAACGGAGGCGGTAGCTAGTTGATGCTAACTCACATAGGTTTGTATCCCGGGTTTCTGCCAAACTTGATACTCATTAACTCGAGTTAAAGCTTTAAAACGACTATAAAACCTTTTGTTATAGCTCGTACTTTATCGTTGTAGGCTAACTGTGAATGTTAAATTCGCATGTGTCTTTTATAAAGCTTTTGATCTGCGTTTTTATTTGGACATGGAGTAGAAAATACACATTAATTAATTATTTGTGAATTGTCAATCTGAAAAACCTCACACCTCCCTGTAAAACAAATAAGTTTCCTTGTTAACCGTTTTACTGATCGGTGCCATGGTGATTCACGTGTTGTCTCACCGCTGGTTGCCTATCTTTAATGTGTTACAGTTATCTAAGAGAGAGATCATACTAGGGCTTATTTTCATTATAAATTAATCAGTTAGTTTGTTTGGTCCAGAAAATGGTGAAAAATGCCCAAGGTAACGCTTGTTTTGTCCACAACTCAAATCTATTCAGTTCACTATAATAGGTAACTAATGGGGAAGGAGGCCAAGATCAGATAATATTAACATTTTTTTCTTAATAAATTACTCAAAGTGATGAATTGATTCTTAATCAATATTTTTTACTTGGTTAATATTTTTTGTGTCTATGAGTACACCATTTCCAGCTTTTATTAAGTCATAATGCTCGGTGCTGGAAACCACTGTCATTTCAGATGTTCCTGTGGTGTGCTGCTTTATTTGGTTTCACTACTTGTTTTCAGTTACACTGTTATACTGAGGTCACAATTGATTTGTTCCATTTTTCTACAGCAAGCTGAAAAAGCTGAGTGAAGACAGTTTGACCAAACAACCAGAGGAAGTGTTTGATGTTCTTGAGAAACTTGGTGAAGGGTAAGTTGTTTCTGTCTGGAATAACCTCCTTTTCCAATTGTGTGCCATTGACTGAAAATATTACAACATCTTCAGACACGACAGTCTTTACTTTGGTTGAATAATGCACTAATTTGTTAATACTGTCATTTATAAAATGCGCTCTGGACATACAGTTTCTCTTGTGTGTGTGTTTAGTTCCTATGGCAGCGTGTTCAAAGCCATCCATAAGGAGTCGGGCCAAGTCGTGGCCATCAAGCAGGTTCCTGTGGAGTCTGATCTGCAGGAGATCATCAAGGAGATTTCCATTATGCAGCAGTGTGACAGGTTAGAAGAGAACACATAAATCCTCTCCTTAGATGTGATTAAAACGCTCTGACTGTTTGATTTCACGTAAGTGGAGCTGTTGGCTGCTGCAGCTCTCTGACGTCTTCAACTACGACAGTCTTTTCACTTCTGCTGCCAAACCAAACTTCTCATTTGATAACCACACTGTTCTGCTTTTCTTCTTAGCCCCTACGTTGTCAAGTACTATGGCAGCTACTTCAAGAACACAGACCTTTGGATTGTCATGGAGTACTGTGGAGCTGGCTCTGTCTCTGACATCATCAGGCTGCGCAACAAGACGGTGGGTGCTTACAGACAATTACTGTGTGTGTATGTTTCAGAAATTATTGAACTTTATATTTCTATGACATTTCACTCAGGGCTGATTTCTATATATATATCTACAGCCTAGACTGATGTAAGACTGATATTCATACTAAAAGTGCAGTGTTGCTGTTTGACCAAGACATTAACAAGAGATTCCTTTTTAATACATCATCATAATGATGACAAAACCTCGGTGCCCTGATGACTGTCCTGGCTTTCATACAGTTCCTTCTAAACTCTGTCTGTTGTCTGTGTCTTAACTAACGAAACTGTCAATTAGAATAAAATATACAGTTAGTGTCAAATCTGTTACACAGTCTGACTTCTTCTTTTACTCTCAGATCTGATTTTAACCGTGTGTGTTCTTTTTCCTCCTCACATTAGCTGACAGAGGACGAGATTGCCACTATCCTGAAGTCGACTCTGAAGGGTCTTGAGTACCTTCATTTCATGAGAAAAATTCATCGGGACATCAAGGCTGGAAACATCCTTCTAAACACTGAGGGACATGCCAAACTGGCAGACTTTGGAGTTGCCGGACAACTAACGGTTTGTAACAGTGACAGCAGAGTGAACATTATCATCAAGCTTCCACTTGGAATCTAGAATCTCTCACTAATTTTGAAAACTTTTGATTTTGATGAAACCACCATTGTTTTGTCCTTTTCTGTGCAGGACACGATGGCAAAGAGAAATACTGTAATTGGTACTCCGTTCTGGATGGCCCCAGAGGTGATCCAGGAGATTGGCTACAACTGTGTGGCTGACATCTGGTCCCTGGGCATCACGTCCATAGAGATGGCAGAGGGCAAACCTCCCTACGCTGATATCCATCCCATGAGAGTGAAGTGTAAACGTGGTTTGTTAACAAAGCGGGTACTAAAACCCCCCATAGCTTTGAAGGAGGCTTTGGTAGAAAGTTTGGATTTGATGTGCCTAAACTGCTGACATGCTTTTTTTTTTCTGTCCCTATCTCTTTTTGTTCCTCCAGGCTATCTTCATGATCCCAACCAACCCTCCTCCAACATTCAGGAAGCCGGAACTTTGGTCAGACGACTTCACAGACTTTGTCAAGAAGTGCCTGGTCAAGAATCCAGAGCAGAGAGCGACTGCCACCCAGCTCCTACAGGTTGGAGGAGGAAGGACTCACACGCACACATACACAGACATAAACTTTTAAAATGCTTGCCCGCAGTGAGAGAAAGTTGTTTAGGAATACTTTAATTACATGCAAGAGGTGAAGAAAATACCACGGATGCTCCCTTTGTGTTGACACTTGTATCGGAGAGCACTAAATATTACAACTCCCCTTTTTTTTTTGCTATTGTGAATCTCCAGCACCCATTTATCAGCCAGGCAAAGCCAGTTACAATCCTGAGAGACCTGATAACCGAGGCCATGGAGATGAAAGCCAAGAGGCAGCAGGAGCAGCAGAGGGAGCTGGAGGAGGAGGACGACAACTCTGTAAGCATGCTGAGACAACAATAAAGCTTCTGCTAAAGCGACCTGTAAATGTGACTTGACTTGACGGCTATATGTTGTGTGACCAAATGCTTTGTGTCGCCCAGGAGGAGGAGACGGAGGTGGACTCGCACACCATGGTGAAGTCAGGCTCGGAGGGTGCAGGAACCATGCGGGCCACCAGCACCATGAGTGACGGGGCGCAGACCATGATCGAACATGGCAGCACCATGCTCGAGTCAGACCTGGGCACCATGGTCATCAACAGCGATGATGATGAAGAGGAGGAGGAAGACCATGGATCCATGAGGAGTGAGCACTAACACAATGTTAATTCAGTTATGGGATAAAACCTCAAAAACAGAGTAGTAGTTAAGGAGTCTCCAAATGAATTCAGTTTTAGTAATGTTGGGGCTTTCTTGCTTCTCTTTATATTTATCAATCATACTTTATAATAATTAAAGTACTGTGATTGAAAACACAACCTTCTCCCTCCTCCACAGGGCACGCCACACCCCAGCAGCCGATACGTCCATCCTTCATGGACTATTTTGACAAGCAGGACTCCAACAAGGCAGCCCAGCAGCAGGAGAACTACAACCACAACCAGCCACAGGAGCAGCCCGGCTACCACATCCAGTCCAAGAACGTCTTCCCCGACAACTGGAAGGTGCCTCAGGATGGAGACTTTGACTTTGTGAGTAACATCTTCCACTGGCATGTGACAGCATGGCTCTTATAATGGGGTTATTCACAGTGGAAATGGTTGAAATGTGACCTAAGGGAATAGACACCAGTGTTTCAGTAGTTCAAAAATAGCAAAACAGAAGCAGTTCAGTTCAACAAGACACTAAACGTGACTCATGCCTTTTTCCCCCCATTGTTGTTTGTCTGTGTTTCTATCTGTGTGCTGCCACCCAGCTGAAGAACCTGGACTTTGAGGAGCTGCAGATGCGTCTGAGTGCCTTGGATCCCATGATGGAGCGGGAGATTGAGGAGCTCAGGCAGCGCTACACCGCCAAAAGGCAGCCCATCCTCGATGCTATGGATGCCAAGAAGAGACGGCAACAGAACTTCTGAGCGCTCCTCCCTTTCGCCTTTTCCCCTCCAGGCCTCGGTTTCCCAAAGCCACCATCACCACTAACGTTATATCGCATTGACTCAGAGGAACTAAGATGACCTTACTGTCTTTGTTGGAAACCCACTGCTGTTCTTGACTTGACTGACTGCTCACTGGCCTGTAACTGAAGTCAGATGCATCTTTTACTGGGCAAGATCTCTTTTGCCTCCTGAAATCTACATATGCCTCGTTTCCACACTATGTCTTGATGCTGTTCCTCCATTTTAGACCTTATATTTGGTTCTTATACTGTGGCCAAAGAGAGAACTCAGAGTTTGGCGATTATACGTCTGAAAGTCACAAAATGAATTTCCCCTTTTTTCCAAAAGAAATTATCCCTCGGGGAAATCACCATCAGCACAGAAGGAAGCTTATCCTTTGGCAGTAGCAGCAGCATAATCACAGTGGTCAGTGACAAGTAGTCTGTTTTTTTTTTCCTCAGACTTTCCACTTTCAGTGTAAATATAATATAGAGCCTAGTTTGGAAATACCTGCAACAAAAAGCTGTGGAGGCTTGTCCATGACCAAAGACAATCAAGATGATGATGATGAAGTTGAGAATGCCTTAAAATATTTGAAACCTGGTTTTCAAAATAAGCAATGTAATAAAACAACCAAGTCTTCAGATGGTTAAATCCATTCCCTCACTTGGAGAAGGAGTGGACTGCGGAAAGCTGCAAGAATGGACAGAAATGACAGAAACCACATGGATGGTGAGGAGGCTGTGCTGGTGGATCAGGAAATTCTAAACTCATTTCATTAGTCTTAAATCATTGATGTAATTTTGTTGTTTTTCAAGTATGATGTTCTGGGCTTCTGAAAACATCCAGCACGCTGTCTGTGTTGACAGTCTTCGTTCATCCCAGTGTCTCTTAACACACCTGTCCCACTTCAGTATCGCTCTCTGACCACACGCTTACGCAGCACCCATCTAGAATTTAAAGTCAGAGCTTCTACTTGACAAAACGATCCACCATATTCAAATTAAAACCAGAGTTGGCACCGACATTCATTCCTAAGTTTTAAAAACTTCTCCATACAAGCAATATCATTCCAAAATACTGTATGATATATATTTTTGTGTCCATTTAAAACCCTGTAAAATTAATTCAAGATAATTATGTTTCCTGTAATTGTTTCTCATTACGATTGATCAAACTCAGATTATAATATTTAAACCATCTTATGTGTAAAGCAGTGAAGAAGACAATAACAGCTCTGTGCTTAGTGAAGAAGGCCAAATTGCACAGCTTGTCATATAAACTGTTTTATGGCTGTTGTCCCAGAAAAAGTATCAGGTCGACTTAAAGGACTCAGGCGAGCGACTGATACTGTAAACTGGGAAAAACAGAGCCGCTGCATCAGCCACACGTTTCATATATGAATTTCAGACTTATTTTTAATAACGCATTAAGACTTTTTCATCATATTTCTCCGCAGCTTGTATCTGTCTTATATCTGCAATCCTGTGTGATTTAGCACTGCTTTCTGACAGTTTTCTGACACGTAGGTGTGATTAATGAAGGAATGAAGATATACTGTCAGTTCACGCCGTCTGCTTTGTTCATATTGGGGACTCATTTTTAACAGCTAAAAACTGTACACAAAATGGTTCAGTACGTTTATCCCTGTGGTTATCAGCTGTTATCAGATGCTCAGCTCAAATATTAATATCGGTATCGGCCTCAAAAATACAGTGGTAGTTGTTTATTTCACCAATTTGAATGTTTACGAACATATTCATATTTTTCATGAAGGAAACAAATTGCTCTGTTATAGATGTAGTTTAATTTTGACATTGATAATAGATATGTGCTTATAGCGACCCGTTGAATGAATTATGACTGTCTTTAAATACATGTACAGTATGTCTGCAGGTCGCTGTCACACATGAATGTTAATTTGCAGTCTTGACTGTGTGGTTCAGCCCATACTTGCTGCATATTTATGGATGATTTTAATAATACCGTAATCTTATAAATAGACCTGTTACACTCCTTCATCTGATGGATAATGTGGCCAAACTTCGATCGACACTATCTCCACTTTGGGACGATCATGTCTGTGTGTGTGTTTGCGTTTTATTTGTCACTGTTCTCCCACAAAAATCATTAACGTTCTTGCCATGAATTGTTTGCAGCTCACCGGCAACTTCCACACAAGCATTCACACTTTATTTATTAAATGTGTTTTTTTTTTTTTTGTGACACTGGTTTAAATACAGTAGCTGATCTTGGCTGTTAATATTTTTGCCCTCTGTCAAACACGTGGCTTGATTTCTGCGTGTTTTAGACTATGCATGTTTCTAATTCTGTTTGCTACTTAGTGGAATGCTGTTGTATTAACTGCGCAGGTAAGAGTACTGTTAATATGGAAGCTGGATTGTCTAGCTTTAACAAACTATTTGCTCTGTACAATTTTAAAAAACAAAAAAGAGACAGAAAGAAAGCCCCGTTTGAAATATGACATTGCGGAGAATCTGCCATAATATGTAAAGTTATCTGAAATCACTTTTTTGACATATAGCTATATGATTTATTCATTTATTTCTGCTATATAATGACTGGAGGGTGTAGAGTGGAATGTAAGCATTTATGTTTGAACCACTTAATTTATTATGTTTCTGTTTGTAATACTTTATAAAGTTTTGAAAATGTGCAAGAAATAATAAAAGTTACTTATAGTTAACCATGAGCGGGAGGAGTGCCTTCATCTTATCTGGGACTCCACAGAAGGAGGCCTGAGCTGGACTTTGCTGTGCTTAAAGAAACCAGCAGGACTGACACCTGTCGTACCGGAACTCTCTTAAACACGCGCCCCTCGTTTCCGCTCGCGTGCCGTTTTCCTCGGGAGGCTCCGCCAAAATAAAACGCGGCGCGCGCTCTTTGGCGGCCATTACGGTAAACTTGAAGCGCAGCAACTGTTTCCTCTTTTCCACAAGTTGTTGCACAATCACGCCCTCCTCACTCAGGCTGCGTGAAAGGAGGAAGAATAACCAACATGTCTGCGCTCAGCAGGAGGATCGTGAACACACCATCGGCCCCGGCTGCCATCGGGCCCTACAGGTGAGGAGGCTTCAAAAACAAGCATGAGCACTATTTATTTCTTTCTTTTTTTAACGTAGCGTGACACGTGGAGAGCAGAAGCTGCTGCGTGTGAGAGGTTTGAATGAATGGGACAGTGTAATGTTTGATCAGGGGCGGGTCTTAGTGTGCAGTGAACTCACCTGCTGGACATGACCCTGTAAAATAAAGAGCCAAAGGTGACCTTAAAGCAGAGCAGAGGAATCAGCAGCAGCAGGGTGGAAAGCTCTCACAGGCAGGACAGCAGAGTAGAAAATGGCAACTATTCGTCGACAGATCCCCTACACACCGAAAGCCCCAATCAGGCAGGGAATATACAGGTAAGGATTCATGGTGATACTCTCATCTGGACTTCAGACAGGACTGCAACTTTGGAAACTCAAACCAAAAAAAAAAATTAGAGGCAAGGTTTAAACTTGTAATTAATTGCTTAAACTTAACGGGATTGGTAAGAAATCCTGAAATAATCTTGCAGCAGCAAGGTTACCTGGATGTTTTCCTTCTTCTTTCAATCAGTCTGTGCAGAGGGGTGTTCCTGCTCTGACCAATCAGCTGTCAGTGGGCGGAGTCACTTGATTATGCGTGAATGAATGAATGACCTCTGATTTATGTGCTTTCAAAGAAAGATTCACTTCAACAAGGTCCTTCAGCCACTGTTATGTAATGCCTTTTACTCTTGCTTTCGTTCTGTCTAGTGGTAAAATGTTCTTCTATGTTCTTCTCTCCCATTTGTTTTAACATTTGACCTGATTATGTGACACAAGACTTTGCAGCACAAGTTCTTCATTGAAGCAGGCGGTGGCAGTGACAGACCTCAAGCTCACTCAAATATCTATTTTTTTTAAAAAGCCACCTTTATGAAGTAATTCGAATCTAAGACATAACAAAGTACATCTAGACACTGGATGTTCATTCATAAGTGAGCATAATTAGAGACCATAAACTGATTAATAAGAATAAAAAGCAGATCAAGATCATTTTATTTGTGTGTGTATTTATATGTGTCCGTCTTTCCTCTGTCTCATCCACAGCCAGTCAGTGGTTGTGGACAGAACGATGTACATTTCAGGTCAGCTGGGAATGGACGTGGCCTCTGGTCAGCTGGTGGATGGAGGCGTGCAGGCTCAGGCCAAACAGGTGAGGCTCACACGGACGGGTGATGATGATGATGATCGTGAGATAACAGATGACAGAACGCTCACAGTAACATCTTCTCATTGGGTGAAGGGCTGACAGAGTCACTGTGCTTCATTTTTGCATGTTTGAACTGGAACATTTTTATCAAAAGCATCATAAGTAATTTACACTTTCCACAGAGTAAATAATCCCCCAGTGGATTTAAGGCTTTTTGATGATATGGAGCAGCTCTTCTGATATCACCATGTTTCTTCAATATTTTGTTAATAGTTGAAACTCAGTGTTCAGTATGATGAGAGATGAGATGATCAAAGATAAACTAACCCCAGCCATAAATCTATAAAATATACTGCTCAAAAAAATAAAGGGAACACTTAAACAACACAATGTAACTCCAAGTCAATCACACTTCTGTGAAATCAAACTGTCCACTTAGGAAGCAACACTGATTGACAATCAATTTCACATGCTGTTGTGACCGCTACCTCTGCCTTTGTGCAAAGAGGAACAGGAGGAGCACTGCCAGAGCCCTGCAAAATGACCTCCAGCAGGCCACAAATGTGCATGTGTCTGCTCAAATGGTCAGAAACAGACTCCATGAGGGTGGTATGAGGGCCCGACGTCCACAGGTGGGGGTTGTGCTTACAGCCCAACACCGTGCAGGACGTTTGGCATTTGCCAGAGAACACCAAGATTGGCAAATAAATTCGCCACTGGCGCCCTGTGCTCTTCACAGATGAAAGCAGGTTCACACTGAGCACATGTGACAGACGTGACAGAGTCTGGAGACGCCGTGGAGAACGTTCTGCTGCCTGCAACATCCTCCAGCATGACCGGTTTGGCAGTGGGTCAGTAATGGTGTGGGGTGGCATTTCTTTGGGGGGCCGCACAGCCCTCCATGTGCTCGCCAGAGGTAGCCTGACTGCCATTAGGTACCGAGATGAGATCCTCAGACCCCTTGTGAGACCATATGCTGGTGCGGTTGGCCCTGGGTTCCTCCTAATGCAAGACAATGCTAGACCTCATGTGGCTGGAGTGTGTCAGCAGTTCCTGCAAGACGAAGGCATTGATGCTATGGACTGGCCCGCCCGTTCCCCAGACCTGAATCCAATTGAGCACATCTGGGACATCATGTCTCGCTCCATCCACCAACGCCAACGCCACGCAAATTGCACCACAGACTGTCCAAGGAGTTGTCGGACGCTTTAGTCCAGGTCTGGGAGGAGATCCCTCAGGAGACCATCCGCCACCTCATCAGGAGCATGCCCAGGCGTTGTAGGGAGGTCATACAGGCACGTGGAGGCCACACACACTACTGAGCCTCATTTTGACTTGTTTTAAGGACATTACATCAAAGTTGGATCAGCCTGTAGTGTGTTTTTCCACTTTAATTTTGAGTGTGACTCCAAATCCAGACCTCCATGGGTTAATAAATTTGATTTCCATTGATAATTTTTGTGTGATTTTGTTGTCAGCACATTCAACTATGTAAAGAACAAAGTATTTAATAAGAATTTTCATTCATTCAGATCTAGGATGTGTTATTTTAGTGTTCCCTTTATTTTTTTGAGCAGTGTAGATTGATAAAACTGAACTAAGCAGCAAAGACAATATCAATAATCTAACAGTGTTAAATCAAAATAAGTCTGTTTCTGAGTAGCTATTAAATCTAAAAATGTGAAGAACCCATATGAAGAAAACAAATGTTAAAGGTGAGATGAAGTATTGATCCACAGTGTATCACAGTGTCCTGCCTTCCTCTCATCCCTCAGGCTCTCATCAATATGGGGGAGATCCTTAAAGCTGCCGGCTGTGACTACACCAACGGTGAGATCTCAGCGATATTCAGTGACTCAGCTGCTCCTCACACCTTTTTACGTGATTTGGATGTGCACATGTAACAAACTCTTACTCTGGGTAAACTCTCTTGATTGCAGTGGTGAAGACGACCGTGCTGCTCGCTGATATAAATGACTTCAACAGCGTCAACGAGGTCTACAAAACATGTAAGGCTTTGACATTTATTTTCATACTCGATGCTTTAAATTATACATTAGAAAGAAGATTATAATAAAAAAAAAGTGATAGATAGGCATTGATAAAATGTTCTGTATGCTTTCCTCTATTATATTCTTCAAAATGTATAAAAGCAGCCACACAGGGGCAGCTTGTCCTCAAACAACCAAGGTGATTCACCTTATTGTATTCCTGTAACACAGTAATGATGTTTTCCCTACACAAACACCTGAGTCACTTTTTTTTTTTTTTTTTTTGAGTGACTGGCCTGTGAGGAGGATAAATCAGTGATTCCTCCTCCTCGCTTTCCTCCCTGTGCAGAGTGTGTTTGAAAGTGGGGTGATGATTAAGGAGACTTCTCTTTAAGTGGAGAAAGTTGATTCAAACCTGCATGTCAGGACATTTGTAGTACACTGAAGGGTCCTTGAGCAAGGTGCTCTCTCTTACGTTTCCTTTCTCTGTCTTTAAAAGAATGAATATTTTAATTTAAAAATATAGTTACAAATTGTTTTAAGCTGAACCTTTTTATTTCATATGCTAATGTTTATTATTCATATTAAATCCTGTCCCTGTTTTCCCATTTCTGTTTCATGATCACTTTAAGTTACAGACAGAGTTTACTTTAACTTGTTAATAGTGTTCCACCTAAAAATGAAATGAAATCCATCTTCACATTTTACTGCTGTAAAAGTCTATAATGATCCATAATGCACACTCCAGCATCCATACATGTGTTATTATGAAGGGATGCAGGGCCTCGGGTTTCACTGACGTCCCTGAGAAGATGAGCGCTGACAGGTGTAGCAGTCACCTGACAGACAGGCTCACTCAGCCTTCCTCTGCTGTATGAATACAGCCTCCTCTCGCAGGCTGCTCTGTCTGGGCATTTCCTCCTGGATCACAACAGACAGGTGTAATGCAAGCTGCGGCGCCCAGTGAGTTGTAAACGGACACCGCTGTGCAGGCTCAACTCAATGTAACTCAACCCTCCCAGCAAGCTTTGCTGCGCCCTCCTTCCCGACTCCACTCAACCCTAAACCACAGGCAGGGAACTTTCCCTGACCCTGATAATAGAAAGGAGAGGACATGTGTCCACTGGGATCCAAAATCGTGTGAATTTGGACTTACCACGCTGTTGGTTAGACTCTCACTGTGAAGGCAGTTTCAGCCAGAAGACAAAGCACTGTGTCACTGTGTGTGATAAATGTGATTATTGGGATTTGCATTTGGAGGTTTATCACTGTTATAAAGCCACCAGACACTTTGCACAACATATAAACATGTAATAACTGGTCTATGATGTACTGTAATGTATTTGTAGGCTGACATGTGTAGTGTATAATCATCAGTTTGTCAAAACTCCTCCTGTTGGCACCCACAACTAGAGACTGGTTCATCAACCAGTTCACAAATGTTAGAATTGTTGACAGATATTGTACATTAATAAAGACAGTAATATAGTATAGCAACAGTGCTTTAAACCATTTATAACATAATAATTGTATATACTGCTTATAAATGCTAAATATATAGAGGGGAGGGGGTGTAAGGAATAATAAGTGTTTATAAATTAACAGCTGGCTTTATTAATTTCAATAAATCAGTTATGGATTAATGCTTAAGTAATAAGCCGTTATTAAGGAAGAATTGCCAAGTTGTGTAAAATCAACTTAGCTTGTCTATACCCTCCACCTGCACAATTATCTTTATAAGAAAGTCTTTAATTCATCAAGGAGACTCCACGATGGACAGTTTGACCATTTAATGCTTGGAAAAAAGCTGTAGTAACTCAGGCTAAAATCTTTTTAATTAACAAGGAGATCTGATTGCGTATTAGAAACTGACCCTTTCAAAAATACTTATCTATGAGCATTAATAAATTATTATTATGATGGAAATGTTTCCTCTCCAGTTTTCACCAGTAACTTCCCTGCCAGAGCTGCTTACCAGGTCGCTGCTCTGCCCAGAGTGAGTACACACAAAACCTTCACACCAATATGAACTGCAGTGCCCTGTTGTACCTACAGCTCATTAATACACACGGTGGAGACTCATGGTGTGTGTTTGTCGATCCATGGTACCCACATTATCTCGTGCCCCACGTTTTTAATGTTTCTGCTTCCTTCTCTGCTATCTCTTCAGGGTGGACTGGTGGAAATTGAGGCGGTTGCTGTTCTCGGCCCTCTCTCGGACTCCTGACTAGCTGACCACATTGCAAACAAGCTGTAGTCTAACCATCAAGTGACCTTTATAGTTAAGTAGGGTGGAAGCGTTGCTGTTTCCAGGTGACACGTGAAAGATCTACTTTTTGTCCCGTATACTCAGATTTTAGCATAAATTAGTTTCTGTGGCTGATTGACGGTACTTCTAAACTACTTTCATTATTATACCACTTTTGATTAAGACTCTTAACAACAGAGCAGCACTTAATTCACCAGATTTGTGGCTAATGGTGATCTCACCCCAGTCTAATATTCCCTACTCAGTTTTTAGATTCAGGATCAAATCGACATTTCTCTTGACCATTGTTTCTGTTTAGTTCCAGAGAGATATCACATCCCATTTTAAAAGAGCAGCTCTCACTTACAATAAAATTGTGAAAAGTCTGAGTCCAGAATGGTTATTCATCTTAAAATGTCACATCCAGTATTTAAATTTATCCAGATGCATTAAGATACTAAAGAAATTATTAGATGCAGTTTTTAAAGTGATGTTTTAAATATTTTGATATTCGTAGCTTATTACAGATTTCAGGTCATCTTCCCAGAGAGAAACCATGACACATCAAAAACAAAAACACACACTCTCATTCATGCGCTTATATTAATGTTTAAAATCAGTTGGACAGTTCTCAAAGTATCAGCTCTTTCTTATTCGTTACAGACATGTTTGTAAAGTCAAAGTCTGCTACCTAAACAGAATATCATTTCATAATTCTAATATATTTTGGCTTTGGTTATAATTTTGTAGAAAAGCACAGAAAAGACTCTTAGATTCAAGTGAAAGACAAATATGATGTTTTAGAAAATCTGCTATTATAAATTTCTAGATGGATAATAAATAGAAATTTCAAGTTATTCTGACACCCTCAGGAAATGAACACACCTGTTAAGTGCTGTCTGTATCTCTATGTACACTTCACTAGCAGAAATTGCAGCCATCATGAAGGGAAAGAAGGCACAGTGATGACTGAGGAAACCCTGAATGAAAGTGGTTGTCACAGGGTCTGCATCTTGGCAACGAGGCACTGTCTTTCACACACGAACACACACCTGCACATACTTTCACTCATGCATACAGACAAGGTACGACACTTCCGACGAACTCGTCTGTGCAGCCATTCACGTTGCACTTCACTCACTGGGAGCTGAAAAAAAAAAAAAAGAAGAGGGGAATCATGTTAGGAATCAGTCGCTGTGGCCTCTGTTTTTTCTGTTTAGAGAGACAGACAGGAAGATTTGCATGTGAACAACAAACAAGATCACCAGTTCGGTTCACCATGGGAGTGTGATTTCTTTTGTGGTGCTACAAAATGGCATTTCTTTCCAATCATAATGCCCCAGTTGCACAAAAACATACTGTGGATGGCTGTCATAGGGACTATTTCTTTGGTGGAAAGTTCTTCTAATGGAAACCTACTCACAGCAAAGTCTGTGAATTTTTTCAATTCTGTGAACATCAGATATAATTTAATTAGCCTCCATTGTATTGATGTTGCAGCAGAAATCTTGGAATAATACCTCAAAATCTGGACAGATAAAACCAGAAACTAAAAACCTGTAATTTAGGTGAACTACCTCTAGTTCTAGTTGCTCAAGGACCCTCTAGCTAGTGCTGAAGACTGGAAATCTGGGTCAATAATAGCAAAAACATTGATTATTTATCTTGTGATACCCTCTAATCTGAAGGTGTGAGATTACATCAATGACAATGAGAAACACATTTAAAATCAGTCACACCAAACCCATCTCAACCCTGACCGCTGACACATCCAGCAGTGGACAAGCTGCCATGTCCGCTCTGTTAATGTGACACTCGATCCTCTCTCTCTCTCCACTGGCTGTGAAACAGAGGCAGGGAGGCTCAGTGGGCCCGACATCGTCCGTGACCAGTAGATGCCCTATATGTGTTGTGTTGGCATGCACTGGTTTCTCTGTGGACTCTGATAGCACCTTAATGAGAGCATGATAACAACAAAGTGTTGGCAACACACACACTCTGCATGCAGGCTGGTGGTCAAGCTTGAACTAAGGATGAGTCAAGTTGGACACCACTGGGGGTTGGGATCAAGGTGAAGACAAAGGAGTGTTGACTATTTTTTTTTACTGAATTCTGAAAATACTGAATGTTTTACTGGTAAATCATCTGAGATAATTTTAAGTGATCTATTTTAAATCAATTTAGCACTTAATCAATGTAAACAACATAAAAGTAGTAATACAACAGTGTGGAAATACTCCTAATTGGAAAAGTGGAAATCCTAATTACATAGAGGTACATAAGTATTCATCAAATGTACTTAAAGTATCAAAAATACTCCATATGTAGAATAGCCTATTTCCTAATGACATATTTATTATATCACTGGTTAAAATAGTTATGAATTAATGTGTAAGCATCACTTGTTATGCAGCTGGTAATGGTAAAACTAATTTAAACTCATTTATATACTTCTGAGTAGCTTAATTCATAATAATACATTATAATTTATAAGTTGATTTATAATTTGTATGAATAGTTAGAATCTACAAAGTAACTAGAAACTCAAATACATCTAGTGGAGGAAAAGTAGCATAAAATGGAAATACATAAGTAAAGTATCTGGACATTGTACTTAAGTACAGTACTTTCCACTGAGTAATGAAGCCTCACCCTATTGAAGGTAAAAGCAGACCACGACAATAAAAACAACATCTTTGAATTTGGCATTCATTCATTTAAGAATGCAAAGCGTGTTTGTCCCATGGCTGAAGTGCAGTGTTTGTACTGGCTCTGCTGCTGTCTCCATCTTTCTTTAATGGCCTGCCTTACAGTGGCAGGCAGCAGGCAGTGGCACTTTGCATGAGACAAAGAGGAAAATGAGGACCTTGACTTCATGGACCTGTCAGCTGCTTGTCATTTGCATCATGAGGCAATAAGTGAGGTGATCTGCTATCATATGAATGTAATGCTGCACTGTGTCACGAAACTCCCTGTAAAGCACTTCCATGTATAGATTATTAGAGTCGAGTGTGCTGAGATGTGCTGTCTCTCTGATGTGCTGGAATTTAGAGCCGGGATCGTTATGTTGCTCTTTGTAATTCAGCACATCCCCCTGATACCCGAAAGGTAACAGGCTCATTTTTTTTCCCCAGAGACAACAAATGCCATGTGCTTTAAAGTTCATCCAAGTTTTAACCTTACAGGTACCCTGACTATAATATGTGTTTAGTGTGTCCATGCCATCCCCTAATAACAGTGCTATAATGGCCTTCAACTACTTTTTTATGTGTTTTTTTAGTCTTTGCTGACAAGGTGCACAAATAACGAGCAACTTGCAAAAACATGAATCACAGCTGCAGCTATCTAAATTTCTTTTGCTATTTAAGCACAACTGTGATGTTGTATGTTTGTTTCTGAGCCCTTAACAACAGTTACAACTCAATAGACTGTGGTTAAAGATCAACAGACTGACCACACCACACTTCATACACATATACACTGCCAAGAGGAAGTTTTCTAAATACATTTTCTATTTTAATTATTTCCTCAAGACTGCAGCTAAATGAAACGACTCCTCCATGAGTCCAAACATGAATATAACTCCTGCAGCGTTGAGACAGATTCTTAAATACTTACTAAATCATTAAATATGTGACTTATAAACACATTCCTGTGGCAACCCCTGTGTGTGCATTAAAGGCCTGAGTCCTGCCTATGTGTTGTTGGATACCTGCCTGGTTACAGCCATTGTAGTGGGACTGTGGAGGGTCGAGGGAAAGACGGAAGGGACATAATGTACCTGGGCGCTGTGGCAGCCCATGTTGATTGGGCCACTGTGCAGGAGGGGACGCAGTGCTCAAGTTACTGCTGGTCAAAATCAAAATCAAATTTATTTATTTAAAGCCCAAAATCACAAACATCGTTTGCCTCTGAGGGCTTTACAATCTGTACAGTTGTGATACAGTTGTGATACCTCTGTCCTTAGACCCTCGAACTGAGTCAAAACAAAAAAAAAACTTTATGGGACCTGGGACAGACAGACGTGCAATAGATGCCACATGTACAGAGAACATCATCATCATCAGTATACTGAGTTCATGGGTTTAGTCCATGTGTGAAGGTATTGCAGGTCAATGGAAGCTGTTGTACATTTTGTCCCTAATAAGGCCCATCCCTCAACAGGACACATAAATATTGTTCTCTAACAGCTTTACATGAGCTGTGGCACAGATGTATGATGTAAAGAAATCTCAGTGTTTTATTCCTTGAACACAGAAGCAGTTGAAGTTCTAAAATGTTTTTGGATAATCTGAAATATTTCCCATTACATAAAACTGTGAGTCGATGAGGCACACACATAAATATGTCTTTATACACTGACACATGCGTGACACAAGTGTTCAGTCAGTGTAATAGATGTTAAAGGTTGTGTCAGGAGTGCATAGAAATGTACCATTTACATAGAGAATAAAGCTAATAATGAAAATGAAAACATGCTTAGACCCTTGAGGAAGAGGAACTGAAGGAAAGTGAAGCTGAGTGCAGCTCACATTCTACCGAGATAATGGGGAGTAGTAAAACAATGTATAAATATGCCTAAACTGTTTGTGAATTACTTTCTATTAATGGACAACTTTTTTTTACAAAGAAGCAAACAGTGCCTGACTCCAACCTACCTTGCTCAGGAGCTGCAGCTTCAGGCTCTGCGGAGCTCGCTGCTGTTTCTGCAGTGCTGTCTGCTGCTGCCAGAGCTTCTGCAGGCGGACTGGCTTCAGCAGGTGGGGCCTCCTCCCCTGCAGGTGCAGCTGCTGCTGTGCTTTCTGCAGATGTCACAGCCACAGCAGGTTCATCTGCAGGCTTAGCATCGCTGCCCTCAGCAGGTGTCTGGTCCGGAATAGTTTCACTATCCTCGGCTACTTTTCCATTCTCATTGGCCACCCCTGTCAGGGACACAAATGTTAACACCGCATGTGATCCAAACATCTAAAAAGATCATTTTAATGCATAAATTTAATATCCAAAATTTAAAACTAATTTAAATTTAAATTTAAAATTTACAGAGTTCATGAATGTTGTGTTCTCTTGACAATTTGATTGATGAATTTCAATAAAGACTCTCAAATAAATTGTTTAATATGTCACAGTATATCTGAATAAAAGTGCCTGAATTACATTTTATATTGTTGCCATTCACATTATTAAAATCGAGATAATTGAAACATTATCACTTTTATAAAGGACACAAGAAAATCTAATCTTGCAGTAACAATTAATCATGTAGGGCACGGGACCTTCATAACACAGTTGGGACACAGCATGACGGGTCAAAAGTCAAAGTTGTATTTGTTTATATCTGGGTCATCTATGCATCTATTGAGTTTCCCACTTCACAGGGTGGCCCTGTGGCCTAGGCAGTGACCACATCCACAATTAGAGTCACACCAGGTCCTTGGAGCACCTGTCTCTCTTTAGTTTCCTAAAATACTCCACAAAATACTTAAAGAAAAGCATTTTCACAGTTCACATCATAGCAACACAGGACAGTAGAAGCAACACACACACATACAAAAAAGAAAAACACAAGTCAGGTAAGAACGCACGACCTGAACATATTATTTAAATGTGAGACAGACTGGGACACCAATATTGTGCTCTTGGCTTTCCATTGTTTACTTCATGTTTACGTTGCCTACATGATGGCCACCAAGAGTTAACAAGTTATCAATAGGGGTGCCATGCAACACTGAAAAAAACTTGTTGTCCAACATTTCAGCACCTTTTGAAGTTCTGCAGACCTCATTTGAAGAATACTCAGTATGGATGTACAGTATCTGTGGCAAAAATGCTTTACATTTCGTATGATTGGAGGGGAATTGGAGGGAGATTGTTATGCAGGTAAAATGATCAATGATTTCCCCATCATCGAATGATTATACTCCAGGCTCTGACTCCTTTCATTTTCACCCAAATAAAAAAGAGCAAGATGGGTGTATGCCCTTCTCTGGAGACATTGAGTATACTCGATAAACTCTTCTTTCTTGAAATAACTGGGGAAAAAAAATCGTATGTGGCTACTTGCCACAGGTTATTGGGTAGGAAGTGAAAAATAGCATAGAGATTTCCACTGACACATAATTACGATTAATGATTATGTGGCTTGATTATGTTGTTGTTAATAAACAAATATTAACAGTCTGAGACTCTGCTCTATTTTTAGTTTGTCATGTATTAAGTGATAATGTGTCACTTCCTTGTAGATCTTTTTTTCCAATAGATTTGCATTGGATATTTGCATGGATCAGAGAAGTCTTGAATGTCGACCTTCAGTTTGTATAAATTCAATGTTTTTCCCAAAGTGGGACCATTTTGCATATGTGTCAATATATTGTCCTTTGAAAATAACTGTATTCTTTAAATGCTTCTTGTTAAATGTCCATAAGCCTGCCATTAGTTTCTGTATTATTACTTTAAATGAATGACATCCTTTTTTTAATCCAGGGTGCAACAAATAGCACCTGGAGAAGGAAATAAGGTGACATGCAAAAATAAGACACATCCTGACAAATTTCCATCTGACCTCTAAGACGATTATAACAGGAACACGCCACTGTTCAATGTCAGTCAGTTGACAAAAGAGCAACTTGCAAATCTGAAGCTTTGCCATCATCAGCTGACACCAACAATGAGATACTTTACTGAGAGGTCAGGGTCAATTACAGGGCAGGAGCTTAAATACAACTTTTTCAGCTCACCAAATCACTCTAATCCACTTCAGTATACTCCACAATATGCTACTTATGTGAGTATGGACGCATGTATCTCCATGCATTTTATTGCACTCATAGGCCTGTAATATCCCTTTAAGAATGGCATGGAGGGAATGAGAGCAAGACACATTTTCTCAGAGGAGGTCCCACTTAGTGAATCTTTAAACACCTTCTAACTTATTCTCTGACATCTGTCAAATAATGCTTAAACTGGCAGAACTCTAAACATAGTCACATTATTGTAAGCATACACAGCATAGATTAGGCGAAAAAAAACATTTGACAGCCTAAGAAGATAAATTACATTTGTCCTGCACATATTTATAAGTTCCTGCTCTTTCTTAATGCCTCTAAATGTGAACACAGGATCCAGTGTTGGTGTTTTAACAAGAAACGTGTGCTGCTTTGCACCACAGCCGGGCACATCTCTGGCCCACAACAACAAAGGAGTGTCCAAAGTGGCTTCTTCATTTCCTATTGAAACCGTAGACTGTCACCAAATCTGCTTTCATGCCACTGTCTCTCTCAGGGAGGACGGAGCCAGAAACCTCTGTTAAATAATCACAATAAACTTTCCCGTCCTGTCACTCGGAGCTCGGGCTCACTGAAACTAAAGACATCAGATAGTGTGCCCAGAGAAACACACACAAATGATGATTTGCATGTAGACTGGATCCTCCTTATCAGAGCAGTCTTCACTACAGTATAATTAAATGGATGATGAAACTCTATTTTGAGATGGAGCTGAACATATGATTACACCATTTCTACCAACATATTACAAGACTGTAGTATCTACAGATATAAAATAACAATTTAAGGTACATTGATTGTCTTCAATGATTATTTATAGGCATAAACTGAGTGGTAACATTAGATTAAAAAACATTTACAAATATGTCATCCATTAACATCTCTAAAGTGAAGCCAGGGACAGTGCTTGGTCAGTGCATTACTGCTTAAAAGTTTAAAGATAGACAATTTCATATTATGCAAAAATATACTATTGTTCATTTACAAGCAAATTCTGAAAGATCATCAATTAGGAAATTCATTATTATTTTGACAGCATTATATTCAGTTATACTAAATGCAATGGCTGCTACCAAGCTGCGCGCACAACACATACAGCCTATTATGTGTGGTTTTCTTCACACGTCATAAACATGTTGATGACATTACATACAAGTGCGGAGCTTGGCGCATCACCTGTTGTGCTGGCTCCGTTGCTCTCCTCGGGCTTAGCACTGGGTCGAGTCGTATCTACCGCAGAAGTTTGGGAACTGGTGGAGCATCCCATCCTGTCCTGTGCACATAGAGGACTGGGTGGTTAAGTTCAGAGTCAGGAGGTGAGGAGAGGCTGTGGCTGCACTGATGACGTCGTGCATAGATAGCGCCTCTGTAAATGGAGAGGACTTAAAGGTGTGGGCAGCGAATCCCTTGGAGGAGAGACAAAAAGACGCGCAGATTCCTTCAGTCCCGTGCGTAATTGCGCACCACGATTCCTCCTCCAAGAGAAGCGCTGGTTGTGCCGTGGCTCCGAGTCCCTGAACAGTCTGCCACGCAGGTGAAATGCGGGCTTTCCTTGTGTACTGTAACTTAGGCTGTTTCTATGAGGCTGGCGCAGGGACAAAAATACATTATTCAGTCAGTCAGCCTGCAGCGGACCTCCTCACGGGGCGGGGAAAGTGAACCAGGTAGAGCTTTCCTCGCCACACCAGCAACCAGCCCCCCTGTTAATGTGGCCCTGAGCAAACCTGTTAGTTAATCTACTGGAGCAGCGTGATGTGCATTAGACCTGTGACTAGATGAGTAACTAATGACCCATCTGCTCAGAAGCACTATAAAATTATTCCATTAGAAAAGTTGAAATGTGTAAAAATATTACCAGCAAATGTAAGTATTAAAAGTACTCATTGAGTATCAAAAGAGACCATTTTATTGCCTTTCAGTGTTTTATTGGGTTGGTGTTTATCATAAACTAATGTATTAAAGCAGACGTCTACTGTTGTAGCTGGTTCAGATTGAACTAGATTTGACTGCATGATTGTTCTTTTTGCTGTAGGTTATTGTTTTTTTTTCATGTAAGTAAGATTAGATAACCCTTTATAAGTTCCACAGAGGCGAAATTTGCATTGTTACAGCAGCAAGACACAGTGGGAATAATAATAGGAAAATATACGAAGCAGAACATAAAATAAAATAAAATAAAATATCAACATAAAAATAAATAATTACACCTGCACATGGTGCAGAGAGGTAATGTCTGGCAATATACATATAGATAAATAAATATATATCTTAAGGAATGTTACTTGTTGTTATAGGCATTTTAATTCACTTCTTTGTCGTCATGTGCACAACAGTTACAGAAGCAGTCCTTGGCAATGAAATTCTCAGGCTCCCTCCAAAAATGCTCCACAATATGTAAAAATAAATTACACAAGTAAAAGAAGAACACATAAAATAAGATAAATGAAAGTTCAATATATATGTCAAATATAGTGTAGAACATAACATACTAAAATAAAATAGAATATTAATAGAATAGTCCTGTGAAGGGCAGGTGAGCAGACATGAATAAACTCTAGTGTAATGAAGAGGTTGTGGACCAGATATTAGACAGTAGTATTATATGAGTTGCCTTGTGATGAAATGTATAAGTAAAATTGTGTGACTGTTTTCTTGTCATATATAAATATAAGTATATGTACACATACACACACTATACACACACTTTAGGCTCATGTAGTTAGTTTAGTTAAACATGTAGAAATTATAATTATACACATTATAATCAGTTTGTTTAAAGATCTACAAACACACCATGTTCATATAGTTCATATAGTTTGTTGATTTAAATGCATATAAACGTCATGTTCATGTAGTTCGTTGTTTTTACTACCTAAAACACATATGTTCTTGTAGTTTGTTTTCATAAATATCTATGAACATTTTTTTCTTTTTTTTTATTTAAAGATCTAAATGTTCATGTAGTTTGTTGATTCAAGGCTCTGTAACTATCAACATCCTGCGCAGTGCTCTAGTGCGCAGGTCCGCCGTCAGATAGCCGCGCGGTGCACGACGGGACTTCCTTTCTCTCCGAGGCCATATTGGAGTTAACTCACAGTAAGACGAGCTCCCACTTTTCTTTTTTAAAAACGACCCGGAGTTTGTCATTTAAACATTTTGTCGGTGTCCAGACCTTAACGAAAGTCTTCTCCTCCCCCTCCTCTCGCCCGCAGGTTGGCCGGTCCGGATAAACCGCAAAAATGGTGGCCGCGAAGAAGACGGTGAGTGACGGGGGCTCGGGCCGCTCTGCACGCGCTGCCCTACCGACAGCTTCACGTGGAGACGCGTCTCTGTCGCGGCCTGCTAACAGTTAGCCTGTTAGCTCCCCGAATAAACGTGTCGTTTGCACTAAATATGCAGTCTGTGGCGAATCAGTGCGGTTCTTATTATTAAAATAAACTTGTGTTCACTGTCCCTTTTTTTTATAGCCGTCCATCCATCTGCTTGTCCGTTTGTAGCTGGAGTACCATGAACCCGGCTGTGTAGCTAATGCTAATTTCCCAAATAGCCCATCAGTTACTCGTTAACAATTCCCTAAATGAACTTTAACAACATTTTATTCTTTGTCCTCCTGATAATGTTAATTGGTGTATCTGTTTGCCCCGTTACGTACTTTTGGTTTTAGAGAGCATAGCTGTGGATACGTGTTGAAAGATGTCCGTGCAGGCTGTGAGATGTCACTCACTTTTTCGTTTTTTCCTGTGTGTGTGTGTGTGTGTGTGTTTAGAAAAAGTCCATGGAGTCCATCAACTCCCGTCTCCAGCTGGTGATGAAGAGTGGCAAATATGTCCTGGGCTACAAACAGTCCCAGAAGATGATCCGTCAGGGAAAAGCCAAGCTGGTTATCCTGGCCAACAACTGCCCTGCTCTCAGGTATATGGAGATAATATATACATTCACACGAAGTTATTTGAGTTTGGTTTGTGTTTAACGACAGCACGCCCACTGATGAGGCTTAATAGTGCTGTTAAGTGATATTAACAAAGAGTGGTATCAATTACTGTGACAGGTCATCTGAGTAATCTAAATTATTTCAGTGAACATGCACAGCACATTCTAGGTAAACAAATTACTTACCCCCTTTCTGAAACATAAACAATGAATGTAATATTTATCAAGTACATATAATTACCACAGTATTTGTGTTAATATTGTAAATATTAACATGTAGATATTTAACTTAGTCTTAATCAATCATAACTTAAATAATTACCTCAATGTTTATACTATATACATTTAAATAATCAGAGTGCAGGTGCCCAACAGCAACAATGAACATCAGTTTAGAGAGATGAGGCATTTTATTTGAGGTCTCTTTTGAACTGATTTACATTTGTAGTTTGAGTAAGTTTTATGTATTAATGTGGTAATGTTTACCCACATTCTGTCTGAAAACATTCTATGTATGTTGCTGGGAAGTAAATAATTTCTTGCTTTGCACATTAGCCCATTTGTGCTGTCTCTAATTCAGTGTAAATGTTGTGAAGCACAACAGGGCTAAATGGCCGACTCTGTTCTAAATGATCTAGTTGCACACGTTTATGGGAATTTTTGTTGAAGCACAAATTATGCATTACAATAATTTAACGTTCCATACAATTAATAGACATCACACATCAAATTTAGCTCCTCTCTCCTTTTCAGATTTACTGTTTAACTGCTGCTTTGACTGACATTTGTCTTCTGTCTCTTTCCCGTCCAGGAAATCTGAGATTGAGTACTACGCCATGCTGGCCAAGACTGGTGTCCACCACTACAGTGGAAACAACATTGAGCTCGGCACAGCCTGCGGCAAATACTACAGGGTGTGCACACTGGCCATTATCGACCCTGGTGAGTTCCTGCCTTCATATTGGACACCATCCGCTGTATGATGCAGTTGATTCCCCAATTTTTATTTTATTTTTTTTTTTTTGCTACCACAAACATTGAGGTTGTTCCTTGGCCATTTGGAGCAAATTCAGATTTCATGATGGGAGTGGATCCATGCCAGAGTATTTGATGGACTAATGTTTCTGACAGAAGCTTGTGTCAGAAACTGTCTGGTAGCTAAATTGATGCAGAGATAATAGCTTGGGGGGGTGGTCCCAGTGAGTCTGTTTCACAGACCTGAACAGCAGCGAGAAGACCCCTCTAGTAACACAATTTTCAACCATAACACAATATTTCAATGAGTCGCAACAGAATATAAATTTGCATTTCTCTCCCATAGAAGTATTAATGTAATCAAGTACTAACAAACTGACATTCAACACCTAGCTACCTAGATAGAGGAAAATGAGTTGGAAACATCAGACATCTATTGTGTTAGTGTTTACAAAAATGAAATATTGATGTAGCTTTCAGTGTGGTCCTGCTTTGTGATGTAACAAAACCTGCAATAATATCCATGCATCTGTATCAGTATTGCAGAGCAACTAAACTTTGGGAGCACTGCTCACACTAATCTTAGTTAACTCCGATAGTATGTGGTGTTTTTTTTGCGAATTTTTGCACCTGTCGGACCTGCTAATGAAAGTGGTCTGATTCAGGACTAGTGATTCGCTAGATGAAAGCCACTCGGAGCACTTTGCTGAACTGCCAGTGCTTTCTGGACAGTTCATGAATGCTCCGTTGGTAACATTTACTCTCTTTATACTGTCTTAACTACCTTCATTTAATTGCGGGAGGTTTAAAAGCCTATTTCATGCAGGGGATATAATTGGGTGTCTTTTGTATTGTACATGTGGCAATTGTTATTCAGATCAACTGACTTTGTTTTTCCTTTTCAGGCGATTCTGACATCATCAGGAGCATGCCAGATCAGCAGCAGCCACCTCAGTAGAGCTGTCCCCCACCCCGTTGTTATAAATAAAATCGGCTTTAACGGTACACTGTGCTGTCCTGTGATTTCTGATCACTCACCACTGTGCCAATGTTATTCCTGCATGTGTCCACCAGAGAGCACCAGTGTGCTGTTTCTCAGATGAGGTTACTCCTCATTGGCATTTTGAAGGTCTGTGTCAGGGATTTCCTCTCCTCTCTGCAGAGCTGTTTACAATACGAAACAATCTGCAGAAAACGTCAGAGATACCTCAGGAGTTGATCTTTCTTTAGAGACTTGTGCAGCAAAGCATGACAACAGGATTATGTTTGTGTGTAAATGATGTCATCATCCAACTGACTGCTTATCACTGCTGATGTTGAAATTACACACCCGCTGATCTTGAAGTGTTTTTTGTCACTTACATAAACCTTGGAGATGACTGCCTGCTGTAATAGCTGAGGCCTGTTGACTGTAATCGAGTAAGGACACTCCCTTCAGAGGTATTAAAGGATTTAGAGGGTGATGGCCGCCTCTGTCACACACACCGTTTATGTCCTCCTTCTTGTAGGTGTCAATATACTTCCCGACGCCAAGAACAAAGTGGCTTTTTGTTTTTAGCCACCAACCAAAGAAAAAGGCTCTATAAAAAGTTCACATTTGAAGCCATCGTGCAGACTGACGTGACAGACAGCTGTGCCCCAGCCCATAATTACTTGTATCATTAAGCCATTGTACAGTTCAGCTGGTGAAACAAGGTTCGTCATCCTCTATTGGGCTTCTTTTTTCATGTGTGATATCATGGTGCAGACCCACATAATCACTGTCTGGAAAATGACTTGTAGCTGCACTTAGCTTTATTTATGTTTCTAGTTTAAAGTTAAGCTTCTAAGCCAAGATGACTTCCAGTAGAGGAAGTATCTCCTTCCAAATAATGGTTGCCGATCTATTTTTAAAAAAAGCAGTCTTCTTTAATGAGGGGGTTAAAACAGTGTAAAGATGACATTTTGTTTGTGTTCTAACACAAGGTTTGTTTCACAGTTCTGCAGCCGAAGTAAGACCGGATGAATCCACCACCAAGCTGTAATTCTGCACTTCTAACCGAAGAAGTAGCTTTACTTTCAAATCCTCGTGGAGCTGCGTCAAGCACGTTAATGTCACAACCACTACAGGTTGTGGGTTCACACCACGTGTGGATTGAAAAGCATGTCGGAGCTCCTGCCACCCCCAGTGACTTACATATTTAACTTTAGAGGGGGGCAGATAGAAAGAAATGTGATTTCATGCAGCTCTGCATTTCCAGAGAGGGCACAGCAATGCTACAAATGTGCTCTGCTGCTGATGGTGGGAGCTGAGTGCCTTGCTGAAGGGCAGTTTGGTAGCATAGGTGGATAAAGCTGATTAAGCCTTTCATCTGTAACTGCTGACATCAAACTGAGGCTGACGCAGGTGTTTTTGTGGCTCTAAGCAGTGGCCATCTGTACAGTGATACAGAATACCACACTAATACATAACACACGTTTTTAACCAAGGTGAACGCTGTGTTTTATTTCCACAAAAATAACTGAACAGCACGTGGCGCGGGTGGCTCAGTCGGTAGGGCCTAACCGCATTGGACCCCGGTCTGATTCCCGGCTGGAGTCCCTTTGCTGCATGTCTTCCCCCCTCTCTCTCCCTCCTTTTCTGTCCATCTTCAGCTGTCCTATCTAAAAATAATAACTTCCCCAAAAAAAAAAAAAATTAAATAAATAAACAAATTATAAACAAACAAATCTAATTAGATGTGCGAGGGTCATGTTAGAGGCGCTCCACAGATTTTACATATCAACATGAGTGTATGTTTGTCATGTTTAGTACTGCTCGCTCTGAAAAAAATGTTATCTTGAAAAATGCATCAGGTTGCTCTGGAGAAAATGTTTAACCCCAGTGATGTCATCAGGGTCATCTCAGTTTGGGTCATCCCAGCCTGAAAACCTGAATACCAGCAACAGCCAGATGCCATCTACAGTCACTCAAAGGTTCAGAAAGAACAGGCAAGATATGATATTATTCTGTAAGGGCCTCCCGTCAATTTCAAGATCCAGTGTCAGATTAATTTTTGGCATACATTTGAAACTGTGGCGGCGAGTCCACCCAGAGTCAGAGATATAAGCCGTCCAGCATCCATCCAGCGGTTTGGCCCACTTTTTCCACTCGCTGCTTCCCTAAGCCGTTTTCCTGATTCCCAATTAAATCGAATGAAATCATCCCAGATGATCTGTTCACGTGCAGCACATGCCCCTTGCACCAAATGAGGGCAAAGTTTGAATCAGAAATCCCAAACACAGGGCAGCAGATTTTTTTTTTCAAGATCACTTTGGTCAGTGGAGTTTTACACCCTTTTACAGAGCCTTTGGGAGCTGTAATACTAGGCAGTATCCCTAAAGTATTTGGAATCTTTATTCATTTCCTAGTAGATGTTGCATGGTGCATTTTTAACAGTCTGCTTCAGGGTAAAATGTTCATACTGGAGAATTTTAGAGGCCAGTTTGAACGTTATCCAGGTCATGCAAAGTATTTTGCAAAACCACCATTTGGCTCTTGTGACCTTTTGAACCTTTTTCACAAATATCTCCCCCCTTTTTTTGAAGCCTTTGTTATTGTACAACCCTCATTCTGCATCCAACAGGCATTTCCACAAGAAAAGAGACAGAATGTGACCCACTTGTGGGTTTTTTTTTTTTTTTCCACTGCCCTGATCCCAGTGGCAGAAAGTAGGTGAGCGTGTCTGTCTGGTAGCCTACTGTCAGATCCAAGGTAATGCCAGCGTCCATTTTGAGACAAGCGGGTAAATCCTCACTGACCTGCCAGCTTGTTCGTCCACACCGAGGGATGCTGAATTTTCTGCTCCCATATTCTGAGTGCTCATATTCTCAAAACTTTAGAGGTCAGATCCAGTAATGAAGTACTGACGGGGTATATGTGCAGAGAAGCTGCATCATTTGCATGGACTGCTTATTAAGTCTTTGGAATCAGAGAGAATGGGACTGATAAAAAAGAAAAGTCTAGATGAAAACTAAGGAAACTCAAACATTTGCAGTTACATGCTGATTTAGTTTCTTGGCATCTGACCGCTCCAGTCAGCCTTTCGGTGAGCCACTGTGCTCAATTTCAGCCTGTGATGCACTCAATTTTTGTTGAGTGGTGTTTCCCAAGATGCCAACTCCCCCTATCACAAGACACACACACCCTGTAATTTGAATAGGATGGGCATGCTGTTTGGTCAGCTCCAATAACCACATAGCTCCACAGGGGACCGGTCGAATCCCAGTTTTAATACAGTAGTTCACACTAACTAATGCCAAATATGACTCTGAATTATTTCACAGAAGATATTTTGATGTTGGAAAAGTGTAAATGATGTAATGAATGATGGCTGAATCCCATTTAGCTGCGTCGGTTGGGTCCTGGTATTGTGCATGCTGAAGCCATTGTTAATGTTATTAGTAAAACCCTTTTTAAATCAACTCCTTTTATTTTAGATGTAGAGTTTGTATTACTTGGTAGAAGGCCAATAAAATAGGAAGATAAAGTTTTTAATTCTGAAAAACAATATTGTTGTCTGCTCTCTCTATATTTTATTTGTGCCTGTTGTATCTTTGAGCTTACTTAAAATTTAGTTTATTACTTACATTTGTTTTCATGGCAAAATATTTGGACCATCCCACAAGTGATTAAAAAGACATCCCATCAGTTACACCATTATACGTGCTTCTATATCCTTTCAAAAACTTTTGTGAAAAGTCTAAAATAAATTGTAAATCAAAAAGAACTGATTATTCACTAAAATATGTCCTGATAAAGAACGTTTTTCCTCAGCCAACTTTCCTTCACAAACTGCTTTTTTAAATTTGTTTTATTTAAGATGATAATAAAAGCTCAAGTAGTTAAACCAAACAAAAGAAAGTATTGGGCTCGATGAATAAATCCAGCAGCAGACATCGACTGATTTAGCTTTTTATTATTCAGAATGAACATGAGCTCATGCAGATCCAACAAGAGGACGTGTATGATTGGGAAGCATATGATTAGAACCACTTGGTTACAGCATAGCGTGGTGAAGATGGAGCGAAACACAAACATGTCAGTTCTCAGTGAGCTCACACTGACTTTTAAAGTGCAATTTCATTTTCAGCTTTGTTGGATTTGCAAATGGTCATAATTCACATGGGGACAACGACGAATGGGGCCAACAAATGGCTACAACTACAGTATTAGTAATAAACGGAGCACTACTTCATGGGACATGTTTCCAGGTTGAAAGAGCTGTTGAATGCACTGTTGCATAGTCTGGTTGGTAAAGATGTAACTCTGATTTAATGTTTTTTTTCTGTTGATAGCAAACACTACTTAGGAATTACTGGAAAAAATGGGATTAGGCTTATCTAATACTGACTGTTCTATTATTATTTCTCAACTTATTGCCTAAACAGTTCCAGGCAAAAGACGAGCATCTCGCTTCTTAGCTTCATATATTGTATATTGGTTTTGTGCTACTATGCTAAGCTAAATCAATGCTTTAGATGCCCATCCATTGTTAATTTCAAAAAGGTCACAAGCACGGGAAATATCTCGACGTGATATCACTGCATGTGCAAAACAAATGTTACTACACGTAAAGGGCCTAGGAGTTACACTGTGACGTCACAGGCAGCGCACACACACATACACACATACATACATGTCTCTGCATATACAGCACTCTTTATAGGAAAATGTCCTCAGTCCAGCTAAGTTAGCTCAACTAAATAGATCAAATTACACACCATGCCCCATGTAAAAAAACAAAAACAAAAAACAATAAAGACACACAAAAAGACAGACGTCTTAACAGAAACATTTGCACACACCAATGTTTACACATTTTACATGTTACAGTGTGTGTATTGCCTTTTTGGATGTGAATCTGCAGTGCTGAGAAAGTGAAAAAAACACATTTACGATTGCAATAAGTGCTTCACTGGATCGTCGCATCAACACCAGTCTTTTAACTTTTCAGAGACGGGGAAATGGACTGGAAGGCAATCTGGGTCGTCGTGATAGAAATCAACAGTTTTTCACGGGCAGTCAATAGAGTACAGGTTTACAGACAGCGTGTGACATTGATACAAAAGGAAGACGTAGCTGTTGTTGGTCAGGGAGCCTTTTTTTCCCAATACGATTTCCTGCAGAAACAAGCAGTTACACAGATGATATTTTATCACAGCAGGACAGCCTTCCACAACTCGTTTCTTTTTCTCACCGTTTTTTCGCTGTTATACAAAAAAAGTCATACAAAAATACCTCGACATTACATTCAATGAAGGAATTTTGTCAATTTCTGAAAAAAGTGCTCTTGCATAACTGATCGCGTGTCGCTTTTCCTTCTCACTCTCTCTGTCACTATCTCTCTTCAGGTAGTTTGTTTCTAGACAAAGACCAAGAGGGAGATTCACAGTATTGGGGGTTAACAGTTGGTGGCCAGACCGGTGCACGTTTCACTCAAAGAAAAGTGCAAATTAAGTTTGGGGGACAGAGTGTTCAGGGCGTGCAAGAGTTTAGACGCTGCCAGCGGGGGGACAGCGGCTGCCAAGAGGGAGGGCTGATGGTGGTGGTGATGGGAGCAGAAGTTGCTGAGATACTGTCCTTGTAGGAGGACAGAGGAGACGAGAGGAGGAGGAAAGTACATCACGACAACCAAGGGTGGTGCTGGAAGGGGAGGGGAGGGGAAAGTCGATGGCGATGCTGGCTCAGGGTCGGCCTAATCTAATCTAAGGGTGGCAGGAATCCAGGCTGAAACCGGCCTCTAAGACATTGTTTGGTCTTGTTTTTCAACATGTTCCAGCCGGCATTGGGGTCCTACTGTTGGAGGGAGATGTAGTAGGTGTTGGGGGTGCTTGGGGTATAGGATCCAGCAGCGAGGACGTTTCTCATGCCTCCATATACTGGGGAGGGGGCTCCTTCAGTGGTATGGCGATGGCCTCCTCGTACGGTGGCAGCAGAACCTGAAATGCAAAGAAAAAACAAAATATGCCTCAAGTGAATCTTGAAAAAGCGTTACAATATTGTGATGTCCTGATGTTTAGCTTTATAAGACACATGGAGTTCAGTGGTTGAACATATTTTCTGTTCACTAGGTTTTTCAGCATCTCATGGTGTTCTTTAGCAAACACAACTGAGCCCGCTCCGTTTGCTGAGGACGCCTGTGAGGTATTGCTGAAAACATCAAAAAAAGCTAATGAGTGAGTGAGCTCAGATTTTATTGTTAGACAAACTGTTTGACAAAGACCAGGAATAAACTTCCAAGCTTAAACTCATATTTTATTTTACAATACTTCGTATTTCAACTTCAGCACTTAAGTGAAACTATATACCTTCTGAAAGAAGAATATTCTTCAATATATTCTTCAATATTCTTATCTTACAAATTAAAAGTTGAATTAAAGAGCAATAAAATGCACCACTCAACAATTCAATACACTTGGCTGATGTACCCTTGCTTTGTCTGGTATAACCATGACTTATGGCTTCAATTTTCAACTTCAGGTAGAAATGACTGACATTACACTGACTTGATATTTTATACATTTTAGTTATCATTATAATTCTTCTGCAATTGTCACTTGTGGCCACAGAGGCTGCTGTTAAGCAAAAGTTGCATTGTCTCACTATAATCTGTGTCTGAAATAAGTGCCACGTTTAGTGAATCACTCCTCCCTATATAATAAACACAGTAGTTTACTCTGTAGTGAGCAGCATATGACAGTTTGAACACTTTAAAATTAAATTTAAAATTATTATTTTCTGTCATCAGTGACAGGCACAGAGCGACACTGCTGCTATTTCCCATAAAAAAATCAATGTATTGTGGAACAGTTATCAGAAAGTAGCGTTAGTGTCAGGTCACTACTTTTGTCATTTAATGGGTAATTTTTAAGGTTATACTGCAGAGATATACACATTAGCAGATCAAGACACAGATCAAGTGGTGGACAGTTTCTGTCATCTCACATCCAAAGTTATTTCAGACAGAGTAACTCTTGCATGTTTCTTTTTTCCGCCCCTTTAGAAGGCATTACTTGCTGCAAGGAAAATATCCACACACGCACACATCCCTGAGATTTAGAGGCCAGATCGCCTTCTTTCCATCTGAGGTCTTTCTCTGTAAATGGTGTTATAAAACCAGCGCTGCTGCTAATTCAGTGAGAGAGAGAGAGAGAGGAGAGAGAGAATATGCTCAGAGGGGATGGAATTGTGAAACAGCCAGGGAGGCCCGGCAAACACATCACAGGGAGGATTTGAAATGAAGCGGACAAGCAGACAATTATGTAACATGTCCAGAAGAGAGGGGGACGGACAGAGATATATTGAGGGAGGGAGGAGGGAGCGAGAGAGAGAGAGAGAGAGAGAGAGAGAGAGAGACGACCCTCGTGCATTTTAATGGCATTTATATAAAAGCACGGCAGATAAGCAGCTGAGTACTTGATGTCCGAGGCAGTAAAAAGCCATTTAGACACACTGCTGGCTTTTTATTAGCAAAAATAGATGGAGAGCTCTATTTATTCACCTCTGTGTGCAGAGAGAGCGATAAAATCATGTCGTCATCATTCAGGCTTTTAACCTGTGTAAACCGTGTGGCACAGATATTAGTTGCGTTTGCGTACTTTGTTTCCTGATTCTTCCCTAAATTAAAATTCATGCTGTGGCCTTCACTTTGACCCAGTTGCCTTTATCGTATACACGCATGTCCTCTTTCAATTAGCTTAGTGATATTATTAGTATTTTATCAACATATGTGATTTCATTTTTAATTTTTATATAATAAAATGAAGGCTTTTATTGCTACTAATTTAATATACTAATTTACTATAATATAAAATACAAATATTTCACTGTGCTGTGTAATTTTAAGGCTGATATTTACTAAGTTGAAAGTATATATTAACAAAAACTGTTTTTTTAAAAACATTTCTTATTTTCCATCATATCCTTAGTGGACAGTGACAGTAACGGACACACATTCAAAATTTGCTGAAAGGCCATCCAACACACAATGTAATATCAGACCCTACAGTATTAGCTCCTGCAGGTAGAGTCTACTTCGCGAGGTTAAAAAAACATTAACAGTGTGAACCGGGGCCGCCAACAGCAAGGGCAAAATGACAGACAGATGAAGTGCTACATATTGAGACAGATTAACGTCTTATGTATCAGCGTGGAGGATTACAGACAGACAGACAAATGGAAACCATGACTACGCTAAAGCCTCTCAGAAACCCCGAGTCAACACAGAGGAGGACGACACCCGGCTCTGCACAGCCAGCCAATCATGCCTCGGGATGACCTAAAGCACCTACTGTACTGCTACTCACAGCACCAATGTCACTTCACTGACTGTCACAGACAGTAAAGAGACAAACTGCACAGCGACAACACTGACGACCTGACGCTATCGACATTTACACTGTTTACGCTATTCTACTGGTGTCTACGACACACTGTTAATTATCAATTAGGGTTTCTACAAACTCCTATAATTTACCTCACAGCTCTGTTCTGTTCTTCTCTTGTTTGACTTAATATCAAAAACAACTTTCTAATTTTCATGTCATTGCTAATTTGGCAATAATTAATTAATGGTTAAAATACTACACGTAGCATTGTCACGTGTGCATGTATGTAGAGACTGTGACTGGATGCTACTCTATGACATCACAGGTTATTGATTTTACAGCATGATCTCACTAACCTGAACCTCATGGGAATGGAAAAGTTATTTGGCATGTGAAATGATATGCTGACCACAAAATAAAGAGGCAAAGGATAAAATACTTTCCAAATATAATGTTTTGAATTTCATTTTGAAAGTTACATTTTTACGATATACAGCATATAAATAAAGACATTTAAACAGATTACAAGTTATACATGAGTACTTTTTCTTTCTTATACTGAAACAGTCATTAAAATGTTATTAAATTGTGTGTGGGGTTGTACTTTTCCTTCTTGGTAATGTAACATCTATGGCTACAGAAAACAGCCCAGTTCATGAGATATTTCCCACACTGAACAGAAAATCGATCCTTTATTCCTGCTTTACATACGATTCATTTAACTTTCAATTCTGAGGTTGAGGTTAGTGATGACTAGTTTGTTTTAAAAATTAAATATTGTATTATACTGCTGCTCTAAGCACAATTCAAGCTACGTAATCGTATTGATGTACATTACAACATTAATGCCTACAATCCTTACCTTGTGCATTTAGAGGTATCAACTCATTGCACTGCAATAACATAAAAAATCAAATGTAGTCTATATTTTGGTGTAGATCAACAGAACCTCACAGATGTTGAACTTTCGACAAACTATATTTAAGTTAAAGTGCAAAGCATGGTCATGAAAATAACTTTTGCAAAGCCTTTATCAGAATTATCTTCACCTTACATAAGGCAAGCTTGTAAGCCAAAAAAAAAAATCAATGCTGCGCAAATGCAATTATATGATGATCTGAGTGAGAGGGATTTTCTGTGTGTCCTTGAGGTTGGACGTGAGGACTCACCGTGGTGTCGTTGGTGGTGACATAAACCAGGACCTCCGTGGTGCCCCTGCCGCTCACGTATCTGTAGCAGTTCCACACGCAGCCAATCAGGTAGGCCTGTCACCAGGAGGTGAAAACAGAGAAGACACAGTGACCTTTAGCAGTCAATGTCAATGTCCCCACTTTTCATTAGTACAGATGCTTGCTATGATCTCATCTGCTCATCAAGGTTAGGAATAATGATGGCACAGATGCATCATACTGCTACTTGATACAGGCTGCCACATGTCAGCTACGGGACAGATCAGGACACACTGCGATTCATTTCAGTTGTACAAATATAAGACACTTTCAGGTGTGGACATTTTCCCCAACAGCGTCACCCCTCTTGGTCTTCTGCCACCATTTTAGCCAAGGCAACTCATCAGGAATCTCCAGCCCCCAGTAAGGCCGTGGTGGCACTGGGGTTTAGGTTCGTCTGACTTGGCAGAAGAACAGGAGGTTCATTGTGCATATGTGTGAGGAGCCTGCTGAGTCGGTACCTCTCTGCCAGGAGTAAGCGCAACCGACCAACCAGGAAATCAGGCTGCCTACTCGCCAATCACTTTACCATCTGCTGAGCTGACCTCCTCAGTCTTTGCACTGCAGTGTTGTATGCAAAATTAAAACAACCCCATAGATATGATAACTTATTATTTTGATCATACAAAATAACAAATTTTGATTTTGCCCGTTATCCAATTTTTTTTGTTCTATCCTTGATTTCAAAATACACATTTTGTCTTTTGGGAAAATAACAGTCTAGAGGTAGTCCACCTTGTCCATATACTCTCTATGACATGCTGTTGCCGTCTCTTTGTTCATCCATCTACATCTCACTTTATCCCACATCCTTCTCTCCTCTGTCTCCAGCTGTCCCTCTTCCTGCCTGTGTGTATCTGTCATTCATGCTAAGTGCAGTCAAGTGGAGGATGTCGGCTTCGGCAGGAACTTTAGCAGGTGTTGCCTCTGCGCTGAGAGCTGAATGCGTCCTTGAGGCTTCAGATCTGGCAACTTTCCAGAGAAGTGACTCAACTGTGGTCACTACACTAAGATATACTGTAAGATATACTGTATATGCAGCCCTCGATAAAAATAGGCTTTTATTAATTTTTGCTTTGCAAATTTCACGATTAGTTTTGTGCTTTGAGCAAGCGCACATCGATATTTGGCCCTCAACGCAGAAATTTAAAGCAATAAGCAGCTCAACTGCCCCATCTGTGCAGCAAAGCTCTCTCTACAAGAGACGTGACATTTATGTGAACTCCTCTCTCTGGTAGTCCAGCAGTGGATCTTCCAGTGGCTGCTTCCTATCATAAAACCCCGGCTCCAGCTTTGGATATCTGCCAAGAACATTTCCAATTCGAGCTCAGAGGAGAAACAACTTGATTTGATTGTACAGATGACTGCAACTTCATGTCCCATCTCGTCCCAGAGCCCCAGAGCATAGCTGCGCTTGGAGAATCATCCATGCATTAAGGGAAAATTAGCTTGACAGGAGTTGGTTTCCTGTTGTCCCTGACCCGCTGCTCTCTGACTGTGTGATAATCTCACAGAGAACATTGATAATGGGAACGTTCACACTGGCAGATTCTTTATACATGCCATATGGTTCCTGCTGCGAGAGATGTGCACGGTGTAATGGGTACAGACAAAATATATTTTGTCGGCTTGAGACTTAATAGCTTCATCACATCACAATATAATGAGCAAATCTATAAAAAGACAGTTCCACAGGGAACAAACGTTAAGTGAGTGTGTGTAATCTGTTGTAATGTGTTGCATATATCATATTTTAGAAGTGCACCCTTTTCTGCATCTGTACACAACATTATTCAATTGGATGACGAGCGGCTCTCTGGGCCTACCTTGAAGGAAAGGATGCAGCCAATGAAGAGCAGGACTGCAAAAACTAGGCACATGTTGTTGGTGGACATGATGTCCTCTTTGTATGGGAATGTCCCCGGCTGAGAGAGTAAAAGAAAACAATCAATGGAGAGAAATATAGGAGAAAGTGCCCTTTTACAAACCAGCATCTCACAAAAATTGACCTTTCTATTTATATACCTAAGACCTGTGTTATACCCAAGTGACCTGCTTTCACTGAATGCCGCTTCTTTAATAGTGTTACCCACAGGACGAAACACTAACCCCTCATCAGCCTTGTTCTTGATCTTTTATACCTCAAATTTACTTTAAAGGCAGTAAACAAATTCTTGATTTCAAAATTAATTTGTCGTCTGACAATATTTCAAGAACAAAGAGATGCCTGCAGTTAAAAAAAAAGAAGCAGGTGTTTGAGTTGGAAGGAAATGCTTCTCACCAGCTGCTGGAGGTAGTCCTGCACCGTGTTGGGATAAACCACCACACTAATGGCTACCAGTGTGTTAAGGGCAAAGTCGAAGATTTGGTAGCAGAAGAATGGAATGATCCAAGCGGCATGTTGCTGTGTGGGAGAGGTTGGGAACAGATGAAGAAATAAAAGAGGAAAGGTTAAGTCAGGATATTTCTCAAGTTCAGATGTCTGCTTGAACCTCATCGGTGTTGTCTGCTTATCTACCTTGTAAGCACCGTATGTTGCCATGCCACATATGAGAATCATGAGTAGGGATATTGCGGTGGCGATGCAGATATCTGCGGAGAGAAAACACGGACAGACAGAACAATGTGAGAACAGATAATCCAGATTACCAGAGAAGAACAGCAGTGAATGCTATTTCTTTGAAACCCTTTCCCCCTAATTTCTCTGGAGCCCTTCAATCTAGTGATGTAATCCTGAAGACTTTGTGAGGACATGGATTTTACAAAACAAAGCACCTTTGGTAACCTTTGCTATTTTAGGCACCCAATCTGCCTCTGACAAAACATGATCAGCACGTGGGTAATTGTTATACAAGAGATGCTAAATTTAACTAAACACCCCTCTCGCATTCACATTACAGCTGTGAAAACAGACTAATGAGTCACTTGTCAGTGTCAGCTGTGTGCAGTAACAGGGATCCACTGACATCAAGTTAATATAGGATATCTGCATGTGTGCTGTTTGGTTAAAGTGACCTCTCCACTGTACTGGCAGTTACTAAACCCTGAGATACAGCAGAATCAATGTATCCCAGGCGTTGTTAGCATGACAACATAACAATTTCCATCACTCCTTGACAAAATACAAAGTCACTAAAAAGTCATGACTGTTGGTGTGGCCTTACAGTCAGCAACAGTGATTACTACATGACTGACAGTGTGTTAAGACAGAGGAAATGATGATACCCTTCCATCTTGATCTTTCGCCACACACATGTTCACACATACTATTTATATATAAACAATGCATGGATACATCAATGCGCCACCGCCACTCCACGCACGTCATCGACACATTCAAGTTTCCATGTCATGACTTCTCCTTGTATGCTGACAGTGGCACTGGTGCTCCCACTACCAGCTTGTCTCCATCCCTTACTGATCTTTGACTGATGCTGCACAAGCGCCAATGCCATACGAAGGGAGGGGCAGTCAGTCAAGATGGCCGTTTTAATCTGACGGGAGAATTAGAGCAGTCGTTTTTAATCAGAGTAGCCAGTGACAGGGGTCTGTGGCGTTCCAAAGGCGACCGTGATGATGATAGCTGCCGGAGGGGGCAAGCACCGAAAATACACATGCGCTCTGATTTGTTCTCTAGCCTACTCAGCTGTGTCTGTGCTGAGAGCAGCAATCTGGGAAAAGAAGTGGTGGGCAGAAAAGAGAGGCGACTTTAGAGCTGCAGAAACACACGGTGCTATAATGAGGACATGTGGTTGATTTTAATGAGTACTCACAGAGATGGGGCTACATCCAAATTGTATCATTACTGAACAATTAAACTTGTTAACTTGCAGTCTTAAAGTCTTAATATTTGACCATTTAAGATGTATAAACGTGTGAAAATACCTATAAAATATTGTGCTATGTTATATATATGATCCATATGGTGTATCTGACAGTTTACTCAACTCTGAAAAGGGATGAATGCACAATTGTGCCACAGTTTTGGAGCTTTTTTGACCTCTTGTCATTCAAATAATTCATGTCAATAGGGTCACACACATATAAAATAGTGTACCAGGCAATAAAAATGATTTTGGACTCCACTGTGGTGGTATTTTTTTGTTGTTAAACACAAATATAATTGAATGTTCTGTGTGGTTGACAAAACAAATAATTACATGTTGAGTTATTCAAGTACATTTTAAGAAATAGTGCATCATTTACAACACAGAGAGGGGAAGAAAATTAGATTTCATGTGAATGTAATATTGACTATGAGGCGTATTAGTGTTTAAAAAGAATAAAACTACTGTCTCATCCAATACCAAGGCAGATGTATTACAATGGAGGGGATTAGTTGCACTCACTTGCGTCGTCCATGACATCGATGTCGGTTCCCAGCTCAGAGCTGGTAAGGTGGTAACGGTACTGAACCGGGTCATTGAGAGCCGACAACAATATGAGTAGGACCACGGCATTGATGAGCTGTGGGGAGATGATGATCAATGTTGGTGTTAAATTTCATATTGGGGTTATCTATTTTTACATCATTTGGTTCATCTTCTGATTTCATTTATTCTTATTGCGGGATAAAATCAATCATCAAGTAACTACAGGTGAGGTACATTAACTAATTTATTGAATTAGATGTTTTTTCAGTTTAGTAGCTCAAAAACCATCTCCTAATGAAGCCTCATGAAATGCTGATTAGAACAGCAACTTACTATGAGTTTTTATTCTTAAGTACTACACTGATTATTTTTCAAAAAAATCATCTATAAAATCATTCAAAATAGGCAAAAAATAGTCGTCACCACTTAATAAAGCACAAGGCAACATCTTCAAATGGCTTGTTTTGTCCAAACAACAGTCTAAAATCCACAGGCGAGATGAAATCTGAGAGGTAAAAATAATTTCATGATTACCATGACCAATTGTTTCAAGTAAGTGTATATATATGAAATAGCCAGTGTTGAAGTCCAGCAGGATTATAAGAAATGACCTTATGAGTCGTGCATCCCTTCAGCTTATGGAGGACAACACATAATAACACACATCATGTTTTTCCAGCCTCGGTACTTTATTATTGGTGGGGGTCAAACACGACGCTTCCCAAAGGTCAGGGAATTTACCAGGCTTACTGAACTATGTTTAAAACTTAAGGTTATCCCATGAGCAAAAACAGAAGCAAACTCTAAATTTAAACCTGCACAAATGTGGCACAAACCAAAAGAGATGGGACTGCTCGGGTTATCATTTCAAAATAAAAGACAAACATCGGCCCAGTAACCTCGGCGAATATGTGTTATTATGTGCCTATATCTGATTAAAATGTGTTTATACATCCACGATAGAAATCCTGAATGGAAATGGTGAGCAAACAATGTGGTTTGGACGTTATTTTTAGCCTACAAACCGAGGACATCCCCCGTATGGGAAATCAGAAAAATGAGGAAAACATGAAAAACAGCCGTCGCTAGCCAACCTAGCTATGTCTGTAAATAAAACGCCACTGGCAGTTTCTCTTCACCGGCATATTTCCCCACATTTTTCACCATTAAATGAAGGATGGCTGGTGTGAATAATAATGTGACTTACCATATACCATATTCCCAGGATAATGGTGCCCGTCCGGACATGGCAGCAGAGGCAGCAGCTCGTCGAGTACCACCGGTCCCACGGCGAAATCATCGTTTATCCCCGCTGTCACGTTTCAAGCTAGTTCATGAATGCTGCCCCCCCAAAAAAAACAACAACCCAAAAAAATCAACTCTCCGAGGCTACAGGAAACAAGCAGAAACAAAAGCGAACTAAAGGACAGGAGAAAGCGGTGTCGACGGCGTCCTCGGTGTTTAGGACCGCCGCATCCGAGCGTCCGTCCGCAGAGATGTTCGCCCCGTTTGAGCGGCGGCAGCGCGGACACACCGGGAGGAGGGAGCCGGTAATCTGGCTCATCCCGGAGACACGTGACCGCGACCACGGCGAGAGACGCTCCTGAGAGATGATTTATTATATTAAATAAAACCACACTACACGGGCTGTTTTACATCATACTTCATGTCTGAAACACTTTTCACTTTTCCCGTAGTTCTAATAGGACACTGAAAGTAGCAGTGGAGAGAGTAACTAAGTACATTTACTCAAGTATTGTAGTGAGGTGCACACTTTTACGTTTGTACTCCACATCTCAGAGGTAAATATTGTACTTTTTACTCCACTACATTTCAGATGCAGTTTTTCAGACTTAGGTATAAGTACTAATAAGATACTGTAAAAAATACCAGTAGTGTACATTTATTAAGTACATTTACTCAAACTTTACCTGTACTTGAATATTTCCATTTTATACAGCTTTATACTTCTACTACACTACATCTCAAAGGTAAATGTTGTGCTTTTTGTTATCCTACATTTTAGATTACAGTTTTTCAGACTATATACTAAGGTATACGTACTAATAGGACACTGTGAAAATACCATACCAGTGAGTAACTATGTACATTTACTCAGATACTGTGTTTAAGTGCACATTTGAGGTACTTTACATGAGTATTTCCATGTTATACAACTTAACTACATATCAGGGGTAAATATTGTAGTTTGTAATCCACTACATTTCAGATGCAGGTTTTCAGACTATATACTTACTTACTATATACTAAGGTATAAGTACTAATAAGATAGTAAGAAAGTAAAAAGTACCAGTAGTGTAGAGTAATTAAGTACATTTACTCAAACACTGTGCTGAAGTGCACATTTGAGGTACTTTACTTTACTTGAGTATTTCCATTTTATACAACTCCATACTTCTACTACACTACATCTCAAAGGTAAATATTGTGCTTTTTATTCTACTACATTTCAGATTACAGTTTTTCAGACTATATACTAAGGTATAAGTACTAATAGGATACTGTGAAAAATACCAGTAGTGGAAAGTAACTAAGTACATTTATTCAAACAAACACTGTGCTTATGGTACTTCCATTTTAAACAATTCTTTTCCGCAATCTTGCAGAGGTAAAGATTATATTTTTTACTCCACTACCTTTGGGATTATAGTTTTTCAGACTATATACTAAGGTATAAGTATCAAGTGAAAACATTACCTGACATCTTTCAAGTTGTTTCCAATTATCATTATCATGATTAAACAGAGTATTTGAAGAACTGTAGATGAACCTGATTACTGACTGGGCATAGAGAGTAACTTCCAGCTGATTTGTAGATATTTGATAACTTTCTTTTGTTTGGGAAAATGTGCTACTGCTGTACTTTATCAAATAACATTATAGGGCTCTTCAAGTGGGGGCTGCTTTTATCTTAAGGCTGTGTTTGAAGAGGAGCTATGTCAGAATCCACATTAAGACCCTCATTAGTTAGGGCAGATAGTGTGTTTATATGATGCACGTTTCTAAAATAACTTTTGTTTTGGGCCTAGTAACACATTTTCACCCCCAACCCCTGACTGGCAGGTTGTCGCTACAGCTTTTTGAATAAGACAGCTTGTCCAATTAGTATCAAGTATTCGTCCTCTTTTTGAGGGTCTAAAATAAAATAAAATGACTGAAGGCTGAAGTGTTTTACTGCAGAGTTACAGCAAGAAACAAGTCGTCATTTCACGTCAGTCTGTCCCTCCGTCTGTGCAGACATCCTGGATGGGGCCTGACAGATGGGCCAGTGACCACATCTCTAAGCTCTGGTGGGTGGACAGCATCATCGTCACATTAGGGGATTTTCCTCCGCTGCCATGACTTAATACTGACCAGACAGCCGCCTCTTTGAACACAATTTGAAGAGGAAAATCTCAAAATGATAGTCCATTTCCCCCCCTAGCTGAAAGATTTCCCGTAAAATAGTCGCAGAGGGTTTGAGCTGTTAAACAGAGGTATTCATGTAGGTGAAGAGAAAGCGTGCGTGCAAGAGAAAGGGAGCTTTGACATAATGACTGGAAATACAAAAGCCTTATAATCCTTTTTTCTCAGACCTGCTGGAGGACAATACAATCCCAAAGCCAGTATTTGGGTGAAGTGATTCTGTTAGTTTGGTCGAATAATGCTGCCACACTCTACTAACTAGGTCCAGCCTGTGGGCTTCAGACGCGGGGACTTTGGATGGATCTTTTTTTAAAACAGCATTAGCGAGTCATTTTCATAGCAGAGCTTTGAGCAACTGCAGTACCCATCCATTAGTGAGTGACCTTCACTATTAATATGTCTGCCTGTCATACACACAAACGAGAAAACTAAGTACGAAAATCCTCTGGCAGGGAAGAATGAGAAAATGAAAGAAAAAAAAAAAAAAAAAAAAAAAAAAAACGTGATGTCTCTCTGATGTAGAGGCGAATAGACAGTGAGCCAGAGATTGCGAGAGATTAAAGGCTGGTAAATCCAAAATGAACTGAGAGATAAGGGATGGAGAGACAGATGAGGCGAAGGAGGTCAGGCTCTGTAAACGTGCCATGCGACTGCGGCAAGGTTTGGCCTCAGGAGGGTCACTGAAGCCGGGGCCCATCACGGGCCAGGCTGCTGACGCAGATTTACACCACAGCATATAGTGAAATCTCATTGTATAAATCACAGATTTAGGATTAGTTTGACAGAAAACATGAAAACAAGATGCCAGTGGACAGAGAGAAAGCACCATGAGTGCAGCTTGTGTGGTATTCCATTGAAATTCTAATCCACACTTTATGGTTATTTTGGAATTAAAGTTTGAGTAAAAGTGGCAAAATCATCAGTCCTTCTTCAGGATAACAACAGCTTGAAATAAATAAACATTTCATCTTAATGTGTTTATCTTTTAGTTATTTTCATCCTTCATTTGAGAACACGAGAAGTCTCTGCTGGCACTGAAAAAGCTAAAAATCACCAATATGCCTCATAAAATGTTTTCTTTACTATTTACTCTAGTGATTCGCTCCAAAGTAAGAAAACTCACTCGTGTACTTTTAAGCATCAAGCCACAAGAAAAAAGCACTTTAAATACAATGTGATATCAAGCAGTTCTCATTTATTTTTTATTTTTACCAAACAAACATAGAAATATCATTTTTATCTCCTCAGTTAACAAAATCATTCGCATAACCATTTCCTAGAGACAAGTATATAAATACATTGATTGAATTGATCTTAATCGTCAGTAAAAATTAAACAAAAAAAGGGCGCCTGAAGCCACAGCAACACATCATTTTGTTCTATCAAGTCTACCAACGACTATGTACCAACACCAGCAGGCAACACCTTGATGCTCTATGGCTCGTGTTAATGTCCGCTAAATTGGATGCCCACAGAAAAGCTGCAACTTGTCTCTTTAAAAAAAGCTATTACAGTATATACACTGAGTGGTACTCCAGGACCAAGTACTAACAGTTAAAGCAAGTTCATTTAATTTCATGTACACAAGTACTATTATCAAAGTCATGCAAGATCAAATTAATTTCTGACATCAAAACTTGCAATTGGATGGAAACTATAAAAAAGGATGCCAATGCACTTTCTATACAACTACAGGTTAAGGCAATGGAATTAAATTCCTTTTTATATATTTGTAATTGTGTGTTTGTGTGTGTGTGTGTAAGTGTGTGTCTTGTTTAAAACCAACTTTGATGTGGAATTAAAGCTGCTCCATATCTCAAATCTCTGTGTATGTCTTCATTCTCAATTTGTCAAAAAACAATACAGAACAAAACAAAACAGTTCCCCCATCAAACACCCTGGAAGTCAGGTACAAACCGAAAAAAATACACATTTCACATTCCTCATAAAAGTAGTAAAAAACAATTCATCGACATCAAAAGGAACTCGATACAGCCTTTTGCACAGTGCGGTCACAGAACTGGAAAAAGCCCTTACAATCTGTACATATGGCATGGCTTCTCCTAGCACAAAAACTGGAAGAGAAATGTTTTTTTAAAGAATCAAAAAGAGTGCAGAAGAAACAATTATGTCTCTAGAAAAAGCAACGCACAGCCTAGTCAGATAAAGATAGACACATTCAGAATGATAATAGTAGAGGAACAATACTCAATAGTGCTACTGCTTTATAGGCAATCCCACATCTCACTTCACATTACAGTGCCTCCTGGTGGTTCATATCAGGTACTGTGCACTCTACTAAACAGTGATCAACAGTCCCCAGTGTGAATCCAGAGTCAGTTTACAATAACCAAATTTCAAATTTCATCTTCTTTGAAAACAATCATCTGCTCTAATCCACAACTGACGAATCAGGGACTTTTCAGCAGTCAGCATGTTCCAAATTATCATCACAAATCGAAAATAACCAAATCGAGTGGGTGCCTTTGGCTGTCACATTTAGGGTTACTCTTATCACAGCAAAAAAACAATATGTGACAATGTGTGTTGTACAGAGATAAAGTTGAGAAAAAAAATTTGAAACCATCCTGATCTGAGAGCAGCCCTCACATAGTTTGCTGCAAAGAAAAGTGCAATATTCTGGGGACCATAAAATATTTGTCTCTGGTAACGTAAAATTTAATGTAACAAAAAATAAAACTGAAATCTTTCGTATTTTTGGGTTAGCAACTATAACCACACACTCTTGGAGGGGGAAAAAAAACACACTTTTGATGCCATAAAAAACATTACATAAAACATGTACCTCCACTGCAAATCCACCTCCCCCTCAAATGCCGCTCTGGTTGCAGTGTTGCAAATAGTGCAAATTAGTTAAGATTTCAGTCCATAGGACCACATTTCATCATTATGTTTAGCCAAGCAGATGATATGCACTGCTTGTTTTCAATGATAAACCGTTGATGTATCTCTGAAAGAAACTCTGTACCTGGTAATTATTGCATGTGACACATTTAACAATCATTTGCATATGCTTTGTGTGGACCTGTGATGTTAATTCATGTTTCCCTTCGGACCTTTTTCTTCTGGGACGGCTTCGGAGGCTCCACAATCTGCTCAGACTTCTCTGCAAGCAGATAAATAAGGGAAAATATAAAAGTTGTATTCAGAACTGTAATTATTACTATACAGTATGAACATTTATTTCCTGACGTCTTCCTGAAGTCTTAGCTTTTGAAACCTACTCTGAGAGGAGGATATGCTGGGATTCTGCTTTTTGGAGGCCAGCACAGGAAGCTCTTGGGGTTTGGGAACTGTATTGACCGGGGGCGCTGTGCTCACCGTCTGCAATTTACCAAAACAGGGAAAATGCCTCCATTCATTTATTGTCAATATGTACAAATACACAGAACGCTGTATAAGTTAGTGATATTAATCTGAAATCCTGATGTTGATTTTTCTTGCCTGAGCCTCAGAGGCAGCCTCCTCTTCTGTTTTCTTCTTCTTTTTCCTCTTCTTCTTGGACTTGGCTGCTCCGCCTGAGAGTTCCTCAGTGTCCTTCTCATCCTCTGATACCTTCCATAATGAAAACAGACATATAAACAATATGTTTTGGTAACAGTGATGTCCATGACAGAAAGAAATCAGGAGGCACTTTGTGGGTTGACATCACATTAATATATGATTCACCAAAGAAGATCAAAACCATTCTGCCACTGAGGTATCTAAGTTGTCAAATGTCATATTTCCTCCTTAGTGATGTATAAAATAAGTGACAAGTGTAATTAGACATTTGGATGATTTGGATATTTGATTGTCAGTGAAACCTTGTTGGTGATGGGTTGTTCCTTCAGTGGAGGTGCTGGTGTCGCTGACACAGGGGACTCTTCATAGTTTCCCCAGTGCTCTAATGGGGCATTCCAGTCCGAGCTGGGGTCCACTGCTGCCATCCCATCTAAGAAAATTCACATAACATGATGGCAGTTAAACATTTCATATAGTGCAAACAAATTCAAAGGTAAAATCATGTCTGTGAATGGACAATTTTGAATCCCTTTTTTGAAAACTTTGGGATTAGGCTTCATCCCCCAGAACCATTTGTAGCTTTTAAATTATTTTTTTAATCCACAAATAGGAAGAGTGTTATGTGGGATGGGTTGCTGAAATACTCACTGGTTCCAGACCATACACAATCAACATCAGGGTGGCTCGCCCACTGCAGCTCAAATGAATTTGAAATTGGGTCTAATAGTGCCAGAAGGTGGAGAGAGAAGAGAGAGGGAGGTAGTAAAAAAAGGCATTAGTCATAACTGCTACAACAAATACTGGAGGCTGTTGAAGTAAAGTTGAAAAACTACATCAGACTTGCTTCTAGAGGTAGAGTCTGGTTTGTGTGATATAGTTTGCAGTTAATCACAATACCTACCTGTGGTGTTTCGTCCCAACATGGATAGGGACACGACATCAATGCCACTCCACGCTGCTGGTGAGAGCACACAGAAACAAGGATTATGAGGGTGGAATGGTGTTCTGGCAAACAAGCAGTGGAGCTCAGATTAGGCAACATCTCCTGATGTGTGTGTAGACATCAGGAGATCTTTTAAGATGTTATGATGTTCCACATAAAAGCCAGTCTTTTTTGTGAGACTGTTGAGTAGCTTTTTCCAATTCAGACTTTCCATGATTTCTCCACCTGTTAAAGTAGCCGCTTACCAAAGGTTTAGTTTAAGTTTTAATAATAACTCCTACACAATTTCACTGCAATACCATTTCTGCCCAGTAGGTGACTCAGTTGGACAGCCTTTCAGTATTGCAATCACAGTGAAATTAAACCCTATTGCGATAGCAGTTAAAAAGGCACACTTTGATTGTTACTGTAGTCCCTCTTGCCTCAACGGGACTGTAAAAATTCTGAATAGACACAAATGATTTTGTATGTCCCACACCATCCACTTGATATGGATCTGACCACTCACAAATACCTTTAGAGCTGTGAGTCAGAATGTCAACCTCAAATTCAGTGTCATTTCAAATCTAATCCACTGAGCAGAGCCAAAACAATAAAAAAAAGTGAGGTTACTATCCTACTGTTTACAGACTAGCACACTAGCATTGTAGATTCTGCAGTGTTTGTGTGGTGCAACGGTGCATTTCAAGACTGAGATGGTACCTTGCGGCTCTTGGGCCCAGGACTGACGCTTAGGTGGGGCCCTGTAATGTGTTGTGGACATGGCACTCCACTTGGATCCCTCCACGGCACCCATCTGAGCAGGGATCTTCAAAGACACGTCAGTCCAACTTCCACCATTGACTGAAGGCTCCTCTCTCCAGTTGGAGGACACTTAGAAGATAAACATGGGAGAAAAAACTATTGGCAACCTTGAGTCTAGCCAGTAATGTGTTTTAGAGTTAAGACTAGAGGTGGGCAAACAATACCGAAGCATCGTATCATTGTATCAATCTAATGAACCGCAGTGTTTCGGCTCTAAGTGTCGGCGCTTGTGTCGAGCGATAACTGTCACATGACTGATGACGCCTGAAGATTCGGACGTCACTGGTGCTTCACAGAGCATTTCATTGGTTCACTGGTTTGACAGAAGCGGTTCATTGATTTACAGCTTGAAGGCTTTGGCGCTTTACAATGCTATGATGCCTCCGTGACACTCCAAGATGTGGGTTTTGAGAGAAGGACTTTGTGAAAATAAACGTTGCACAAAGCACTGCCACTTTTTACAATGCCCATTTTCACAAGCACAACTACTGACACTTCTATCAGATCATACTTCACAAATACAGCATAAAACATATAATTCATATGTATGGATGGATGGATGGATGGATGAAATACATCCTGAAAACTATAGTTATACAAAAAATGAATGACAAAGGTAGTAACGGTATAGCTCAGTAGGTTGCATTTAAGACTTATATCTTTTCTCTCACTTTGGGAGAAGGATCAAATCCAGCCATGAACACACAGCTTTATATTTTTGTCTATATTTTCTTTTGTCGCTATACACAGAAAGAGACAGAAACCACATTCGCCAAAGGTTGTTTATAACTTCAAATCTGTTTATGAACATGCAGCTTGCAGATTAGTATTACTGCACACATTTGGGATTGAAACAATTATTTTTTTGTGCAAAGAGTGCTTCAGGTCAAATTATGAAACAGCTGCTGTAACTCCAGTCTGCCACCAGATGTCACTGTTCCTCACCACAGTGAAGCCCCAAAGCTTCAAATCATTTTCGACACAAAAGAAAGAAAGCCTCAGTGCTTCACAAGGCTTCATTCGCCCATCACTAGTTAAGATCAAAATAATTAATTAAAAAAAAAAAAAAAAAAAACATCTTTTATAGACTTGTTCAGTTACTACACTCAGGAAGACATCTTTCCATCACCATCAGTCCATCACCATTTGATTTTGAAAGACTTGCTCAGAAATATGAAGAAAAAGAAAGAAGTTTTCCTGTCTCAGTCACACAAAATGAAGGTTTTGCTTTGTCTTTACCTGCTCCACTGGGTGCCTCCCCCTTTCCAGTGGCTCTTGAATGCACGGACTCTGAAACAATGTGGGAACAAGCTATGTCAGTTCAGTAACATGCAGTATTACTAGACTATTATTGTTTAAGCTGGGTGAACTCTTCACATCAAGGTGTTACATATATTCTGAGCTCTGCCAACACCGTATATTAAATAAATTATCAGGCCCAAGACTCCTCTGGCTTAGAAAGTCACACCAAACCCCCAAATGTGCAAGATAAACACCATGGTTTCCTCTGTTCTTCTTGGTGTTGGTGGCGGCTGTGGTTACAGGTGCATCTACATTGGTCTTTGGAGCCTCCACCCCTCCTGGGCTACCAGAGTCCTCAGGGCCCTTGTCCTTCCTGCGCTGCTGCTTCTTCTCTCGGTTACTGACTTTGGTCTCCCATGCACCTGGAGGACACAAAAAAACAACACAAAATGGTTAGGTGAATTCTGTGTTTAAGGAATGATTAAGAAGTATTTATGATGATTCACTGTGGATGAAATTTGGTTAATTATTTAACCAAGAGGCTAATTACAAAAGGAAAACCGACAGATAAGTGTAGCAGTAAATGAAGCCAAACTGGAGAGATCGGGCAGGTTGTAAATACCGAAAACATGAGGGTCATGTACTGGGTTAAAGTCTAAAAATGAGAAGTCGTCATGTAATTTACCCAGTACCCACAGTTGAGTCTTACCATCATCGGGTTCTTTCCCATCAGTTGTTGACACATGCTGGACTGGTTTCACATCTGTCTTGGTTTTCTTCTTGTTTTTTTTAGCCTGTACTGGGGCCTGTACCTCATGCACCTGTGGATAGAGAGAAATAAAAGTTATATCAAAATAAAGTAGAAATCATGTGGATTTGTTGTCCTCTGAAGCCAGGGTGTATGTTTTCTTCTCCACCAATAACAAAACTGTCAAACAACACTAAAACAAAATGGAGTGAGACTCAAGCATAAGTGTTGCTGCCCAGGCCACCAACAGTTTCAGGTCCCCTTCATTTTGTCAGCAGCTACTCACATACCTTCTCGGTTTTGATCTGCGGGGCAAGCTTGGAAACTGCTGCAGTCACTTTAACTTCCTCCTGAGCCACAGCCACTGGTTGTCCGTTGGACTGAGTCTTCTGGGGAGAGAAAGACAGACATCAGATAAATAACATGATGCTGATGATCCAGTAGTATAGCAAACATTAACCTTGCCTAATTCTGTTCTCCCAACTTATTTATTTACAGAATAATCTCTCCAACCTTTAAGATGAATTCAGGCCAAATCTTTACAATAAATCTGAATCTTTACAACAAATCTGACAAACTGAAAATAATAAAAACAAGATTTATTTGGTTGTTCTAAACTTTAAGATGATTGGTTATGATTGGCTTTAACATTACTGACTAATAATAGTTTTATATGTGTGAAAAACGTACATGGTTATAGTTATAAGTGCTGTTTATCAGTCTTAAACATTAAGGCATGCAGCTACAGACATTATACTGTGTTACAAGTGTTGGCTAAGGATAATATTTTAACGAGGTAGTATTAAACACTATTAGTGGCATAACACATGGCTAACTCGCAGCTAGTCGGCTAACTAACATCCTTGTCTGAACAGGCACGTCGTTGTATATTTAATTAAGCTGTTTATTTTTGTCAGTCTGTAAGTGGGGCACATGTTTGCCCCTGGGTAGCTTAGTTTGTGTTGTGTAAACAGAGACTAACGCTGATTATTACAAGTCATGGTGTACGAGCTAGCCTCGATGGCTAACTAGCACACATTAAACCCAATGTCTTTTATTGACAGAAAAACAATGGGGATAAATGTATAAGCTAGCTGAGGCTAACTGAGCAGACACCTTTGTTTTGCCTCAACTGTTTCCTGACAAAGCAGTAACTAGAAAGACTTGTTTCCACTGAGCTTGTACCTTTTCAAGCGTTTTCTTTCTGTTTCTTTTCTTCTGCTCCTCGGGTTTGGCTATTTTGGCTGCGCCGGCCTTGTCGGGCTCACCGCCGCCCTGGATCACCGGGGATCCCCGCTTTTTCCCGCCGAGCAGTCCGCCACACACGGCGGCGGCCCCGGACACGCCGAGCAGCAGCAGCAGCAGCAAACCCAGCGCGGCCGTGGACAGGACGACCCAGGTCGGGTACAGCTCGGGCTTCAGACCCAAATCCACCCCGAACTGGGCCCGCACGTACTCCTGCCCTGAAGTCAGCACCTCCCTGAAAAGGGCCGAGAGCAGCTCGGCCTTTTCCAGCGCTAAACCCTGCCAGTCCCCTGCCATCTTTACACACACACGCTAAACGGCAGCGCTCATTGCCAGCATCCGTGTGCTAATGGAGGAGTGGCTAATGTAATCTGACCGCTGGGGCAAATCTCAGAAAAACTACAATGATTGCTATAGAAATACTCACTTTTATCCCCCATCCAAGAGTCAACTCCATTAACTACATTCAGGGATTTTGAAGTCAAGTAGTTAAACCGTGTTGGTAACATGTCTCCTACATTTGTAAATAATAAAGGTGGCTGCACAGATAATTATATCACAAATATTATTTATCTCGTTATTTAACGTTTACAGCCATAAAATGTCAGCGTTAATGTGTTTTTTAAAGCTAAAAGTAATGCAGAAGTAGTGACAGGAAGAAAAATGCATGAAAGACAGTGATATAGACTCTCTTTTACAAAACATTTTATTGTACATTAAAAATGACAGTGTTAAAACAATTCACCGTTTGAGCCAGTAGCCAGAACTGTACTTGAGATATATAACCTTTTTTTTTATGTCCAAAGAGGTGCTGAATAACTCATCACCTCTCTGATTATGTGTGTTTCACCCAAACTCAGGCCTGCGTTGTTGCTTGTTGAGGTCCAAAATAGCCATGAGAAGGGCTTCTAAGTACCATTTGTTCACATGGTAAAATATACTGACAGATAATTAATTTGAGGTGTAACTCTAAATCTTTATTGCCAACAAGTTATTTTAGTTTCTGAAAGAGTGCTTTAACCTGCAAATAGCCCCTTTCTCCTTTGTAATACTTTATGTAGTAGTGCTTAACCTTAGTATTGTAAAAAGACTTTAGAAATCTTTTGGTCAGTAACCACTTTAGCAAAAAAAAATAAATAGGTCAGATGTAAGAAATACAGAACAGCGTGTCATCTCAGTTTCAGAAGTCTGCATCCAGAGTGAATTCACAGTCCATCGTGCTTGACATGACACCGAATCTCTGATACTCTGCAACTCGTTTCTCAAAAAAGTTGGTCTTGCCCTCTAGTGAAATGGACTCCATGAAGTCAAACGGGTTTTCAGCTTGGTACACCTTGGATTAAAAGAGAGAGAGACAAAAGGTGACGATCCCCAAATTCCAAACTATAACAAACAAAAACAGAATTCATTAACACATTTTCATGTTATGAAATAAAATTGATTCAGGTCAAATTAAGTGTGATGTAATTTTGGACATTTTTGAAAGGACATGTCTTTTATAGTGAACTGTACTTACCACAGTATAAGGGGCTACATTATATTTATTTCTAATCATTTAAATAGAAATACCTTGGCCAGTCCGAGGTCAGTGAGAAGTCGGTCAGCCACAAACTCGATGTACTGCTTCATCAGAGAGCAGTTCATTCCAATGAGATCCACTGACAAGGCCTCTGTTAAAAACTCCTGCAACACCAAAGGTGATATTATAGAGCTGATATGGCTTATCAAGTTGTTACTATTGATTTATTGCAACAAGTGTCTACAAAGGAAAAAAACAAAAAAAAAAACAAGGAGACATATACTGTGCAAATACAAATACTATTGAAAGTGTGTTGTCTGGTGTACTCTCAAGCATATATATTTTTTTTAACTTTTTTTTTTTTTTGGGGGGTGTTACCCTTTATTATTCATAGGACAGCTGAAGAGTGACAGGAGAGAGAGAGAGAGAGAGAGAGAGAGAGAGAGAGGACGATACGCAGCAAATGGGCCCGAGGTGGGAATCGAACCCTGCTGCTGCTGCAGCGAGACTCATGGCCTCATACATGGGCGCATGCTCTACCGACTGAGCCACCTGCGCGCCCCTCTCAAGCATATTCATCACGAACTGACCTGCTCAATGCTAACAGCTTTGGTGATGATGTCCTTCACCCGGTCCTCTGACGGCTTCTTCACCAGGTAGCTGTACAGCAGGCAGGCAAAGTTACAGTGCAGGCCCTGGGAAACACATCAGTAAACACGTCACAATAGTTACCCAAAACTATTGCAGACAACAACTGTTGACAGATTCAACTACACGTCATTTTGTCTGTAAATTCATCTCACCTCATCCCTGCTGATCAGCTCGTTGGAGTAGGTAAGGCCGGGCATTAGTCCTCTCTTCTTGAGCCAATAGATTGCAGCGAAGGAGCCTGAGAAGAAGATGCCTTCCACTGCTGCAAAAGCCACAATTCGCTCCCCTGAGGCCAAAGAGCGTCAAACTGTTATTAACCACAGGTAAGTGGAAAGCTCCTCTAGGTGAAAGTGTCTCATGATTATGTGACGTTTAATATGATGTGTCGAAATTTTCCATCTTTCATACCAAATGTGGACTTGCTGTCATTTATCCACTGAAGGGCCCAGTCTGCTTTTCGTTTCACACAAGGCATGGTCTGAATGGCGTTAAACAAGTAGTCCCTGAAACACAGTTAAAAAAAAAAAAAAAGAGAAAAACAACTTGCATCAATAACTCTAAAAATACAGCCACAGCACAACAACAAATACACCACATATGAAAAGTACTCACTCTCTTCATATTTTATTGAGACCAAAGAGTGAACCAAGAAGAAAAACTAGATAAAAAAGTGTCTCATCAATAAATATATCTAAATTAAGTACAAACATAAGAAACAGAATAGTGGAGGCTTATCAACGTAAGGAGTAAATGTAATGCAGGAAAATAACTATTGTAAAAACATAAACATAACATACTTTTTGTGAATTGCCTATTGATACAGATGCTATGACATTGTTGTCTTTCAAGTCAAGTCTTAAGCTACATCAAAGCTGCTGCAGCTGGGAATGCAGCGGACGTTGCCACAAAGCGGTGAAGACTCAGCCCTTGGTGAACAGGTGCAAGTCAGTTTGTCAGTTACAGTTTGTTTTGAATCATCAGAAGATTAAATATACAGGAGGGTTTATCTGTATGTATATGGTTATGAACTTGCTCCAAAGGCAGATAATCACCACCTAAGCATTAAAATTGGTTGCAGTTATTTATACCAAGTAAATGAAACAATTTTAATGCATTAGACTTGATTTTATGTATATTTAGGTATTTCTTTACTTAAACTGTTGAGCTAAATCTGAGCCAATTTAAATTGCAATAAATTTACAAAATTCACCTTTCACCTGTCACCATCCCACATGGATGTTTATAAGAGCCACTGAGCACTTGATCAAAAAAAACAAAACAAAAAACTGACCTCTCCTTCAGGTCCCTAATGTAAGTGTTGATGAGCATGCTGTACATCTCTGAATGAACTGTCTCTATGAGGATCTGGAAGCTGTAGAAGCAGCGTGCTTCAGGGATCTGCACCTCCTGGCAGAACCTCTGCACCTGTTAGATAATACAGAAACACACAAAACAACTTTACCCTGGCACACTATTTTATATAAAAAGTATCATCTTCACCACACAGGGTCAAAAATGAAATAAAACATGACTTTACTGGGTCTCTTTAGAGGCATACAAGCTACAAAAGCATCTCTTATGTTTGTATGATGTTTGACATCTCTCACCAGGTTCTCATTGACGATGCCATCGCTTGCAGCAAAAAAGGCTAGGACGTGGGAGATGAAGTGTTTCTCCTCGGGCTTCAAAGGGTCCCAGTGAGCCAAGTCTTTGGATAGATCAACCTGAAACACACATCAACAGTACATCTGTCTTATGCTTCACGGATCGTTCAGGTGTTTCCACTGAAGAGGGTTTGTTTTAGTTTGATTTATATTTATGTGGAGGGTTGTAGCGTAACCAGTGTGGGAATCAACATAATAAGTAATAAATATAACTTTTTAAAAAAATATATGGCATTTGTCAACCCTTACTCAGTCAAAGTGATACCCACCTCTTCCACCGTCCAGAAGGAGGCCTGTGCCTGCTTGTACATCCTCCAGATGTCGGGGTACTGGACGGGGAAGATGACAAACCGTCTGGGGTTTTCCCGGAGCAAAGGCTCATCCTCGGTCTCTGAGCCATGTGGAGAGTCAGGGTCTTTATCTTTGAAGCCGTTCTAAAGAGAACCCAGTCAGTAAGTAAACATATTGTCACATTTAGGATGTTTTCTCTCATTAAATAAACTCAACTGTCTTTAAGGACTGTGCCTTTAATTACGAAACAGGCCACCACGCATGCGCATTAACTCGTAACAGGAACAAAACATATCGCGTTTAAATGTCCGATTGAGGTATTTTTACTATTTATAAAAGTCTAATAATACCTTATTACGTTATTATATCACAATTTTACTACTTTTAGCCGTGTTTTCTCGAAGGTTGTGTAATGTTTGACGACCCCCGTTCACCGTGTTAGCTAACATAACCAGACAAGGCCAATGTAAAAGCAGCTAAAACGTTTTCTTTGTACCAACTAAAAAAAAAAAGGTGTTAATAAAGACAGGACTTAACAAAACAAAGCTGAACTCATTTACTTTTGCTTTGGTGTCTGATGAGCTTAACACGATCACAATAATGCTCAGAGGTTATCGATTACTTCGATGTTACGTCCCAGATACATTTGACACACATTTAAACTTGCTCACCGATTCTTCAATATGATCGGACTTCCGGCTTATATTCACGAGATCCATTTCCTGGGAAGACGACTTTTTCGCCGTCGGTGTCATTGAGGCTCTTCTAGCTGCTGATCTGTGCAGCTGCTGCTTCGGTGGACTGAACCATTTAAACGAAATCTACACACACACACACACACCGAGCAGCGTAGCGCCTCTAGTGCTCACACACACACACGTGCTTCCGTACAAAACCACATTATTTACATAGAAACATGACAGACTTTCTACACCTCTCACTTTCTGCAGTAACCTTCTCTTCAGTGTTAGTCATCGTACCGCAGCTTCTGGTAAAACAATAAAGTACAACCATCTGGCGAAGAAAATGATGCAAGTAACACTATCTCTTTTATAAATTCTTTTATTGGATAGGAATGTAATTTGACATCTTCAATACAAACAGCATGCTTATAGATGTTTTTTTAGGCGTAGAGAAACTGAGTGGTATGATTCCTTGTGTTCTGAAATAAAGAGCATGACTATGGTACGAATTCAGAGCTCGATGTCAACTTGTGTGTGTTTCTGTGCGTGTGTTTGCCGACGAATCCATGATCGCTACACAGCTATGTTGTGTATCCCCAACCGGAACACGTCGTTGGTGCAAACCCATGAGCCCACACATGGGCTCTTCAGCAGAAACACTTGATGAAAGGCCATTGGTGGATCCTCATCTACCTGTTGACAACAAGGTTTGAAAAGGATTAGTGAGTGCAGCGATGAGAAGACAAACTTTTTTTAAACCACACATGAAATGTTAATGATAAAACAAAGACAATTAGACTGTTAAAGGTATAATGAGTAAGATTTATCAGAGACATTAATAATGAGTAAGATTTATCAGAGATATTTCTCAAAATTGGCCCCTCCTCCACACATCTCTGTTGTTTAAAGAGTCCTGCTCCTAACAACTTGCATGCTGTTAGTGGCTGGAAGCCCAAAAGTAGACAGCCAGAAATGTCCCGAGCACAGCAAAATAAGAAAATACAAGAACAAGGCAGGTTATCTGCAGATTGAACTGGAAGTCGTTCTAGTTCATACACTGAAGACTGTCCCAACACTCTCATTACTGCTCCGAGGAGCATGGACTGAAGAGCAAGGAGGGATCTGTGAGGATCCATTAGGTGGGATACACGACAGTGGCCCTGACAAAAAAGACTTTCAGCTACTGATGGGACACTGCAGTCGACTGGATCTGACCCTAACCCTAAATTCACAATCATAATATCAGTAAATACAGATGCAAATAATGCATACATAATATAAAAGGCATTCTGCTTTGCCTCTTAGCACTTACAGCTGTGTTATTATCAGTATTAGTATAGTGCATGTGTGTGTGGATACAAACTCCATCAAAAGTCTCAACAGCTGTTAAAGCCGACTGACCACTAATCCAGAGGAAAGGACGTCTATTTACTAAAAACATATTTCCTCCTTTGCTCTCTCCTTGCTTGGTTTCCTTGTGTCTCTCTATGCATCCCCAGTGGGAGGGATTTTGACGTAAGGAAAGGACGCAAGAGAAAGAAAAATGGATGCAATTAAGAGATAAAGGATGCAACCAAAGACACCGCCACACACTTCTAATGTTATAGTTGTTTGTGTCTATGCATTGTTTTGTCTTCAAAGGAAAAATCACACCATTTTTACCTTTAAAAGACAAAGGGGTTTGATGTTTATTGACCATTTACCATTTGACAATCTGATGGAGGTGTACAGGCTGTTTAATAAGTAAAAGACCAATCATGTAAGTCCAGTTTCAAACAAAAATGCAAAAATGTATTGCAGGTTGTCTATCTGTGGATCTGTCTGTACTGACTTTGCATTAAAGCTGAAATTGGAAGGATTGAAAATAGCTTGAAAATTGTGGATGAGTAAAACTTCCAGGTCACCCCCAGCTGTGCTCTAGCTCACCTCCAACACCCCTCCTCACAGCTTCACTCGGTCTCATTTTTGTTTTAGCTTGCTTTAGCTCTGCTGATGTTGCATAGCCCCTCAGTGAAAGCCAGCTATTGACATGATGCCTGTGAATCACGATCAGTCTCCTACAGAGGGCAAGCACAAGCGCAAGCTCAAGTAACACCATGCTGACAGCAGGTGACTTACCAGCCGCCAGTGTCAGCGTTAACAAGCATTTTCTGAATGTTCCACAACAAACCTTTAACAGAGCCAGTTGATGACCAGCATTGTGATACCAGTTTTCCACAACGGCCAATGTTAGGCTCAATGAAGCCTGGTAACCCAAAAAGTGCCAGACTATTTTAAGTTGCTTTTTTTGTGATACAGGCCCTAGGTGCAGATCCACAGCTATCAACAGCTATCAACAAAAAATAACCAGCTTACCTTTAACTGTCCGAACACCATGATGAGGATACAGGAATCTACCGTGGGCTGGAAGTCTTGTTTTGTGAGAATGTGCATAATACTCTTGAAAGGCAAGGCCTGTGGGTTGGAAACAATGGTATTAACTGAACGTATACCACACAGAACAAAAATGCTTGGATGCTTGGACTGGAAGTTGTCAGTGAACTACTTTGCTCTGTTTTTCTTTGTTACTGCTAATCTGTCATGGAAGTCTTCTTTTTTTTAATTATTTTGTGGACTGTGATCAATACAACTTGAATAAAAACAGATACTTACTGTTAATTTGCCAGCAATGGCTTCCCTCCCCCGAAAATGTGATCCTTCCCACGTCAAACAGGCGTCATCAGACTGAGGGAAAAAAGTTTGTTTGTGTAGTCATTTTTTTTCTACCATGTATCACAGTATTTACAAAAGTAACTGCAACTGGGATGGCCAAGTATGAAGGAATTTGGTTTGTCATTTTAGAGACCACATTTATTTTGCATACTTTAACTTTAAGCAAACAATAACTGAATGGATACTGAACAAACTTACATATAGATTACTCAGTCCCATCCTGTTGGTATTGTCAAACTGCCTGTAATATTCTTCGACAAAGCTCTCTCCGATGCTTTGCCATATTTCTTTCTCGCAAGCCATGTGTGAAGCTTTAGATCTGTGAAAGAGAAGAGTCAGTCAAAGTTGCTGTAGACTGCAGCCTGTTCACTGAAATAAATGTTGACACTTAATGAACACATTGTTTCCAGTCATTTTGGTCTTGTCACTGCTGTAATTCAAAGAAAGAGTCTTGAAGACTTTTTTTTACTGTGTTATCTTTTGCAGCAGCAACAATTGTAGGTGTTTTTGGACCTCACTTTTTTTCATCATCTTGGACTCTTAATGCTACCAGAGACCAGAAAAAAAAACAGTACACCACTTCACAAACAGGAAGCAAGAGTGAGTTTCTTGCATTAAAAGCCCAACTGTGCATCATTTGTGATTTAACACTATAATTATAAACACACTACACATACACAAATAAAGCTATTTGGGAATGATCATATAAAATAAATAGGGTCAGGTGCTTTTATTAAGCAAAAAAAGAGATGAATAGGACATCAAACATTAGAGACACAATCATAACAACTGTACTGACAGAGAAATGCTCAGCCTAATGGTCTGTTTTCATTTGAATCTACTGATAAAAGAAAAACATGGCTTTGTGACTTTTTGTTGTGACAGGCCTATTCTGCAACATGTTAACATAAAAAGAAATGGGTTCAGAGTGTCTTTCAACCTAGAACCAACTCTCTACTAAAGTTAACAATCACAAGACTAATAGGATGACTTCTGTGTGTTAATGTTATGGATTCAAACAGAAGACCAATACAACTATTAATATGACTGCATAATGTTAACATTCACGGCCTGTGAATCCTTTCAGCTGACACATTGACATTACAAAAGGAGAAAATGAATACAAAACTGTGGAAACACTCCCAGAATATGGTTTGTGTGTGTAAATATATATATATAAACACAGATTTGATGGGAGGTGCACTGTGATGGTGGTCCCTTATGTTAAGATTTACTCAGACCACCCACAACTTGAACAAAACAGTCTGACTGACATTCAACAGACTGAAGTAACTAATGTTAGCTGTTTCTCCTGCTGCAGAGATGTAGATGTGAACAAACAGCTGGGAACTAAGCAGCGTTTTATTTCTGCTGATGAAGATTACAGCAATGAGTAAAACAAAAATAAATACACATTTATGAAGCTTAATTATTTTTTTTTTTCAATCAAACTAGCTGGTCGTGCAATGAATGGTATGTCATTTTATCAGACTTCTGGGCCAAGTTGCTTCAATTTCAAAGGCTCGACAGAGATTGGAAAAAAATCAGGTCCAGAGGAGAGTTAACAGAGAGTTAACCAGCCACTAAAGTCAGTGTTTAACAGAAAACAGGCTAGTCTCAAACCGTGTCCACCGTTCAACACCGCCATAACTCATCCTGAACTTTTGGGTTAACTTACAGCTAACCTTAGCACGCCGACAGACTCGCTTTTCTTTCCCGGAAACGCTTCATTAATATTAGCCTCTAACTCGTCTTCTTCTCAACAAAACCGCGTTAAAACAGGGGGAGAGGGTTGTGGAGCAAGTTGTTGCTGAGAGGAGTTTAACTCAAAAGCAGTACTTCAGTACTTTACCGTGTCCGTAGTTTTTATCTCACTCTTTTAGTCAGCATGGAGCCAGGCACACCGAGACTGAAGGGGTTCCCGCTTCCTTCGGCTCATGACGTGATTATGACGTCGCTCGCTGACTGGCCAATGAAGGCGCAGGAAGATAACGATATTTCGCCCTGAGCAGAGCCTGCCAGGAGCTCACTAATACTCTGATACTAATGGTTGGGAATTAAAATCAATTGTATGTTCTGATCGAAACTTGTGATTCTGCTAGATGTTTTGGGGGAATCGTTTCAAAGATTGGATGTCTGACGCTCAATCACACCCAAACAAGGGGGAATGATGTACAATAGGCTGATTATTATGGCAAAACATTTTATCCACATATTTATTTATTAATGCCAGTCCACTGTTCTTAAAAAATATACATATATTGATTTCTGATTAGACTTCTCACTCTTTTATCTATTCATTCTGTTTTTTGTTTATTTTACTGTGATATGCTCAGTCTGTGATTTCTACTTTTTGTACTGTGTGATCAACATGACGTTGTAATGGCGATATTGTTTATTTAATTAAGGTTACAAGGTTATAAGGTTAAAACAGACAAACAAACAAAAACACATAGGTAGAATTTAGGCCTGTCAATCCAAAGATGTGATTTGTGATTGTGTGAGATGTGATTTCAGACTAAATGGGAGCATTGCCTGAAAATCTTATCATAGGGTTCTCAGTATTAAACATTTTAAAGCTCTGTAAACTTAAGCTATAAACCATAGTGGCCAGGAGAGATGGAAAAAAAACTAATAATAGGGCATGCAACAAAAAGTTTGTCTCAAATAAATCTTTAATGATTATTTTACAAACGTAAACCAAAATCAACCTGTAAATGAAACATCTTTATATCTAACTATTTTGGCAAATCATGAATACAAAAAAAAGAATCATAGCTGTGACAATTGTTGATGGATAAGGGCCAAGTCACATAGTTTTCTCCCAAAGGACAAGATCCAAGATTCCTCTAGCCATTGTTACAAAACTTGACCACATCTCCATCTCTGGTCCAAACTTCATCATCAGATAGTTTGATTTGTGAAACTAACGATTCATTTACGGTGTGCTTTAATCAAAAAGGTGCCATTAAAGATGCAGCCCTATATCAACGAGGCCACAATCACCCGTAGCCTGTAACGCCAGGCTATCAAAGTAAATATTTAGAAATGGAAGACATTAAATGCTTAACTGGATGAGATCAATATTGCTCGGGGAAAGAGTGATGAGACATTAGAAATACAGATCAATTCATAACAGCGTGCAGGTCTTTAGAAACTCCAGTAAAAGGAATGTAATCTATAAAAGGGCTGGGTTAATTCTTCATGTACATCTTAAGATCTTTACAGCTCTTCCTACTGTACTTTCTTTATAGTGTCCTATTGGCAAGTGGGATGACTTTGTCCTCCTGATCTGTCGCGAATCATCAACATCTGACATTGTTCTCTTAACAACTAGTGAAAACAAGACTGACAGAAATAAGACCCATTTAGGCACTTTTAAAAATCATTTTGCTACAGTTCAGTGCTTGTTGCTGCCAGGGAAAAAAATGACACCCAAAACTGTTGAATGTCTCGCACTTGACTTCCAATGACTTGTTCAGAAAGGCTACTATTGCTTTGTTGAGGCCGCCGCACCAGTAGGTCCCTCTTGCAATGGATGGCAGTAAACGTTGTCTCTACAGCTTCACCCAGCAGGCCTCTGAGGTTAGAACCAAGTTATGGGTTAAATGTTCTGGTGTGTCACTGCTCTGGCTGTGATGTGAAATAATCGTCTGTCCGGAACACACTGGGGATCTCTTGGCGCTGATGTGGTGCTGGTCTTCTTGGGCTGGCCGGTTTCTGTGAGTAAATGGACACAAAATGACCACAAATGATCCGATATTAATGCCCAGTATAGAATTACATCAACTGCTGTGCAGGATTTGATATGTTAATTCTATGTTCAGGGTCTATGTTCAACTGAGCAGCACAGTTTCACAGTGAATAATGATTCACTGTTTTTTTGGGGGGGGATTGTTAATATGATAACACATAAAATTCAGTGCTCACATTTAAGAAGCCGGGGACAGTCATTGTGCGCAGGATCTTCTTGAAAGCACCCGGTAGCGTTCCTAGTTCTCCCTCTGCCTGCGTGACCTGTTCCTCCATCGCCTGGACATTGGCTCCCACCATCTTTACAAAGGCCTGCAGGCGCACAAGAATAATATGTAAAAGAGCGGATAAAATTGAGAGTCTTTGCAACATTATTTAAAATGAATGTCAATCGAGACAATTCATCATACTGTTTCACAAGCTCATGCAAGCAAATAATTCATCTTTCTTTGATCTGTTTTACAAAGGTGGTTTGAAGAAAACAGAACTGAAAAATGTTCAGGAGAATTAAATAATAGAAAGTAATATCATTATGTGATATTATCATTATCACATTAGGAGTTGAAGCAGGAACAAACTGCACTCCTACACAAGTACTTCCTTCTTCAGAGTGCAAATGGTCAGTGCAGGCAAATTATTTTGTTCATAACATCTCTGTGTTTTTGATCTTGGGAGGATTTCTTAAGAATAAATACTGCACCCAAACCCTGTTTGCATTACATTACATCACAGATTTCACGTTACATTCATTTAAGATTTTTTATGATTGTACTTTGCAGCATGTTTCAAGATGCCATTTACTGGATTAAGTGGCATTGCAAAAACATCAAACAAAATATTTCATATAAACTAGAGTTAACTTCTTTAACCATATGAATTTAATATGATCACGTACCTCTAACTTATCAATTCGTCGGTATATCTGTCTCATTTCATCTGACTTCTGCTGGATTTGAGGTAGGTTTTCGTTCACTATCTGGGAGGTATCATTACGGATCTAGAAGAAAAACACAAAAAGATTTTAGAGACAAATATGCATGTGATTTCAGTTAAAAAGAAGACACAGCTAGTTCATAATATTTTATGGTGGCTTACCATATCCAACATTCCCACAAACTCATCCACTCTCGTCAGCATTTCTTCCAGGCTCTTCTCCAAGCACAGGATCTAGAAGAGAAATCATTAAAATGTTACACTCACAAAATGTGGAGAAACCCCAAAAGCTGACTACAAATCAAAAAAATGGAGCCAGTCCAGGACTTGTGTGTTTCAGTACACTTTAAATTCAGTCCCACACAGCAGTTAAGACTGGAATTCAATAAAATGCCTTTAAATTGTGACAGCAAGGACCACAGGGCCAAAACACAGGAGCCTTTGTTTTCCTACAGAGCCAGTTAGTTAGCTCAGCTTCCTCATAAATTGTCTGCTATCACGCATATCCAGTTAAAGTCAACACAGAAGTGACGACAATCTGGTCAGTTAGCCGTCATAAATATAGTCAGCCCCTACAAGTTTAGACAACTGTCTCCCTGAGCCAAAGATATGGGACGTTTTTGGTGTCAGCTCGGTCGTAAATTTGTATTATTTGAAATCAGGGCTTAGAAATGAGAAATTTGGCATCTCGTCACATGACTTGGACTCAAGTCACTCAGTCTCATGAAACTGATTACTTCAGGCTTTATAAAACCCCCAAAAATGTCTTGCATTTCCGTGTAACACTAAATACTTGTGACTTCACTTGAACTTGATGATAAAAACATGGTTATGAAACAGCGCACAGTAAATCAGCTCTTCATTTTACAAATATTCAAAAATCAATCTAATTGCACCCAATTATACTAAGCGAACGTGAGGAAAGGTCGACACCACAGACTCTGCTGTGGTCAACCAAAAATGGAGGGCAACTAAAAAAAATCCAAGTCAGTGATTTATAAATGATTTTAACGGTACAATCAGAAGATCCAAGGAACACTAAGTTTTTTCTAACTTCAGAAAGCTCTCTCATGAGCTACAGATGTCATACAACTGGTGGTAAAATGTATCAAATGATTTTTTTTGGGTGGGGAAGTAAAATAGGAGAAGTTGTAAAGCTGCAGTTCTTAAAACTATTTGAACAACACTAAACTTGACTTGTTTTAGGCCCAAAAATACAAACTTTAGGACTCGAGACTTCACTGTTTTGACTAAACAATATACTCTAGACTTAACTCTTTCTTCCAACTTGCAAACCGAAGACTCTCAGTCTCATCTCTGCCATTTTAAAAATCAGCTGCACATCCCGGTAAATCAGCACAGGTGCGAACCACTGTCGGCAAACCAATCACGTCACTCCCCCTGCCTGTCGCTTAGCAACCACTTTGCTGCACTGCTCGTTAGTTGCAGAAATTTATCGGCCGACCGCAGCTGTTAACACAAGTTTGAGCTACAACACAGACCAAAGAGCTGGCTGACGCTGACTCGGCTGTCTGTCGGTCTGGTTAGTTGGTTGGCTGGTTGCTGCTTCACATGACTCTCTTTGTGGGAAAGCCGTGAGCACACACCTCTTCTCCGGCCGTCGCCCTGATATAGGAGGAGTAGCTGAGCGCGGCGTGTCTCAGGAGCTCGTCGTCCTCTTCCGGCCGCTGCTGCTCGGCCGTCCCGGGCTCCGCCGCCGCTTCGCCGAGGCTCGGGCTCCGGCTGATAACGTTAGCCGCCGCGCCGAAGCTGGGGCTCTGCGACACGGTGCCGCTGCTCAGGAGCTCGCTCACCATGGACAGGCTGCTCGCACTCTGGGACACGATGCCGCTGTCCCTGCTGATCTCGGCGCTGGACTCCTCCAGGGGAGACAGCAGGCCCACCCTGTCCGCTCGGTGATGGTCCATGTCGCTTCCGTCGCTCGGACTCCACTGCCGTGTTTGGCCGCGTCAACTGACCCGGTCACGTGTGCTGCGCAGACGACGGCGCCTCAGGAGGGTCAAAGCTTTTGCAGCTCACAAAAAAGCGTTGCAAACTTTATCCTTATAGACTTCCTAGCACGGTTGGAAAAAGAAGAACTCAGGACTTGTGCCTGAGTAAATACTCTATTACAAGTAAAAGTCCTGCAGTCACAGTACACTAAAAGTAAAAGTAGCCGTCATGAAGAGTGACTCATTTCAGAAAAATAAATATTATATTATTGAATTAAAATTACTGTTAATGGTAAAGATGAAGCCATTTTCAACTACTTTATAGAATCTTCTACTGGGTAGCTTGGTAAACAGTTACAATTATCAATTAACATTTATTACAAACAATTATCATAATATTACATCATTTATTTGTTGATTACATTTTGAATTATTCATCTTAATCTGCAAAGTAATAAGTAGGTTGTCAAATAAATGTGGTGGAATTTTAAAAAGTACATTCATCCCTGAAATGTAGTTGAGTTGAAGTGTGTAGCAGAAAAGGGAAGTTCTCAGGTGCTTTCCACTTTTTCGCTGCTTTATGCTGTATATGTTGAGTGCATGAAGTTTAAAGCAGAACACAAATTTATAAAATCAAAATAAATCAAAGACAAAGAAAGATAATCATAACACTACGGTAGAAATTAGGATGTAGCTGTGATCAAAAATGGTCTTGAATTATCTGGAGTGAATGGACGAAAAGGGCAGTCATTCAAAGTAGGATGTCTGAAGACATGTCAGGTGAATGACTTGCAAGCAAATTATTTCTGAAATAGGAAAGACAACATATGCTTATGATAGTTTGGAATAAAGTCATTTCATATCAGATACTGTATTATCCTATCAACTACAAAATACAAATGTCAGTATTTTGTGACACTGATGTTCATTGCCTGCATTGTGCACTTCATTATAGACCATGTTATTGTACACTTGGCCAGCAGATGGCAGCCAGGATTACTGCATGGCAATGGACTTCAGGGGTCTTCAGGGGTCTGATGCAGAGGTACAAACATTTTTTTTAAACCTTAAAAAAGGTTTATCACACCTTTCAACATACAGAACATATAATAGAAAGGATTAGCTGTCAGATCAGTTTATTTGGAGAGAAGACGCAGTGATAAATTCCCCTTGGTATAAAATAAACACTAGGCCATGGTCGGGTAAACGAATCACATGGTGGCATTAAAGTTGCCTGAGTATCAAAATTTTAATTTCCTTATTTTAAATGTTATTTTATTTCATTTTAAACAAGAATTTGCCAGCTTTGATTAATCTACACTCAAATCTCAAAAGAGCTAGCTGAGCATCTGTGTCACATGTGAGGAGCATAGTTCTTTCACACATTGATGCTAAAACTATTTGAAACTTCAAAAGCTTATTGCATGTGCATGGTGTCTGCTGGTATGAGCTTTGTTATCTTAGCTTTACTTTGAGTCATATGCAGACTGAAATTCAATGTTAAATGCATTGATAGTAAAGACTGATCTGGATTTTTCTGTCCTATCAATACACCCTAATCTGCATACTACAGAGCAGACCAGTTGGGTGTTAATGATCTGTTAGCTGTTTGAGCACAGTGGCATCTCGAGTCAACACAGCAGACAAACATTCATTAGCACAGAGGTGAGAGAGGCTGCTACTGGAGGGCCTCTGACCCAGCACACAGCTGCATTCCTGCTGCATGCCCATGTTGAATATATCAGCGGTAGCAAACAGCCAGAGGATGATTAAGACTGGTTGTGTCTTAAAAAAGGAATTCGACCTTCAGATATTCTCTCTGCACCCTGTGATGTCTAGAGCAAATTATTTTGTGGTGAAATGTAACCAACCCCCTCTGAACCTGACTACTGGCCTCCAACAGGCATCGACTTGTTGCATTAAACTGCAGTTTCATGACTGAGTGATTAGGATTAAAGTGACAATGAAAAGTGCTTACAATTATTCATCATGTGAATAGTCAAATGATCTCTAATTAGTGTGGTTTTACCTAGTTTTACATAGTCTGCTGTTGGTACAGATGTAAAAATACTTTCATGGTTTATCTATAGCTGCAGAATGGTAAGAATGCTACCACTTCCTGAAAGTCACACCCTTTATGAAATGTTTTGTGGTTATGAATTCCTCGTCCAGAGATGCTGCTGTTTGTGAGGAAATCAGGATGTCAGGCTGAGGCTTACCTTACAATCTCAGGATGTCACACTGTCTTTGTTTTCAATTAAGGCTGCATCTACTGCATGTTTAGTGGACAAAACTTTTCTTTGCTGCAAAAGTTTGGTGAGACAAATTAAATTATAGCTGATTTATGCACCCACAACTAAGTGACTAAGTGATGCAATTGAGGTTTTAAATTAAAATGAAACTAAGACGACTAAATCACACAAACTTTCATCTGTCAGTAAAACATTTGTTAGCTTTGACTCAAATGTCCTCTTGTTTTTGACTTTATTTCTTCACAAGTCATTATTGAGCATTTCCAGTCCTAAAATGCCATTTTTCAGATAAAATAGTTTCTCATTAAGAGTAAAAAAAAAAAAAAAAAAAAAAAATAGCTGTAGCATTTTTGAATGCTATGAAGTTGTTGTATCTCCAAAATGAAACTGTCATCCACATCCTCACAGGTTCAACAGTAGTGGTTATTCAAATGAATAGAGTAGAACAGCTACAACACATAAAAATATGCAAATGAGGAACCCAAATCTTTAAGAACCATAAACTTAACTGCTGAGCCAAACATCGTGTTTCTAGTTGCAAAATTGTGACTTAGAATAATTTATTGGAACAGATACAAGGATTTGATCACAATCATCAATGCATAAAAGAACTATTAAAAAAATCATCATACTCTACACAGCATTTATCAGAATATAAGAAATATAGATTTACTCTTTAAAAAAATTCCATAAGCAACCCCAAGTTGGTCCCAGTAATAAGAATGAGAAGGATCTTAATAAAAGTGGTCACTAACAAGAGATATTGGGCTGTAGGCACATTCAGAACTCTAGGATACAGTGGACTCGCCTAAAAACAGTTTGTTCTGATGCTTTTTACAAACATACATACAAATCTTTTGATTTAAGACAAAGACAACTTAAAAAATACAGGAAATATATACAATACATTTTCCTTGTTTCCTGGTTTGTAACTTCCTGTTCTCAATTATTTTGTAAAAACAAACAAAAGTTACAAAATTAGTATCTGACAAAACACACTCATGCTCCTGTTTATCCGGCCTGGTTTTCCAGTTTTAGTCTCTGAGCAGTTGGGGTGTTTCTGTGTGTGTGTGTATATGTGTGTGTTTAAGTGCGTTTTTAAGTAAGCATTATAGGGTAATGACGGTGCCATCCTCCTCCACCCCTCCCCTGGGCAGTGCAAGACTGTGCCGTGGGTCCGATTTCATGGAGCTGAGGATTTTGTGCAGGCTGCCATTGCTGTGGCGGAGGGCTGGGTTGCTGCTGTGATGCGGAGGCTGAACGTGGTGATGGCGGTGCTGGGACTGCTGGTGCGGGTTGTGCTGGAGGTTCAGGTCTCTGTGGAGCTGGTAGCTGAGGCTGCTGTGTTGGTGGTGGTGGTGGTGATGGGACCCTCCGTTGAGGCTTGGCTGGGAGTGAAAGGAGGCGGTGGAGACCACCGACGAGGGACGTGTGGGAGGGCTTGGGGGCGCCACTGGGCCTGAAGCTGTTGTTGGCGTCTGCTGGTGGGTGCGAGACGTGCTGGACGCCAGAGAAGCGTTGGACCTCTGTGACGGCCGCTTCAGGCTGCTCTCAATGACAATATCTGCCTCTTCATCGCTCTCCAGGTCGTCTTGGTACCCATGTGCTCCGGAGGACATCACCCCCACTGACGCTACGGACAGACTTGGGTAACCTGTCGACCCGCTGCTGTCAGACGACTGGCCTGAGCTCCCCGAGATCCGGCTGCTGCGGACCACATTATTGCGCTGGTTCACTGGCTTGACCGTCACAATCAGGTTGTGGCTGTTGGCGATCATCATATCAGTTACCTGATCTAAGGACTTTCCGGTCACCTCAATGCCGTTCACCTCCAGCACCTCATCATTAACCGCCAGCAGCCCGGTGCTCTCCGCCAGCCCTCCGGGCACCAGTCGAGATATGAAGATGCCGGGCACTTTCTCGAGTCCGTGTGGCGTCACCCGCACGCTGGTTCCATCTCGGATGTAAAAGCCCAGGGGTTTGTCCGAGCCGTGACGATAAAGGCGGACTCGGCGGTGAGATTCGGGTAGGATGTCCACATCGATGATGGAGGAGACGGGCCGGAAGTCCTGGGGCATGCCGATGCGGATGTGTGGCCGCTTGCGGTTGACGTCATTGTTGCGCAGTGCCACCACCGCCTTCTTTTTACGAAGTTATTGTGTTGGTGCCAAAGCCAAAGTTAGCAAAGTCGACCTCTTCTGCAAAGAAATAAAATGGAGAAATAGAAAGTGTTAGTCTACAACAGGAAAGCATTCTCTTTCTTTCTTTCTTTCTTTCTATAGTTTTTTCCTTGAATCTTAAAGGATAATGTAAAATAGCATAGCTAAGCTAAAAAGACACAAAAAGACTGAGTGAGGATGATTTAGAATGTTAAAAGCAATTTGAAAACAGAAGGTTTCTAGTCTGGAACTTCAAACATGTACATGAACACTCTGGACTGTGCCTACATCTTTAAATCAAACCACCTGCCATGCAAACTCAATAACCTTTGTTCAAACTATGCACAGATGTGCTTGACATTCTTTTGTGGACGATCTGCTAATCATTTAAGCACATTTTATTTCATATGTCACACAACACAGTTCTTATTACTGAAGCCACAAATAAGAGTGCTTGCCGGTTTACTCTACACCTGAGTTAAGTATGATGAGAACACAAGTCCAACCTGTATTATGAAAAATTACGTGTGACCACGTTGTCTGGGTTCACATAATACTACGTTCCCTGTGAGCATGTTTGTATAAAATGCTGAGTGTGTAGAACATTCCTGCCTGTGCTGACAGAGATGAACCACCCTTCTGCTACCAGGCAGCAGCTGTGGGGATGTCCAGTGTGTATTTCACATGGATACACAGGCACATACATGTACTGTCCTTTTCATTTTACTATGACGAGTAGTCGTCCACTAGCTCCACAAGTGAGAGACTGCAAAGGATGCAGTACGATGTGGAAAGAATGAGCTGAGAGTGAAGATCAGTGTGGTAATCTCAGTTAAAGCTTGAGGTTTCCAACCAGAGATTTAGAGCAATCAATAAAACAATGAAAACACTCAGAAGACTAGATCACCCTCACAATGAGAGAGTGGATTCTTGAGAACAACACACCAGCTGCCAAACAGGCTCATCTGATGGCTCAGATAAAACTAAATAAAAAAGGAGGGAGGACTGAGGCTTTGCATGAACGGAACGAAAAATATATTAAATGTGTTGACTGAGCTGTGTTTCGGACACTGAGATAATTAGAAGTGATGCAGAGTGTGTGCTCCATGGTGAAAAAAAAAAAAAGTTGATAGCACTCTAATCTTCCCTTCTCAGGAAGACAGGAAATCTGGACGCAGTGAGGCCTGATGTGACAGGAAGTGAACATCCCCAGGCGGGGAGCATCAGCTCCTGCATTTCCATGGCAACGGCGATGAGTCATCTTTGCCCTACTGTTTGGGACACCTGCTTTATAAAATTACTGTGGGTGAACACACTGTAATTTTTGGCCCCGTCTTCAAAGTGCACGGTGGAAGGAGAGAGCACTGAAACAAATATGGAGTCTCAGAGGGGAGCCAGCTGGCCCGCTCGTCCCCTCCAGCCTCAGAGGAGCGTGGACGCCTGCCATACGACTCCCTATGCAATGCCGACTCATCATTAATATACGTCTTCTTCCTCCACCACCTCCTCTTGCTCCTCCTGTGCAGAATGTCGACTAAGCAGCATGTTTCACCACAGCTTCGGAAACGAGGGGTCTGCAGGGGGGAAATGGCGTAAAAACCTGGTGCGAGCCCTTTTGCGGGTGTCAGCAGTAACTCTGACTACGGCGCACATGGGGAGTTGGTGTCGACTAAAATAGAGGAAAAATAAAAATGATAAATGAGCGTTAGTAAAAGAGCAGATTGACGTCTCTTGGCACAGCATGAAAAGATTCTGTCAAGTGCTCACAGAGTTGAGCCAGACTGCTGTGCCAAAAGTGTGAAGAAAAAGCCTGAAAATGCTCCTTATCAATATTGCTGCTTTGAAACGAGTTTTTTTTTTTTTAAATGCCAGGGTTTTTTTTAGCATAAGATTATCGAACTTGCATGGTATGGCATGCATCGAAGTGCATGGTATTCTTGGTTTTCTGTGCATGTCGAGGCAGAAGCTGGTTTGATTGAATCCAGACAAGGCATTTGCTACAGGCCTGGAATTTCTGCCACAAGTGCAAGTCTCCCTGATGGGAACCATGTTGGAGGGGAATCGCTTGCAGAGTCTCATTACAGGTCTATGGTGTAACACCCTCCTCCGTCCACACCCTCACCTCGGTCTGAAACCAGCGCCCAGCCAAATCACTGGTGAATTTAGTAGGACAGACGATCTTTCAGTCAGAAATCCTGCGTGCGCAACTATAACTGGACTTTATATTTGTAATAACTCGCAGCTGTTTTGCTAAAGCCCATGAGAAGCCCACGTTGGTGTAATTTGTTTTAAGAAACCTACAAATACAAAAGACATGGGGCGTGTTTGATATGTCCTAGGGCGATAGCTGAAGGCAAGATTGAGGTTAAGCTGAGCGGGGGTTAAATCTGGGTTTGGAACTCCTTGTGCTGATTACACTAATCAAAATTCATTTGTAACTAATCAAAACACAATCTCTCCCCTCCATTTCTATTTTTAAAAGTAAGACCAGCAACTCAAATGGGAAAGCAGAAAATAGTTACCAACTCTGCAACCCTGGCTGTTTAACTAAAATGTCAATAAAAGTATCATGTACCTATCTAATAACCGCGTATCAGGTAATGTCACATAGTTCATGGAAGAATGTGAATGAGAGCCAAGTGAGTAAGGAGGAATTAAAACAGCTGCAGGTGAAGCAGGTTCACTGTGAGTTGTAACATTTACCAAACCCTGAAGTCATTTTGTGTTTCACGTAAGCAGAAATACAACACATATGACCTTTAAGTGCGCTGCAGCTGGAAGAAACAGTCTATGAAGTGAATAACCTATCGACAGAAAATTAAAAAAAAAACTGCTGCTGGCTGGACAAAACCAGCAGCCTGAAGATGTCAGTGGTCTGCAAATCGTTATTAGCCTTATTCACCAAACCATTAATCAATCAACAGAGGAAATAAACATGATGATGATGAAAATAGCTGTTAGTTGCAGCCCTTGCATGCACTATACCTTCCATCACAAGCACGGCTGAAGATTGAGCATATTCCCCTTGGTGACTAAAACCACTGGAGCATCATGGTATTACAGTGTTGGAGATGCCAAACAAATTAAGATGTCGAGTCGAGATGTCGAACCAGGCCGTGGCAGCAAAACTGTCTCTTTCTGTCTGCAGGCCTGGAGTATTATATTCAGGACCAGTGCATTCACAGAAATGGGATTTTCCGTTGCTAAGTTAAACATTATGTTCTCTGCTACTGTGAGAGAAAAACTCCTCCTGATCGCGCTCCATCGTAGGAGTTGTGTGTACTTCTCTCAGTAAACTTGTGTTCGCTGCAACTACTGTACTGTAGAGTTTAAATCAAATGCAAGAAAATGAGTCTTGGCTCTTTAAATTAGAGATAAAAAAAAAAGACTTCTCTAAACCAACCGAGCCTCATAGAAAGGTCACTGATTACTTCAAAGAAGCTAAGTCATTATGAACTTTCAGGCGTTACAGCTTTCTCGTCCTAACTCAACCCTGCCAAGTGTAGGACACACACACACACGCACAAAGGCGCAGAGCTAAACTAAGTGAGCACGTTCCAGCCGATCACACAAAGGTTATCGTAACAACTCCTGACAAACCTAATCCCTGCTACACTGAAGCATGATGGGTAAGCCAATGTGAACCCGTTAATCAAAAGGCTGTCGGGTCACTACCAGGCATTTGCAGGCTAAACAGCACCTCAGATCAAAGCCTTTTAGAAAAGCTTAGTGCTCCAATTAGCTGTTACTCAATATTTCCACCATGTAATTTACTGATCGGAGAACGTTGTGTAAAAAAGGCACACATAGGAGATGCGCAATCTAAGAACACAGATCATGCATGCACGTACCAGCTGTTTGCATTTACCCTCAACTTCAGTTTGTTGTAAAACGTCAGGTCAGGATGTTCCACTAGAAACGCAGCTAATAGCGAGGCTTAATGCTGACAAGGATGGAAAAAGCATTCATTCACTTAAATAACATTAAACATCTGCGGTAAAGAGTATCAGTAAGGGGTAATATGAGAGCTCACAGAGAACACAGCCTGGTGGATAAAGAAAGAAATTGACAGCGGGGTTTCCACACGTTTTCCACCACTGTAAACCTTAATTCTGTTTCTCAAAACTGGCGTAAAGTAATCATGAAAAAGTCTTATTTAGAAATGCTGGAGCTCAGATCCCTGTGACCCCAGACAACACCACCTGACGTGGCTCCACCCCACGCATGGTCAGGGGGAAAGAGGCCAGACCTGGAAAGATGGCTTCTGGATGACTCTCCGCTGGTGTGTGCGGGCATGTGTGTGTGTGCAAAAAGTGCGCGTGTGTGCGAGACGTTTGAGGAATGTGGTGGTAAATGCTGTTGGAGATATCTCCCGACAGGTTGAGGACCTGCATAACTTCTCCAGACAGGCACGGGCTGCCTCCAACTAAAGCGACTATTTCAAGCTCGCCATGATGCTGTTTGAGTAATGTGATCCATCACTGGCATATTGCTAATCTTTTTCACAGCCACACTCAGTACTGCTAACTTGAATGGAAAACTGAGAACTACCGGTCACATAAGTTAATGCTGAAATAAATGCCTTTTGTTGTAATTTGTCTGCATTATGAAGGGTAAAAAAAAACTATTAGAAGCCGGCTAACTAGTTTGTAGTTTGTGGTTCTCAGGTCTTCTTAAATGCCTCATGCTGTTCTTGTGCTTGCAAAGCAAAAAGAAAAAGACAAACAAGGAAAAACAATCTCTGTTCTGCTGAAACCCACCTCTAGTTAGCCAAAGCTGTGAAGTGAAGGCCCTTTAGAGTCCTACTGCTTTTCCACAGTCTCCCATAAAAGACAGGAATCTACAGAGTTTTATGATCAATCATTAGGGCCTCTCTGCACACTTGTTCCTGGCAGGTCTTCTGACATTCACCACTGACTCGACACAACTGTAAACAGAGGCTGAGCAGACGATGGAAATGAACCAAAACAACAGCACGCCTCTATTTTGACAAAAGATTTAAAATCCCTCTCATGCTCGGGTAATTCTACGTGTGATGCAATGCGAGTAATGCACAAATGGTATGAGGAAATTAATCAACGTGGAATTTGTGTAATGTTTGTGTGTGCACGCTGCTTTGTAAGTATCTTTGTAAAAGGTGGACTATTACAGGCTCAAACGTCAGCTCCTGGCTTTACACAAGTGAATTTGCAACACCGCAGCCACAACATGACTGGCCAGCTCTCGGCTCCCCTCGGCGGCACCACAATTGCTGAGCTCAAGTCCAGACTAATGGTGTTTGAAGAGGTGTTTGGGGCCCGTTTTATGTGTGATATTTCACACGGAGCTTTGTGAAAGTTGGCACGCTATGTTAAGTACCTTTAGTGTACCTGTATTGACAAAGAGAACATTACAAAAGGGGAGGAAAAACACAAACAGCTGCTGGAACCAGAGCCAGAAGTTCTATGAATTTTACATGATCTGTCAGTGTGTGCACAGTGCTATGTGTGAATGCTTGCGTGCCACTACTCATGAACATGTTAGTCTGTGCGAATAGATATCTTTGTGCATGGAGAGCAGTAAATGGAGGAACATGCTATATCCATCATTATAAAAAACTCCAATCATCAGCTCTGATTTTCAAAGCAGCTGCAGTGAAATTTAACTTTAAAAAATTCTTTGTTTTGCTACCTTTTAAGAACTATAGTGTTTTCAATTTGTTTTATTATCTGCATGTGGAACTTAGGGTAGAGGCGACAACATCGACACCCTGCTAACAGCTTTAGTGGTGGTCCCCTCAGGGGCGTGACCCCTTGGCAATGATATTTTTACCCAGTGATATGACCCAGACACTAGCCGCCCAACCAAGAGCAACTTACAAACACAGAATTGTTTCAGACTGCTGCACAGAAGCAATAAAGACAACTTCTTCAACTTCAACACCAGACCATGCAAAGAACACAACATTAGAGTTGGGTTGCAAAATACATGAAGCACCTACAAAATGCTTATTAAATGCAACATGCTGGATCTTGAGGGCGGATCAAAATCCTGTATGACCAATTTTGGTGATTTGGAATCTTTCAGACGAACGCAAAGGAATAGCTCAACGTTTTTGGAAAAACACTTGTTGGCTTTCTTTCTGAGAGTCAGATAAGAAGACTGATACCTCTCTTATGTCTATACAGTACATATAATTCTACAGCCAGCAGCTGGTACGTACGTAGGCTGATTATGTCATGTATAGACAAGTCGAACTATTCCTTAGTTACTTCTAAAGCTAAATAAAAACACATAGGATTATTATATCATCATATAAAAAAACCCCACATTCTCACACAGCTAACAGGAAGTTTTTCTTAGCTCTTGAAAAGCTGACATTTTGAAGATACACAGCTTTAACAGGACAGCCGCAGCACATATTCATCAGTTCACTACTGTATGCTTGAACTGCAGCCCATGACCTATGGCCTGTTGCTCTGTCTGCGGCGTAGCCAGCTACAGTCCATCCATACAAGTGACATTCCTGCACCCCAACAACCCCCCCAGCCCCCATCATGGTTTTCAGTCAAGCGTGACAAAGTGCTTAGTGACAGGAGAGACCATAATCACTGGAGAGGGGGAGAGACGAGGCACACAGAGAAAATAGCGAATTGTGCTAGACCCTGCTGCCTTTTGCATTAGATCACTGGATGCTGTGGCAGTGGGCTTCATTCCTGGGCCCCACAGACACAGACACACACGCACACACACACACACTCACACAGCTGGACGCTCCTCACTTTCAAAACCGACCAGGAATATGGCATAAAGTAGAACGGGATGAAACAGCACATGACAGAGCACAGCCGTGCAGGAGAGAGCGCGGCAGCCCGGCACAATGCAGTACAGTAAGCTAATGTGTCCAGTGAAGCGTTTCTCCTTTCGCCACATTTGCATTTTTTTGTCCAGTTTGCATTAGAAAAGACGTGATTTAATGAAATGCAGAAGGCTTTGTATCGCTCTCTCTCCCCTCATAGCGTGGGGTCAGAAATAGCTGGTTTTCATGACTCTCCAGTGGTTTCATACAACACATCCAAATACAGCAAAAATGAGCTGAAGAGCACATTTCTACATTCCTTTCCCATGTAAATAAGCTGCAGCGACTACAAAAAAATGGCATTTCTTCTCTAATGTTTAAGTCGGTGGGTCAAGTTTTCATCTCTGTCAATGTAAAGTACACGAGGAGCCCCTTTCCAATGGGACGTACACATATAAATGTAAGGAATGAACCAAAACAGTCTGTGTGTTTAGGGGCTGACTGCTGCCAAGACGTTCAGCTAACACTAACATGGAAAAAGAATCCAGACAGAATAAAGAAGAACTTTTTTTTTTTTTTTAAAACATGCAAACATATTTCACATTCTTGCAGGGGTGGCTAAGGCAGGGCCTGGGTGGAAATTTGGAGAAGCTTGATAAACCTACGTGGTTATAAATCGACAGCTGCTCTCGAGGTTTGAGTGAAACTTATTGAAAGTTTCTGTGATCTTGTGCATGCAGTATATTCACTCACATACTGCACTTACTTGAATGCTTCCATTTTATGCCACTTTCCAGAGGGAAATACTGTACTTTATGTCACAGCCATTACTAGTTACTTTTCAAAGTAAAAGTTAATACGCAAAAAATATGAATAGTTTATAACAAATGATGCATTGTTATAGATAACACTTGCTGATATTATATAAAATAGGTAACATATTTTTGGATTGCAATATTCAGATTAATGCATTAATAATAATAATTGTAATCACATACTGCATATATAAAAATACAAGGAGCCAGTCTGCATCATGAGTACTTTCTTTTTAAACATTCATTTTGCTTACTTAGTTTTTCTTAAATGCAAGAGTTTTACTTTTAGAGTATTTTTACAATGTGGTATTACTACTTTTACTTGCATAAAGGATCTGAACACCTCTTCCATGACTGCATACAGGAGACTTCACACACAAACTTATATGTGAACTCCTTTAACCTAATCTTCCAAAAAGGAGGTAATACTGTCTGGTCTGTCATCTTAATTTATTAAAAGACTTCAAAGACCCACAATCGTCTGTATTGCTTAATGTTTTCCTAAGATAAAAGAAGAAAGAGAGAAAGAAAAGAGGGCCTTGGATTAGTAAAAATCGAACAACAATCCTGTGAGACTCGGGTGAGACGGTCGACAAGAGAAAACAAGTAAAACAGTAGTTTTTTCACTCCCGTTAAAATGATACAAAGCTCTAAAACTTTTGCATGCATGCATGTACTGGGTAGCACTTTGCATGCACCCCCCCCTCCATTCCTTCACTCCCTGCGCTCATTTCACTAGCAGTTACTGCGGCACACAGGGGCCGGGCTGCACATCTGGGACAAGTTAAATGGAGCTGCCTTGTCTGCTCCATTCTGGCTTGGCCTGTGTGGTTGGGCAGGGTGGGGTAGGGTAGGGAGTAATAGGTCTAAGATTCACTGCAGGTATCACCCACCCCCCCCCTTCCCCGCCATCTCATACACACACACACACACACACACACACACACACACACACACACACACACACACACACACACACACACACACAGTCACAGCAACTTTATTAATACACATGCAGATGTTGGGCCAAATCACGAAGGGGGACAGAGGTTAAGACCATGAGAAAGGTATTTAAAGCGGAGGGAGTAGGAGAGTGCATGTGCGTACATAAAGAGATTAACCTGTGTTTGTGTGTGTGTGTAAAATGTGTGGTCGGGGAGGGGGGGGCTGACGTTTAGCAGAGGAGGGGAGGGAGGAACATCAAAGAGCGAGGTAGAGGAGAGCAACTAGTAGACAGGTCTTGCATTCCTCCAACCTTTCAAAAGGAACAATCTCCGCTCCATCAAGAGTTTCTCCCCCTCTGAAAAAAAAAACAAGTGCTGTTTGGGAGGGGGTGGGGGGGAAGGGGTTGTTCACCAAACTTCTGCTTCCTGCTTCCCCTCTTTCTCTTTCTTGGATATAACCAACTACTGCTTCTGGTTTTAATCCAGCTGCCTCTCTCCTGATCATATGCATGTTTCCGACCAAGAAAACACATGCTGTTGATTTAAGCTCCACAAAGTCTCCGCTGCCATCTGGCCCACAGGTACCCGGTCTGCCTTCGCTGCGCACTAACCCATGTGAAGATATAAATACAAGCCCACGCGGAATACAAAGTTAATGGAAATCCTGGAACTTAAGAAAAGATATACCGAGCAATAAGCAGAGGACAGATTTTCCATTTCAAAAAGAGCGACGAGGACTCATACCTCAAAACACGCTCAAGTCCACCCATCCAGATGACAAATTCTATATTTTACAGGCATTTTGGTAAAGAAGGGATCAGGGGTAATGGATGCTGGCAGAACTCTGGTTACAAAAGTCACAGCAGCAGACTTGGACCTGTGTCCTTGCCACCTGTCTGGCCTTCTGTTTGTGTGAGAGTCAACGTGAGTGATTGAGAGAGAGAGAGAGAGAGAGAGAGAGAGAGAGAGAGAGAGAGAGAGAGAGAGAGAGAGAGAGAGAGAGAGAGAGAGAGAGAGAGAGAGAGAGAGAGAGAGAGAGAGAGAGAGAGAGAGAGAGAGAGAGAGAGAGATTGTTTCCTGGTACCTAGTCTTGCTCTCTTCATCCCTCTCCTCTTATTCACAGCCAGTACACTACTACAGAGACACTCAAAAGAGATACGGTGACTAAGATAAAAAAAAATAGATTGCTGTACACACTTAATTCCTCTCCCACACTCACAAAACCCAAACACGAGCTTGACATCCTTGAGCCTCTTCGACCATCAAATAATGTTTAATGATCCCCAGGCTGAAAAAGATTTGCTCTCAACTGGATTTGCTTCAGATTGCTTAATGAAGAGAACAATGTTTATGAGTCCTGTGCGAATATCATTCATGTGGGCTCACTTCAGGGTAGTGTGTGTGTGTGTGTGTGTGTGTGTGTGTGTGTGTGTGTGTGTGTGTGTGTGTGTGTGTGGGGTCAATATGGTTCATTTGCGATAGCTCGTTGAGATTGTTTTACAGTTAAGAAAATTAATTAGCTCTTCCAGCGCTGTAGTTTTGTTAAAATTATTCATGGTATTTAAGTGACGGCAAACAGGTTCAGTGAATCGCCATAAAAAGTAGCCGCGCTGGCATGGAGAGCTAAAAATTATAAACCCACATATAAATTGAAATCAGTGGTTGCTTTGGAGGAGGTCGTGAACTGAAACATTTACTATAAACCAAGTGAACTGAATTAAACCACCGAGACGTGCAATAACAGATGACATGAGAACGTTTGGACAATATCTGGAAGCCAAACATAAGCAGCGTATTATGCTGCTTGTTAATTGATATTATTTTCTCTTGTTGTGATTATTAAGTACCACATGTACACATACCTGGAGACCTGTGGCACTGAAACAAGAACCAGCCTGATTAGACTCTGTATAAATTTGGACCCAGATCGGATATCAGTTCCCCAAAAACCACAAGTGAAAGCAGGAGGACTTCCACTACTGTCCTATTCTGTAATCTCCACCTTCACCCTCCCACACATTTTGGCACTGATCTGAGCTAAAGTCACTTTCTAATCTTTTATCGGTGGCAGGAGACAGACAACAAGCAGACTAGGAGGATTATGATGTCTTTGGCTCTCTCACTGTCTCACTCACACACAGGCCAAGAAATGCTGGAGGATGTGACATTTAAGGTAAGGAAATGAGACGACCGAGCAAGTAAACAGACATGCAGACTTGAAAATCATCAAATTTCCTCCTGTAAACGGGTGGAAAGAGTGACAACCCATCAACCCGCCTCGGAGAGGAATGTGATTTTGTCTGCGGCAACCTGCCGGCTTAAGGGAGAACAGATAAAGAGAGGCAGAAAGACACACACAGACAGAGGATGGTCTGTCTCTCAGAGGATGTCTTGCTGAGAAGGTCTTACATCAACCCACAGGAAAAGTGATCCTTTGTTATGAAGCTGCCTTTGGAGACGCTCGTCTCATTCACACTGTGGGCAAGAAAAATAATCCATCACGTTACAACTCGATTCATAAGCGGCCAGAGAAAATGTTGTCTCCGAGGCTGAATGAGATCATTTTTTATCCTTATCCAAGCAGACAAATGCAGTGACACACACATTCACCTTGGCAGTGCAGTATACTTTGTTTTGCAACAAATCAATATGACAGTTTGGGCTGGATATGGGCTTCTTCTATTCTTTTCTTGTTGATCCAGTTGGACATCACCATCCTTAATCCTTTGAAGGGGATTGAGCGTGAGGTTTTCACTGGCATGTGTACTTTGCCATTAACGTGAGCACCCTCATTGACCTCGAGTCATGAACTACGGTCAATGACAAAGCCCTTCCTGGCCCGCAGGTGAGGGGGCCACTGCAGGGGGGGCCCCCCCTCTTTGGGTGCGATTGGGTAAATCCTCTGCAAGCTTGGACAGGCCTCAGTCCCGTCATCCCCTGCACCTGAAAACACCAACACCCTCCCTTACACAACCACACAGCATAACAGAGCACTTCCTGTGTGTGGTGACACGTCCATGGTCCTTCCTGCTCCTTCTTTGCTCCACTGACTCCATTTGTGGTTTACTTCGAGTCTCTGCAGCCAAACCACTACTCTCTCTCCCTCTCTCTCCCACACACACACAGAGTCTGTGGGAGTATTTCCACATGAGCTGTCAGTGGCTATTGTTTCGGCAAGTCTCTAGGACGCAATTCATATCAGGATAAGAGTCAGGGCTCATTCCTCCCCTCCTCCGATCTTTTTCCTTCCTCCCCTATCCCAAACTGCTGAGTTGGCCTGATTCAACCACCAACTCGTGGCCTGCATGTCTGCGGGGGGAGGGGGGGGGTGCATCTTCACACGGTGTGTCTGTCTATTCCTGGCAGACATCTGAGAGTTGGTTCTCATGAGATTATTTTACAGAGGAGCAAGGCTTTGAGATGAAAACGTTAAGTTTACTAAAGTTTGACATTTTATTGCTGAATGCACAAACGCTGCAACCCAGGAAAGGTCACCTTTATGAGACCGACTACAAGGGACCACCTGTTCATTTTCTTCTATTTAGACGTTAAAAAATGCATAACTGATATCTTGAGTACAAACATCTTCCACACTGTATATCATTAAACTTTTTTGTACACAGTTTTGTTCAGTATTTGGTGAGCTGACCCCGAATCAGATTTGTAGATTTCAGAATTGTATTAATAAAACGTATGAGACAATTTGGAGCAAAAGTGTAGTTTTGACTCATTTAATCAATCAGAGACTATATAATGCAAAGCTAAACATTACAACATATCCAATGACCGAACAGTATTTTGCAGAAACTCTTCCAAGAGTAATCAATTACATCACAGACAAACCACAGATGAGACGCGTGCTTTAGATCCTCTTAGAGATTTGCTTTGATGTCAAATGAAGTTTGCAGTAGTTTTAGTGGAGCTCACTGCCAGCTCTGGTGATTTGTGATAGCCAATCATAAATACTTCTGGCCTCGCTGTAGCCAATCAAATCCCTCCGGTGCATGTTATGGCTGAACAATTGAAAAACTGGTGACGGGCCGTGACAGCTTGTCTCATTGTTTTAGCCTCATGACCTATATTTGGCTATACTCGGTCTTTTAGCCGGCTGTAATTGTTCCTTTATAAGTAAAGTATAGTATAAGTAAAATATCATGAAAATAAACATTACAAATAAAATAAACATCATTTGGAGCTCAAAAACAACAACAAAAAGGCAGGTGGTTAAATTAAATAATTTTTTATGCTAGCTGTCATCAGAAGAAGGGAGAAATAAATGCGACTCACTTTCCTCCTTCAAAAAAAACAACAACAAAAAACAAAAACAAAAACTAAAAAAAGGCGTCTTATTTTGTCAGTGTGGCTTGACCACAAGGGGATACTAGAAGAGTAAACAACCCTAAAGGAACAGTCAACTCCCTCTCAGCAGGATCGGATTTGGATTGGACTACTTAAAGGAAAACACAGTGCAGCATCTACTAAATGTGACACATAAACATGCTTTTTTTCCATGCCAAAGGATACCATTGTCTGTTTAGTGTGTAATCATGTTGGTAAACGTAGTTTGTGTACATGTGGCCTAAAAATAAAGTTTCCACATATTTAGAGATTGTGAAGTCCCCACGGACAAAACTGGGAAATAAAAAAAACAAACACAGACCTTGATTCGGGCACACACAGTAGTGTCCACAAAGGCCAAATGACACAAGAGTTCATACAGTAAACACACTTGTATACAGCCCACACAGGCTTTCAAGTTAAGTGGATTTAGTTCTGGATGCTTTTTTGTCTCGGGGGGCTGTGAACTTCTGACCACGGTCATCAAATGGGGAAAATAAATAACATCACGTGCTGCGAGGTTGAGCGCATCTGATTGGTTTCAAGGGACAAGGAGCTAGTGTGTGTGTGTTTGCAATGTATAGTATTTATAGCATGTGCATCAGCAGCAGCATGCACAACAAACCACTCATTTCAAAGCACACTGTCAAGATGAGAACCGTACTACTACAAAACAAGAGGGCCTGACAGATTAACTTGTTTATTAACTGAACCTATAGGCAGTTAGCATGAGCCTGCTTTTGTAGTCAAGACCCCGTTAACCTAAAGTAGGCTGGATGGCTCCGAAGCCAACCTTGCCAGTGGTGAGTGTGTTTGCTGCGGGAGAGCTGTCGAAAAGCAAAGTCAGTCCCTCCTTTGTAATTATGGACTCCCAAAATAACCCTTTGCGGAGGCAATGCTAGGTTGCTGTTGTGCTGGCTACCAAGCACTTCGCAGCTTGCTCAGGCCAGAAAGCCATATGTCCTCTAGTAGTGTAGAAGTAATCCTGTTGATTAAAAGATTATGAGGATTCCAATGAACGTTTTCTGAATGATCCTTAAAGCGTACAGCTTCCATTGAAAAGTTAAAAAGATCCAAAAGTCACTGAACGATTTCAAACTATCTCAGGTAAAGGTAGTGATTCCTGGCAAAACCAAAGGCAAACACGAGATATGCTGGATAATTTGTAAAAGATTACCACAAAACCAGACTGAAGATATGAATGTGCCTCAGTGACAACCATCCACACCATCCTCCATGCTTTGATAATGTGAGGTAAACTGGGATTTCCTCAAAAGGCACAAATCCTTTGCTCAAGCTTGCACTTGCGCTCGCTGTGTTTGCATGTGTGAATTTGTGCGAGTTTTCCAGTGCTACACGCGGAGCATGCCTGGCCTTGTCCTCCAGTAGAGCTGTAATTAAGGAGGAACAGCACCGAGCAGTCTCACAGTGAGCCGTCTCTGGCGACTCCTCCCACGAAAAACCCACTAGCATCCACCCAGCGTCCATACTCCCCGCTCTCTCTAACCCCAAATCTTCACCCTCTTCCCTCACTTTGCGCATGGCTCGGTTCTAAACTTGGCCTGGGAATTTTCCACTGCATAACTCCAGTCTGAGTACTGTCTGTCTCTGTTTGAGGGAAAATCCACAGTTTCATTGTTATATATCATTTACCTGTGATATTTAATACAAAGCGGGATGTATTTTCTGATTAAACACGATTCTTGAAACCTCAATGTGTCATGTAAAGTCAAAGTGAACATTAAACTCTATTAGGATGAATATATGTAATAAAACTGGTTTCTGTGCTTCTTGTATTATAGTTTTTTTTTAAAATGCAATATGTTGATTTTGCCAAAATACTTATCTGTTATCTGTGAAAAAGGGTAAAAAAGAAGCCTAGAATAGTCAAAAGTGAATCAGACATTTTAGAAAATATACTTCTTTGATTTCTTGCTGAAGGTTAGAGGAGAGGATTGATACCACTCTCATGTCTGTTAGATATGAAGACAGGGCCAAGGAAGGGTTAGCTTAGCTTAGCATCAAGATTTAAAAAGGGGGGGGGGGGCAACTAGGCTTGCTCTAATGTGACAAAATCCACCTATCAGCACCTCTAAAGCTCACCAATTAACACCCTGTGTATCTCGTTTGTTCAATGTGTACGAAGACCAAGCCAAGCTAGCTGTTCCCCCCCGTTTCAAGTCTTCACGCTAAGCTAGGCTAACAGTACGGTGGCTGCAGGTTCATACTGAATGGATCCAATGGTCGGACAGAAACACAAGCGCATTTCCCAAAATGTCATACAATTAAACAAAGTTGATTTGGATAAGTATTTGACTTGTCAGGTATACACAAGAATTATTTATATAAAATAACAAAAAAATAATACAAAAACGTCTGTTCTTCTGTTCTATCAAGTTAAGACAGGGGAAATTCCCTAAACAAACCCTGCCCCTTATTCTTATGACAACATACAAACAGCCACATAAACAAAGAACTAAAACCCGCACACAGTTGGAAATTCAAAGTCAAACAAGTCACAGGATCTCATTCCACTTTCAAGCCGTAAATGAAGGGAAAGAAATAAGGCACGGAAGCATTTCAGGCTTGTTTTCTCTGTTTTGAAGGTTCATGCTGCTGAGGAGTGGCCGTGGTGGTGGCGGCGGCTTAGGAAGTTGTTTGTTTGTCCCTGAAGGACCGGCTATATCCATCACATCCAGCGTTCAATTTCCACAGCCTGTGTCTCTGAACCCATTTAGATGCAGGATGAGGTCAATTTCAACTCAGCCACCGGGTTTCTGAATCAAAGCGGTCATAACACAAAGTCTATCGAGGTGTGATGGCAGTTGCGAATTGAGAGCAGCTGTGTGTATAGTTCATTTTTACCAATATGAAGAACTGCAAATCAGCTTCCTCCTTCAGGAAATTTGCACGTCAAAACACTGCAGAAAACATCTGAGCAGTTTTACTGGAAAGCTGAATGTTCTACTAACCATTTGGGATCATGAAAAACCAAAAAGGGGAACACTGTTGACTCTGGGTAACAGTGTGGGGAAAATGTAAAAATTAAATCCACGAAATGCTCCTCAAAAAGTGACAAAGTGAAGACAGGGGGAGTGCCCTGACTCAGACAACTTCTGTCCCACAATGTCTGGAAACTTCATTGTGGGGGAGCGGAGATGCAGTTCAAAGCGGGGTCGTAAACCAAAATGAAAGCAGGGACTTAGGAAACACAAACACCAATATAGTTTTGCCAAACACAAACAGCCCTTACAAGTTTAATTAAAACGCAAGACCTCCCCTCCCGTGCCTCGACAACAGAGAGAAGGGTCGCGTATGTGCGTCAGCTGTGATTTGTGATGCGTGTAAACATGTGTGTGTGGTTGTCCCAAAGCAGCCATGTGTGCATCTTCTGCAAGGCTTCGCTACAGTTAAAGCAACCGACTTCTGTGGTGCAATTATCCTAAAATGACTCAGTTCACAAACACATAAGCACAAATTAGACATAGAGGAACGGGAGCGTGTGTGTTTGCGCACGCTGTTTAGCATGGGTTCAGATTTGGGCTTATGCACGCTCATGCACACGTTCGGCCCCTTTTGTGTCGGGCTGACGTGATTTGCGGCACCGTCTGAGCTGGTATGCAGCGGGCTTTTGCGGTCAGGGGCTCAAAGAGAGGCAGCTCCCCGTCGGACATGGCTGTTCTGCTCCTGGTGGGCATCGAGCATCTCCATCACACTCTTAACTGTGGCTGGCATTGTCTGAAGACGTGCAGAGAAAAGGCCACACAAAGGTTTTATTGGGAAGCCCACACACACTGCCTAAAAAAGGTTTTACAGCACAGGAACTTTCCCCAGTAGAGACGAGGATTTATTTGGCACGGCGTGGGGGAATGCACGGTGACACACACCCGTACTCAGGCAGCAAAAAAAATTCCCGACACTGATGAGGCCTTAAACACCTCATTTGCCTGAGATAAGGCACTTTCAAAAGGCGGTGCATTACCCCATGCTTTTGCCCTGTGAATGTGACCCAGATGTGTCATCAAAGTATCTGCCTAAGCTTACAAAAAAGCTCTAATAAAAGGCTTTTTGTCTAATGCTGTACATGACATTTGCCTCTGCCCCCTCTGCCTGCACGGGCTTCCCCTCTTCCCCTCTTCCCCAGAAAATTCCTGATTTCTGTTGGCTCAGACTGCAATGGGAGGACAACAGCCAGACCACAGGATGGAGGTGGACCCAACCTGCCCAGTCCTCCCTTCGCCTGTCTGTCTTTCTCACTGTCAGGCTGACTCCCCACTGTCTGCAGTGGTTTCCCCCCCCCCTTTGCCCTCAACAACTGAGTCATGCCTGAGCTCGAACGTAAAAAGAACGAGGATCTGTCTAAACAGCTACCTAAAACGGCATTCTTGAACACGGACCAAGATGATCTGATGGACGAGTTGAACTTTTTTGTTGCCGTCTGTCTGACAGGAATTGCACACTTTCCTCATAGTGCTCAGGAAGAGGGAAGTCATAGCAGGGAGGAGACGTAACAAATAAAACAAAAGCACAAGAGAGAGTAAAAAAAAGAGAGATGGGCTGTAACTGACAGCCGCTGTCTTCTTTTCCCCTCTAGGAGCAGTAGGCAGCGTGTAAGCTTGTTGTTTCATAGCGCTACCTTTCACTCAACCAGCTCCTTCGTTGCACAGCCTGAGGCTGCTCTCTGGTAGCGAGCACAAAGACTGGAGGTAGTGGAAGCCCCAGCATAACAGAACACGCTCAAACTCACTCCATGACTCTGATGTTCTGTAAAGGGAGTCGCAACACGGCAGTGCTTTTACATGACCAAAATAGACCTGCTGGAATGAGGAAAAGAATGCTTTCTGCCTTTCGTGGCATTTGATTGTGTGGCTGGCATGCAAGTTTATAATCCACCGAACGAATTCTGAATCATCTATACTAATCAAGAGATCTATTCTAATCCAGTGTCCGAGGACTTAATCAGCTTTGGGAGGTCTGACTGCAGTACGGAGCCAACGCTAATTATTATCGTGGCTCTTCCTCCTGTCCACATGGACCAAATGCTGCGGGGGTCAAGGCTTTAACCTGCAGCTACCATGACTGAGCACTGGCACGTTGACAAATTTGCCGCACAATCCCATCTAGTGAACAGGGCATGTGGACAAAAGCACACACACACGTTCTCAGAAGCCCTTTGGCCATGGTGTGAGAGTGCCCAGATGTGCTGACAGGGTTGGTGCTGTTGGCCACCACAGCAGCACACAGACTAAGAGAAACACAACAGAGACTTCTTAAATGTATAATAGCTGCTTAATGGATTTATAGAGGGACATTTTACATCAAATCAATGTAAATGTGAGACAGTGGGGAGGAAAAAAAATGTAATGTCATAAAATTTGTATTAGGAGTTACAAATGCCGCAATCTGACACATTGGATTGGTATTTGTCCCAATATTGACCTTATAAGATAGCTCAGGTATCAGGCCACAAAGCAGCCAGTCCAGTTGTTATAAAATTCAGTTTAGAGTAGAGTTACATTCATTTAGACACATTCAGGTTTGAAGTACCACAGACACTCCTGGCCCAAAGTAACCTTACATAAAAATCTTCCCAATCGCAGTGAGTTATACAGATGTTAAATTTTGGAAAAAAGACAGCGCTGGCATCAAACCAGCACTCCGTATCCACACAAACCCTCAGCGGAGGTATTAGAATCGGCATCAGGAGAGGGTGAGCCGGTGCATCGCTAATAAGAATACATGGATAAAGAATAAACGGGAAAAAGAAACATTGGGATGATCAAGCATCGCGCATGCATTTAAAACAAAAAATGACATGAGAACTGAAGCAATTACATGTCTGCCTTCAATCTTAGTCTTTTATGAGAGGAAATAAGATGTTATGAAAATTTAAGCAAAAGCACTTCAGACCAAAACCAGAAAACCAGACAAAAACAACAAACACAAGCCCACTGAACTTCCTCTCCATTTCAGCATTTGGACTGTAACTGTTTCAGGCATTAGACTACACGGCCTAGACAGTTTCATGGACATTCATGGCATGAGGCTTCTTTATTCTGTCTCATATTAACTCTTTGACAAGTGTTGGATTATTTCAACGATCAAATTTCACGCAAAACTGACGTTAAAAAAGAGCACTTTCAACATGCTGCATTAGTTTCTCTGTTTTAGCCACATTAGTAGTTTAGTGTAAATAACACCTCTCTGTTCACAGCCTGCCAAGCTTTGTTCTGTAAACAACACTTTTTTCTCTCGACTGATGCAAAAAAGAAAAAGCAAAAAAAGCCAAGTGTGTAAAGTCAGCAGTGCAGACAGTCGGGGCAGCCATGGAAATATAATAACGCTCGCTTTTCTTTGATCTCCAGGCAACTGTGCGGTCCAGGCTGTTGAGAAACGGCACCGGCCTGGATGTCGGTGCAAACTGTCGCAGCTGCTGTTGCATTCTGCTGCGTTTTTATTATTTGCGCCTTGGTGCCACGTCTATCTTTTGTTTGGCCGGCGGTGGTATCTGGCCCTCTAGTTTTCACAGGTGTGGAGAGCCGCCGGGCTGCCGTAGCCGTGAGCCCCCGGTGCTCGGCGTGTGCTAGATACGAAGCCGCACCAGACTCGACCTTGGCCCTTTCGCTCGTCTGCTCTATTTATTTAAACTTTTCAGCCCATTGCCAAACAGGGGTCTCTTCTCTTTGTTGAAAGTTTAGTCTGTGTGCAGGCCACTGGCACTGACTACAAAAACAACTCCACCCGCCCCCCCTCCTCCAAAAAACGGAGCTTTCAAAAACAGGCCTTTATTTTGTTTGGATCAAGTTTTTGTCACCCATTAAGTGTAATTACAGGTGAAAAATTGAAACCAAATATAATACGCATATCCTTATTTGAACCCTCAACTTTGCATGAACTCACATAAAAGACTATCATCAAGATTACTACGGTCATTACTCCAGCTATGCACCAACGCCTGCTGGATCATGTCAGTTTGCCAGCTCTAAAAGCCTTTCAGCACACTATCAGCCCTCACTCCTGGTCATATTCAGCTCCAAATTTGCGGGAGTAGATAAGATTTATTCTGTCCACTGGTTTTCGCAACCTACAAGGATAATTTCCAGTCTGTCTATCATCTAATAACACTTAAATATGCTGGTGGAATGTGGAAATCCATGAGCATTGCCTAAAATAACTACATAGGCAGTGCTCCCGCTCGCTTATCTGTGTCCTAATTTGCATCATTTTGCACAAGAGGAAGAGTGTGAATGAACAGTTAGTACTTTCAGTAGTTTCCCCTAGATAAACTCATCATAAACCTATAAAAATGTCATAAAATGTCACCATTATGTCAGGTACAGCAGGACTGATCGCACACTACAAATTTGGAACCAAATGCGTTAAACAGGCGACTAAAAGCTGAGTCAACATGCAACTGGAATTATGTCCCATTTTTTCCCCCCTTTGCACAACTTTCACAAGCAGTCTCACGTGCAGAAACGTGCACATGACCCCGATCTAACATCAATCATCAGTTGACCACACATGACTGAGCTGCTACAATTGCACGCCCCCCACACACTGGACCAGACAAGGAGTCCACCTCCACATACAGAGCTGGTTCAACCCCGCTCCGCTTGCCTCGCGACTCCTTTTGATGCGTCCCATTTCTTCCCATCACTCGCTCGCCCTTCCCCCCCTCTTCCTGATCGTGCCTGCATGAGAAATGTAGAAATGTCCCAGTACGAAACTTCCCTCTGAAGCGACTACCCCTCCCCCCGTGTCAGTCTACAAACCATTATTTTCACCACAGGTTTTTGAGGAAAACCTCTCTGCGAAAACAGTCAAGGTTACAAAATGAATGCAAGATTGAACTGGATTTCATCTGTTGTTAAATAACGCAAGAAGGAAAAAAACACCCTTAGCATCCATCTTTATTATGATGTTTTCAATCTGCTGTTGGACTAGTGTAATAAATCACAAGTGACATCCTATTTCATTCATTTCACAACCACTGGGAGTACTGGGACAAATCTTTCACAGCTTTCGCCGAACACTCTGCATCCTGCACGTGTCCCCCTGTTGTTATTTACACAGCAGTCACTCAATAACTAACGGAAACATTTATCCCATTTAAACATTCCCGCGCAGCCCGGTGGTCCAAGATAAGTTTTCTCTGTCTAATTTTTCTGTGTTAATCATTACACTGCAAACAGACTGCCTGTGGATTCAGCCATCATGTAATTGGCCGATCAGAAGGCCTCCTCTCTACTCTGCACGGGTTCCTGTCATTTTCTGCTTTCGCGCACATCATTTTCATCAATTTGCATTTTAATGGAAGGCACACCGCTAAATGTTACAACTCAATACACCTACGAATAGATCTGAGTGGCTGACAGAGTAATACTTGCCAAGAGACATTATTGTGGACTCAATCTTTAGGTTTCACTTTAACTGCACCTTCTGTGAGTGACGCTACTCCTGTGTGTTTTCAATATCAGTGGATTTCCTGGTTCAAAATACAAAACATCTCAGGTGTGATCCTTTAACTTCCACCTTGCTCTGAGCGAACACGAGTACTGTGCAATCATCTACACCGTGAGGCTATTGTGTGCTGTTTGGGGATAAACCGCAGAGTGTAAAGCCTCTATTCTGTCTGTGAAGTCATCATTAAACAAGCTGCCGTCGTTCCCCACGGGGAGTAACAGGAATCGTCGGCAGGATTGTTGCTCTATTGCCAAACAACTGCCGCACGTGCTCAAGTGATCTTACCAACAATGGCAACCTAAGCCCGGAAAGGGGGTGTCAGGTAGATGAAAGAGACACACACACACACACGTTATAATACCTATTGTTACATGAAAACAGACACAGATACGGAGGGCCGGTCTCTGTCTCCTGCGTGATCTCAGGGTGAAGAGGAGGGTCCATCTGACTGGAGAAATTAAATACTATGATCTAATTTACCAACTAGCCCAGTAAAACAAAACACTGTCTACACCTTTCACATCACCACCTTTTGCATCACTTTATTATCAGCTCTGTCCCCAATTTCCTCTCATTGTGTTTCATCTTTATCTCTTATGAAAGCCTTATTGTACAATGTATCCACGAACTTAGGTATTTTCTAACATCTTGCTCTATGTGGAAGCTCATTTTGAGACAAATGCACATTTTAAACATTGTAACAACTTTCTTGTCCCCATTTGATAATCTTTCACGATCTTTTAATTTTCCTGCTTTTGAAAAGGATACAGAAAGAGACATAAAAACTTTGTGGGCTGAGCTGTCAGGGGAGCAGTCCAATTAAATGTTTTTGGCACTCATATCCATAAGAAAGACCAGTTCAGTTAAAGTTACACAGAATGTCCCCACTATGACTGAGGGATGAGTCATAGTGTCTTTATATGCATCTGTGAGGCCTTTCATCCGGGGTGGTCTGCTGACCGGGAACGAGAAGATACATGGCGACCTGCACAAACAGGCTGGTACTGACTGATACAGTCATTATCGCGCACATAGTTTCTCATGCGTGTACCATACTGAGTGCGGGGCAGCTCCCCTAAGACATGAGGTACTCACACGGTCTTACACACACCCCTTTGTCTAACAACTAACAATAGGCTGCAGTGAGGCTTAAGATGCTCAGACTGCCTCAGCATCAGTCACAACAGAGCACATCACCATGTCAGCGTTGTGTTTACACCACAACAGTGCTACAAGGCCCCTTCATAAAGACCCACCACATCTGTCCTTTAACAAGGGTCAGTTCGTCTGATGCTTTATGCAGTTTTTGTGCCAGGACGTTGGAAAGGAAAAGACTCAAACTCAGGAATGAGATTTCATCAGCAGCAATTTCTGACTTAATTCAACATGTCTGAATGTGTTAAATGATGCCCAAATATGCTGAATTTGGCAAACATTAGAAGTTCATGGTTTTGTAGTGGAGAAGGGCCAATTTGGCTAAAAGTTATTCCTAACCTGCTGCTAAAATCATGAAAAAATAATAATCAGAAGACAGGAAAAAAGTTTGTATTTCATCCAGAAAATACCATATTTATTTATATTTAATATATTTTTGTTGTGTCATTGTGTACTAAGTGAAATCACAGGACGGGATGCATCCCACTCTTGGTGGTTTACCAACTCTGATGAACAATTATCAATAATTTTTGAACTCATTAAAGTAAGTAAGGAGTGCAAGGTCAAAAAATAAAGGTTAGATTTTTTTTTTTTTTTTAATAAAAAGAGGACGACGGATAAGATTTTACAGGAAGCAGCCTTCTTTAGTCAGGGATAATTTTCTAAAAAATGGCGCAATGAAAAGTGCAAATGGATTTTTTTTTGTGGAACTGACTGCTTTTATGAGAGATTTTATATAGAAAAATCGTCTTGCTTTCTTTGCACTGGGAGAAAATACACATAAACATCAATGTGTGTTTAAAAAGTTGAGAGATAATAATAAAAAAAGTTACCCTATTCCAAAAACCTGAGCTTATTCACCATCCAACCTTTCATTATTACATGTTACATCTTTGGCAGCTGTCTTATCTGCTAACGTACAATGAGTTAATTCAGCTCCGACCATATGAGCTCTCAAGACTACGAATCACACAACGCAGGAGCCTGATGGGGCCTCCTATCAAGATTTCTCGCTGGGAATCTGTGGCGAGTTAATTCTCCGCACCGTGGCTAGCTTGTATTGGAGCCGCTGGAAGACAATTAAAACAATACCCTGGAGTGTACATGTTCATTACACAACCGCGCGAGGGACATTCCAAGAAGGATTGAGGGTATGAATAGATGTGAATGGCGATAGATTCATTTGTATGCTCGCTGGCTGGCTGGCAGGCAGTCAAGACCCACTCCAGAGCTGGGATCAATGAGAGGAGAGGAGAGGAGAGAGAGAGAGACAGAGACTAGGACCGGATCCCATTCAGGGTACCGTGGTGTTGTCTTTGAACAAATACACAGACATGCACACACACACACGCACACGCACACACACACGCACACACACAAACGGAGGGAGCTCAGTAAGGAGTCTCTCTTTCATGCAGATCTTTTGTCTCTTAGTAATGTCTGGTATGCCGGGATACAGGCTTTACTCAATGACCTGATTTCTATGGGGCTGCCAAGGCACCGGCCTGTGTGTATGTCTGTGTGCGCATGTGTGTGATTACGTGTGCACGCTATCATCTGCCTGCGAGCCCTTCCTTTGGATAAGACACAGGACTTAGCTGGGCAGACAGACACAGACTAAGACAGATCCAGCCAATAAGGGGACAGGAAACACAAAAACACACACACACACACGCACACACATGCACAGAAACACACACAGAAAGCCTTGCATGAAGTAAACAAAAAGGCCTCGAGTTCCCATAGCGGGAAGAAAGACATAATTGGATGAGGAAATATTCTGTGGGGAAACTTGATTTGAGTCAGCACAATAATTTCAGCCCAAGAGGCAGTTATTGCAATAGATTATTGTTTTATAGGTCTACCAGTTGCAGGATATTGGAAAACCCAATATCCATCCAATGTTTATATAAACTAACGACCAGTTTTAAGAGAAAATGTTTAGGCATCTGATGTTGGAGAAAATGACTGTGATGAATCTAAGAAAAGGCCAAAGGAGGTCATGCTGTCTTCAGAACCTCTCAGACAACCTACCTTGTCTCTGTATGAAGATCCTGAGCAGGGGATGGGCTGTCGACACCGCCTTGCAGAAGTTGTCGTCGTTGTTGATCGGCAGCAAGTCGCCGTGGATGTCAGCGTAGCCGATCATCACCTCCATGTTGGCGATGCGGTGAATGTGCAGGATGAGCTTGTAAAACTCCTCAAACTTGCCGGGCTTGACCCGGTCCACCGAGAACCGGCGAAATTCCGCCCCATACTGCAGAGGAGAGGGGAGATCAAAAGAGAGAGGGCCGTTAAAAAAAAAAAAAAAAAAGGGACAGTCACTGAGACAACCAAACAGGAAGAGGAAGCTGGGATGTCCGACCTTGCTCGCTTATCTAAAGCATCTGACTGGCACACAGAAAACTAACAGTGTGGACGTCCGCTGAGCTCTGTCACAGTTGCGGTTGTGACCTTACAGAAAATATGGCACAGGGAGGTTGTTTCTGAACAAAGGAAAATACAGCCAAAATTATTGATAGCACGGCGGATCACCAATATTCAGCCACATGTACTTAAATATATACATTTATAATGAGTGCCTCTAAATATGAAAGACTTATCAGTGTTTCCTGCTGTGTTTTATAGCTGGGGTGGGCCTAAAATACCTCTGCTAACATCACAAAAATGTAAGCACTTTTATGGAATGACATTAACTTTCAGGGGGAGAGAGCATATTTACAGGAACAGTTTGACAGTTTTTGCAGAGAGTTAGAGGAAAGAGATCGACACTGCTCTCATGCCCCCGAGCCAGACTGCAAACAGGGTGAAACAGCTTGCCCGGCTCTGTCTAAAGGTAGACTACCAGCATCTCTAAAGCTCACTAATTAACACATTTTCATTTCTTCTTTAATGCACACAAAATCCCGCCCAAGCCAGCTGTTTTCCCCTCTTTCCCGTCTTTATGCCAAGATATGCTGTAGCCTTATGTAGAAAAAGACAGACATAACTGTGGCATCAATATTCATATCTAATGCGGATTAAATAGCTTTCAAGGTTTCATTGTTACCTTTGGGTAGAGCCTAGCCATTTCCCCGTTTTCAGTCTTCATGCAGCTTCATATTCAGTGCCTAATTATTCCCGAGTGATTATCCCAAAATAGGAACCATTCCTCTACTGAGTGTGACTGCCCTTTAGGCCGCCATCCACTCGCCGAACTGACCATACAACGAGGCGCATCAGGATCTGAGCGCCCAACCATCTCGGCCAAACAGTTTCCTGGTGAAAACCCCAAAGCTCTGTTTCACGTCAAGATGATATCTTTACAAAAACAAACGTCAGCCGCACATCTCATGTGACTCCGACCGAGAAAACAGCAGGAAAAGGGAAGGGGGTCTCTGCACAATAGAACAATAAAAGGTAGATGAGCAAGTTGTTTCTCTGTATGTATATTTATCCACACATTTATACATAAATACATGTAAATATATAAAAATGACAAAGGCAGACAGTCCCGTCTCCCATAGTCATGAATAATTGTGCTTTTCCGGCTGGGTCACCAAGCTGCCAATGAGAGCGCAGCTGAGGGTCACGGCGGGGTCATCATGTGACTCACGGACAAGAACAGACTTGAGGAGGAGAGACGCAGCCGAAGCACAAAAGCACAGCTAAAGCAAACCACAACAACAGACAATTGCGGCAGCACTGCTGTCTGAATCACTGTGGTAATTTGTAGACGAGGGTGCTTTTTGTTACTGTAATCATCTGCTCACACCGGAGGGGAGCTGACAGCAGAGGAGAGGAGAGGAGCAATGATCATGGAGGGAGGGAGGGAAGGAGAAGAAAACTGCTGACAGAGTAGCAGAAGAGACTATACTGACTGGGAGGAGAGAGGGAGATTGGGGGGGGGGGGGTACATTAACCAGCTCTGTAATTAGAAGATGACATATGAATTTAAGAGGAGGCGTGTTAGGAGTCTGAGGGGGGACGCCAGGCTGGTGTGTGGTTTGCTGCCAGATTCACTGAGGGCAAACAGAGGCACACATATGAACCCGCATTTTGAGAGCAGTTTGGACCTGATCTCATAAAAGTCAACCCACGTCTGAAGATGACACAAGTTAGTTGACAAACAGGTTTGTCGGTGTTCAGTGGGTGTACTGAACATTTCGGAAAGTGAAACCTCCACCTGAATTAACTGTGATTAATGCAGCAGGGCCTCCAACGCGTTACCCTCGACTTGCCGAGAAATAATTACGCTCCGGCACGTTGGCGGGCGCCGTCATTGCTCCGAATCTGAATGTTCTCTTGGCAGCGCGCCCTGCGATCAGTCTGAACAATCTGTTTTCACAAGCAGAACTCGGCCCTCCGGTACGAGCAAGTCTGAACACGGCGCGATTAATCACGGGGCCTCTGCACTAAACCCTAAAACCTAAGAATAAATCACTACGAACATGACATCACCTGTCCTCCTGGCCTATCGGGGCAAAGTGATGTCAACAGGCTGGAACATGTCTGGAGACGCTAAACTCTGACACACTAGAGAAAATGGAAGATAACTGACTCTGGCCTTTATCCTTGGCTAATACTCTCTAAGTTGGGGACGATTCACCTGAGAAATCGCCTACAGCTGGCTGGATTTAAGAAGAATAAATAAATAGTGAACATGACCTGCGAGGTGACTCATTGTGGAATGGGTCAGGCCTCAAACTGAGATTATACCCATGATGTTTTGAAAAACTGGATGAATCAGAGGGAGGGAAAAGAGAGCGAAACAAACACAAGAATCCCACCCAACCCCATCCCCCTCTTCCTACATCCCTCCGTCTCTGATAAGAGTTTTAAGTGAGTGAAACCAGCTCCTGGCCGAGGCTCCGCGACAGGCAGCCAGACACCTCCAGTGTTATCCCTGATAAGCTTATCATTGGAGTGGTTTCCCCCTCTGAGAACACCAAACGGGAACCAGTGAGAACCTGGCACACATGACCTGCACCACACTCTCTTATATAGACGGCAAACACACACACGAATGTCACTTCTCTGGGTGAATCTGCACGCCTCACTTCCACTAACGCTTGGTAAAGTTTTCTGACCGAAGCACCGATTTCTCGATCATTACGTGATCATGTGCAGCTGTGTGGAAGAGCTGTGCAGTCAAACGCCTCTGTGAGAGTAAGTGGACTTCTCAAAGATTTCTTGATTTCTTTGCCAGTTTCTTGTATAGACAGTCCCGTTTCTTTTCGAGTACTTCTAGATAACTGGCGCTTATGTGATGCTGGCTTCAATAAAAATGAGTAAAAGGACCTTATGTACAGTTTGAATCTTCTATCAAGGGATCATGTGATACACAGGTGATGGGTTGGATTGTTTACATCTGCCTTTTAAGACCTAAGTAAGCAGGGAAGGAAGACGAAGCGAGTTCTAATTTTTAAAACGCGCACGGATGAAGTGGAAGATTCATTTTGCACGTTTCAGGCGGACTTTCTGCTAACTGACCTTTTCCTAGGCTTACAACTCATCACGGGCTGTAGAGCTACATGGGGCGTGTTCAGGAAATCCCTAATTGCTGCTTTTTACGCATTCAAAAAGTGGATCAACAGCGGCGGAGCTCCATGCTTGATAAGGCACTTATTTACACGTCACTCCGGTTTAGTCAGGTGAACGAAATGTTCTAGATTTAGTCGCAGTCGACACATTTGTCACCCAGAGGGAGGTATACAAAGTGACGTAATAGGAGCGATGAGCCTTATCTGATCCAAAAAGGGAAACATGTGACACTGTGTGACAAGTCAGTCAGCTCAAACCTGATCGTTGGAGCTCCCGGCTCGTCAGTCCCACCCACAAACAATCTCTGGTTAGCTACAGGGTGACCACTCCTGTCTCTGTGGAACAAACATGACGAAACCCACCCTGCCCCAAAACGAAAACCTTTGATGCTTTACGAGAATCCTGGAAGTGACCTTCCTCTCTCTCTCTCTTTTTCCACCCACCCACCTCTGGTATCTCTCTGTGAACACCCCCTGGTCATTGCCCCACCACCTCAGCTGAAATTGGGCAGCCTGTGATCTAAAAGTTAAGAAAAAAAAGCAAAAGACCTCTGGACTGAATGCGTCACCTCTCACAGCACGTGCCTGTCTCAACCTGGCACATCAGCTGTGACTCAGGAGCTCATCCTTTCATACATGTGCAGGCTCACATACGTAGGAATACCGCTGCAGATCATCATCACCTTAATGGCATTCAGAGAAATATGTTGGTTTACAAGAAGGCCTTGAAAGGCTGTGGCAGAATTATAAATAGTGCCCTGTTTGCTCACTTTGTGGTGAGGATTCAACACAGTGCCATGTGTTTATCTGAGGGTGGGGGGGGGGGGGTACTACATGCATATGCTCTGTAAACAGTCAATCAATCATGTGCTGGACTATGAAAAACTTTCAAATCAAACAGATTGACTGCAGCTCTGATGCTTTTAATAAGGTCTGACGCTGCAAATTCACCACATGCCTGTCATATCTGGTGCTGTCCATTAAAATTAAAAAAAAAAAAAAGAAAAAAAAGCCCACAGTTGGTGTAATAACTGTGGTCACTTGCTCGCGGGTTAACCCCCGTGTGTGCAGCTATCACACTCCCAGTCTCTGAGAGAAGAGGAGCGGGCTGAAACTCTGTAGCACGGAGCCATCAGTGAACGCAACTAATGAGCGCTGCCACAAAACATCCGACGCGACAATTTAACAAACCATCTCCTTTGTGACAAACACTTTAAAAAAATAGAGAAACAACGTCAAACCAGCCACCCCCCCCCTTTCAACCCCAAACCCCCACCTCAAAAAAAAAAAAAAACGAGCAGCTTCACGTCAGAGAGGGAAAAAAGAGCCAAATCAGCACAATCTCCACGGAAAGTGAGAAAGGAAATAAAAATTTACAGAAACGTGCAGAGGAAAAAAAGTGCAGCTCGGCTCCAAGTTCAGTGAGATAGAGACATGAAGCTTTGAGTCCGAGAGCAGAAAATGTGTCCCTGCTCCGGCTCCGTTACGGGACCATGTGAAACCTTTTATTATTTCCCCCCCTTTAAGAAAAACCGCATCTACAGGCTCCGGATGGCAAACACTCACCTTGCTCTTTACCTCCACCGCGTTACAGTCCGCAGTCCGCAGAGGCTGAGACCTATTAAAGCTCCGATTCATTTTTTAAAATATATTTTTTTTGCCGTTTAAAAAAAAAAAAAGTTGAGCCGCCTTTGCCCGCAGAAAGAGGGGCTCTGGTCCCGGAGGAGGGAGGGGGGAGTCTTTCTGGGATAAAAATCCTTCTTCTTCGTCTCTTGGTTCGGCGAGTTTGTGCTTTTTCTTTGGTTTGTTTGAAGCTCCTGGAGTTTAGTTTCCAATGTGCTCCGCCGGGCAGAGGAGAGGAGTGGACGGGAGCGGAGGAGGAGAGCGACTCTCCGCGCTGAGTTTGGGAGTGTGAGTTAAGTTTTGAAATGACATCAGCCCTCCTAAAAAACTGGATCCTGTGAGGCCTTCACGGGCCGCACGGAATCCACACACTCCTCGGCCGGGACCTCGCGGCAACCGAGTTTGTCTGAGATAAGAGCTGACTGAAATATCACTATATTAAACTATTAAACGTAAATATAATCTTACTAAAACAAAAAGCATGATGAAAACTCATCATGGCCATCTTAATTCTTTATATAAATATATCAAATTGCAACAAATAATGATTAAAAATAGAATGAAATGAAATACAATTTTATTAATGATCAAACTCTTTTCTCCACCTTCGCCACACTTTAGATACAATTTATTCAATAAAATAAAATTATTGGTTCCTTAGTTGTTTATTTGTGCATATAATAGTATAAAAACAAAAGAAAAGTTATACAATTTGTAGAAAATGCACAGGTGGTATGAAAAACCTGCAATGAAATGATAGAGCGCTGTGACAGACATAAATATTTTTGAGAATGTCTAAAAGAAAGAAAATGATATAATAACCATAATAAATACACTTAAATCATAATGGCAAATCAACAATGTTTTAAAGTATGTGGAGCATAATATTAAAATGGCTCACCCATAATTTTCATTTGGTCGGTTATGACGTCTCACTAATGGATATAATATTTTTCCGACAGCGCCTGAAGGCAGCACCACGCACACTGGTCCTCCAGTGCGCCAGAGGACGCATTTTATCAACGCGGATGTTTCTCAGCTTCTGGTTAAAAGGACAGATAGTTGATTATAATGGAAGATGGTGTCAACTGGAATAAAGTACAGCAGCAGTCAATACATAAATATTATTCACAGTAAATCTTAGTGGAGCATAACACAAACATCATCATCATCATCATCATCATCAACAACAACAACAACAGAAACTGTGCAGCAGCATCAAAGCAAGCATGTAAGTCTGATGGTGTGTGATTACTGTGCATGTGTGTGCTGGTACAAACATTTTGAACTCATCACTCTTCACACAAGGCAAGAAAATTGATGTGGAATTTGAACTGATACCCGAGTATCAATACAAGACAACACACACCGAGTGACCTCACTTTCTATTCACAAGGGGCAAAAATCTCATCATACTTATCCAGGACCCAAACCCGGTCTGCCATATGTATACAGACATGAATCCACATGATGTGAAGCTCCTTATCTGTTCTCATATATCATTTAATACTTACTGCTCTAACCTGTCCTACAGATACACATTAAATTAAAGTAATGATTTTGTTTTTTGTTCATGTCTGTCTGAAGTGACATAATGAGATAATTGTGATTAATTACAGCAGCATCTTATTACTATAGTTTATGTTTCTAAGAGGGTCATCTGTAACAAAATAATTTCAGATGTTACACTTCTTGAAAACAGCCCACCTAAAGTTTCTTACAAGTCCAGTATGAAGTTACTTATTTTTTAGGGTCTAATCTCCCTTAAAGGTAAGCATAATTTCCCTGAATGCCTCCTGGTGTTTCTCGTTTTATCCCACCCTCTGAACTCTAACCAACACCCCCAGTGTAAGAATCTCCGGGAGACACAGGCTGATGAATATCCCTGACTGCTGTCTTGCTTTACAACATTCCTGGGCTCCCAAAGCCGCCTGTGTACAACAGCTGCAGTTTGCCCCCCTGGTAGCTGGTAGCTGCAACTATTGCTTGTTTACTCACTACAGGAATGTGATGACCAGGACCCACTAAGCACACTGTCAAAAGCTCTTTTCTCTGTGGGACTGAAGCGATACCAGTTCTACCGGTATACCACTGTTTCCTATGTGGTACTGGCGTTGTTTTCCACTGAAAGTCAAATGAACTGTCATCTAATATTACAGCATTTCCAATGACTATTATGAGAAGATCAAATGAATGACTGTGGTGCTCGTTATGTTTTTTCAACCTTCTCACAAATGGACTCAAAATACCACTTATTACAATGCACTTTCTATAGGCTGTGTTTCATCTGTTAAAGTTATTATTGTTATGCTTACTGGTATGAGTCGCGTATTCAAATGAGCATTTTGGATGTGAGGTGGATGAAGAAATGTTAACTGATAGATTTGGGCCAACGTGAACGCAAACTCAGAGAAATGTGGTAGTCAAGCTTATAGCGCCCACTTGAGACCAGTATCAGGTACAGCACATGTCCCCGTCAGGTTTCACTTCTTGCAGTCGTATGGAGTGATATGGAGTAGTCCGGAAACTGATCACTGATTGGAATCAACATGAGGAAGTATTTTATGTTTAACCAAACCCATCATTACTTTTGTTTTTCTAACAAAAAGGACACTATTACAACATTTGAAAAGTAGGTAAAGCTTTATACATTGCCTGTATTAAAATGTTAAGACTTTGTGTCATTGAGAATTAACTACATGTGCATTCTCAGAGAGGGATCCCTCCTCCTCTTCCTGATGATGATTTTCCCAATTAAAGGGTTTTTAGGGACTTTTTCCTTATCTGAGTTGAGAGTCTAAGGACAGATTTTTGTGTGCTGTACAAATTCTAAAGCCCCTTGAGGCAGGTTGTGCTTTGTGATATTGGTCTATAGATATCAAATTGACTTGACTTGACTTCCTGTATGCTCAGATGTGTCATTGTCCATTAAAAATAGAAATAATTTTGCCTTTGAGCCACGAAAATCTTATTAAAAATTTCAGTAGTCAAAAATACACACAAGTGTGTTTTCAGCCAAGACTACTTTCCTCTGAGCCTTCATGGTCAACGGGTATTGCAGGGCAAATAAATAAATAAATAAACACTGAATCACACAATCAAAAAATCTATATGAATAAAATTCATGAGGGTTTATATATATTCATGAAAAATATTTGTGTGTTGAATAAAGCAAGTCAAATGTTACTGGTATTTATCAGGATCAGGAGCTGGCCTGATTACATGTTGACTAAACAAAACCTTGACTTATTATGGCTCTAAATGATTTTGTAATAACTCAAAAACATGACACAAGAGGCAGCAACTACTTAAGTTTCTAAACATATTGCAGTAACAACAGACTGAACAGAGAAGAATTCTTGTTGGTAAAACGCCACAAATTACCACCCACATGAAATCTAAATCAAGCATATTTACAACTTTCTGATGCTAGATGTGCCTGTGCTGTACATGTACACAAAGGACAATGGAATACATTCATCATGATATGGTCATTTAAAAGCTTTCAGCTTTGCTTTATTCCTTTCCCACTTTAAAGTCAGTGACATTCAAACTTCAGCCTCACAAATGAATACACAGAGGTAGGTAATAATACATAATATAAAGCTTGACTAATACACAGAGACAGTCACAACATTTGGTCCTGCTCCAATAAGTACATCTACTGCCACGGAAATAAGAACAAATTTGGCACTAAATTACTCATATATGAGCATAGGTGTGCATTTAAATGTGTCTATTACATGCGTGAGAGTCAGTGTATGTTTTCTTGGCTAACTTTTGGGCGTTGAATCTTTTTTTCTCCTCCCTGATGTAATAATCCCACATATGACCAGCAGAGGTCAGCAGATACCAACATAACACCCATACAATACCTGTTCTTTTAGATGCAGAGGGCTTTGTAAGGCACTGGGAGCGCTGACACAACAGTTACACAGCATGTTTCTTTACTTTATGCCCAAGCATGTTTGAATCGCATATCAATGTTTAATACTGTGAGGAAAAAGAGATGGCCGAACCAAGACTGATGGTGAAGATGTGAGATAAGCTTAGCTTTTGAGCTCTTGCGAGAGGAGAAAAATAAAGAAAGAAAAATCAGAATTTTGAAAATTCATGAACAGTCAAGAAATGATAAAATCTTTAGACAGATTGCAGTTATGATTATGATATGGAACATGAAAGTTATTCTTAAAGCAGTGTTATAAACTACTGAAGCTTGGTGAAAGAGTGCTTTATTATTTAAATCCTTTAATATGAATAAAGTCTCCAGTGCTCATTTGTTCTGAGTAAGCACTGACTCAGTATCAGTGGATATGTTGCATGTGAAGGAGTGAATGAATGAGTTTTCACTGACATCATTGTGTTGCACTGATAGACAAAAGGCAAATAAAAGGGCAAAAAGGAACAGGGAGAGGTAGAAAGGGAAGGGCAAGAGGGACAATGAAGACAGAGGAGAGAGAAAGGGAAATTAAATAGTGAAGTGGCAAGACAAAAGAAAGGTTAAAAGGGGGAAAAAACATAGTGGAGGTTGAGTTAATAACTGCATTCAGACAGCAATGCTACCCCTCCACTAAGACGCTGGAGCATAGCCGACGGTCACTTTATACTCAGAACTCATTGCAGTATGTGGTTTTAATCCAGTTCCATATGTCCATAATTCAGGTGGTCCTCTGGTGGTAATGTGAAAGGAGAAGATTACAGTGAGATGAAAAGATACTTGCAGTAATCCATCCTCTGTGTCGAGACGGAGAGACATGCGGAGTTGGTTATAGGAGGGTATTTAGACGGCTGCAGTGCCAGCCTAAAATCAGCCAGACCGGCAGAAAAGCCCCTGAATCAACCCTCCGCTCTGTTCTGCTCCACTCACTCTCTGATTAAAGAGAAAGGAGGGTACACATGCATGCATCTCCGGGTGATGTCAGCATTCAGGTCATATTGAACAGACATTGCGGCTGTGTTTTAACATGACCAAAGCCGCGGCCTTTCCTTTCATGACACACGATCAGACTCTCCAGCCGTGTGTCCTATGATTCGTGCTCGGCGGACAAAATAAAACACAGGCGCGGCGCAAGTTGCAAAATGGAAAAGTAATCTTTTTCGCTGTTTCCATCGCTCTGTCTCTCTCTCCCGCAGCGTAGTTCTCAAAGTACATGACTGTGTGTGAGACGGAGAGAGGCAGGAGGTGGAAAAAAAAGAGGTAGAAAAGGATGGTGAGAGTCTGTGGAGGAGGTAGAAAGACTGACAGCGAAGTGAACACATGCAGTGTTGTTGGCAGAAGCTCTCTAGAAGGCAGTCACCTCTGTTACGGGGGCGACTTGGCTAAGTGGTGCTGACCACACATCTGCTGCCGTTGGATTAAAAAAAAGAAAAGAGATCTATCCATGCAATGTCAGTGACTCCTCCACTCTGCAACTGCCGGACCTTGTCTTGAGAAGTCAGCCTCAGGGCTTGATTTGGTCAGCAGAATCAGTCTCCCTTGAAGACCCACCTCACCTTACAAGGATGCTCCATCTCGCTCATTCAAAGAAATGTAATTGACAATGCAGTTGTGTTTTATGTCTTGCGCCTGCAACATCATAGCATTTGTTTCAGGTGGAATTTGAAACTGAACTTCGTGGCATCATTCTCAATAGGCCTCTGTAATCCACTCTCAATAGAGCTGTGTCTCTTTGTACCCCTCTTTGTACAAAAAGATCAGCTAAATGAAAAAATGTTTTAAAAAAAGTAGGTTAATGTTGTTTGTACTGGGCTACTGATGTTTTAGTCCGACCTTGATCATAGGACCTTATCTGTTACACCTTTCTAGAAAAGGCTCTTCTCTCTGTAGGTCATCTCACCTGTGGGATGCCTCAAGGCTCCATTTTGGGTCCACTATTTTTTCATATGCATACTCTTCCTTGGAAGATTTTTTGCAAATAAAATATGACATTACATTTTCATGCTGATAACATCCAGCTGTATGTACCAATAACACTCGACATCAGCAGTTAAGTTGCTGTTATAAACTATCTTGAGGGCATTGAGTGCTGCATGTCCAACAATTTCCCCAAAGTAAATGACAGTAAATCTGAAATGACTTTATTTTGGCCTCCCATCTCCATTCATCTGATAAGTAATACCCTTGACAGTCTGACAATCTAGATAAGGTCCAGCCCCAAACTACATTAGTGAACCTCTGACTCCTTATGGGCCAGATCGCAAATGGAGTTTCTGTGTCAAGGATGTTCCTTGATCCAGACTCACAAAAGGAGGTCACAGAGCTTTCACTGGGAAGGCCCCTGTGCTTTGGAGACACACATTTTGGAGAGCACATTTATTCAGACAAATGTTTTAATATGTGCAAAACCTCCAGCTTGCCATCAGCCACCGTCTTTCAGGTGATGATTTTATTTTAATGTTTGTCTGAAATGTAGTGTTTTTAGCTCATGTTTTATTCACCACTGTCTCTTGCCTAGTCATTTTATTGTCTTTGTTTCTTTCAGTTTTCTTCAGTTTTTAAGATTTTTTGGTGGGTTTCTTTGTTTCAATTTGTTTGCAATAATTCCTGTGTGGGCCTGTGAAGCCAATTGAGACAGTGATACTGGGCTTTTCACATAATCTAGACTTGACTTTGCACAAGAAACACACACACACACACACACAAACAAACGTGCACACACTCCCATCATGGACCCACCACCACCTGAGGGTGCCATTGGCATATCAGTAGCTGCACATGACACAGACCTGTGAAATTACTGCTTTCACTCATTCTCCAGATCTCTGTCTCACAGCACACACACACACATATACTTTCACACAATGCCACCTCTCTCTCTCACACTGCTGCCTGTTTAGTTTCAGTCCCGTGTGGACGTTGCCTCTCGTTCACGCTGTGTGATTTGTGGAATCTTTTGATGTGTAAAATGCCAAAGACCTGCAGCCTGATCTGGACTTTGTCACAGTTTGTGGAGTCAGCAAAGGCTACATACCAGTGGAAGAAATTAGAGTGTGTAAGGGCACTTTTACACTGACAGTTTAGTCCAAATCCAGGAGCACTTCTCCAAACATCTGGTATTATGAATAATTTTTTACACCTGTACAAATTAGTCAGAAAACTTACTATACTGGTGAACAAGCATTTTCCTCTTCCTCTCAACATTAAACTCTTTACTCAGGTTATGTTATACAGTGAGTGTATCACATTCCTGGGAGCCCAGTTTTCTTCACAAAGAACAGAAATGCACAGTGGCCCTTGCTGATTCAACAAATAATTCTATCTGATCCCCCTGTTGATGGACAAACATCCCCATCATCCTACAACACCCCCGTGCTCTTTCCCTCCTTGTGACGCTGTGCGATGTGGAGCCACCCCTGGTTCATTACTTCTCCCTCCAGAATGAAAACATCAGCCATCTGGTCTGGGGGTGAAAGGTCAAATCTCAGCCTGGTAATGAGGATGGCGTCGCTAGGGGGATGTAGGAGGGGTGTGTGTGTGGTGTGTGTGTGTGTGAGCGTGCGAGGCTTGCTGAGCGTGTCTGCTTCCTGAGTGAGCATTAAACATTAACGAGTCAGCTTTGTGAGTCTGGAGAGAGAAGAGGGGAGACGAGAGGTGAGAGAGAGATGTGAGTGGAGCCGAAGAGACAGCGCGACCGACACAAAGTCACTTCAGAGAGCGAGCGAGAGAGTGAGAGAGAGAGAGAGAAATGCGCAGGTAGACACATGACTGCACGCACACGGCACAAACGCACAACAATGTGCCGAGAGATGGACTGCATGTGGATACACTCTTCCTTTCAGTCACTCGCTCCTCAAAAAGCTTTTCCTCTTGTTTATTGACTCAGCCTTCCAACATTCAGTACATCAATAGCTCTGGTCGATGAGAAAGAAAAAGGCACAGAGGCTGCTGCTGTGACGGAGGTGTGTGTGTGTGTGTGAGTATATATGCCTGCATGTTCACCAACCTTTTCTTCCACCCAACCTATTTCATCCAACACGCCCCATAATTTGTTCCAGTTATTTTCCACCATGACTGCAATAATTTCCTCTGGATTTATACTGGCAGTAACTGTAACACGCAGGTCTATCTAAAGACAAGCTGTAAGATAATATTAACAGGTCTCATTTGGCCTCTGCACCATAGCTGCCTAATTGCTTAGAAATCACAATGGGCCAATGGTGCGACTCAGCAGTGTGGTCAAGTACAGAGAGCTCACGGATAAACTGTGTTATACTCAGTTCCTTTTATGCGCTTTAGAGACTATTGTGTGTGTGTATGTGTGTGTGTTTCTCTCTCTCTGTCTCTGTTTCTCTCGCTCTGTCCCCGTGTGTTGGTGTAGTTGCCATGGAGATTGAAAAGATGGTGGGAATAATGGAATACCCATGTCCTCAGCAGTAAGCCCACCTCTCACACTACACCAGCAACCTCTGAGTGTGATCTTTTTAGTCTCTGTCGCCCAACTACAGAGCACTTTAACCATAATATATGTACATCAGAGGGTCCTCACATACATTACACGTGTTAGTGCAAATGGTGGCACATGATATAAGGACAGCAGCTCTCAAGGGTGCACATGGATGGTGAAAGGTAAAATTTGGTCTTGTTTTCCCCTAAGATTGGCCTTGTTACGCTGATGGAACATAAATTAAACAGAGAAAATGTAAAACTGTACAGAACAATTAACTAAATACAGTATACAGAGTACACTATATCATATTAATGCATATACAATTGTGCAACAGGTCTATTTTCCAGAATACCTACCTTCAGTAGTCTCAAGGCATTTAGTTAAAAGTAAATGTTTTGTAGGTGTTTTGTAGCGATATCATATATATTCAAGCACATTTATGTATTAACATATTGACACAGATTTGAACACAGTGAAATTAGCTATGTTAAACACACATTGTCCATAGATATAGTTATTGTCTTGTGATAAAACAGTGTATCTCCATGATGAAAGTAACTGTATGAAAGTAATAAAAAAACAGGTCTGTTTTCGACTTTGTGAGAATGCCCCTTTCAAGATAATGCTTCATATGCAAAATTTCCAGATCTGGAGACGCATGGTTTACTTGGGACAATGAGAATATTCACTCTAGACTCTGGAAAAATATGGCTGTCATGTCTATGACGCCACCTGCAGGTTTTTAAAGGGATCATTTGAAGTCCAGTTTGGATTAACACCACATTTTCTGCCATGTTGACAGTAACAGAAGTCATAAAATCTAAATCTGGATAAAGGAGGTAAAAGGGAGGTGGGGCAAGCACGCAGCAACCACAGCTCATGGTCAGAGACTGAGACAGCTCTAAGTCACATATCAGAAAAAGAGATTATATATTAAGAACAAACATTTAGCATTTCTACACATAAGCTGGGAGTTTTTCATTTACAATTTCTAATGCAGTGGACATAAACCAGCAGCATGAAAAGCTCTCTCTTTTGGTCCTATATGACTATATACATTGCTCTGGATTTACTTAAACATTTGCTTTTCTTTACAGAGCCCTTCTGTGCAAATACACATGTTGAAATTCAGGTTGCAGATTTGGACATTTTTCTGCCCACAGGAGTTGAAATTGTTTGTCTCCTGAACAGCAGTGAATCAGAGCACCATCCAGAGAGAGCTGGACTCTCCGCTGTTTAATATTTTGCCTGCAATGTCCCTTCCGGTATCTTTTGGTATGAAATATCAGAGAGCGACTGGGCCGGAGCATTTGTGTGTGCGATGTGTAGCGTATTGATTATTTATCTTTTAAAAGTGCAGGCATGAATCTCTCACTCCTGGGAAAAACAAGGGAGAGTCTGTGCTTCTCTCCTTGCCTTGAAGGCTGGATATGTACAATTTGTCTTGGATTCTGAATGCTTGGGACGGCCTGGGGAAATTAAAGATATAATTCACAATGTATTCACAGAATATCTACTGGTGGAAAAATTAAAATGTTTTTTTTTTTCAACAGATCTCAAGACATTTCATAACCTCACTCTCTCTTGTTTTTGCTGCATATAAACCTCGAGGACATAGTCTAGTCTGGTGAATGATTTCTGTTCTACCTTCAGAAGAACTTCTGTGTGTGTGAAAATAGTTGTCTCAGTTAGTTACAGTAAGTACTATCAACAGTCATTATCAACATTACCAACTACCATTATGTAACATTGCCAGGTACAGATATTTGTCACCAGAGAAGAGTGTTAATAATATATGAGGTGGACTTGATATAAAACAGCATTAATCAGGCATGAGGCTCTGACACAGATAGAGGATATCATGGTACATTCTTACAAACCCTCTTGTGACCTTTGGATGTAAAGAAGGACTCCATTGTAATCTATTCAGTTACAGCCTGATTAGATAATTTTTTGTACCATTAACAAAGGCCCCTCTAAAGTTTAGCTCATGCTTTCTCATCAGCTCTTCCATACTGTAGCATGCTTCACAAAAGTCAACCTCTGAACTAAATGAACTGCAAGTATCCAGAAGGGAACTTGTATTTTGGGGTCATTTTGAATAAATAAAAGCATTTTTAACTTCATTTGACGTGCAGTATTTTTTGCTCTGCAAATTAACACACATCAAAGTAAAACAGTATGGTAAAATGTGTAAATAGAAGAATAAAGTTGACTTACATGGCATTTGTCCAAACCAACAACCATTCAGAACTGCTTTGAACAAAACAGAAAATAACAGAAATAATGATAATAACAACATAATATTAAGGTTAATTAAATTAATAAAAAATAAAGGGTAATTAGATACTGGATGAATCCTAAAAGAGTCTAATATTCATCTGAATCGGCTGCTGTAACTTAAATATATTTTACAGTGTCTGGGATCTTAAAATTCACCATGCATAGGTGCATTTTGATTGAAAACATGCCCCCATAGCATATTTTGTCAACACTTTGAAACCCAGCTGAAACATGTTTGCTACATGGAGGTTACAGAAGGCTTGTGAAAAGTTCCCATCAGGCCTTCAGAGAGAGAGAGACATGGATGGAGACGTGAACAGAGACAGCCCCATGCAGACACAGTGTCTAGGCCTGTCTTCCTCCCCTACATGAGCAGTAAAGAGTGTTTATGCGAGCAGTCTGCAGCACGAGCGCGTCCCACACGGCTCCTTGATTGAAAGAAAACAACATCAATCTAGTGCAGGCCCCAAGGCCTTTAAATAACCGTCAGGCTGTTTAGAGCAGAGATCCCATTCCCTCCCTGCTGCTGCTGCTGACGACTCTGGACCCAAAACTGTACACAAACACACACACACACATGCACACACACATATATATGAATACACTGATAAACAAATCGTCCTCTCTGCTGCTGCTCCTTCACCATTTAAACCTCGCTCGCCCCTTATCATCTTCTCCTCCCGTCCGCACCCCCCCCTCACTCCTCCTCCTCTTCCTCCTCCTCTTCCTCCTCAAGTGTATTGTGGTCATTTTCATTCATCACCCCCATGATGCTAAAATGTCAAGGTTAGAGTGTGCCAGTTCTCACACACACACGGCCAGAGGAGAGGGAGGGAAGGGGGCTGGCGACTCTGAATACAAGAATTAGTCAAGCGTGCATTTTCCTTCTTCTCCTTTTCTTTTGCCTCTCTCGCTCCTCTGCTGCCCCCTCTCTTTGTTGGCAGGGGCCTTTGGTGTGTGTGTGTGTGTGTGAGGGAGATAGTTTCAGGGGGTGAGGAGTTGCAGTAAGTGTGAGGGGGGGGGGGGTTGTCAGAAGTGAGGGCTGCGGTTTAACATGTTTTGGCATTTATATGCGTGAATTTGATCTGAATAGAGTTAAATGAACAAGAAGCTCATATTTTTGTTTGTAAGTATCTTTCGTTCTTTTTTCTTTTTTCTAACAAGATCACTTTAGAGCCAAATTGAGAGGCAGACCATTAGAAAACACGTTATCGCAAAATGAAGAGCATAAAATGAAGAGAGGTCCTTGGCTGATGAAAGCTTCTTTTTAAGACTGAATTCCTAATTTTGAGTTGCATGCAAAAGTTACTTTCTCTTCTAAATAAATTAATGGAGCACCTTTGGTAATTCATTCATTAACATTTTTTACTTCTTTAGGGAAGCAGATGGAAGGCAGAGCAGAGAAGAGAGAATGAGCTTCTAGATGTGTTTACCAATTACTATGTGTACTTATTTCTCAGTGGTATTGAACCACTGTACCATCACTGCTTTGTGTACACTACCCCACCCAGCACTGTAAGTGTGAAAGTTGAAGAGTGCGAAAGTTTAAAAAAAGGGAGTGACAAGTGTGATTGTCTGAGGAGGTGATCTTCACACACAGGACAGTTTACTGTTGTTAAGGTTGTCTGGGTGAGACTTTTTTTTTTCTTATGCTTTATTGGGCACTCTGACAAATGAAAACAAGTCTTGCTAAAAGAGGGCAGTGGAGGACTACACAACAATGATTTCCCCCCAAATATCTCATTTTTACCCCCTCCTGAAGTCCTCCCCCAAACTCCCTCATGCCTCTCAGTAAGCACCACCCCTCTTCCCCCAGTGAAACCCCCTCCCCACACCATCCCTAAAGCAGCACCCCAAGAGAACAGAGGTAAACATGCCCCCATTCCCCTTCACCCTACTCAGCTCCCACAGCCCTCACCTCACTCCTCCTCCTCTCCTCTTTCTCTGTTTGTTTGCCAACGGGGCTGCTTTCTGGACTTTTTGTTTGCTATTACGAAGCCTCGAACTCAGGGCACACTTTGAAGATGCTGCAGAGAAAAAAAAAGGGGGCGAGCCCATGACTAGAGATCAATTTGTAAGGTTATGGGAACATCTGCACATGCTTTCTATATATTTACTACTAACAATCTCCAGAAAAGTTTGCACGCATGCTCTCAGTCACCTCATTTTCAGGCTCAAAACAAAGGGAGACACAAGGGAGAACAGAACTGGACCATACAAAATGAGAACTGAAAATAACACTCACTGACTAGAATATCAAATTTGACTTCTACAGCAGGGTCAGGATTAAGGAAAATGACTCACAAAATCACAAAACTGCTCCTCGAAACAATAACTCGCTCTGTTTCATCCTCCAAGAATATATTCAGCGTTCGCTCCAGCTATTTTTACTCGACAGACTGTGAACGCCAAGACGTGTCCATTTTTTGAAATAGCTGACATGTTTACACTATGTTCATGCAGTGTTGGAGTAGAGACTGTGTGGGAGGGAAAGGTAAGCGTGGGAGAGACGAGCGGAGAGTAAGGAGAACTGCTGTTGGGGCTATGTTTGTGTGTAACTGTGTGCGCTGTTTTCTTCCCCGCAGTGCAATTAATGCTCACTCCAAGAAGTAGAAAAGGAAAATAAATGAGTTGTGCTGCTACTACAAGCGGGAAAAAGTCAAAACACTGATTAGAATATAGTACGAATCGGAAGAATCGTTTATACGATTTACATTTTTAGCTGCTCAAGGAGCCACCACATGTGGAAAAAATTGTTTTTTAGCTGATGTCATGTGCTCGACTACTGCTCTCAGAGAAAAGAAACAACGCTCTGCACATGAGCCTCACAACAATTTGCATCTTATCCATCTCCAATGACCATCTCCCCCCCTTTCCACTCCCTGTCTTCACTGCAGATGTGAAGATGGATGAGGCTTCATCGTGCATCTCTGTCACCCAGTAATGCAGTCCGCTGGGTCACCTGGTAAAGCAGCCCATATGGTGGGAGGTTTCAACAACCCACACACACCAACACGGGCGCGCATGCATGCACACACACTGTGCTAGTGGAGGGGAGAGGCTGCAGACTCTGCAGAAAATGTCTCCTCCCTCCTTTTTTAAAACTTGTAACATGATGCAGACCAGTCCCCATACCTCCCCCGACACACACATTTAAACATACATAGACTTCAGTGTTACGAGGTGCCGCTGGTTGAAGACAGACGAGGCAGGTCTGGTTAGGATTAGTTCGCCACAACCCTATAGCCTCGTCCTAACAGTCTGGACCTGGCTGCCTTGTCTTAGTATCTTTCCTCCACACCTGTTCCAGCACCGATTTGTACAGTAGCTCTCTCAATACCTGGCTATTACATTTCCTTTGAACCCCCGTTTTTTCCTTCATGTGCGGATATTTTGTGGCAGCAGATACACAGCAGGGATTCAGAGCATTAGAATTTAACACTTATCTACTGCTGAGAAGTTACAGGAGCTCGGTGAGAACGCCATGTGCCCTTCAAAGGTCCCCACAGGCTGAATTTATTTGCTTCAGAGCCTCCAGGAAACAATCTCCATTGTTCTAAAGGTTCCCCCCCTCCCCCCCCCGAAAGGCTCTGGGGGTACGCTACCTCATAAAAGAGACTGTTAATGTACTCTGACCTGGGGTGGGATTAATATTTCGACAGTCTCCTGGCACACAGGGAGGATTCGGCTCATTTGGATCATTTGGAGCAGGTTGGACAAGGTGCCATCGAAACACAGATGCAGGATCAGCTATCAAAGAAAGCTAACTAGGTGTTTTGGCTCAGCTTGTGACACGCCACATGAGCGGTGGAAATGAAACAAAGGAAACAGACAGTGTACACAGACAGTTTGATGCTGTTGCACATGCATACAGTGCACACATGAATGTATATACAGAACGTGTACACGCTCGTAATCACGCAGACAAACCGTTTTCTCAACTTTGCAAATCACTTCGCTGTGGCTGACTACACATTTGTTATGAAGGTGTTTACAGGAGGAAGCTCCTCTGAGCACACAGAGACATTATGTCATATGTACACCTAGTCATATTGATGAACAGTAGAGCAGTTTGCAGTAGGGTTGGCTCTGTTTAAACTTGTGCCAGAATAACTTAGCTGTTTTTTTTGTATGAAGCTGGCACAAAAAGCTGCACCACATATACTATTATTATTATTATAGTATATTATTAACCCCCCCCTTTACTATGAACCTACAGAGAATTATCACCCAAATCTGCTGCTCCCCACAGCCTTACAGAACATTTATATCAAGTTACAGTGCGTTGTTTAGCTGTCAGACCTGAAACTTAACTGAGCTGGTTTACTCTCACTGCTCTCATAGTAATGTTTTTATCTGCAGCAGGCATCAGTTTTGATGAAAAGGCACTGTTCACTACCAGCGCTAAGTGTCAGACAGACTCAGTTAGCAGCCTATGGTGGGTCATAGGCTCAATCAATATTTTGTTGCATCATTTGGTGATAGATGGTGACTTAACAGACATTTATTGAAGTCCTCAAGCTTTCATTTTTAATTCAAAAGTAGATGATATGTCAACCTTATGTTCAATACTTGGTTCTGCTGCCTCCAAGTTGCAAAAAAAAAATCAGTTACTGTGGGTTTAAAACATTCATCTATAATTTCTTTTACTGTGACATTTCACTGTGCACTGTGAAATCACTTTAAAAGGATCAAATAGTTGGAGCGTTCCAGCGGCCAAGGATATGCTTGAAACCACTCATTTGTAACCTTGATGTTGTTTCCCTCAGAGTTACTCACAGTATTCACACACAGCCAAGTAAAACTATTTCAGCTACGCTCTCTTCAAGAAGGAAATCAGTGACTAAACTGTCTTACTCTTCTCCAGGCCTGAGGAAGGTTATCCACATCTTCACATCTTCTTGTTTGGGATGTAACTCTCGTGTATCAGCCACAAGACCTAATTAAAGCCTGTATGCAAATCAACAGCTCAGCTCTTAACAGAGAAGACAAAACATAACTCCTGTTATACTCTGACTGTTTTTACTAGCTTAATATAAGTTCAGAATTGATGACAAGCTCTTACTCATCGCCTTTTCCAGGGTGCATCCTTTGGTCTGTGGAGTATTTCAAAACAAATCAAACAAAGAAATAAAGTGAAATACAGTTATTTATCCTGTTTTCTTTAATACTGAATGAACTGCTTTTCACTGTGAATTATCTATGCCAGATTAAAATCTAAACAAACTGAAAAGGGTGTATCGCAATTCAGTGTAAAAAATTTAACATCATCATTTTCATGATTTGGTTATGACACACCTGCGACCCTCTGTGTCAGGATAAGCAGGTATAGATGATGGATGGATGGATGGGTTATGACACAGTACATCCTTATATAAAAAGGAAATTCATATAACAGCATGTATTGTGTTTGACTTTCTTCATTTGTTTGATTTGCTCTTGTTTGAAAGCCTCCATATTGTGGGTCACCTTGTAAATGTTTTCTTTCAGTTCTCAGACCTAAATACTTAAAAAGGAAAGCTTTTTTGTCGATGGCAGTCCGCCGCTCTCTGTGAGGTTAGCCGAATCAGTTTCCATGTTTAAATGTCTACACATAACTCAGCAAGCAGGCTGCATTTTTTAAGATCAGTTGTTTTGTCTATGTGTGATTTTGAAGCGCTTTAATGTAAAGTGTGTTTGTGTGCTTCTGTGCATGTTCCTGCGTGTCTGTTGCACCTTCACACACATACTTGACCTCACACAGCTTCGTATAGCTTCTGGTGCACCTCACCACACGTACGTGCATGCACATATACACAGGAGCTGCCCCTCAAGGAAGTGGTTGTCTTTTAGGCTTTCTGGTTTCACATATTCACACATTGTGTGTGTGTGTGTGTGTGCACAGCAGGGATTAAGAGAGGCCCAGCTTGAGGTAAAAAGACAGCCGTGGTCACTCCCTCCTTTGTCTCTCTCTTCTGTTCTTTTTCTCCTCTTTGCATCTTTCCTCCTGTCCTCTCTCCTTTCTCTGTCTCTCTCCCCAGTGGTACAGTGATGGATAGCAGACTGCAGGGGTGAAGGTGGAGGAGTGTGTGATCAACAGCCAGGCCCCTGTGTGTTTCTCTCTCTCTCTCTGTGTGTGTGTGTGTGTGTGAAGTTCCCTCCAGGAGTGGTTGTATACAGAGGTAAGCAGTGTGTGGTATGAAACCTGTAATGATGAAATGAGTCACTAATCACGGTGATTATCACGGGTTGATGAGGGGGAGGCAGCGACTGACTCTGAGATTGTGCTGCTATCAAGCACAAGCAGACTCTAAAACACATGCAAGGAGGCACATACATGAACAAAAACACACATTTACAACAGGCAAGGACTTTTACGCCGAGCAGTGCACACACACGCTGGTTAAACATGCACAGACAAATTTGTTTCCTCCAAAGATTTAATCATTTAGAGACACACACACATGTGCATAAATTTATATTGCATTAAATTAATTCATTGAGCTCATTTAATGGTCTGTGGGTTTATGCTCTCACGTGTTGCCATCACTTACAATGGAAATAAAACCTTTGCACATTACACTTCAATTGGCCATTTAATACATCCCATTAAATGACTCCTATTTCAACTGGTGTATGATAACAGTTTGAAAAGGATTTTATGGGCTATCCTCAGTAAATCTATACGATAAGGGGGCTAAGGTGGCCAGACCAAATATGGTGAAATTGAGTGGCACCCTTTTAGGGAGAGACATGCAGACAAGGAGTCATACAGGACAGACTAAGTGTCACTGAACTTGAGTAATTAATCACTGAGATCCCAGAGATCCAAATTTTAGACCAGTTCAGGACAAAAAAATTCTTTAAGGGCCTCCTGGATAAAGCAGAGTTCTCTTTAAATCACAATATATCAGTGAAATCTTATTTTAAGCTAAAAACAGATTAATCAGACAAGGAGATGTTGTTGTTTGCATACATAAAAACACCTTAAACATATGCTGACAAAATAGGATGCACTGTTATAAACTCTACTGGAAAAACTGCCAACTTGTATCTCTGTTCATCACATGTCATTGAAGATATTATAATATCAGGACAGAGGAACACCCTGTTGTCATAACTGTACCACATGCTCAAACAGAGCTTGGAATAAACAGTTTTGATTACTACGCTCCACGCAATGAAATTAGTTACAAGAAGTTTTCAAAGTAAAATCTGTCATTTCTTTTGAAGATAAAGGCAAGCACTGTGATTCTGTGTTGCGTATGCAGGTTATATGTTGTTGTGAATTTCTGTGCCTTGTCTATGACTATGTTTACAAGTCTCTCTTGAAAAAGAGATCTTGATCTCCATGACCTTCACCTTGACCTGGTACGATACAAAAATTGCATGTTAATGCATAAATAATAAAATGGAACTTATTCAGGACTACTTTCACTTTGATTACTCAAGTACAATTTAAAGTTAATACTTGCAGATTTTTGTTTGTGAATGTAACATTCATGTTGGCTTCTAGATACAGAAGTGATGACTGAGAATAATTACTGTTTTGTATTTGGGAAAATCTTGTTATAAAATCTTACACTTGTTGTATCTTCTGAAGTGGCTATTACTGCAGGTTTAAATACAATTTTGAAAATTTTGTTTACTTGTAACTACTTTACTTGAACACCTTACTTTATACCCATAATACTTATAGTGAAGTAAAGAATATGAACATTATTGTGCTGTAAATAATGCATTCATGTGTAAAATAAATCCTGTATTTATAGCCCATGTACACCTGAAGCCAGCTGGGTTCTCATGTTGTGTCAGATGAATTCCCTTTATTCACAGAATATACACTCTGATGAAATCTGTGACGTGCCCCGTGTGAGCTGCTTCACATAATTTAATGGGAACCTTTCTGTCACCTACCCGTCTCATAGACATGTTTTTAAGTCAGCTTGTTAAATGCATGTAAACACCTTCATCTTACTCACGCTGCACCTTACATCCTGTGTGTGTGTGTGCACGCACGTGTGATCGCACGGGAGAATATATGTCAAACCACTGCGGTGTCTCACCCACACCTTAAACACACACATGTTTCTTTGCAAATGCACAAGCATACGCAGGCTTGTAGGCAAACGCAGCGCAGCGATCGTGCAAGCCATGTAAGCAGCATGCAAAACAGGCCCCACCACCGGCAGCACCATGATGAGGCCTCGGTGTTCAACAAGGCACAAACACTCTTTTCAAATGCCAAACAGAAAATAAGCAGCTATAAAGATACAAGCAGCTTCCTCTTCTTGCCAAAACACTGACTCTGGTTTGTTCCCTGCATGTTGTACTGCTGTCTGGCTCTTACAAGCCAAAAAAAATGAGAACCATGTCCTAAAAAACTGTGCATTGCTAAACGATGATCAGTGTAATTCTTCATGCCTATCTGTTTGAAAACCAGCTTCCACTGCAATTCATCATTCTCAGTGTGTGTGTAAATGTGGGTTTGTGTGTTGGTGCCTGATTGTACATTTCTGCATTTCTGTCTCTACTGGTGATTTTTCTCATGCACCTACAAGCCTTTATGTATATCTGTGCATATCCCTATGTGGGTGTGTGTGTGTGTGTGAGTGTGTGAGTCTATGTCGCACTAAACAAAATAGCGGTAAAGAAACTGTGATCAATCGATGATCGCCTGCGGGTAGTATTTATTAACATCTCCATCTTAGCATAATGAAATGTTCTCGCGTATATTCTCAAGCACACACACACACACACACACACACAGGAGAGAGAAAGACCAAAAGAGCAAGTGTGAGGGTGCAAACATGAGAGAAAATAGCCTGATTATTTGACCATCTCACGCTATAATCACAGCATTTTCTATCGAGCATATAAATCAGCTCGGTGATCTCTGTTTCCGATATCAATTTAGCCTGAAATTAGAACGTTTCCCACACATTTAGTTTCTGCTGCCAGGAAATTCACACTGTATAATCAATACGCCGTGTCACTCCAACCCCTCCCACCTGGTTATGTCGTTATCAGTGCTTACTGTATATTAATTTAGCCGTCATTTGTTAGAGACAGTAAAATAAGATACTGTACGTGATCTTATCTTGATTCAACGTATTAAGTGTAAGTGAGGCAGAGTGACTGTCTTTGTAGAAATTCAATTTAAAATAAAGACTGACTGACAGTTTGCAAATGCTCCAAAATGAAAAACAGGCGCTCACATTGCTGCAGTGTGTCATGTTCTGAAGCAAACCAGGGCAGATGTACCAAATCTGAGGATCTTGTTTTCTTCTATATGTTACCCACATGGGCAAAGACGTTGTTGCACATAGACATATGTATTGCACACACAAAAAGACACACATTTACAGGCACAGAGGGATTTCACCACCAGAGGCAAACCTGCCATGCTGTCCCATGCTTGAACGGCATCAGATGGATTACGAGCATGCCTCGGCTATTCCTGCAGGTAGCAGAGGAATCCATTTTGGGACAGACTGTCAAGCGTAAAGTTTTATTTCGCTCATCAATGGGAAGACGCCGCTAATGCATCCATCTTGGCTCCCGTGCAGCGCTGCGAGCAAACAGCGCTGGAGATGATGGCTATCTGCAGAGGCTGAGCTAAACAATTCGGCACTCGCACTTCCCCCTGTGGGAAACCAGATAAGCAGGATTGGAGGCCTCGCGGAGGCCGATGCATATTTAGAGAGGGTGGATGTATGGGGAGGCATCTTTAGATCACAAACATGAGGGTGTTGCCGGGAGAGAAGAAGGTGTGCCGAAACCGGAAAGAACTGTGAGTCAGTAAAACCACCTGCGAGGACCCTTAGGAGCAGTTTTAAACTCACAAGAGAGGATGTCCTTAGCACCACAGGGGCAACAGACATCCTCCTTATACGTGATGCCTATATTGCTCTTGGCTATGGAATAAGGAATTAAAAATAACAGTCTGTTCCCCCCAAGGTTACTAAAAAATGACTCAGTTTAACTTCAGTTTTTGTCTGACCCCGGATGAGCAAAACTCGCTGGGCTAATCAAACAGACCCTCTCTGTTTCTGCCATGCTTTTACATGTCGTTTGCTTAAGTAAACACAGAGCACATCTGCAAATCAAATTATTCTTGCTGAGGAGCGACATCTCGTTTTTTGTGACGCTGTTTTCGTGTCCACCTCATGACACCCACACTGGCCTCGGTGGGTCAAAGCTGGGTCAAGTTTAAGAGTGGGAAATATTCATCCCACCGCTAGTTTTGACACTGATGAGGCTGAGATTACATATTGATATGCACATGGCGGAGCGCAGGACCATTATTCTGAGGCTGCCAGGTGTCCGAGGAACCAGGAGCGGGAAGGAAGCAGAAGGAATAATGACCGGTGTTGACAAATTAAACCAGTGGAGAGCCGGATAGGTGATAGTGAGCTTCAGCTAATGCTATGTTGTTTCACTTCACAATATTGTCACGTTTCTTTTTAGGCTATTGTCAAAACTAGTAGTGGGTGTCTAACAGCAAGAGTAATGATATTTACTACAGAAACTAATGAGCAGAGATCAACTTGGTGTCCTGACAGGCTGGGAGCAGACACAAACACAACAATTCACCTGGACTGTGTGTTTGGAGAGAATGTGAAGCAAATTGAAACAGAGGCGATCGTATGAAATAAATCAATGGACTTCACCCGGTCTACGCAACTTGAAAATGTTTCAATTTGAGCAAAAAATGCACATTGATCCTAGGTGTTCATGAATCTGCTTCATCCACTTACACAAAAAGGAGAGAGGCTGGAGGATGAAACAGTTTCTTGTGATTTCTGAGATCCATCAGAGGCTCAGATGAACACAAGCACAGTTGGTGCCCAAAATATTGCTGCTGTTATGGCTGGTAAAACATATAGAATCATAAAGCAAAGCCCAAGCATTAATTCTACCCATACAGCTTTTTTTCCCCATAGCTTAACTTTGGTGTTAATATATGTGTCATAACATTTATTTCTACACTCATTTATTTAAAAGTGCTGAAATAACTTTATTCTTTCTAAGCTCTGAAGGGTGAAGGAGGAAGAGTTTACTCGAATGTCTCCCTGCTTACTGACATCCTTCACACACTTCACTATTTTCCCCAGGATTTATTCCCTGTCATTGCCAGACATAAAAAAAAGTTTAAAAGTGATGGATCCGGTCATATATTACCTGTGCTGCACTTGTCACATGTGATCTCGCCGGCCTGCATTTGTTGATGAAAGGCCGACGCTGGCGGAGGGAAGTAAATCTAATTCCTGGTCAAATTGAAGAGATTGTCAGAGCAAAGCGGAGCTGACACAGTCACAGGAAAAACCCATCAGGTCCACTTCCAGGCGGAGAGAGCACGTCGGATGTGTCTGTCCATTTAACAAAGCTGACAACCACACAGGGAACACAAGCGTAAACAAGCATGTAAACAAGTAAGATACACATAAAGCTGCATCAGGTCCTATGTTTTAGAAATAAAATACCTTAGTTTGACAGAAAATGAATACTAACTGATACAAATGATTTTTTTTTTTCAATCCACAAAATTTAAATAAGAATTTTTAAATAAATGTAGACATTACAAAGGTTCGGCTTGCAAGATAAAAGTATCTCCATCATTGAATGTTTTGAAATCTGGTGCTGCACAGCTTTAAAGGGGGGCATTTAGGACACACACACACACGCACACACACAAACTGTCAATTATGTGAAAATATTACTGTCCCTGATGGCATACGCTCCATGCAATTATTCAATTTGCTTGTTCTGCAGATCACTGTTGCACAGAAGACCTGGAGAGCACAGCTGAGTCTGCCACTCCTCCAGTCCTCGGCTCTCAAGTGAGTGAGAAAGAAAGAGGGTTAGGGAAAGAGAGAGAGAGAGAGAGAGGGAGGAAGAGAGAGAGAGCAAAGCAAAGTTTGCACCAAACCAATTGTGTGATTGTTATTGTCCATGTCCACTTTACCAAAAGCACTTAAGGGCTCTGTTCTAATTAAGTTAATACATTTACTAAATTAATACATCAGGCTGCTTCAGACAGACCAAACGGTTTTGTGTTATTGATGTGTAGCTGCTGTTGCTGACTCTGTGTGCTCGTTCTCTGTCGCGCTAATATTGTATTCATTCTTTTATTTTGGAGGGGGTTGATTGGTTTGGAGAGGATATTTTGATTCCATGTGTTTTTTTTCCTCACGATTTAGTACTGCTCAGAGGACCCAGTGATGTCAGGAAATAGGGCGACTCAGAGTTATTCGTCCCATTATTTATTCTTATTATTTCTTTATTTTTGTTTTTCCTGGGTCTCTACTCTGTGCTGTTGCTCATTTGTTCATTTTTGCTTCTCTCATGAATTGCACCTGTGGCCAGTGCGTGTCTTTTTTTTTTTTTTTTTTTTACAACTTATTGTTTTAAATGCAATAAAATAAGGCCACTAAGGTCTTCACATTTCAAAGCAGACCTTTTTAAATGATCGTTTGTTGAAGATAATACTCAGCAATAAACAAAATGAAGCTAACACCTACAAGGATTCCATGTGACAAGTTTACCGTGCTGTCAGGCCAAATAACTTGGACTTAATGTAGCGAAAATGCATAAAAGACACAATCTGTTCCACTGACATGCTTTCATGGAAGACCCGTGTTTAAACAAGGTGTTACCGAAACCGTGGTTATATGTACAGCTGAGAATACAAAAGAAGAAGAAGAAGAAGAAGAAGAGAAAAAATTACTTTATTAGTCTCCTGGGGGGAAAAAATTTAAGATTTTTTTCATTCATGAATTACACAAAGGCCAGAAACACAAACATGAAAGTAACTCAGCTGTGTTGCAACACTATTTTGTAGGATTCAACTCATGCTGGTACTTGTGAAAACACCTGAATGCATTCAGAGCATACAGTACATGCACGAGAGCCTTTTGAATGTAAACTCACAGCTTGGAGAGATGCCTGTGCATCACGACAGACCTGTTTGGGTTCGCAGTATAATCAACAGTAAGGAAAGAAACAAGATAAAAAAAAATCCTGTCTGACATGTTTTTACGTTTCCAATCTTCTGTTGGTTTCTTTCAGACCAGCTTTCTCCGCAGGCTTGAACACATTTGTGCTTTTCGACTGTTTTGGTTTGTTCAGTTTGGTTTGAACTTGATATCAAGTTGCTACTTTTCCTCACAGTTTCTCTTCGGCTTGGTTAAGTTACATGTTGCCAGTCAGCCAGTGAAACACATTTCATTTGCAAAGCCATGTGGTCTTGTAAGTCAGTTTCACAAGCGCTGATTTAGTCCGATCAGACCACACTCATGTGACACTGCTATAATTTAAAGTCAACCAGGGATCAGGGATAATGTGAGGAAATGTCAACCGAAATGATCCCAATATGATGTGCAAGTCATTTTCCTGCTTTTCTTCGAGGCCTGTGTTCTCACTTCCAACCAACAACTCAAAGTTTCACTTTTCACTTTTCACAAGACCTTGTTTTCCAGGCAGGGTGAGCAAAAGAGAAATCATGTTTTCTACAAATTCACCTTAAAGCCTGCTATCATTCTGCAGGCCTTATCTCTGCTGTGTGCCAGCTTTCCACATCACACGCTCTGCAATCTGATCTTTCACTTTGAAGTCATCTGCTGTATAAGTTTTATGAAATCTACGGTATGGAGTCTTTTTTACATGACACCACATGTATATGAAGTTTTTTTTTTCGATCTTTTTTAGTTTGTTCTGGCACCCTAAGTTCCCTTCCCATGACTAAAACTCAAGCCAAAGCTTCATTTCCTAGAAAGTCACTTCCACATTCAACAAAACCTGAGCAGCGCAGCATGCATAGCAAAGTATGGTAAAATATAATTACTCATAAACACGCCCTGTTCTGTAATGTTAACATGCCAGTTTTGCGCCCATATATTCCTCATTACACTTCTTTGTTTCCTCCTTGTGGTGTCACCTGTGAGCACCTTGCAAATCACAGTAGTGCCACCTGTACGCCTTTCCAGTGTCATTTCCCTAACACAATGTCACCTCTGTCACCCAGGTTGCTATCTGCATCGTCCCACTGTCACCCAAATGCTCCCTCGCAGACACCTTTGTATCACCTGTTAGTCTGACACGTCTGGCGCACAGCTTGGTGTCTCGTGTTACCGTCGAAGGAAGGAGACGAGATAGAGGACTCCTTCCTCCTTCCTTTTGTTTCTTTGCGCCTCGCTAGACTCGGTCCTCGTCCACCCTCACCCCCCCCCCACCCCCCCAACCCCACTGTGTCCATCTGTTCATCTCTCAGCGGAGCAGGGTGAGGAGGAGGTGAGACATGCATACACATGCACACAAACACTTACATGGGCTGTAAACATGTCCTCTCTGCTGGCACGCACGCACACACACACACACACACAAAGGGGCTACGGAACAATTACAGTAATCAACATTACCATGTCAGTATATATATATATATATAATCAAAATACTACAAAATCCTCCCCACAAAACACTCAAATATCCATCTTGAAGTCTGACTGTCAGTAACAACAAAAGGTCTGGTATGTTTTTCACTTTTTAATCTATTTATTGACACATGTAATATAAATGACAACTGTTGACAACAAAATTATTTCATTTTTATCATTTTAATACAAACACAGTAAATGAGATCTATCTATAATTCAACTAACAACAGATGATACCATATGATTATTAAATGATTTTTTTGTCTGTTTACATAAACTCAACTCGGTGGCAGTTAGTGCCCACACGTCTCTGAAATCAGCAAACTATTTTTGGATTCAAATCAACATCGTTTCCATTTAAGCTTCTCGGTCTGTTTACACACCAGTTAAATATTTATTGGCTGACTAATTGGTGATGAACAAGGGTGAAATGCTTCAGTACTGTCCTTTAACACTACAGGATGGATGTCAGGAGAGCGAGTAACACACACACATCTACCACAAAACTTTTGATTTATTTTTGTTTAACCTTTCGAACATTAGGGGAGGATGACCATTACTGTTGCATTACTTAATGAACTACCCTGTGATTTTGTTATAAGTTTTAGTAGATTGTCACTTAATCATTTAATTCCAAACAAATTATACCCACTAATGTACATCTCTTACAGTTTACACAAAGTTATTTACTCATGGTCATTAATCTTCAGTGATCCCTGTTCACAACACTTCATGTTCAGTATTAAAATATAAACGTCACATTCAGTTTCTTTTCCAAAACAGATTAAAACATGTAACTGGATTCATCACGCAGCATCAATTAAAGACAGAAATTTGACAACGCATGTCAAGAACCGATCTCGCTACACGACTCTAAAATACTTTCATGCATGCTTAAAAAACAGAAAAAACATAAAATTTTGAGGAGACTAGCTACAAAATAACTTGATCACATGTAGGCTATGTATTCAGTATCCTTGTTGCATTAGCAGGAATAACATTAATGATATTTTTGAAAGGTAACGTCACAAGCAATAACGCATCAATAGGTGGATTTAGTAACTTCAACACTGGTGGGAATGTTCCCCCCCGAGAATGATGTTACCACGGCAACAAGGGCACGCCCTTTGCACTCTGGCCCCTGCCCTTTGCTATCCTTGAGGGGACATGTGCCATCAGTGCTGCAAAAAGGACACCCCTCTCGCCCCAAACCCCAACCCAACCCCAACCCCCACACCTCCAGCTCTCCCAGCATCGAGAGGCCCCCCCGAGGAAAATGGATGCTGCTGAGAGAATGTGTTTCAAAGTGTGTGTGTGTTTGTGTGAATGTAGGTGTCTGCGTGCATTCATTTGCCGATGCACACAATAAGAAAGGGAAGGAAAAATGCAAATATTTGATCAATTGACAGCTGCTTTAATCTGTGAGCCAGCAGCCAGGCTTCAGAGGAACACTTCTTCACTTTTGTAGAGTGAGATTCTCATTTCCTTTGCACCTTTGTTTTTCCTGCCGGTGTGTTTCTCCTCGTCCCCCTGTCAGGCATGACTGGGCGTCATATCCCAACTCTATCCCGTTTCACCACTTACAGCCCATACTGCAAGTGATTTAAATATAAATCACAAGGATTTACATTTACTTTTGATATGGAGGCTCTGATATTCTACTAGGGAAGATCTTCCTCTTCATTTGTCACATCATCACGGGCGATAAAGATACTGTCATTCAGAAAAAATGCTTTCATGTCAGAAAGAAATTCAGCACCAATACGAAACATTATCATAATTTTTCTTTGCACGCTTATAGATTTAGATTTAGATTCAGTGTCAAACTAAATCACACATGAGCCGAACTTTAAGATCTCCTCAGAAGCTGCTGGTTTACGAGGCTTCTGCGAAATGCAGCAAAACTATGTGTAATTCTTAAAAATAACAAGGCCGCAGTAATATTTAAATTTCATACGAGTCAGTTCATTTCATCCATCTGATGGTAAAGAAACATACACTTTGACATGTCTGCTCCCGACCACTGAAAACTCAAAGACAAATCCACAACTACATAAACACGAGCCAAACAGACCGCACTCTGGGATCATTGAAAAGTTCTGTTATTTGTCATTTCAAATGACAGAGCTCTTAATGATAACAACTTGGTTCACCACTTTGGTAAACCAAGCTGCCCCTGACTTGTCTATTTACATTTTTTTCCTCTGCCAAATCTCATCACTAAATATTTTTGTTTTACTTTTCACATGGAACTTGAGCACGTCCCCCCGAGCTGCAGCAACACATGAGTTCTTTAAGAAGCCGAATGGACTTCATGTTGAGAGTTTTACAACCAAGCAATGAAATTTGATTTATTAAATGTCCAAACAAAATGTAGATAAAATGGGAAACAAAATAAAATATAAAAGAGCTTTGATAAATTTCCTGCTCCTTTCTGAATTAACACAAAGGTGTTTTCAGTTTTAGCCACGTGGGTGCGTTGAAAGGCCAAACAGGGTTATAAGGGTTATAATTTTATAAAAGTATCCCAAGATGAATGAAAAATCTGATCATTTTTTCATCCTTCCTTACACTTCCAATCTGCCCACACAATATCTGCACACATTTGTAGAGTATACTTCAGTATTTGACCGTGAGCAAGGTGTCTTCAGCCGCTGAAGCCTTGTCACTGCCTCTTTCACACATCATTTTTTTTTTTAAGCAACATTGTACTGGAGATGGAGCAATGCAATATAATAAAGGAGCATAATGGCTTGTAATAACAGCTTGGAGAAGCTCTATAATTTAGTCTTTGTTTGTTTGCTTGTTTACTTCCGTGTTTATGTGTGTTTGTGAAGGGGGAGCAGAGTTTGATAAAGACATAGACTGAAAGGGAAAACATCATATGTGTTTGTGTGGCTTTTATTTATGCAAGTGCTCGTAAACAATCACGGACCGCTCCTAATTTTGTTGTCAAACACACACATACACACACACACACACGCTCATGGAAACGGGGCCTGCATGTGCACACAATGAGCACACACCACTCGACCGCTCCTGCTATGGCGCTAGCTTGGAGTGTGTGTATAATAAGTGTGAAAAATCTCATTAATGCAGTGCGGCTGCTGAGCTGCGGCTGCTGCTAAGTCCCTTGTATTGTCACTTTTCTCCAGGGCCCCCGAGCGCTAGCTAGCTAACTAGCATCATTGCCATGGAGACCACAGCAGCTATGCCTCCCCACTCATCCTCAGCACTCTCACCCTTACACTGTGTACACACACACACAGAGGCAAGGCAGGGACTGAGGCGCATACACACACACACACACACACACACTTTTCTCTCCTGCCTCGCTCTCTCCTTTTTGTCCTCTGACAAAGCTTGACAAACCGCATGTGACTTGGAGGGCTTAGCATCGGGGAATTGTCCCCCCCTCTCCAATTCTCACAATTCACACACAGTTCAAACTCTAAATAAGCAGCCATATTGATTTTTAATGATGCTAGCCAGTGGAAGACCCCCTCTGCTGTGGACATGGGGAGCGCGATGGAAGGAAGGAAGTCAAGAGGGATGGACGAGCTGGGTCACTGTCTTCACTGTCTCTCCATTTGGTGCTTTACTACTTTTTTTAAAAACTGCTTTTTCATTGTTTTTTTTCCCCAAAGCAAAACATATTTTGATGTCTGAGGAGCAGTGGTTCTCCTCTAAGGCCTTTATCCATCTCCATCCATCCATCCATTTTCTGTACCGCTTATCCTGTCTCACAGGGTCGTGGGGTGCTGGAGCCTATCCCAGCTGTTATTTATTGGGCATCTAGTCTGAGCTGATCTGGCCACCGAACTGTACCACCGAACTGTGAGAAGTCTTATTTTAAGTCTGTTGATATTTGCTGTTGATATTTGCCCCACATGTGCAGCTAATGCACATGTAAAGTGTGTGCATTAGCTGCCTGAGCCACCGCAATGCCTTTCTGGCGTACAACTTCTGTTCTCAGACGCTCCAGAAGATGACATTTGTTTAAAAAATGCTTTTAACCCACTAATTGATTTGATTGTTTTCTTCACATATCAAAACCGCAGAAAGATTTAACAGCAATTGTCATGTCATTTTTCTAAATGTCAATTCACCCACAATTACGGTAAATTACATCAAATTAAATGCACATTAGTCTGCAAAACGCCTTTGGATCTTGGCTATTACATATAGATTAACTTTGTATCTGTTTATTTCTTTGCTCTGTCTTACTTATTGCGGGGTCAAAAGAATGTGGGAGGCCCGTATTCAACCACATGCATGCAACCAAAATCCAACATGCTGTCGGCTGCCTGCATATACAAACCACCCTGGTGCTAAAGACATAGTCGGCTACACATATGGAGGTGATTTCATAGATCAAAGTGTCGCTGCAGCAAATTAATCTATATCACTGTTAATTAATCAACTTAACCTCAGGCTTTACAGACCACCCTCTAATCAGTGTGTGTGTGTGTGTGTGTGTGTGTGAGAGAGAGAGAGAGAGTTAGAGTGTGTTAGAGTACATGTACTACTGTAAGAAATCAACAAATACCCCGGTTTGACTTTTAAATATATCAATGTAATTTATGTGAGAGAAACAAAGGATAAAGAAAAACATTAGGAGAGGAAAAGAAGCGGCACGTATACGAATGTGCCAAGACAAAGCCTGTGAGCGCAGAACGGAGGGAAAAAAACTGTTTAAAAAAAAAGAGAAGGGGGGAAAATGATTAACCTCTGAGACATTTACCTAATTAATTCTGTCCGTGCTGTAAATGAAGTGAGCAACCTTGGAGCAGTAGCCGGTCAGTGGAACTCATGTAAAATGTATGTCACCATATATTACCGTGTGCAGAACAAGAGCTGCCGCTACTTAATATAATGACACATGTAATCTTTTCTCAACTTGCACCCTGGAGGCATACAGCTTTGTTGCAGACATGGAAACAGCTAAACCTTTAGCCCAAACCTAAGCTAAATAAACTGACAGGTTTTGACAGGTATTGACACAGGTGGGAGCCTATAGAGCCACGTGTACATGTAATTATCAGCGTTTATGTTGGCATTAATGATGTATGGGCATTCACTGGGTGATGTGAGTGGAATCATGGGAAATTTATTTAACCTGTCGGGCTGGATTTTTTTTTTTTTTTTGCTGCACGTGAATTTTGGACCACTTCAGTGAGATTTGTAGGCAAACATCTTGACCAAACTGCTGCAGAAAATCTGCACATTTTAATACAATTTTTTTTCAAAATTCTCCCCTGCCGCAAGACTGTGATTATAGCTTTGGTGCACTCCATAAAATAAAAACATAAAATGAGAAAAATGGAGAGAGAAAAAAACAAAACAAGTCTTCATGATAAAAAAAAAAATTTAATTAGAGGTGAAAAATGATAAAAAATTAAATATCTTTGGGTTTTGGACTGTAGATGTCAACTAGTACTGATTTTTGCCTATTTTTGTACCTTTTGTAGAGTAAACGATTCATTGATCAACTGAAAAATTAATCAACAAGCAAAAGATAATAAAAAATATTAAAAAGCAACATAAAACCAATTTTGTTTTTGTGTTTGCATGTGATATTTATTTGAAAGAGTGGACAATCACTAAAATACACTGATATGCTTGCAACACACATCAAATATAATGAAATATATCTATCTATATACACACACACACTCACACACACATGCACTATATTGGGGATTGTGGAATTCAGATGAGAAGTTCCTTCAAAGGGCCGAGGGGCTGATGGCGGCTGTCAAGAGCTGCAGAGAATCTGCCTGAGCATTCCTGCGGTTTAACACTTCGCTTTGAAAAGAGAGGGCCGACTTAGTCCCCGGAAACACCCCCACTCCCTTCCACACTCCGCCCCTGTATGTCATAAAAATATCAGAGAGGCCGGCTGTTGCCCGCAGTGAAGAAAGTGAGGGAAAAGAGTTTTGAGGGCAAACCCCTTTATAGCCAGTCATGTCTGTGGAGGGGGCACACACTTGTTAGAGCACACACACATACATGCAGAAGACACCCACTAAAACACAAGTACTGTGTTTCCTGCACAAGCCTTTAGTGAGTCTGGTCCTGATTATTTGGTGGCCTACAATCAAAGAGAAATTATAGTATCTTTTCACTGCGGAACAGCTTCTAATTGACAAGATAATACACCAGTAAGTCAAGGAAATGCTGCAACCGTATCGAAAGTATCTACTGTCTTGCTTGTGTGTAGTATATTTAGCATGGAGTGCACATGAGGACACTGTGGTGACACCTCAGCTGACTGCCAGCTGTGTGTGACCACCAAGCACAGATAAAAGATCCAACAGCTGTGGAGCAAATGACCATAAACTATAGTGAATAAATAAATAAATAATAAGCATCTTAATATTACGCTACTAGCTTGGAGCTATCAACTGGATCTTCCTGACCTCATCAGTGGATGGAGAGGGACCTTATCACGGAGATGTGCTTAGAGGTCATCATGTGACGGAAACATTGAATTGTGGCCACATGATAATAGCTAGTCATGTATGGTTAGGTCACATGATAACAACTGAGCAAACTACATCCGCTGATGAAGACCACCACATATGGTCGAGAGCCTGTAAGCAGGACTTGTGTTAAAGCAAGTTTACCAGTCAAGTTAACCTACAGCCAGCAGCAGGTTAGCTTTGCTTGGCATAACGACTGAAAACAGGAGGAAACAGCAGCCTGACTCTGTCCAGAGGCAGCTCACTGATTAACATGTTACATTACCTGTGTATTTAATCCACACAAAAACCCACAGTGTAAAAATTAGCATTTGAATGATTGATTGATTGATTGATTGATTGTACAAAACATCTGTTGGACAGATAATTGATATTGATTGATACTGAATTGATATTCATCTTAAAGTCCTTGCAAAAAAAGTATGCAAGATGATGCTATATATATGATATGAATATTATTGTTGAAATTGGTCAGGAAACATCTACTGTGCTAGGTCACCGGTTCAGAAAGAAATGTATGTTTCTTATGACACATCTGCTGAATGTGAGAACAGCACTTGTCACAGCTGCACGTTGGTGGCTTCTAGAAGCTGCTCTGAAGTGACATTTTAATCTGACAAATTTCTCTGGATGATATTCAACTCGACAGCCCTGTTAACTCCCATCTGTTCTGCACAAACACTCACAGAGAAGGATGCATCAGACATGCAGTCACGACAGACTATTCCTGAATGTGTTTGTCTGCGCACTTCAAGTGTGTGTACATGGCTTTGCATATGCGTGAATGACTCTTTGCATGTGTGGGAGTGTGCGTGGGCAGCGAGGGTGAGGCGGCCAGTTCACCACAAAAGACATCCAGTTGAACAGAGAGCACAAAGCATATGACCAGCCTCGAGGAAGTGTGTATGTGAGTCTGTGTGTCTGTGTGCACTTGTTTGGTGTTTCACATCCACTCACAGAACTTTTCAGAGTTGCTTTTAAACCTCTGCAGCCAAAAAAGATGAGCATAAGTGTTGGGCAAAACAGAACAAAAAATATGCATTTGTGCAATACACCTCTGGAAATCACCATATGGTGAATAGTCATATACTTTACCACATGGTCATTGATGACTGACTGTGGTGCCAAGGCAAACTGCTGTCCTCAGAAAACACAGGCATACGTTATGCAGCTTAAATGTATTCAGCTTGTGAGTCTTTTCCAAAATTAGACTGAAAATCAGTTTTATATCTGTAGTAATGCGTCTAAATAAACCCACTCTTCACTCAGTTTGTAGCCTGTGGGAGGTCTGCTACTTGTTATTTTTATCTCAGGACATTTGTCAGTTTTATTCTCTCCAGAAAATCGTTTTCCACGCCCACCCCTCTAAATATTCTTCCAAAAATAAACTGCAGCTTCCTTCTCTGTTCTTTCGCTGTTCTGCTTTTACTGGATGTGTAGGCGATCACTCATTTTATCAATCAAGTCTCCTCTCTTCAAATTTTACAAACCCACACCTCACGATTTACATCCAGCTCTAAAGTTCAGTGCTAAAACAGGAAGTAACGTGCCCTGTAGTGTACATACTGTGCACAGCTTGGTGGAAACAAAGAGTGTAGAGGCCAACAAGGTGGATAGACAGTATTATTATTTTTTAATATCATTATTAGTAGACAGGATTATTCTGCTATGCACATATTACATTTGATGATTTTTTACATCCAATGCCAGTGTTTTGAAAATCCTTGCCATTTAGAATGTCTGCACAAAGCATCCACGGTGTGGTTTAAGTTAATGAAAAATTGTGGCGAAAGCAGATAAATATAACGGTTAAGGTGCGGTTTAAGTTAACCAATTAAAACACTCGGTTAAAGTTAAGGAGAGGTCATGGTGATGTTGACAGACAGTCATTAACAGCAAGTGAGATCCACCTGCCATCCTTGTCTGAGTTCTGAACTTTTGAGTTGAGCTGCATTTTGGGGCACTTTCTAAAACAACAGATACTGTTGTTCCTCTTGGTAGGACAGTGTTGTAATTGTGTGACTGCTTTTTTTGGTAATCAGTACAATAAAAATGGAAACATCTAGATATGCACGTCAAACTGCACAGACGAGTTCAACAACTTGCAATATGATCTTTTTTTTTTAAGTTATTTTTTTGAGGGGTTTTCACACTTCATTATTATAGATAGGACAGCTGAAGATAGACAGGAAAGGTGGAGAGAGAGGGGGAGAAGACATGCAGAAAAGGGACCCCAGCCGAGAATCGAATCGGGGTCTGCTGTGGCCCAAGTCCACTCTACCAACTGAGCCACCTGTGCACCTGATGTACAATGATTTTTACAAAAAGCAGCATGATTATGTGGCTCTTTCTGTCGAGCCAGAGTCTGTAATAAAGGATACTGAGAGCTGTAAGGTTTAAACATCTGATGCGAGTCTGACTGATGTGCAGCCCTCCACACTGATGTCAAGTACAAAGAATGCTGGCATTTCAGTTGGTAAATTCTTTTGTGCGCTCAGTGTCGGAGGCACAATCTCAAAAATGCACACATAAAAGCTGATGCTGGGTATTAAACCAATCCGGGCCAACTGTGCCACTCAGACCCAGACAGCCTCCATCAAAGACAGCGTGCCCCCGCTGCTGAGAAGCCTCTGCATCGCCTGCCGCAGGGGTTGGCATGGAGGTTGAAATGTCATGTACAAGGCCTCCTTTGCCAAGGCAAATAACAAAAAAAAAATTATTTAGTCTGACAAAAGAGGTGTGACATACTCTGCGCCGCTCTGCTGCCAAGCCTGCAGTGAGAGAATAATTCACTGAAAAATGGAAATGCTCGCCGAAACAATCTACTGGATAATTTTGGTGCAAATTAATCTGCTTTCCTCTCGCTGTTCTCGTTGAATTATCTTCCAGTGTGAGGTGCACGCTGGCTCCAGTTCTGGTCAGACAGTGGTATATACTAATTTGATTTAACGGTATTACACATTTAGGAGCCCCTGCACGCCTGCTTGAGGAGATTTCAAGCTGCCTTGCACCTTCGGATTAGTGGGATTATATTTACATTACAGAGACATTAGATTTCCTTATATGACTTTCAGTGGCAGCGATAAAAGCCATTTCTGAATATATGCACGCTGCTATCCCGAAATCAATCGGCTGATTTCCATTTTTGGACGGGAACACGTCCAATATCTATTCAGGTCAGACCATCGTGTTTTCCCACATGCTATGAATTCATTTGGAGTGGAAATGTGCTTATACATCTCAAGTGTGTGGTGTTTTCCCTCTGTCTCTCCCCCAACGTGCACACTCACACAGACGCACCATAATGGCATTTTATAGCGGTTCTGTGCTGGCTAATTGTTGTGTTTGGCTCGCGTCTCAGAGTATGAGCAGGCAGGTGGCAGGTTATATTTTATTTTTCTGCAAATCTAAACAACATAAAGTGTTGGAGACAGGCAACTTCCCCAATTGAGCAGCCTGCAGGAGTCAGTGAACCACAAAAGCTTTATTGCTTGTTAGGGAGGAGAAGGAAGAAGGGTGGGAGGGCGTGTAGAGGGAGAGGGTGACGAGGGAGATAAAACAAGGGAGAGAGTGAGAGATGAAAATAGACAGCATTTGTTTTTGCGTATGTGTGGGTGTGTATGGTTGGTCCCCAAGTCTAATCCTCGGCCCAATCTCAGGCCATAATAGAGGCGTTTGGTCCTCCAAAGCCAGAGGCAACATCCACTTCACTGAGAGATTGGTGGGTGCAGAGCTGGGGTCAAAGGTCATCATCTGGATAGTTTTAGCTATTTGGGAACGTCCCCTATAGCACTGATTGAGGTCACAGAGTGTGGCCTCAAAGCCTGTGACCCCTAATCCCCTCTGCATCCCCTCTCTCATCTGGCTGTTGGCATAGAGTTTCCATGCACAGGCGAAAAAAAGTATTTTGACAATGCAGCTAACCAAGAAGCTCACGATGGAAACCTTGGTGAATTTCTCTTTGTCAGATAAAGATGTACTCTGGTATTTATTTTGGCTGTCTGCACCACAGAGAGACCTTACAAAGAAAATATGCTGGGGAATTGTTCATTTCCATTGTGAAACATCTGATTGTTCCAGTGACTGCACTCTGAATAAAAAAAATTGGCAAAAAATCTTTCATACTAACATATTTTCAAGCATACTGATTGAAGTCATCTGCAGATTCCTATTCTGCACATCCTTAAGTTGCAGCAATAGATAAACATACCTTACCAAGGCTGCAGATAAATAATTGATGGCTTTTAGGCTTGAAAAGATGCACTAATTACCTCAACAAACCAATGAGAGTTTACAGAAGATGATTGATCAGTATTGCCCTGAATTCCCTGTTTGCGCCAGCCAGTGACTGATTGAGCCTCGGTGTCACTTTATCCAATATACTTTTATGTGCTCCCACTGTGTTAATAACATGAAGTTTATGGAGTGTGCTCAGTAATTAAATAATGCAGGATGACTTTGAGGGGAACACAGCGGATAGTTTTTTATCATGCGTTCTGCACCGTGGCCCTCTTGTGGCTCTAATGGGATACAGATGGCGGCCAGAGGTTGGCCGACAGGCGGTCGGCACCGCAGACTGAGACCAGCGGGGAGTGTCCTGAAACTTGTTCACCACATTACTGTGCCCCACATGCCATGCCTGGGGCTGCAGAGTGTGTCAATGTCTGTGTGTGTGTGTGTGTGTGTGTGTGTGTTTGGAACATAAAGAGTAAGATAGAGAGACTTTTACTCTGTCAAACACCTGAATCAGAGAAAATAAAAAGAATTCAATCACACTGTATGGATCAGTATTCTTTATGTGTACAACATGTCCGATTTTTATAGATTTGTAATGGATATAGCTCAGTTTCTATCACTAAATAATGACTTTTCTTCCTTTTTCGAAATGTAACTCTTCACCAGACTCTCTCCAATTCCATACAACCTCCATGGCCTGGAGCGAGGGTCGACCATTAAAATATATTGCCACAGAAGCATCTGTTGGGTGGAAGGCATTAAATACAAACAACTTGACAGTAAAAGAGCCAATTTATCTTGAATCCAGGCTGTCTCGCTACTGGGACACAAACTGAGTTCAAGCAGCAGAACACTCCGTAATTATTAACCTATAATTCCCACAAGTTAGTTTGAGATTAGCCAGACTGTGAACGCTTTGCTTAGATTTTGATGAATGCCATGTGAGCAGCACATACTGCATGTACTATTGTGGGTCTATTAAAGAGCTTCTGTCATTTTGAACAAGCTTCTTGTTAGTATAATTTATTCAAGTTTGATTATCACTTCTTGAATAATGTTTTTTTTTTCCTTCTATGCTGCTGAATGTACCTATTGTGGTCGTGCTTCTAACGGAAACTCTTTAGTGACACTTACAATAAACATCAGCCAAGTTTCTGGGTGTTTTGGCTAAGCAGCAGTAGTCTGAGAAAACACTGTACTAATACATTATTATTTTTGCTGTACACTGAATCCCTAACAGTTTAGAGGGAATAAATAACCTCAAGAGAGATCAATCTGGTCATTTCTAGTGATATTATTCTATTAAAAACACTAATTCAAAGTACTGTTATTTTACTGCTTGTCCACAGGACGCAGGTTTTGTCTTCATCACTAGCTACATTATTACAATTCCGATTAATACCACATATGAATCCACAAGTGTTACAGAGGCATGAAGTTAATTTGCAGCATTGACTCTGGGCTCACGGTGGGACAGCGGCTAGTTTGGGAAACTGGGAGTTGAGGGGGGGGTCTTTTGATTAATCATACAAATCCTCCCCAGAATGCTCCAGAGGACTGATGGGACGTGGCGTTTCAAAAGATCGGTGGGTCAGAGAGCCTTTGAACTTTGACCCTTGAACCGTGGCTCTTCACAAAGGCCGGAGACAAAGGGAGGGGGGGGGGGCAAAAGTTGCACCTCCTGAGCTGCACAGCGTGAGCATCGTGGTGTACGAGAAACCTGACGCTTGGTGAGGAAAAGCAACGTTTGACAGTGTTATGAGGCCAGACAGATGAAGATGACACTTGTGCTATGAAGGGATCATATTGTTAATTGGTGTGCTGATAGGGACAATTAAAACATAACCCATTTGGACATAGTGTGCATGCTAATTGCGGAGCTCAGATCTCTTGAATAAATAAAGAAGAGAAAATGAGAGAGTACAGGACTGCTGGAGAAAACCATTGAGGGTTGGCAGCCCTCCTGTTTGATTAGCCATTAGCCTCTGGTGATGGGAGTCGCAGTCAGAGCACCACTCCCTTTGATTACAGCACAAGAGAACGCCGGAAAAATAAATCTCCCCAGCCAATACATATCACTTCGGGGGGCTGATTTGCCTTGTTGCTTTTTCACTCCCTCTCATGTTGTAATCAGACATGCTGTCATTTTGGAGAAAAGGAAAAAAAGCAATATAATCATACATAAACATAGTAAGTAGAGTCTGAACTTTTGAGGGGAAGGGGTTGAGACACCACAAATGCATCCATCAACAGACTGGTTGAGGCTGTTTCAGAGGCCTGTGTGGAGAGCTGAAATTGACAGATAGCTTTGCACGCCAGGAGTAATTTTCACGAAGAGTAGGCAAAAAGTCAGGAGTGTGAGAAAGAGGGCAGGCCTAAACAACAGAGTAGATGTTTTTTTTTTTACTACCCGCCCCTGCTCAAAGCAACATGGTAAGCAACACTTTTATGATGCCAGGAACTTTGTGTTGACTTAATAAAGCTTCCTTTCAAGTAAACAGAGCACTTGCCAGCAGTATGCTACAGGTCCAGCCACAAAGACAGTGGATTACTGTTGGTGTGATACCGCGGGCTGCTTTCGAGGGACGCTTTACTTTCTCTCAAGGCTCAGGTTCAAATGACAGTGACAAAATGCCCCCACCCTGCTGATGTGTCCTTGAGACTGACAATACCAGCCAGCTGGCTCCAGGGTCACTGATCTTTACTCTCATTTCCCTGAATGGGAGCTGAAAGGCAAAATTTCTCTTCAGGGAATCAGCTGTGTATCAGTGAGGCTCATGAAAACAAAAAACGTTTTATTGTTGTAGACGTGCACAAATAAGAACATGGCCGGTGGTTCATAAATAATGCATCAACGCTGACAACACCTGGAGTAAATCTTGGGCAATGTGATCCGGTCCAAGATGAGTTTTCTGGCACTCTTTACTCCGGGAGAAGTTCAGCGTTGAACACAACAGCTGGCGGTTCATGCCCCCTGCTATTTTCTCTCCAACACACCCCTAATTTCTTTTGGGTTCCCCCTCCCCTGCTTTCATGCTTGACTTGCAGCAGCTTTTGTCCAGTGGCAGAGGAGCTTGTCAGTGAGGGGGAAGTTGGGGCCCCGTGGCTGGACTGTGCTGTAAGATGGCTGTGGCTGGAGGAGGCTTCCTCATATGGCCCTCACCTCCCTCGGATATGCAGTCAACACTTCTCTTTTCATCTTGAGGCCTGCCAGTTGTAACTTCTGTCTATAAACGCATGTGCCGTTCCCTTTTCCTCTTGAGCTTTAGCTACTCCAATGCTCCAGCTCCGTCCTCTCTCTTATTTATGAAGGCTTACCCTATTTAGCTACTCCCTATAGACACAACAAACCAACACCTGCAAGTGACATACCTCCTCCTCCTGCTGTGCTGAAACAAATCAAACCGATGTCCAATCATAGCTCTGCTTCTCCTCCTTTCACCACCTCTAGTTCCTACAGGTTCCCTGGTGTGCATCATTTTTGTATGTGTATGCGTGTGACACGATCGCCTGAGGGCTACAAGGCTGAGCATCCACTCACAGGACCTCCTGCAGTGTTTCTAGTCAGAGTTAAACCTGCTAAACATGACTCTTTAAGCAAAACAGGGACTTTAATTCCCCTGGAAGTTCCTGGGAAAAATGTGAATTTGACATTCTTAAATTAGAAACTTAATTGGGGTCTTTGGACATTAAACAGTGGTAATGACCCCACATTGAAATGACTAATTCTGACTGGAGAAATACCGGAGAAGTGTCTTTTTATGTAAGTATTTGGTCATAAATCAAAGTATTAGGCAAATTGAATTTTTGACCCGATGATGGTATCAGATGAAGATTTAAATCAGCAAAGTTACTGAGATTCATCCTGATGTGCACATCAAAGTATGTGCAAATTTCCTGGTTCCTGGACAGTTCACTGGGAACCACAACTGTCTAGAAGGGGCTTAGTGGATGATCGAAATAGTTTTTGATTAGGGAACCATGAACATGTACACAAAATGTTGAGGCAATCCAAAACAAATAAAGACTTTGATCTGCTGATGGTTTGAGATGAAAATCGGGGGACCGTCAACATGATTATGATTCATCCTATGGGGAGTATGGTAGACAGTTGTACTAAATTGCACAGCAATCTATTCAATAGTTGTTTCATTTCATAAAACAAAAAATGTTAATCTGCTAGTGGCACTGCAAGAAGAGTCAAGGAATCATTAAATTCTGGATTCATGGTGCCCAAAGGATTCATCCGTCAGGGGACCATGAATGTCTACAATAAATTTCATGGCAATCCCTCCAATTTTGTCTGAAATACTTAAGTCTGGACTAAAGTGGTGGACCGACAGACAGATAATGTCTTTCCTTGAGCCAGGCCACTAGCATGGCTTTAAAAGAAAAAAAAAATGTTGACTACAAAGGAGGTTGGGGTGGAGGGGGGGCTTTGGGATCGGGGAAGCCAGACAGAGGAAATGGCTGGGCGTTTGTTGGCCTGCTTGTATTAGAGAGTGTTAGAGTCAAACGAGATTGTAAAAATGCCAGTCTTAACAGGCAGCAGCAGGACATGTGGCTATTAAAGGAGAGCAGCCAGGTACACACATGCAAAGCAGCACACACACCCATGTACCGATGCACGCTGGAAATGCAGATTGCATGCAAATGGCCCGACGCATCACACTTTCTAATCAGACTTTACACTCCCTCCTGCAGCAGACTGGCCACGTGCTTGGTCCCCACAGCACTGTGGTTAATTCTCCCATTGACAGCCAGTGCTGCGTGCTAAGCCGTTACTAGATGGTGGAAATTGATTAGCACAGAGAATTCACCCACAGTAATGAAGTTAGAGTTCAATCAGCTAATTAAAACGCATGTGACATACAGTATCTGTGCGTGTGTGTGTTTATACAAATGCACATGGATGGGGGATTTTGGCACTGCATGTACAGATATGTAGGTACACACATATACGCTCGGACGTGTATACATCTGCATGTAAACATAGAAAGGTTCAGAGGTAACATGATAGTGGCTAAAAAAATCCTTCAGGGGCAGCGTGGGGGGCTCAAAGTCCCATCTGCTTTCCCCCTCTCCTCGCTGCTTTCACTGTACATCCATAAACATCTCTTTTTTTCACCCTCTCTACTTGTATGTCTACCTCCCTCTCTTTCCCTGCCTGTCTGTCTGTCTCTCTCTCAGTCCTCGTCAGCGCAGACCTGGCTGTCCATCTCCAGTATTTTAAGCCAATCAGGCAGGCGTTCCACAAATCCTTAATGAGCTCACGGGGGATGTGACTTGACTATGGCGATGAGCGCCTACTGCTTCCCAAAAAATCAACATCCAGCTGCTGGCGTCTAATTGTTGAGAATGTGGCAAATCGTAGTAATATGGCGGACAGTGGGGAATCCACATTTTTACAGGCATTCACACAAGCATACATGTACTAAAAGAAAAAAGTCCCTGTTGACTTGACTGTTTTCTCTTCAAATAAATTCATTCTGAAATTTTCTCGCCACATAAAACAATGAGGACATTTTTGTCATAAAATAAAAAAAATACTCCAACAGTTTTCTTTGGTACAAGTTAAGCCTTGAGCACATTTGGACACAGAGCATCTCAGTGTTGCATCACAGTGGACAAACACTGTCTTCACGCTTCAACAGGACCTCTGGATAACTGAGCCTTACACTTACACTGAGCCACACTCATTTTTAACCTAATTCAAGAACAGAACTGAAATTAGACCACAGCATTAGTGTCTCTGCGCTGCTTCATTAAGGCCCTGTTTTTTTTTTTTTTTTTTTTTTTGCTGGATGCAGGCTATGACTGTACTTACTGGTCGCCATAGCAACACAGTCATAAATTTATCATAACCAAGTGGCTAATATGCCTATAAGCGCTGTGTGATCTTTGACCCTGCACTCACTGGCTGAAACACTTAATATTCCCATTCCATTGTCTGCTAATTCTTCTCCCCCCCTCACTCTCTCACTCACCAGCTCTCGTTAAATGCATGTAATTGCCTAATTCAACATGCATTAGAAATGTAGTGTTTAAGTAATCATCTCAGATAAGATTGGGATAACATTTCAATTACCTTGTCATTGCGTTATCTTTGCCGCAGTGTACATAACAATTAAATAATCAGCACAGCTTGACAGCAACAGCTGTTATGTATACACAGCATGCATTCACATATTCATAAATTGCGTTTTATAGGGTGAGCTTTAGCATGTTTTCTTTCCAGTTGGGAAAAAGGAACAGGAGAAAAGTAGGAACTGTCAATCAACTTGAAATTGGACCATTTATTCTTCATGCAACAAAAAGTATGGTGTTAGTATACTGCTTACATGTGCAAAACTAAAACAGTCAAAACTAAGAGGAAAAAAACACAAATCTCCCAGGTGGCTAATAAGAATAAATCTAATAATCATAAACAAAAAAATGAGTAAATTTTATTGCAGCTGATTGAAAGAAAAAAAACTTCCTGGTGTTTGAGATGATTTTTTTCCAAAATGTAGTTCCCCTTGAGCTTCATGACTAAAAGCCGCACAGATGACTTGCAGAAGCAGCAGCAGATGTTTTCTCTTAAGTGGGGTTGCCCTTAAATAAGCTCGGGTTGCCACTTCCACTCCTTCCCTTCCTTAGCTGCACGTTCTATTAAAAAAACACGTGGGGTAACGCTGGCTAATAACTTCCTTACAGCGTCCTGTGGCTTTCTAGGTGAATGACATTGTGCATGTGCGTGCTGTTGCCGCTGCATTGAAGTGTTGTTTTTTTTGCTGTTATGACCCAGTAACAGAAATGCTGCCTGCTGATTCCTTTCCTCTCTTCTCTATCTGCATCAAGGAACGAGTCATATGGAAATGTTGATACCAGCGGTTGCACTGAAATGGCATTTTGATAAGGGAACAAAATAACCCCTTAACCATTACACACACACACACACACAGTCACACACACGCTGAACTTTCGAGTGTTTCTCCTACGTGACTCAAAGAAAGGAAGGTTGGAGAGAAACAGAAGGGGAGAAGATAGGGTGATAAACTCCACGCTCATGCCAGTATGCAAACCTGCACATACTTTCAAAATGCTTTTGTTTATCAGGCATGTGGGTTGGGACAGTCAGAGCCGGATATCCACTTCTACTTTGAAACATGTTTTTCGCTGCCTGACACAGATAGCAATCTGAAACTGTACACTTCAAAGTATCAGAGTAAGTATGAAATTTGTGATATATTTTTCAGGCAAATTTTCAGTACAGTAGTTGCACTGTTGTGGACGTTGGCGACTTGAGTTGATGAGGCCTCACAACAAATTGGTAAAAAGCCAACAAGGAAGTCCCCCCCCACACCCCATTTCTATTTATGGGTTTGGGGAAAAAACACACAGACACACACATGCCCATATGCCCTAGACTTTTTAATCCACTACCATGGCCTAGTCTGTATGAAAATGTGGCTCTTATTGTTATGTTTATGGGAAAATAATGAGATTTCACCAACAAAAAAAAAAGAAAAGAGTACCACAAATGACATCAAGGACATTTAGAGCACTCGCAGAGCATCAGCCAAAAATAAACAATACATCATAGGCTTTATTACTATGTTGTTTACAGAGAACAATGAAGAATTTATGAGGAGGCTCATTTAATCAACAAAACATACAAATGACAATTAATAAGGAAGCAAAGCAGGATATCCCGGAGATTAGAATATGTAAATGTTTGTATTTGCCCTCACAAGAAATTCTTTGAGTTCTTTTTTTTCACATAATGAATTCAAATTTGTTGCTCGGTTATATTTAGAATATCATTCAGTGCTCTTTGAAAACAAGTCTTTATTTTATCTTTACCTATGCCAAGCTTAATGAACAAAAAATCTGAAACAGATCATCAGAGTTCATGCATAGTAATATTAAGGCAAAAATTTAGACAACATTTGAAAGTAGTTATTAGCAGGTTGAAAAAAATTCACTTGAATTTCATGGTAAATGTGACATTTCGTCTACTTATGAGGCACAGAAAAAATAGAAAAACACACGTGATAGAGACTCACAGCAGTTAGTGGGTCCGACCACAAACTTATATTTAGATCAGGGAAACCACAATGTCGTGTTTCTCAACCGTCTCTTCTTCTCTCACATGCACCATGGAAAGAAGTGTGCAATTCGATCCATCGCAGCGCTCTTTATCTCTCTCTGCCTCAGTCCCTCACTCTCACACATTCCACCTCTTTTGTTCTCTCACCTTTAAACACTCCCTCACTTGACTCTACGTGTTCTGCAGCTCATGTCTCTGTTATTTCTGTTTCTCGCTCGCTCGGTTTTTCATTGTTCCTCTCATCTGCTTTTTCTTATTTCCTTCACAAGCTGCCTTTCCTCGCCTTAGGTCCTCATCCCTCCTCCATCTCACCGGGCTTTGCCCCTCGATATTCTTCCTCTTCATCTGCAGCTGCGTCTGAATTGAGCCGAGCACATCTGCCTCGGGAGCAGCCTTAAAAAAGGGAAGAAAAAAAAAACGACAAAGTACAATTCTCATGAGCGGTAGCCCCTGAGGGTTCATCACAAACTAGACAGCAGGCACGAAGGGCCTTCGCCATGAAACCTATTGTTCTCGACCCTGATTGGGGGGTGTGGGGAGGATAGGGCAGGAGAGGCTGAAAGACTTATGGAGGGCACATTACCTTAAAAAGAGGCAAATCAGACTTGTGTGATCTGTGGACAGGTGTACAAACTAAGTTGTTCTCAGAAGAATGTCCACAACCAGCAGATAAACCTTTGAAAAATTCCTCTTCAGTCTCTCAGTCTGCCTGTTTGTTTGGTCTCACTTTGTCCCTGGCAACCTGCGCCTGAACACAAATCAGCAATAAATATGTAACTCTTCAACAAGATGATTTCCAAAGGGCATTGAGAGATGGAGAGACAGCGAGAGAGGGGGAAAAAGGCAGGGATGGGGGAGGGAAAGAGGAATGCACATCCAGTGATCCCATGATTTGCTCGCAGACAAGCCCTCTATAGCTCTTCAGCGCGGGCACAATGAACACTCTATCGAGGAGCTAACCAGCCATGTCAAGCCATTGCCTGTTTGATTAAAGGGCAAGAAAGAGGGGCTTTATCTGCTAATGATTGGGGGGAGAACAAAACTTATTCTGTTTTCGACTGGTATGGCTGGAAGGAGGACTCTTTGGTGCAGATTTTTCTAGTCATGCATGCAAAGAAAATGTCAATGTTTGACCCGATGTTTGGGTGGAAGGATACCGGAGCTTATCCAGGCAGAGGTCAGTGAGCCCCAGAAAAGTCAATATCAGATATGGAGATGTATTCAAGCATTCATGCTTAAGGAAACATGCCAGTGCAGACACAATACAAGCAAACACACAACTGTGCAAACACACGCAAACCCTCCAAGCTCATAGTGGCAATCTGTATCACCTCTTCACCCTAACTCTTACCATCTCAGATATTTGAGCTATGGCATAATGTTCGCTCGGTATCACCACTCCAGACAGAGAAGCATGGTGACATGAGACTTTAACTTCGACTCGAGCTTTGTCTTTAACCCACTGAACAATCAAATTCACACATTCACAAACTTTTTGAAACATCCAAAGTTTAAAGCGACTTTGTGAAAGGAGTCACTGATGATGATGAAACTACCATCAGCTCTACATCTGAATCTACAGCTCCCCTCAGCTTTATGAAGCTTTATACAGAGTTTCATCTAACTGTTCAGCTGTTAGGCCCACAAGTACCAGTCCAGCTCCAAACAGCAGACAGACACAGTTAGCGTCTAGCTGGCGAACACAACTAAAGAGCCAGCGATTTTTCTCACTTGTTGGTAGAGACCAGGAACAGAACTAAAAGAGAAACAACAGTGGACGTCCATTCACCATGTGGGCGGGGACACGACTCCAGATGAATAATAATATTTCTCTGTCTTCTGATGGCTGTGTATATAAACAGCTGTTTTCTAATAAGTTCCTCATATCAACTTAAAAGGTGATGATGTGTCAGTCTTAACGTTCACATCTTGAATCTGCTGCATGGCCAAAAATCAGTTAGCGCAGGTTTAAGCATATTTAGTTAATATGCTTTAGGCCTCATACTGGAAATAGCTGAGATCTTGATCACAAGCACCTCAATCTGATAAAATGATGTATTCAATCACAGTGTCTTTGTTTTTATCTTATGGGTCCTTGGCACGTCACAATGTTAATACAGTGTTATACTAATACTAATGATTTCAGGGTGCTGGCATTGCTCGTGCTGGCTCGCCGTCACCCTGTCATGGCTTAACAGACACTTATAAAACAGAGACATTGTTAACGCCATTAGTAATTTCCTTTTATGACAAGTCAAAATGCCTGCTGTGAAAAATTCCGTTAGGCAGAGCCATTTCTCCATTATTGTGAGTTGACATTTTGCCTTCTGCAGTGACTGCTGAGTGTCACCAGAGACCTAAATCCTCGTATTTAAGGACCTATTAATTGAGCGCTCTCTGATCCTAATGGGACTCTTAGTTAGTGCCTCATTAAAGACAGGTGTGCTGGAAAGGTCAAACACAAAGACCGTTGACATCAGTGGTGAGACAAACATACAGTATGTTATCTGCTGCAGGTGTCTAATTGGAGTGATCAAGATCGAGGCCATTCTTAATTAAATCCAGGTAATTTCAATTAACATTTGCTACTTTACCCATACCTGTTCCTCACCATTTATCACGTTTTTTAAGAGGCATACTGTCCAATAAACAGCAAAAAAAAAAAAATACTCGAATGCAAAAAGTATAATTTATCAAAGTTTCTGAAGTGATCAAATAAAAAAGTGTACATAGAGCAGAAGACAAACATAAGAGTGGCTATAACATTACATGCAGGTACGTAGGCAAAGGCGAAGTTTAAGAGCACTGAGCTTGAAACATGTTGCTGACCTATCTGCATGCTACATTAAAGCCACTCTTGACATAACGAGGCCCCTTGCTCTTCAGTGAGACTGCGGAGTCGCTCCTCTTCATTTGTCACAGACTAAAATGCCATCTGCTCAGTAGATAACTTGCAGTCACCGACCTCCCAGCCTTCCTACTCCTCCTACGTACAATCCTGTGCTCTTAAGTTTCCCCCACTCATATAACAAAAGCACTCTTTAATCCTTTTGTTCTACTTACCTGTGTATGCTACGCTCGTAATCATTATTTAAACAGCCTGACTGCTGAGAAAATCCTCCAGTGTGAAGTGTAAAGGTCTGTAATGTTCATTTTAAGAAAGAGTCATTACCATAAGTCAGTCATTCAGTTTCACTAAAAAAAAAGATCCATATTATATAGAGACCAGTGTTGATCAGGTTACTTGAAAAATGTAATGTACGCATGTACTTCATACATTAAGTATTTCTCATTTAAAAAAAAAGTTCACTATTTTACTGACCACTCAACAGCAAAACCAATTAGTTACTTACTTTACTTTAGTTATTCAGCCAAGCTCCATCAAAGGTGCATTTTGAACACCGTTAAATCTTTCACACCCATGCGTTACACCACCTGTATTTAACGTAGTAGACACAGAGAAAGATGCTGTGGTTTAAAGCAGCCAGCCAATGGTTTGGAGGTATTTACTTACCTTCAACAGCTAGCTTAACATTCGCCCCATAGTGGCTGCATTAAGTCCTCTGATGCTCCCTCCATTACCAATGGGCAATGTTCAAACCAACTATGAACATCTAAACCCTCCATCAAAGTAACAGTAAGATTGCAAACAAGTCAGCCCTCAAATTGTCGAAGTTAGGGAGAGCTCTGTAATTAAATTATCAATAATTATCAAATTATAATCTCCTAAATTGAATTGAATTTATTATTCTCATTCTCATTATTTTTATGATGGTCATCACTTAAGTTAGGGCCAAATAAAATGTCAGATCATCCATAAAGAGATAAATAGATGAAGAGGTTTCAAGCATCTGTTTGTTCCATCTCTGCCTCTTGTTGCAGTGCATGCTGGGAAAATCCACCCGCTCTCAGGCCTCTCTGTCTCATGGCAGTCATAACGCTCCTGTCAAAGGCCCCACTGTGTGTGTGTGTGTGTGTGTGTGTGTATGTGAGGGTTTGAATGTGGTGTGTATGTATATTTGTGTGTGTGGGCGATCGTATCGTTTATAGTTCAGTGGTACAGTGGGCTGTCAAAACCATAATTCATAGTCTGCACACACACACACACATACACACACGTATTTATGTATCAGTCAGTCATAGAAATTCAACCTCATCACAATGACTTCCTTTGAGCAATAATATTTTATGACATCATGTGATGAAACTCACAGGATGCATCAAGCAAAATGTGTGTGTTTGTTTTTGTGTGCATGCAAGGACATGCTTGTGTATGCAACTGTGCTTGTGTATGCCATGGACTGTATCCCAGTCGTGCCTAGCAAAACATTTTCTCTTAGTTTATGTATCACTGAGTGGTATGTCGAGGGAGTCCTAAAAACAAAGGCAATTTTCAAAAAGCCTGTTGGCCATCAGGCTGCTATGATAGCCATAGCAGATGTATAAACACTCCTCAGACGTCCTACTGAGTGCTAAATGTTGGGAAGTCACACTAGTGTGTGAATAATGATGCAACATCTGAACCCACAAAAGTTTGCAGGCAAAGTTTCACTTGCCGTTTGGAAAGTGGGGAATAGATTAGAGGATCATTAGGGAAAAAAGGTGATTTTTTTCTCAGGAGTCTAATTAAAATATGGCGCTGATTTGAATGCAAGAATCACTTAACAAATCTGTATGGAAATGTTTTAATCCACACAATGAAAAATGATCTGTCAGCCAAGGAAGAGGTTACTGCAAATAAATCTATATATCCCCCCAGAACTAGAAGTCATTTTGTGATATCTCACAGTTATGATTTTATCCTGGGAAAAAGTGTTTTCTGTTTTTTTTCTGCTTTAAACTCTAATGATCTGTAACTTTTTATCAAAGACATGGAGGTACTTTGCCGAGCACAGACAAGGTCTTTATATATCTTGTTTTAATAATCAGGAGGTGTTTTAAGTAAGTGGAACAATGATCTTGCCAGCACTTGCTTCTTGGCACAGCAAGCAGATGATATATTATGGCCATTTTCTTGCACAAGGACCCATCAGGGTATTTCAAACTTGAAAACAAACTTATTTTATATCTGGTGCATTTCTTCATGATGCTGCAAGTCGCTCGCTGATTTCTGGGTTGTTGTTTAAAACCATACGAACCCAACGCTTTTTTGTTTTCACATACTTTAATTTCTAATTTTCTATTTAAGCAATAGAATATTAAATACTAATGTAATCAAAGAGCAAAGACAATGGATTATATGTTTTACATAGGAACCAAAGGGTAAAACATTAAATAAACCTTAACTGCTCGGTTAATTTGCCTCAGTGTATTCATTGACTGGCATCATTGAAAACGAGCTCACTTTTCTTCATGATATGGTTGAATGGTTCCAGGGGGCCATGTGGTTCTACAGTCTCTGGTTAGTGGGTGTATCTTTTGAATGAAGCCATAGGGTGCTATATTTTACAAGCTGTGCCACTGGAGAAAGTTTTTGTCAGGAACAGGGCAGCCCATTTGCATTTGAAACAGCCTTGTCCTGCCCCTTTTTCTGCCTCTCTCCCTGCCTCCATGGCCCCGGGCTAATGCTCTCTTTTCCGTCCGGAGCAGGCCTGTGCACCTGTGGATTACACACACACACACACACACACACACTCCAGGGTCCAGCTGTGTACTGGAGTAGACTGCGTGGTTTAGCTAAGCTTGCGGTCCAGGCTTGGGAGGCCTAATGATGTGCAACTGGCCATCTGTGAGCCTCTGCCTCTCTGTGACAGAAAATATGCGGATGAGAGCGACCGCTCTTCCAATTCATTTATGGTAGCCCTGCTAATTAGGGCCACCAAATACCTGCCAAACACACGTCCCATTGATGAATTCAGAGTTGAAGAAGATTTGATCGATTCACTGCTACTTTATGTGTCACGTCATGCCTAGAGCTACATAAATCCTGGTTCTTCTCCGTCTGCTGGGTTGATTAGAGTCAGCGCCTGGGCAACTCACAGCCCACCCCCTTTTCATTCAGACTTAGAGTGGCAAGTTACCCCTGCACTGCGGTTCTTGTCACTGTAAGCTCCCATCGGCATGTGGAAGATGTACGCAGCCATGTGTCACATATATACGCCAGTTGCTTCTTCACATCTGTCAGTAAGAAGCTTCGTGGGAAGGGTACGTTTTAGATTCTAGCCCTGGTTGCAGCGGCGGTGCCCCTGCCATCATTTGCATGTTAAAATTCTTTTGGGCATTAGCCTTTCATTGTCTTTGTCAAATTATTACTAGCCCAAAGTAGGTAATGTTATATTTAAGTTTTGTAAAACATCTTCAAAATGATGTTCACACCAAAGTTTGCGCTGTCTTTGGCACTTCGTATTTAAATGCAGTTAACTGGTTGCAAGTAATTCAACCATGTAAAATAGAACAAGCTCACTCAGAGTTTTCTTTTTGCATTTTATTTCTCACATCCGAGTTAAATGTGGTTTTAATGTGCTGCTTCTGTTTATCTGAGGTTAGCTATTTTTGTGTGTAAGAAACGCAGCCGTAGAGTTGGGTGTATTATGTTATTCCCCTGACAACAAGCTTTTTTTTGTAATTGATTTAAGTTATCTTGTGACTCTTTTGGCGTACGTTAATGTGAGGGACTGTAATTTCTTGTGCAAGTGGGCTTTCTCTGTTTTGTTACCTTGGCCAATCCAAAAATGATTTGCGCTGTGTGAGTGAAATTTCATAACCTCCTTGGAAACCTGATTTGAAAGACCAGACTGGATAAACTGGACATATTGGTAAATTGAACTGGATAAATTGGATCTAAAAGTTTCTGAAAGGAGAGAGTGATGAGGTGGTCTGCTGAATTACATTACTGTACATTACTGCAGAGCAGGGACTGTAAGAGCTGAGGCGAGGGCTGAATACTGTATATTGTTCCATTATTTAAAAAAAATATGCTTCATTTATTTATGTTCAAGGATTATATTTAAGGTAAATTATTTTATTAAATGATGCACATGACAGCTGCATGATAGAAAACGGAAGACACAAGACACAAAATCAGCACAGTGATACTGAATATAACAATAGAATTGTGACTACTAGTTTTGAAATGTTCATGGGTAATAAAAGAGTTTGCACACATTTCTGTATTTTCCCTCTTTTGTTTGCTTTTTGACAAGCTCAGGTTTGGCACAATGGGACCTGGCCAGATTTAGCAAGGCCATTAAAACAAAAGCTTTCCTGTCCTTGCTGTCAAAATGAAAGCGTTCATTTGAATGGAAATGGTCTCTGTGTCGGGCGTTTGTACTTTTCCTCACTGACAGTAATGTAATTCAGTGGACCACCTCACTGTGCCAGTTGTCTCGGTGCCAGGCAAACTGGTACTTGGGGCACTTAACCATTTAGGGCATTGGCATGGCACCTGCACAAGGCCTCTCATCCATACATCTTGGCGTTTGCTGCCACTTGATGAGGCCAAAACACAGAATCCGGCTTCTCAAGATGGTGTTTCTGCTCCAATCCATTTAAGGAGAGATTTTTCAAAGCTTTCATCCACAAAAACAGAGACAAAAAGTCGATCCTTGTACTTTCCCCACTGAATCTGTGAAGCTTTTGTCTGTCATCCCTTCCACATTCTCTCTCTCTTTCTGTGGCTGACGAATGAAACATTGTTTAATTTTTTCCTGAATACGCTCTCAGTCAGAGGATTTTACACTTCAAAAATAGGGGATAGGGGAAGAGTTCATATCAGAAGACTGTCACTCTCTTACGCCATCCCTCTTTACACAACGCTGACTGCTGAAAATCTACGTCTTTACAGTTGGCTGTTAAAGAAAAGCTCGGCCAGATGTCAGATAATTTACAAGAGTCAATATAACCTTTGATGTAGAGTCAAGGAAGCTCAAATGGTTCCCATGTATGGCATGATCATTGACTCGTGGTTTCCTGTAACATGCCTGTATGAAACATGCAGCACTCGCAGCCTGATAAAAATACCGTCCATGATAATGACTGTGAGCTGGGGAATATCCAACACACACACACACACACACACACACACACACACAGCATCTACTTCATCTTTCCTCTGTCACTCCACTGGCAGAACACAGTGTTTCTACATCTCCGACGGTCGATATCTGACTGCTTACACATTCTATAGCAACAGAGCAGGTCTGGATTGATGAATGCTGCTTAAGTGAGAAAGGGGCCTAACCATATAGAGATCTCAGCCCTGAGGGGAAGTTCGGCCACTGCAGGGGGTAAGACAGGAATCTGGTGCCACTTTACTAGAAGGCTTTTTTTCTTTTTTTTGAGCCTTTGAAACAGGCATATCCAAAGTAAATGACCAGGATGTGAGATCCCTGTGCCCCTGCAAACCAACACAAATTACCCTAAAGTATCCCAAAGGATTTCCCTTGATTTATCGTCCTAAATACATCTAAATATGAATAAGATATTATGTCTATTTTTGATAATGGGATCTGGGAATATGGGATTGGACTATGGGACCAGGAAATAAGTATTTTTTAAAACATTTTTCATGCTGACTTCAATAACACTATCACTGTATGTGCACGGCAGACAAACTTTAGTATGTATTTTGAACTTCTTGGAACTTTAAAATACATACTGAATTCTGCTTTTACTGCAGGCTGTGGATCATTTTGACGTTAAACAGAAGTGACAAATGGAAATCATTCCAAGGGCATGAGAAATATATGGAAACAGGGAAGTTAGGAGGTCAGAAAATTTGACTGTAAAACAAGAATTCTTATATTTTATATATTTGATTAATAATTTGATTTTCAAAATGGGTATGATATTTGATATTTAGCAACATATCTATAATCATTATTATTGATCCTATCTTCTTAATACAATTTTGCACAGTGATGGTTTGAGCTAAATGCTTGCCACACAATGAGAATGCAAGTATGTTGATGCTCAATAAGTATAATATTTATCATCTTAGTTAAGCACGATGGCATGCTTATATTTGCTAATTAACACCAATGACAAAGTACAGATGAAGCTGATGAAAAAACTGTCATTAGTTTAGGTATTAGATGAATGGAAAATGTAAATGTAATAATGATGCTGACATATCACCAAAGTTATCACAGTTTATCCTGGGTGGACAGTCTCAATCCGTGCAATAGTTGACATTTTATTCAAAACTCCAAATGTGAAGGTTGTGGTGGCAGCAGAAGAAATGTCAGGAGATCACAGAAGTCATTAGGATTTATCCTCTGGGGACCATATATGTGCAAAAATGTGCTATCAATACACGCTGCAGATGTGGAAATATTTCACTGGACAGATACAGATTTAAAAACAAAAATCTCAGTTTAATGCTGGCTCTAAAGATAAAATCAGGCGATCACCAAAGTCAATCATGAAATCTTCATCCTCTTGGGTACTGTCAGTATATATAGAATGTGATGGAGATCTTTGCGATAGATATTTCAGTTAGAAGTGTTGGGTTGACACTGCCGTTTGTAGAGCCACGCTGCAAGTCTGGCTAAAAAGTGAAATATGAAGAGATAAACGCCAAACCCAAACAAAAGATCGGTGATTCAAGCCACCTCTTTGAGCAAGAGAGTCTGAAATTTAAAGTCAATTCAAGTGGACGAGAAAACTACTACAACTACTACTCCTGTCATATTTTTTCTTCCACCCTTTCTCCGGTATCATTTAAGAACACTTAATTCAGAGACACTGGGGGTGTAATGGCACTGTAGTTTAAGCTGCCATCAGTCAACAGGTCTTAATCTGTTGAGTCCTACTCAGTATTCCTCTGGGAGTGAAAGCCTATTAGATTTCACTTATTTGAGCTCTCACAGTAACAGAAATACCAACTAGCTGACTGGGATTTCCAAAAAACACTCTCTCCTGCTAACGCATTAAAGCTGAGAAGTCTTTTACATTCCCAGACACATGTACACGCACAAACACACCTATGCTTGTTCTTGGATACTCGCATGCACACAAAGTGGCTGTGAACACACATGTGTAAAGCAACACGCTGAGGAGCTGGCGAATGTGCACTTGAACAGCTGTACCGAAGTGATGGATTTTTGCTTGTGTTTTACGGGCTCAAAAGTCAGACTGCGGGATTATTTCTGCTTTAATGATCCGTGCACCGTGGCCTTACCAAGTGTATATGAAGTGTGGAGCTCTCATTGCGGTCATGCATGGAAAAGCCGTCGCTTCAGATCTAAATGAGGTCTGATGTGTATCAGCTTGCACTTCCTGCCTTCGGCCCGGTGGTCATCCAACCCCGCCAACCTAATCCCAAACCCTCAAAGCCTCACCCACTTCCTTTGGGGAAGGTCACAGGTCAGCAATCATTCATGCAAGACACAAACAAGAACAGTTTGTGTCTATTAACAACCACCTCTCCTACTGAGGACATCTTCCCTTTTTCATGCATTTTTGCTAAAGCCTGACATCAAAACCGAACAGAAATGATAACTCAGCATATATGATGGATAAATTTAAAAAATGAAAAATATTTGGTGGTTCCTCTTCACTGAATGCATTATCTCATTTGCATCTCTCCCCCACTGGCCTGTCACAAAGACCAATGAAACTGAATGTGGGCGTGTCAGCAGGACAATGCAGGCCAGAGTCCATTTATCTCCATACGTCAACAGGGCTGGTAGAGGAGAGGCTTTGAGCCAGCCACATTCTGGTCAGTTTAAAGAGTCTGCTCCACCAGACATGAGTTAATGGGCTACTGATGGACATGCAAAGGCAGGTGCTGTTTTTGTTGGCTGAAGCGTTGGACAAAAAGCCAAAGGCTACTTGCTGACTTAAAGCTGTAGCGCTCACAAAGCACTGCAGATTCAGAGGAGCATCAAATTTCAATAAAATATTCATCTTTTCGGTCTCCAAAACTAGCTGTGATTCAGTTCAAGGTTCAAGAGACCTATTTTTTTTTGCCATAAGATGGATCATACAAAAGCAGCCATTACAACTATCAATAACATTACCATATACCAGCATGCCTCCATTGTTTCTGTGAAAATTGAGGCTAAAATGACTGACAGGTAGTGGAATTAAATCCACAAATTCTCTGATTGCACATCGCAATCATCACAGTCAATCTCACAGTTATGCAATGCAATAAAACTCAATCCAAGATGAAACAAGGAAACTGCCAAGACAATTTGCTAACAAAGACCTGGGGAGACTAACAGACACTGATTTACAACAGAGAGAACAATTAGCGTTGAAAAGGCTCCAATTAAAATGACTCCCTTTGATCAGCAGAGTGAACGGGGCTTCAGTGCGCGCACCATCTGCGATGGCGCAGTCAGATCAATCTGAAATGAAATAATTATGGCAAATTAATGGGTGTAAAAGTCACCAATTGATACGCTGAGGATGATTTCATATGTCTAATTGGAAGAGGGAGGAGGAAGTGCCCGAACAGTGAGAGACATTTTACAGGATTAAGGGGGTGGAGGGGGAGAGACTTTAAGAGATAGACTGACAAGAGACAAAAGGATAGATAGATATATGATAGATATATGATGCAAAATAAACTCTGACATGAAATACATTTAAAAGCAAAGAGAAAAGGAGAGGAAGAATGGAAGCAAGCCAAGGGTTTGACATCAGCATCACTCTCCTCCCCGGCATATGACTGTAGACAGAATATTAAAGCACACAAATCCTGTCGCCGCAATATTCCATAAAGGTGCAATAAATTCATTATGGATTCAAGAGAGGCCGTAATGCTTTCAAATCATTCCCAATACAGCCGCGATCAAAACCAACAGCCGCAAATCAAATTTGGCCCAAATAACTGTCAAGTGGGGTAGATTAATGAACGCAATACAAGTCCTTTGACGTGAAATGATACCGAGCGAGAGTTAACACTGGAAAATATGTGTTCATATCTACTTTGGAAAACAAAAGAAAAATACAGCAGCTGCCAAGGACTGTTATTGGGTTGTATATTTCTGCCTCTGAGCTCACCTGAAAGCTGTGTGACAGTCCTGGTCGATATTCAAATGCAGACACTCAAGCATTCTGTGAGGAAGAAAAAAGAGAATAACTGAATAGCTAATGTACCTGACAATGGTGTTGACTTGTTTTGTTGCCTGCTTTGGATGGGGAATCTCACAAATATGGGTAAAAACTGCTTGGAAAAGAATGAATTTAGGGCAAAATCAAACTGTTTAGATGGGGAAAAAAATTGGCAAATTAAAACAGATTTGTACGGCACATTTACATTCAGTGTATTCCTATCATTTCTGATCAAACCTCTTCAGTCTGAGATTCCTATGCTTCCTATTTCTGGAATTTTTGTCTGTTTTTTCTCCTCTCTTCAGCAGAGATGACTGGAACACCTGCTGACTGAACAGGTGTGACAATCCAGGAGAAAAAACAGGCTCCTGCACGCTCCCTCTGAGGAAACCCAAACACCCTGAGTAACTGAGGTGTTAATTAAAACGAAAAGGGAGAATGTTAAAACAGTGAGAAAAACGCCTGCTCCCCCTCAAGTTCAGCTTGGCTTGGCAGACAGCTGAGCCGGGACGGGAGGTTCATGCTAATTGTCATGGCCTTTCATTTTGGGAAGGCACGTCAGAATCCTCAGCGGAGGCTAATTTGTAAGTTTCCCTCTGAGTATGTTCAGTCTGTCCCATTTTTTTTGTCATGTCAAATATGCCCCCCCGCTTTTCTTTTCCCTCAGTTTCCACAAATAGCCAAAAGGGAGCCTTGATCTATCATAAAAAAATTCTAATAAGATGCAACATTTTTAACCTTTTAAAGTATCAGAACCTGCCAGGATCCCCATAAACACAACAGCTGGTTTCCTCCAGCTTCATTATTTTGATAAATCACCTCAGTGCATTACTTTCAAGCCAAAAAAATGCAGCGTACGCATATGCAACTGTGGCCGAAAATGAATTGTTTCGATCAAGAAAGTGCTTCAAATGGTCAAGCCCTGTCCAGCTGTCAGATCATTTATCATGTGATTTGGGGTGTTGAAGTTTGGGCAAAAAAACAGAAACTGTAGCAGGGAAAAAAAAGTTTTTGTGGGTGGAAGGCAGCTGTGATGAAGTGAGGCCTGTGAGTAAATGAAGCATCAGAGCATACGGGGGTGGTGCTGGACCACTGCCCCCCCAGTCACGTTTTCCTGCTGACATCACCAACGCCAACTGTACTACAAAGCGGCCGCAGCGTTCCTCCGCAGCTTCTCTTTGTCTCTCTCTTTCTGTCATGTGTCCCACTTTCTGTATTTCATTCATTTGAATACTTGGACAAATGCACCAAGCAGTCACATGCACGCTCACACAAGTCTATTACAGGCGCTCTATCATCAGCGATGTGGGAGGGTGGTGTGTGTGTGTGTGTGTGGGGGGGTGTTGCAGTGAGCTGACTCACTCACACACCAGCTCACATGGAGGCAGGCACACATGCACCTTCGTATACATACACACACGCAAACACTCAGGTAAGTGGGAAGACACAGAAGAGAGATAAAGATGGAAATATCTTTACACACACATACATGCAGAAAAACACACACATACGGTGAGTCACTGTGTAGTTAAATTGTGGTTGTCTTGTAACCCCCCTCCCTCTCTGTCTGCCTCCTGTTTACTTTAAGCTCATGTTTTCCTTTGTGGCTTGTTTGAAGGGGGTGAGGTCTGCCTGCAGAGCTTCACCATTCTCCCAGGAGCATGTGTGTGTTGTGGCCTGCCATCCATGTACATGTGTGTGTGTGTGTGTGTGTGTGTGTGTGTGTGTGTGTGTGTGTGCATGTGTGAATATGGTGGCTTTTAACAGGGTATAAACATTGCCTCAAATGATTTTTCAGGGAGTTTTAGAGTGTGTTCAGTTTATTGTGCTCCGTCTTTGGTCAACTTTGAGGAACAAGGTCAGTGGACAAGATGCGTCATTTAACCCTCACATGTGCATTTGTATTTTAATATACATGCATGTATCTATGGCAGTGGAAGAGGAGCCTTAATGCAGAGGCTCAGTTCTTCCTGTGAAAGCTGACACAGGAAGCTAATAAAAGTTTCTCCTGCTTTCTACTTGGGTGTCCAAAACACATGCATATTTGTGTCTTACTCCAAAACCACCTGGCTAACTGCCCACGAATGACACAGAGCTTGGTGGTTAGTAACTGTGTTGGGTTTAATGGTTCAAATGATGATTAGTCAGAGCAGTTTCTAAAAGTGTGTGTGGATTTACTTACATTTCCTCTGTAATGCGTGAGTACCGCAAAAAGTATCTTTGGATCTCACGTCCTGCTTTTCCAAATCTAGTCACTACACAGAAATTGATATGCTGCCTCGAGCCATCACTGCACTAAAGGGCAAAAACAGGCTCTGGTGCTGACTTGAGTTGCTGCACCATCATTTATCACATTTTCCTGCTGTGTACAAAACTGCACACTCTGCGCTATGGTCAAAATAGTGAAAAACAGACCCATCTAAAGTACACAAACCTGCTCCAAGGTAAGTGTGCTCCTTTTCCACACAGTGTTGCACTAATTTAATCAATTTTAAAATTTTTTTTAAATTTCAGCACCTGAACTTGTCAAATCTGTCACACACTGACCAAACAGCTGCCACTCATCAAAATAAAAGTTATGACAAATGTTGCTGCACAATTACACCGACTTGTATCCCAGTTCAGTTCCAGTATTTCAGCAAATAGCCAAAACAGAACCATATCTTATTATACAGACTGCTATTAGTTGTGCGTGCGTCCTGATCTTTTAAATCCTCTCAGGATAAACAGCATGTCTCATTGGGTTTTCTTAGTGCTCTACCCATGCGGAATAAAAACAGGTGTTATGTGTTGTCAATAATGACTGTGTATGGCTGTTCCTCTCACGACTCTGTTCGTGCATGTTTACTTGTGTGTCTGTGTGTGTGTGGTCCCATATGGTTTTGATGGGTATTTGGACAGGTGACAACATGTCAAAAAACTTGAAAAGACAAACAACATGCCCGTCAGATTCCCTCATGGGCTGCTTTTTTGTGAGTAGATAACATCTTTCATCCAAACCAGTTTGCTCTCTTACACATTATGGGCTTTCTATTTGCTTTTTCAGTGGTGAGGCTTCACCACAGAGAAACATTGCACTCAGCTCAGTTCTTGTTCTCTCTGTTGCTGTTTAACTGTGAGGTCTGACTTTGTTGTGCATCTCTGGATCTTGAGAGGAAGTAACGCAGTCTCCGTCTTCTCACAGCCACGATGCGAATGACTATTTTATTTAGTAGTAAATCAGAAACACAATCTTCTTATCCACACACAGAATATGACGTTACATCAAGGTTAGTCGGACGCAGCTATTAACATGTAGGGGAAAAAAACATTAATTTTGAATGCTTCACTAGAATTGTCCTTTATTAACTTCACATCTAAATAAAACTCAGTATTGCAGCTGGCAGGCTTTTGTACAGTGACAATAAACTGAAAAGCCATTTGCTTTTCAAGTTGAGGGGGTTAACTGTACACTCACTCAACAAGTGCACCACGAGCGCAAACTGACTGTAAGCTCTGAATACAGTGCTTTGAATCGAGAGCAACTTTTTTGGTGTGGTTTATCATTGTGCCTCCATGTTCAGACTTCCTGTAGTAGTCTCTCCAAAACAAAGGCAACAACCCCACCTCTGCCTTCCACGTGTAACAAATACTTCCCCAGCGGACTCTCCCCGGTGAACACAATCAAATAAACAATACGGCTTCTTTTACTGAAAACCAGAGTGCCTATTAGAGAGAGCAAACGACCTGATTGTTGATTGTGTTAGCATGTCTGAGTGCCTCACTAAATTGCCCACAAGGGTTGAACGCAGGAGAGCGGAGGATGGGGAGGGAATGCAGAAAGAGTGGGGGGGTTTATAAAAAAAAAAACAAAAAAACTCTTGACTTCTAGATGAGAGGGAATAAAATGAGTGCTCGTTTCGAGACACAGGAATAGATTAGCCGGGGTTCTGGGGTTGGAGCGTGATTACAGAGCTATTGTTGCTGTTGGAATATATCATATCGCAGCGTCTCCTGCAGCCTTGGCTAAATAAATCTGTCGTAATCCCCCTGGTGAGCCCCGGCGGCTTCGCAAGCGCCTACTTAACCAGGCTAATTAAAACTCTTCCTTGTCTTGCTTTCCCCAAATTTACATGCCAGCTTCTGTCTGTGAGGTTGCACAGGCTCCATTGGTGGGATGCATCTTATAAATTATTACCCCCCCCCACACACACACACACTCCTCCTTTTCTTTCCCCTCACTCTCCCTCAGTGCATGTGCACACTGAAAAAAAAAAAAAAAAAAGAGTGGGGGTGCAGAGAAACAATGTGTAAACTTGCCAGAAAACGTGCGTAGGAATTGTGTCCTTGTGTGTGTGATCTAAATATGGGGCATTTCATTGATGACCCACTTTATCAGGAGGCACATGAGGAAGAATGAGGAGAGTGATGAGTGAGTGTGACTTACACATACACACACACACACACACACATGCATGCGGCTCTCAGCTCAGCTTTATCAGTTCAACAATTATTGTCACCGGGCTAATTATGAAAGGCAATTAGTACTGCTTACATGGCAGGGGAAAGAAAGATGGAGAGAGAAGAGGAGAAAGAGAGGCATGTTTTTTTTTCTTTCCTCAGCACAACATTTCAAGATTTGCATCTTGAAAATTAGATAGGAGGGGAAGCGTTGGGGTTTCTTGGGAAATAACGCGCCCTCACATGGGAGTGCTTGTCACTTAATCATCTGGATTTGTTCAAGGTGACATGGTGATGCACTTGGGAGCCCGCGGTGGTCCAATTCCTCCTCTGGGGTGGAGGTGCTTAATGAATGGATGTGTCCTCGGGCGACCTGCGAGTTCCACTCCTCGTGGCGCGAGAGATGGATGAGGAATTTTAGGTCTTTTTTTTTTTTTTTTACTTATTACATTGCGCATGTAAGTGTGGAATGAGACGAGGATGATGGGGGATAAAGAGGGTGGCGTGCGGTCAAGGTTGTGAGTCAGGTTTAAATCTACAGCGCTCAAAGAACATATTTGTCCTCTCTCATCAAACTACAACAACAAGGGGCCGGCAACGTCATTAATCCTGTGACATAAAGAAGCAGCGTGATAAAGTGACAGAAGCTTTATTGATCATTTTGAAGTTAGCTGTTGGGGTGTCCTGTTCAGGGACCGTACAGCAAGTTGGATGTTTGCCATTGTGCTGAAACACATCCGTTCAAGCACAGGCCTTACTGGATCATCATCAGTGTGCATGTGTTGGTTGTTGCTGCTAAATGCAAAAAGGAGGAAGAGATCGCCCTCAGTAAACTATTTGTGAAAGCACTTGTTTGGATGGAAGACAGTTTTATAAAATGCAGTGTCTAATTTCGTCACTTAAATGAATGATGTGCTTGCATACTTGCTACTTGGTCAGTTCAGAACATTTTCACCGTAGAGAAACATAAGAGTGCAACAGCCTCACACAGGCACCCCACACTTTGATGTAGTTTGTTTTGTGCTTGCATTTGATCATAAAAGAGTCACATGAAACCAAAGTACCCTTGGCTATCATACGAGCTGATCCATCGGGACGCTGCATTACTTCCCTTTCTTCTTCTCTTCTTTTAATCATCCTCAGTCTTTATTTGAAAAGTGACTAGAGGCGGCCACACCATGTGTTGCAAGATGAGTTGAATTGTGGCCGTGAACATGTCAGTGGAAAGTCAGTGCCACCTTAGATTCTCAGTTATTTACAGCCCCAGCCATGCTGCACATATATAGATGATCGTTTTATGCTTGGGGTTGTTAAATCTCAACATGCAGACAGTATTTTCTTTCCTCTGTCACTGAGTGGAGGCAATCTTGATCATTAATCTTAGAATAACTCTTCCAGAAGTCTCTACCGATGCCAAAGAAAGCTGGTGTACGCATCGTTCTCCAGAACGGTAGCGGACAGCCCTCCTGTAGTGAAAGACAAGCACAGACTAAACATGACAATGTTGATTGATTGGGCTGTAGATCCTTAACTCCCTGCCTGCACTGCGTGTGCCCGCCTCCATTGTGTTAAGGAGTCAGAATGTGCCACAGTTCTGCAGACAAAACACAGAAAGTTTGCTAAACCAGTACCATTCACCACCTGGTCTGAGCGGACAAGAAAAAAAAAATGCTGGGCAGGACTAAAGTAGAGTTGCTGTGCCTCACTGGAGCGACTGACCTAATTGGAGCAATCGGAGATGGACACTCACCGCCATCAATCACGACAGCTCAGATGGATTTTGGAAAGATTTCAACAAGGGAAGAGGGACAGACAAAGATTTAGGGAAAGCAGGGGTAGTCAGGTGTGCACCTGAATGTGTGTGCAGACTTTAAGGAGTAGGGGTCAGATTTGATGCCTTGCCAAAGCTGGATTTTCCCTGGGTGAAACCTGAGGCATTTGAAGCAGCAGGCTGCAGAGTCGGCAGGCCTGGCTTTAGGGTCGTGGTGTTTGCGGCGGCGGGTGGGGAGGGGTAGGAGGGGGCAGCTTGTCATCTGTAATGGAGGAATGTGGGGCCGTCTCGCTGGGGCAGGGGTATTCCCTTTCACACTCTGGTAAAAAGAAAAAGAAGGGCAAGAGGAGAGGGAAGGGACTGGGTGGATCTGGGCCTCTTTCTCAGACATTTGAAGGGTGGACGTCATGTTCCAGTGGCCTATTTTAAATTCCTAGAAACTCCAGACAAGCTGAGCCTCCTCAAGGTAACACTGCTCAACAACCTCCTGATTGAGGCAGGCAGAGCCCGAACCACATGTTCACTCCAATTTGTTATGACAGATTCAGTTAATTAAAACCAGTTCAGGTCATTTGACTTTCATCAAGTTTAGTCAGACCTGATTAACCATGTTATCTTAAAACTGAAATCCAGAGAAGTGTTTAAAATGTGTTCAGCTACAATAAAAGCAACATTCTTGCAATCTGTCCAAAAACAAACTGATTACAGTAATGATTTAACCACATTCATTGAAGAATTCTGGAGCAGGCAAGTATACTAAATTCCATTTATTCAACATGCAACCCTGGAAATACATCAAAATAGTTCAACATCTTTGAAGAAACGCTGTAGGTTGAAAAATGGTGAGTCTATCAGCAGGTCTTTAGAAGGTCTGGTCATTGCGGTTTCTGTTGAAGATACAATTTACTATGCAGGGAGAATGAAAAGCTGTAGAAAAAAAGAAATATCACAAAAAATTCTGCACAAGACACAACTTTTAACTTTTCTGTAGCACCTTCGGTATCTTTGAAACACACAAGCACACAGTTTTCACAGCTGCTGCTCCAGAACAGTGAAAGTGGAGCTAAAGATCTCAGAAGGATGCCCCGCAGATGTTGAGCCCACATGTGTTTTTTGAAGGATGTGTAAGTATTGACAGCGAAGGATAAGCCCCGAATGTGGAATGCCATTAACAAGATCAATGCCTTCCTCTTAGAATACGGTATGGTTTTCATGTTTTATGGTGACGGGCTTGAAGATGGGAGTGCTGATGTCAGGTTGAGTGCCAGGTTGGACTTGGGTTCATCTGTGGTTCATTTAACTTTCCGTTTCAGGCTTCCTACTGTGCGAGCAGCTTTGCGTGACTTGCATAGGTGTGTGTGTGTGTGTAAGTGTGTGTGTTTGTGTCTGCAAGTCTGTATGTGTTTGGCTGTGGGTGTGTAAAGTATCAAAACTGTGATTCACTGGTATCTGTTGATCCTTTGTATCTTGATATGCCCACTCTTTTTGTATCCTACGTAGCACTCGCACACACAGGCGCACACCTTTCTCCCTTCACTCTGCTCTTTTACTCCTTTGTGTAAGATTTTTCGTTTAAAGCTTTGAATCAAAGAGATAGGGAACATACTGTATTTACACAATGAAATAATTAGAAACACTTTTTGGCACGTGTTTGAGGGAAAAAAACTGGGGTCTATTCAGATTGGAGACCTGCTCTTACCACCTTTGCCCCCTGGCATCTGTCACCAACATCAAATGGAAAACTAAAAAAAAAAACAACTGAGTTGTATTTATTTTGGTGTAATCATTGGGATTAAGCCGGTGCAGAAACGCATTAATTCCTAATCCTTTCCGTGTCCCTTCTCCCTATCCCATCTCCTCCCTTGTTTCCCCCACCTCTCCTTTCTCCTCCTCTGTCTTCCCTCCCTCTCTCCCCCATGCTTTACAGCACCAAACGCTTTTAATTTGTCAGGGAGGGGTGGAGGAGTTGGGGGGGGGGGTAGTTAGAGGCACTCGTTCGGAGCAGCTTTGAGCCTCTGCCAAGCTCTCGTTCGCATTGTGCTGCTTACAGCTGGGCTTGCCCTCCTTCCCTGCTCTCTCCCTCTTTCTCCCCTCTGTTCTCCGTCTCCCTTTCTCTCTTTCTTTTTTTTTTCCTCTTTTCTCTCTTTTTTTTTTGTGTGTGCAGCGCTGTCTCCTTTTCTTGATGGTTTCTGCTACGGGGAGTTGGGGAGAAGAAAGGGGTCACTTGTCATGGGGCCAACTTTTGGGGTTTCCATCCCTTGTGCATGGACACACACAAAAAGACACTCATGCACATACACAGGCACACAAACACACACCAGTGGCAATAAACACCAGGGAGGCAAGACTGGGAGGAGGGACAAGGGTTGAGGAGAGAGACAGAAAGGGGGAAAGAGGGAGGTGAAGGGGGCAACATGGCACACTCTTTCGAGGCAACCTCCCGGCTCTTTCACTTTCTCTCTTCCCTTCTTTTTTACTTCCTCAGTTCTCATTCAAGATTTTACAGAAGTTGAGAGAGGGGTAGAAAGCCAGAAAAATATATAGAACAATCTTAGGCCCTTATTATGTCAGAAATAAACTAAGACACAGTCCACAAAGGACGTGATCAATGGATGAAATAGAGTGAGAGAAAGAATAAAAGAGGCAGTCTCAGAGATAGGAAGCACGAAAAGACAGAGATAGAGAAGAAAAGAGGAAGAAAAGACAGAGATAGAGAGAAAAGAGGGAGACAGATGAAATGAGAGAGATAAAGAGGGGCAAAACGAGACAGGGAGGCAGCAGAGAAACTCCAATAAAGGCGCAGATCAGATAATGGCGTCTCCGAGGACTTCCAAATGTCCTTTTATCTCGGCGAGAAATGCTGATATTAAAAACCAGGCTGAGATAGCGCGCCATCATTTACTGCCTTTACCAAGTAGTGAGTTATTACTGTAAATTGGATCAGAAAATACTCATCGGGGCTCATCTCCAACACACTTAGTGACTAAAGTTTCCTCTTCCGACATCTCATTGTGTCGCCCCGACGGCGTATTGTAGCTGTTGAAAAGCTTCGAAAGGAAAGCGGAGTGACGCATTCATCGTGTAAGAACCACACGCTTAGTCAGGGCTTACTGACTCATCCAGTGGGCAGGTTATCCCACAGTGTCAGGTGTATACTTTGCTGGATGCCAGATGTCGCCTACAAGTGCCAAAGGCACATTTAGTTCTGTGTGAATGGAGAAGAATAGATGTTTTTTTTCAGAATGGGAGATTTGTGTGACTCAAAGGCCAGTTTACAGTGAAATTGTTTGCTTTTTATTGTTGCTTAATAGGGGAGCAACAGCTGATTCGGTGTTAACTGAAAGAGGCACACTTGTAAAAATGCACTCGTGCATTGGCGAGAGTGTATAAGAAATATAAATTCAGCCACAGATCATTTTAATATCAACTCGTTTTCGGAACTTCTTAAAGCTATACTCTAATTGTCTCATTGTTTATATATTAAGTCAGACATTTTGAGAATCTTCACGTGATGGTATCAGTCTCACTATGACTTACAAGAATTGGTGTGACTTTGTCTAATAAACCACATACATGCAGGCCTGTGAGCTCAGGCCTGTCAAGTTAAAACTTCCCCTTTCTGTGCAATCTTCACACCAAAAGAAAAAAAGAAAAGAAAAAAAAACAGAAACAGATGATTGAGTAACAGAAGTGTCCTGTGGTAAAAGTGATGACTGGAGCTGTGTCATCCAAACTAATCAAACCTTAAATGAAACATCATCACTACCATCAGCTGGTGCCATCCACGTGCAGCCGATAGTGGCCAAAGTAGGAAAAAAAGGGGAAAGAAAAGTTCGATTCGATTCGATTTGAATTACAAATGAATCCTTTTAGTGACAGTGCTGCAATTTTGTGTGTCTGTGAGTGTGTGTGGATAATGATCTGATTTCCAAAGGGATCAGACTGAGTTTGGTAAGGTTACATTACCATGACAACTTGAAGAGAAGGCAGTTGATGGAGGGGGCGGGGGGTGCAGATATCCTTGAACGTTGACTCATGAGAACCAGTGTTGAGGGACAGCATGAAGAATCCCAGTGGGAGCGCCCAGTAGATCAAGATTTTCTTGGTTTGCAAGTTCACTGCTAAGTCAGTTTTTTCCTTGACCACACTTATTTTTGGTAATCCTCCTGCATGCGTTCTCATTATATTTGGTACGTCTTTGTTTTGAAGATTTATACAATAATGTTGCTCATTTGCTCCCATAAATCATACCACTTTATTTCCGAGCTGATGTAATGCACACAACGCAATCAGTTGCCTAAACGTGTTCATGAGATATGGTGGAAAGCATGGTGACACAGCAGCAGTTTGAAAATGTTTCTGCAGAAGCCTATTCTGCTACGTAACACACACACACACACTCTGCAACACGTGGGGGGAGTTAAGTGAAACAATGTGCTCAGGATGTAGTCAGCAGCAGCACACATATGTAAATTTTGGCTCGGCTCAGCTCAGAACAGCTCGGCTCTCCTCTCCCAGACCCTTTAAAGCGCAGGAAGAAACATGACCGTGCCGTGACTCCTCCAGGCTTACATTTCACTCTAATCTCCTGGGAAAACAGGAAATTGCGGTCTTGGAAAATGTTCTCTTCAATGTTTATACTTAGATCACATTTACACGAGAACCCCTCCCACACCTCAGCCCTCCTTTTGTTATTTGATTTTCCTATTTTTCCTCTTTTACGATCTTTATTGATTGTTTGATTTGCTTTGTCTGACACCTCTGATAACATTCAAACAGCAGCCTGTTTTTTTTTTTAACACCATTAAAAGTTGTAAACCTGATTTAAAGGGCAAAGTTAGGACTTTGATTACTGCATCTAACAGCGACAGTAACTTTGCAAAGGAAATCCAATTCCCTCCGATAAGACTCCTTCTAAATAAGTAAGGACACACTGTTTCTCAACTTGAGCAAACTGAAACTCAGAAAAACAGACTGGTGCTGCAGCGAGGTGCGAGAGGATCAAACTTTTACGCAAGATTAACGCGTGTCAGCGAAACATGATTCAAACCTGATGCTCAGCTTTACCATCATATTTTTCAGCCTCTCAAGTTTTATGCCTCCACAAAAGGCCTCAACCACTGTGGCCAGAGCTGGCACGCATCCAGTCATGTGCTCGCTCTGCCTCTCTGTCACTCCACCCTTCACTCTGCGCTTCAGCTCTCGCCATCACCACAAACCACCTGATATTTCACTCAAGGTTTCCTTTTTGCTCCCTGCACGCGCTTCTCTTTTTCTCTCAGTGAATCCTTTTCATATGTTCATTTTAATTCCTCCACCCAAGTCGGGGGCCCAGATCTCCTACCTGTAACACCACCTGCACAACTTCCCGATCCTCGCCATCAATCATGCTGCTCCCTTCCTCTCCACAGCTTTTCGCACTGGCCCCAAGCCCTTACTCCCCATTTCATGGATCATAGACCTCCTGCATTCTTCTATGCACTGTTGTGTGTGTGTGTGTATTTGTGTGAATAATGAGAAACTGAGAGACGGAGAGGGGAGTAACTTGATCTTTGGACATCTTGAGTGCCTTGTCTCCGCTCCGTTCTCCTTGAAGGGATGTGAATGGCAGACAGGTGAACACACCTGGATCCCTGCGGCGCCACGTGCACGCCGACACTTTGCACACAAAACACACACACACACACACACACACAAATACACAATAAGAGACCCTCTCCATTCCCAAGCTTGCACTAATGCCTGTCTTTAAAGGCCCAGGAGTTACAGGGCAGGCCTCTTTGGTGTCTCTTTTACAAGGTTGTGAAGTGTTGACAGTTGCACATTATGGAGACAAATTGAGGGCCTGAGTTTGGTGCGTCTCCAGACGTGGTAGATGGATGTTTCAAAACACTCAGAGGATAATCTAGATGGAATCTCAGACTTTTGGGAGAAATCCCTCCGGTCTTGGCTCAGAGCATGTTGGAATGACAAATGAGGAAACTGATACAAAAAGCTCCCAACGATTTTTCCCCTATGTTTTATAGGTGCAACAGAAAATACTGTGTAATACTGTGATGTGGAGCATGAGAAATGATAGAGTGGGCGGCAAAAAGAGAAGCTGAAGAAAGAGATTAAAAATCCAAGGAGCGAGAATGTGGAGCAAACAGAAAGCTAAATTTACAAACCTTTCAGTCTGATATAATAGTGTCAATTGTTATTGTAACATATTTTGGTACAGGAAATAGACTCTGTGGAAGTTATTTTTGGAGGAGACTTGCTGTGGCTGTCTACATGGATGAAGTTAAGGGTGCCTGGATGCACGGTGGTCAGGTGGTCCCCTGAGATTTGCTTATAAATACGGAGAAATTTTTAGCGTTGGCGGCAGGAGGGCAGACGGGGGTTAAGTGGTCACACTGAGTTGGTTTACCCAGCAAGCCCTGATTTAGTCTGTGGCGAAGGGTAAAGCTATCATTAGAAACTCACCAGGCTCACCGCCACTACACACTGATAATACACCAGTCCGGTGCTGTCTGCTGCAGGAGAGCAGCTTGTATGGAGGGAGTTTATTCCAACTTCTCAGACAGCAGCAAAAGTCTGTTAAATGTTTCAGCTTCTGTCTTTGTCGAGAGAAAAGAAAGATCCCTGCTGGGGTTGTTTTAACTTTATGCTTTTCAATTTGCATTTTGTTGTCAAATTAGGCTTGTTTTTCATTTTACTTTGGCGTCATCAGGCAGCGTTTTGTTGCTGTGAAAACCATGTATCTCCAAAAGATCAACTCATCATAAAATAAGGAGAGCAGTCTTGTTTTCAACTTTATGATGATTATTTTTTTTAACCCAATGGATAATTGGTGGAAAATTAGATGGATTTGGTTAGTTAGTTAGTTAGTTAGCAGGATACTTTTCTTCTAATTATTTAACTGAAAAATTGGGAGATGTCTGTTTTTTAAAAATCTGTTTTCCCCTTTAGGGACAGCAACTACATTTCTTGCAGTAGCATATCTAGACAAAGTCCTTGTATGTGCAAATCCACTTAGCAGTAAATCTGACTCTTATTCTGATTGTGATTCTTGAAGTTGTTTTACATGAATCTGATTTTAGTATTGGATGAGTCATGCTTGCATGTTCCTGCATTACTATTTACCTTTTTATGGTGTTTATGTATTGAAAGACAGCAGTATAAGCATGGCACAGACTTTATTACATACAGTGTAATAAAGATAATAATCTTCCATTGAATCAACATATACAAAACAAATGAAGATAAATAAATAGGTTACTCCACATATAAGTTCGAACACAATTTTAAAAATGAAAAGAAAAGTGACCTTCTCTGTCTTGTAATCAGCAGTTCTTTTTTCAAAGCTTCTTCTAAATAGCTGGCAACTTAAATATTTTATGCTTAAATAGGCAAGTCAACCTTCATAATCTTTGCTCACTTTTTACTTAAGTTAAGTTTTTTTTTTGTTTCACCTTCATTCAGACTGTGAAAAAAAATGAAAAATGCACAAGGCTTGCACTGCTGTCCTTCAAGGCCTCCAGTCCTGTGACATGATTACATATGCCTGTGTGTGTATGTGAGACTGTGACTTTCTTTAATGACTTAAGCATCTTACAACTATTTTACAGATCACAGCATTAATCTTTAATGTTCGCTCTAATCCAATGATTCTGGATTAAAAAACGATACACATGTTCATCATTTAGAAGGCCACTAAGGCATGAAAGATGTTCTAACTAAAAACTTAATCTGTGTTTGATTGATCAAAAACATTCTGCAGTTTTTTCATATCATCACCATCATCATCATCATTATCATCATCATCCATCATCATCATCATTATCATCATCATCATCATATTTTTCTTTATCTTGTTTTAACATCTAAATGCCTTGTGCATGCATGCTCATGTTCAGTAACACCGTGGCTGACACTTTCACACCCCTGACCTTGTGCTGATCTACCTAAAGAAATAAAAATGAGACATGCACTTTTAGCATGGCTTGAAAAATCACTAAAGACATTTAGAAACTAGAAAAAAAGAATAGATGGCATCCAATAAGCATTTGGAGTTTAAACTTATCTTAGCCATGTACTCTATAATTGACGCTGACATGTTCCTTTCATAATAAGTCAATCTATTTATAACCAGGGCCACTTGTGGTTCCACATTTAGAGCACTGCATCTATAGTGGTAGCACATGTAATTAGCAGAGAGTGCACATGTGTGTGTGTTTGTGTGTGATACGCTGAAGGAAATGGAAGAGAAGTGGCGAGCTGTTTCCTACCCCTTAGCACCTCTCTGCCTTTGTCTTGCATTTAAAGAGGGGTTCAACCTCATTGTCGACAATAAACTCTCTACAAAGGGACTTACCACGGCCCTCCCTTGCACACCCCCCCCACACACACACACACACACACACACACACACACACTCAGACACACAGAACCTCAAATGGTGTAATTTGAATTTAAATAGAAGTGTACAGTATTGTGCACTGGTGAGTAAAGTGCATCATCCATTAGTGAGGACATCCTTAGGTCTCCTTTAAATAACCCTTTGCTCTGCCTTGCCCGGCTCTGGCTTTGTTAGGAGATGACAGGACAACAATGAGAAAATTATCACAATCCTCATTCAGAATATTTCTCTTCCACTTTGCTCGCTTAATATTAGATTGAATAAAAATAATTAACCTGGCCTGGCAGAATTAAATAGTCTCTTTGGTAATGAACTCAAGGCCTAGGCTTTGACAGTTAAAGAGCTTCAGTTTACCAGGAGGTTTTAGTCTGCAACAAAATCATATATAATTTACATTATTGCAGACCTTTACCTTGAATTGCCTTGAAAGTGATCAATATGCTAATTTGTTGTTTTCCTGTAAAATAATTCCATGTATGAGCGATAATGTCAGAGATTCAATCCCAGGATACAAATAAAAAGGAGCCATGGATGTTTTGAAAAAGAATGAAATTAAGTTAATTTTCTTGCATTATAAATGTTATTCTACAGCAGACAGCAGTGAGTCTTTGTGTGCGGGAGCGTTCTTGAATGCAGCCAGAATGGCCCCATATGCACACGATGATAACGTAACTGACAACAGTTTAGTTGAAAGCTCATTTGCAGTCCAGCAAGTTTCACCTCTCAGCAATTTTCATTTTCACACCGTAGTGAAATAATTGGAAACAAATGGCTGCAAAGAAAAAGAAAGATCTAAAAAGCACAGTACGCTTGTAATAATTTTGTGTAAAACCGTACAACTTGATGACCCGGGACAGCGACCTCTAGGAGTCTTGTCGTTGCCGTGAAGTTGCCGGGCAACCAAGAAAAACTCCTGAAAGTCACTGCTCCGGTCAAGAAATAGTCAACTGTAAAACCACACCTGATGTTTTCACACTTCGATTTTTGGACGTATTGCACAAACAAGATGTAACATTTTAATTAGTTCCTGAGCGTGAACAGTACCCAGTGACTATATTCAGAAAGCGCTTGATTATGGGCATGCATAATTTCCTATGAAGCTGGTGTGTATAGGTTGGTAATTTGATGTGCTAAGATGTGCAAAACCTCCAGCGTGGCGCTTGTGTTTGACAGTTTTGTGTTATTGCAAATCCATGGATTTTGTTGGAGAATTAGATCCTTAAGGTGCTGAAATCCTGGTGTGAGTTATATTCTATATGGGGCACATCTTTTCTTTTCACACATCCAGAATATTTACAGTTCAAGGGCAAATGTTTTACATCACCAGAGAGCCCACAGCTGTCTTTAACTACAAATGAAAAAGACCAGTTTTAAACCCACTGGCCAAAAACCTAAAACAGATTTACAGTACTCTTTGTTTCAGAGAACAATTGCACTGAATCACATCAGCGCTTGGTCAATATGCTCCAGATTCTGATCATTTGTTCAAAAGCCTACAACATGTGTAGAGACATCTAATTAATTCCCCCTAGTCTCTTCTAGACTGACATTCTGTGGCTAAAATAATGTCAGGGACAGGAAAAAGCTGTTGTGTTATCTTGTCAAAGCACGGGGGCCACGCAACAATGGCAAAACGCGCCTGCTGCCAGGGGAAGCGTTTTATACGTAAATTGGGGGTTGATGACATATATTTGATGACCGGCAACGGTTTGAACTATGAGCCTGACACTTCAAAGGGATCGGGTTTCCTCACAAGTTTATTTCCAGTTCCTCTCTGCAATAAGCTCTTAGTGGTGTGGGCTTGGCTGAGGGAGAAAGGGAAGGAGATGGAGATTTCACACACAGGAACGGAGGGACAGATGTATGTAGGCTTGCTCATGCACGCACACACACGCACGCACAAGAGCTTAGACAGAGTGCTTGCACTTCAAACAAATGGGACTTCATCAGTGTACATCAGTAATGGTTCCAGGCTGCCCCAACAGCCCTAATCATTTCCAGAGGGAGACAGAGAGCGAGAGACACAGAGATAGAGGCCTTAGCTGCAAGTGTACCTTGAGCAAATCAAACATTCAACCACATATAATTGTAAGATAAATTCCAACCTGCCAGAGACTTGAAGGACACTGTGAAGACAACATAAAGAAATGTGCATTTACGGATTTACTGAAGGTATGCACCTCAACATTCCTCACTACCTTCAATAAAAAAAAAATAAAAAAAACACTTTCGGCATCTACTACTGCCTCGGCATGTTTTGTGTACATTCAGCCTGTGCAGGGATGCGAGGTATAAACATCATGTGAGGTGACTTCAACCTAACCCCATTGTAAGTAATTAGGTAATTCATACACACAAAGATCAGGAGAGGTTACAATCAAGACACCGCAGATGACTTTTATTGTTGAAAACAGCCAGCTGTGTGATTTAGAACAAAGTGTTGCAGATTTGCCTTGAATGGAGATATTTTATCTGAAGTGATCCAAATCAAGCCAAGATGTCCTTGTCTTTATGTCCAAAACAAACACGGTGTTTGTCGTTCCTTGCAGAGTTAATGTACTGTGAATATCCAGAGCAGAATCTCTGTATTTAGAACCAAATGGAGCTGAAAATGACCAGGTGCCGTTGATACGGAAAAACAAGTCATCAGTTCAATGTAAAGAAGGTGATAATGTTTGTGCACCTGTGGAAAATCTTTTTGTGAGGAACACAGTGTGTTCTCACTTTTGATGGGGGGAGGGGGGGGTGCAAAGTTCTTTTACTTTTATTTTTCTAATTTTTTAAACTAGACTGAAAGCAGAGAAGAAGGCACAGGAGAGTTCTGGCGAGATTCATTGCCATCAGGGGAGTTTGTGCAGTTCCAGGACCAGCAGACTGAACCACTTCACTGAACTAGCTAAGCACAATGTGTGTCCTTAACACTTTGAGCACACAAAACGCATATACAAAGGAAGAAGATTATTTGGCTCTCACTGAAGTCTACTTCCTAAATGGAAGCTGGAATAAAATCCAAAAGCAGCAGAAAAACAGGAGATGTTTTCCCCTCCCAGATAACAAGGATAAATGGATGGATTGTTTCTCAGACACAAATGGACAGATTTGAGAGAGAAAGAGACCATGTGTGGTGACAGTTGGTCCCATCATGTGACGCCCCTTTGGCAGACCGGTGGGATTTGGGCGTGCTGCTGTTGGCTGGTTGTCATTGCTGGGTCACGCCTGATTGGCCAGTGGTCAACGACACAGCCACACCCCTCTGTGGGGAAGCTAATCTCTAGGTAGCAGGTCCAGAAGATAGAAGTGTGTGTGTGTTAGTGTGGGGTGTGGGTGTGTGTGTGAGTGTGAGTAAGAGAGACGGGCCCACCAATGTGCACTCACAACAGTGCTAGTTCATGGTTGCAGTGGAAACTTCCCTTTCTGCACACACAGAGGCACACAAGTACAGTATCTTCCACACCACCCACCTTTCCTGTTGTTAAACACAACCTCTTCCTCTTCTCTCACTACTGTATTTACACACACACACACATACGCCCACACAGTGTTGGTGAAACAACCCCATGTGGGAAATCATCTGTGACATAGATTCCCTGTGAACATTCTGGTCATTTCCCTGTGACCTTACACCACAAACATCTGACAAACGACATCCCTCCACGATATAATACTAATGCAGTTTATGAGCCATTACCGGCCCTGACATCCGTGCGGTGTTCCAGCTGACACAGTTTGTGGTTACAGCCTCATCGCTTCAACAGTCAAAACACAGAACAGTTCTTGACAGAAAATTATTACTTACCTTGGAATGTGGAAATGGCTCGGCAGCCTATGAGAAGAGAAAGATTTCGAACAGAGGGAGAATTCATGCAATCTGTGACAAGGAAAAAACGATTGTAATCAAACAATGGTCAAAGCCAGTGATTTGAGTTTAAGGTGATGTACCATTCTGTTAGGAAATAACACAATGTCCAAAGCACTGGGGCTCAGCTGCTGTGTCTGTATCTTGTTCATGTTTTTTTCAGGCTTAATTTCAGTCTGGCTCGTTCGTCCTCTTTTATACTTTAATGCCTTTTAACAATTCCTTTGTTCCTATTCCTTTTCTTTCTGTCCTTCTGAACTGCAAAAAGAAATTAGACATTGATGAAACTTTACTATATCGGCATCAATTTATTCAGTTGTTTTCAATCCTTCAAATTTATGTTGGGATTTACCCAGCCTTTCCTTTAAATGAAAAGTTGAACAAAGTGTGTACAGTTGTATTACATATTACAGCACGAAAAAAGAAGCTGTAGTGTGTTATATATATTTATATATCTTTGTGTCTGTGTGGGTTTTCTCCAGGTACTCTGAACTTCCTCCCACAATCCAAAGACATGCAGGTTAGGTTAATCAATGACTCTAAAATTGTCCATTGGTGTGAATATAACAGGGAGTGCTTGTCTGTCTGTATATGTCGGCGCTGTGACTGACTGGCGACCAGTCAAGGGTGTACCCCACCTCTCTCCCAATGCCAGCTGGGATAGGCTCCAGCACCCGCCGCGATGGATGGGAATGAATACAAAGGAAAATGTTATTTCCACAGAGTCAACAAGTGAAAATCTGGTGAAAACAATATAGTTCCATTTCCTTCCCTCTGTGCCTTCTGCAGTGCAAAGCGTTCTTCTGAGAAACACTCACAATTCGTGTTCTTACATTAGAAATGAAGGGAAATTAAGGATTTAAAAGGAGCATCCAGTTGGTTACTGTAGATACAGTCCCTTATGTTTTACACATAACTGTTACACTGTAACTAATCAGCCATCCAACCAACAATTTTTTTAATCAGCTTTGAAAGAGAACAAAAATCATGGCCCTAAAAATGGACTTTTTACATACAATAATCCTGCTAACATACAACATATATACAACACCAGAGAGAGGTTTAGTCCCCTAAGCTTATTTTCAAAGGTAATGAGTGCCCAAATCATTCCCAAAACAAAAGTGAATTAAGACTTTGTTCATGTCCAAGTTATCAGTCCGATCTCTGTAGAAAATGACTTTGTTAGGCCATTTTCTGTTATTGTAGATTGGATTCAGCTCATCAGATGACAGTAACTGTGGCACTGGACATTGGCGTTGGCTTTACATTATCACCTATGTTCTGTGAGTGCAATACCTGGCTTAGACATACCACTTTAATATCATAACACCTGAAAGTGGTGTGGACAAAAGGTCACCCCCTGTTCCGGCGCCAGAGGCCTCCTTCTTTCTGTATGCCCATTGTGTGACGACATAAGGTTTAGTTAGGCAGCTTTCACCATGTAACTTCAAAATGACTTTGAGAAACATTCCACTCTCGTCTTCTTCCACAACCACAACTCCTATTTTCTTTATCTCTATCTCCTCCTCCATTATATCGGAACTGCGTGTCGAGCTTGTCACATACGCTGTGACATGCTGAGTATGGCTGCTTATCGGGGCTTGCTTGTGAAATTGGCCACGATGCTCCAATGATGTGGTCAGACAAGCCGGCTTCTTCAAAAGACGGGCAGAGGCAGAAGGTGGGGAAACAGAGAGTGAAAGAGAGAGAGGAAGCCCATTTCCTGAGAGGAATATTGATCTGATCATCTCTTCCTCCCCTCCTCTAGCTCCTAGCTCCTTTCCTCAGACAGTCCTCGGAGAAAGAGGTTGAGTGACAAAGACAGGGGAGAGGATAGAGGCTGAAAGAGAGTGGAGGAGACAGGGGGAAAGAGACAGATAAGGGGATGATGGCGCCACAGCAGTTTTCTCTCAGCCGGGCCCATAGTTCAGCGCTATACAGCAATGGCACAGGGAACGGATTAATAATATATTCACACAATCTCTCAAGTGGTGTGGCTCCCAAGCACTCCATTATAACCACAAGTGCACAAGCTGCAGTAAAGCACTTTAGTCAGCAGCCCTCAAAATGCTCTATCTGTCCATCTGAAATGCACACCCCTTGTGCTCAAGTTCATCGCTATCAATCGCAAGCTATTAGGCCTAAGGAAAAAAAGCCACAACTGATAAAACCCTCACCAAAGTACATCTTAATTGATGCCTCCATATCCATCCTTCATATCCCTGTGGTGCAACGCTGACGTGATCTACAAGCTCATCAGAAGGAAATTAACCAACTCAATAGGCGAGGTTTCGTCCAGCGAGACCGGCCAAATAAATATCCTGAACTGTCTGACTGATCACGTTACAGCGCTGAGCCCACTTCCTCTGACTCTCCTCTTGAGTCCTCTGGGACATTTATGAGGTGAATGGTTTAGTGCTGCAGGGGTAGCAGGTGTACACACTCAACAAGCTACCATGCTGTACAGTTTATAGTGCCAGCTAATCCAGAGAAGCCTGATGTCCTGCACTGATATCATGTACTCTGCAACCATAAAGTCAGATTACACGGAAATACATTTTTAATTGTTTGACATTTATATGATATTATTTATATTATATTTTTGGCACTAGATATAAACCATTACTTGTCATCTGTGATTTGAGTACTCCCTCCATGGCTCTGAGACTCCAAACTTTAGTTACATCATGTTATAACTCAAATCATGGACTAAATGCTGAGGTTACAGGACCACTCATTGCTATGAGCTTCAACTCATTTGCCATCACCACAACTGAACCCGCAAAACAAAGACAGCTAACACTTGCTTGGCCCACTCCTTTGAATAATGTAGGACTGAGTGGCGAGAGGCGTACAGTGACTTGAGAGGGGTTGAAGTGACATGAACGAAAAGAACTATCAAGTGGGAATTAGTGCTAACGGTAGGCTTCAACTTTACAAATGAAGAACATTCGTCCTAGTGTGTAAGCTTCCACTTTCCGAGTGGAACACAAACTTAACAGATGGGTCTGTGGACTGTTATGGAGGGATAAGCGGCTTAATTTGACAGGAGATAACAAATGCTATGTTGGCTCGTTGGAAAAATGTTCAGAGGTTATACAGGGCCATGAAACGCTTCATTTAGTAGTGCACCACAGAAGCTGACAATGTGTCTACTAGCAACATTGGATGTCAGACCCACCCAGAGGTTGAAACTTAGACTCTGTTTCCACAAACATGTCCAATAATGGTTTTCCGTTCTTTTTTTAAAAAAAATGGAAAATAGAAAAACATGCAAACTCCCCACTGTATCTTTTGGTTTATATTTCCTTTCAGAAAAATGAAGAACAATTGAAATTCACGTGGGTGGTTTTAAATGTAGATTTGATGAAAAATTTGAGTAGACTTCTGCCCATCTTCCATTCGGTGCATCCATTTGGGTGCTACTGAATGTTTCACATATCCACAGCAGTGCTCAGGCATGTAAAAAATGTGGCTTGCCGACTTATTTGTAACTATATTGAATTATAATGCCCCTCCCTCATAACAGGCTGCAGGCCAGGATAATCAGACACTACATGCTTATGAGCATATTTGGTGGCACCAGTCCTCCCTATCTTTGCCACCCTTCGCCCACTGCAACCTGCCTGTCCCCCTGCTGCCATTGGCATGCATGCTGCTAACCTGTAAACAATTCATGAGGGCCCTCTCCATATTTCATGGGGCGGAAATGGATGTTTCATGTCACGAGTGAGGGAGAGTGGAAAGAGGAGAGACAAAGCATCAAGATTGAGCGAGGGACCAGTGACAAGAGCTAAAGCAGAGAAACGAGATGAGAAAAAAAGAGAAGAGGAATAAAATAAGGTGGAGGGGCACAGAGAAAGAAAGGGAATTGAGGAATCTGTACAATCAGTGCCTCAGATTCCCTCAGATTCCCTCACAGCTCATCTCAGATCTCTCCACAATTAACTTCCACCTCACCTCATTCATTTACTGGCCTACCCATAACAGTATGTGGGGCTTCTTGGACTCATTGACACTGGCTAGAGTGAGAGAGAGAGGGGGGACAGAGAAACAGAAAGGACGAAACAAAGGCCACGAGAGGAGGAAGAAAGACGAGAAGAAAAGAGCGAGATGGAGGAGGAGAGAGACAGAGAGTCACACAATCACTCAGCTCAGCTAATGAATGTATGGCGGCGGGTGGCGGCTCCTCCACAGGGAGCTGCCCTCATAACCGACAGGGCCTGGCTGGGTGTAGTAATTGAAAGTAATGATAATTAATATCATCGGCATAATCACCATTCGTTATTACAGGGAGGATGTTTATGGCTTCCTCTGAAAGGGAGAAATAAGGCACAGTTTGTTCAAAAGAAGGGAATCTCATTAACCTTTTAGCTATCCTAATCTTGTTTAATATTAGGGAGAGAGAAAAGTGGTAAGTGTTTTGCAGAAATGGCTGGGTTATTATTTAGAAAGATTAAAAAAAAACAACATTAATTTGTATTCCGGTGCTTTTCCTCTCCATTGAACTGAAAATTGATGTTAAATCTGGATAAATTGGGTTTGATGTCATGGATAACAAGTTGGGATTAACAGACACGAGGCTCCTCTGCATCGGTGGAATATGCATTTTCACATATAGGCAGCCGTGACATCATACAGCAGAGCATTTGGGAGGCAAATTATGGTAGTCAAATATGAGAGATAAGCAGTGGGCTATGACCAGGAACAAAGTAGGCTCTCAATTTATGGTGGCTTCTGGTTGATGTAACAGCCCTGCTAATGTTGTCTGAGTCTCTGTGGATTTCGAAAGCAGAATGTCAAACTTTGTGCAGAATAAGCGAATGCATATCATGAATATATTTCCATTTGTTGGAGTCAGATATATTATGTATTACCATGGGAAACATGGAGGCTGATTAGCAACGTTATGAATTCAGTGGAATGAGATTTGGGCCGAATTGGTTGATTTTAGCACGTGTAAGCAATCTGGCTAACTTCACAGTCACGTGCGCTATTTTTCACCATATGCAACAACCGCCACTGTATACAAGGAAGAGGCGCCGCTCTGTGAACAATATCCCATGGAGAAGATTGCACTCAAGGATGAGAGGCTTAAATCCAGCATGCAAAAAACACCTTTCTCCCTCACGTACCCTCTTTTTTCTTTTTTTTTAAAACCTATAGTTATTCAGTTAGTTCAAGTACAATTACGTGCCTTTCAATTGCAAATCAGAGCAGAGCTGCGAATCCGAATAGACAATCAAGCAAGGTCGCTTCCAAAAACACATGCCTCGCGTTAAGCCAACTCCAGCCTATTAGGGAAGGGACATATGTAGCTAAATTACACCGTGCACCCAGGGGATATGCAAATGTGCAGGACCTCCCGCATGACTTACCTCCGTTTTTATCATGCAAACCATGTTGGTGTGATAAGCCCTGTATGGAAAAGCACAGGGGTATTGGCTCACTGTGTGCAAGTGAATTCTTCTCTTTTGTTAGATGGGTTATCAAATGCTCTCCAAATAACCAACACTCTAACTTTGGTGATGCCAAAGGATTAATTAAATTGTCCCGATAGCAGCAGCTGGATTTAAATGCCTTTAAAAATGGTCAACCGTGACAGGTGGAGAGAGGTTGTAAAATTGTTTGATTATCAGACTTTCTGTTCAGTTTACTGCAGCATGCGATGTGTAGGAATACTAATCGCTCTGTTCTCATCAGGCAAGATGAAAAAAGTCATTCTCATAATCATGAGCACATTTCATTGTTTAAGACATTTGTAGGGGATTTCAAATATACAATTATTAGTTTCTGTGCAAAAGTGGCTACTCCTGCACTTTGAATTACACCTCTGCCTCTAATGAGGCTATTGGTGGAGGGGCTTCTTTGAATAATTAGATATTGATGGCTATTGATTTGCCATAATTGCAGAGATAAAGGGGAAACCAATAAGTAGCTGCTTTTCCCTAGCTGTGTTTCCTTTCTCATTTTCTTTCTCTGCACTACCTCTCTCTAATAGCCTCTATTTTCTCTCTCCATCCAAACCCTCTCTGTGTCTTTCATTCTCACTCATTTCTCCTGCAAGCTCACTCTCTCTCTCTCTCTCTCTCAGACCACCCAGACAGCCATCCCCGTGTGCTCCAGCTGTTCCCCTGCTGTGGCTCGAGTTTGTGTTACTTTGTTTCCGCATGGCTACGATTGAGGCAGCCCCCGCCGCGACCCATCCAACCCCATTTCTTTCTCCCTTGCTCCGTTCTTCCCTGTGTCCTTTCCTTCTCTCCGCTCATGCCCTCAAAGAATCGGAGAGGGATGGCTTTTGTGTCCAGTGCAGGTGTCCCGGGTGGGTGAAAAGGGGCGCAGAGGCTGTGGCTGCCTACTGTCAGGGGGGGAGGTTATTCAGCCTGGGATCCCCCACCTGTGGCAGGTCCTGACCCACATGAGTCAGCCAGTCACTCCTGAGCTATAGAACCTTTGTGGCTGAACGCTATTACTCTCTGTCTGGCTAGATACACACAAGGGACCTGGCAACGCTACAACGCTGCTCGTTCCTCATGAGTGATTCATGCTTAGCTCCTCATCCACGCTGTACTCCAGTCCAGACTGGTTTGACAAGAGAAAGGGGAACAAGAGTGTTGAATGATATCGAACTGCATGGGAAAACTGGACTTATGGTGGAACGGATGCGTAAATACACATGGCAGAGGATGATCTATTAATGGTGGTGTGGTGATTTTATTACATTTCAAAACACTGTGGAGGTGAAACAAAACTTAAGCATGTATTAAAATGAGTACTTTTTTGGGGGGGTCTTGTATTTTGATGTGGTGAGTGACCAAAATTCTTATGAGCAATTTAAAAGTAAAACATCCAGATGATTATAACATCTATTTGTTTTCAAAGCCTTCAGCCTGCCAGGTTAAACTTATCTGAGAATGCAGTTGCCAGGTGAGCTCTGGGAAATCTGCCTCATTAGTGAAACACAACAACAGCCTTGGGGGCAGAAATAAGGGCAAGTCATCCCTTGGCTCTGATCTTCAGGCAGTTTTGCATTTAGCTTCCAGATGGGTCAACTCTGGGCATAGTTAAGACTGTGCTGATCCTAGATACGTGCCCTGAGGACAACTTCACCCTGGAGCCTCAGGGTGTGGATATTCCTCCTGTTGATCCTGCCATACAACACCACAGCCACCTCAGCCCAGGAAGTGAGGCATTCAATGTGTGAATTGAATCACTGCCAAAGGGGGTTTTCAAATCTAGCTTGTAGTTAAGGTTCAACAGAACCTCTGTCTCATCCGCACTGTTGTGCTTATATTTGACAAACCTGATACGAGTCAACACCGCTGGTGCCTGTTTTGTTTCTGCAGGGGATTTCTCATACTGAAGGTGTCCAATTATCTGTGGTAGTAGAGTGGGGACTCTCAAGTCCCCTCAGAAAGGAGAGATGTATGTGTGTGTGTGTGTGTGTGTGGGGTTTGGGGGGGTTTGTGAAAAATAAATTGTGTTTGTGATCTCAACGAGTCCCTGAACAGTGGAAAGGGAGAGATGGGTGTGTGGGGTGGAGGGTGGCTGTGGAGGGTGGCTGTGGAAGGTTCACCTCACTTTAATGAGAGTTCTTATAAGATTCAAATTTCAACAGAGTAATTCAAATCCACTGTGACCTCTACTCTGTCTCCTGTCACCACAGCCAGGGCATGCATATAAAAACAAGATTTAAAAAAGGCTTGAAACCAGAATAAATATCTACACAACTGCTCTAAAATGTGTTCATCTTAAGCGTACAAGCAATTGAATTTTAAATTCAAGTTAAATGTTACTAAAATAAGATTGTCTGTCTGTTCATTCAGGTCAGTTCAGGCTTTGAAAACTTCAAAAAGAAAAATCTAAAGACCTTGCAATCAGACGAGAATGACTCTTTCTCCTTAACGAAGGGATGCCAAGCGAGCGGAGATCGATGCACCTCCTCTCAAAACTTTTTTTTTTTAATTTTTGAAAATTCTTTTGAAAAATTCAAGCACATTTTAAAAGGTGTGAATAAACCACGTTGGCAGATTCTTTGTCAACTCGATGACTGATTTTATTAGATCTCGAGTGTTTAATAGTCAAAAGCATACAAAGTTAATTGTAAGAAGAAAACTGTTTGCAGCATTAACCTTGTGTTGATTGTTAACAGACAGGCCCTCTTGTATTCATTTAAATAACCCAAAAAAATGCAGCATGAATAATTACAATGTCTTTTTTCATAATCAGCGGCAAATATTCCATTTATTATCAAAACAAGTTCAACTACATCTTAAATCTCAATATCTGGCTTACTTAGATACACAGTTTTCGCAGTGTAACACATTTTCTCTCCTCTTTTATTCCCTCTTTTCCTCTATTTCTTTAATATGTTGCATACGGTATCCCTTGTGCTCGTATTGCTTAGAGTTTTAGCAGCCTGTGTGAAAAGGAGAGAGTCGTATAAGCCATGATTTTACTGCTTCCTCGTCCAACCAGCCCCCTGCCAACACTATGGCTCGCTTGTTGCTGTCCCATAGTATCATGCTCAGCAAGTTAATTCCAGTCTTTCCCACACATACCTCCCTACCACTCTTATTGAACAATAAACATCATTTTATGAGCCTGTAGACGATAAGTACAGAGGAAAAAAAAAAAAAGATCAGGAGTAGCGTTCCTGCTGGAAATGCCAGGCACCAAATACTGTTCTTCCTCATTTGAGATTTTATTCTGTTCCAGTGCAATGCAAACATTTATAGAAACATTTGAACTACCAGAAACTTTTGACTGCAAGATCAAAAGCTCCTTCTGTTTGAGCTGTTGTAATCATTCTGATTAGAAAGGGTTTGGACTTGACTCAACACCACAGTGAAAGAATTGTTTTTTAGAGACTGAGTAAGTTCAAGGGAACTGAGAGGAGATGAAAACATCAGATCATTGTTGAATTAATCCCAAAGGAAGCTTCTTCTTAAAGGGGAGGCAGCACTCATGGTTAAAAAAAAAAAACACCAACCCCCCCTCCCCAAACCCTTTTAAATACAGGAGGCAAAACAAAAGGTGACATGGCTGAGTATTTTCCTTTCGTTCTTTCGTTCGCATCTTCTTTTATTTTCAGCAGATGTGATTACAATCACTTGATTTTTCCTTTCTTTTGAAGGAAACTCCTTTGGGTTTATTTCCACAGTGTGCAATATTTAACCATTCAATCTTTCAACATTAATTTGGGATTCGTTACCCCCCCTGCCCACCCCAACCCACCCTACCCTACCATCCATGCTGCCCAGTAAATCAACCCCCCCACCCTCCCTCCATCACACACACACAAACACACCCCCTGACTCCCCCTCTTCTTGGCTATCGGACATCAATCTAGCCAGCACCGTCTGCTAAGCCTCACTGGGCAATTAACCACATTGAGAGTGAAAGCTCTAATCAATCCCTGGCCTTCTCCATCACACACATATAGACACACACATGCACACACACACATGCGCACACTCCTAAATCCATTGGTGTAAATGTCTCTGCCATTTATACAAGAGGAGAGCTGTCCAAACACTTCTGAAACCTCCTGTCCCTTCAAGGACACACACACACAAACACACTCTCTGTGTCTTGTGTTTTTGCTTGCATAAATTGTGAATTAAAACAAATGAGTCTTCTAAATCTGTTCCTGGATTTGACCAACACACTGGATAAGTTTAGAGCTTCATTAGACCTTCGTGTACTTTCCACCAGTCTCTATCATGCACATGACATTTACACACCGGAGTGGGCCACGGTTACCCTATACGATAAACATTTAAGATTTTAAAGGACTTCGTAAGCAAGATGATTTTTGTCAGAGCAGAAAAAAATTATCTTGACCCATTATTGCCAGGCCTTGTTGTACAAATACACACAAGGACAAAGCAGGCTAAAAATGTCTGAAAGACCCTTCTGCCTGTACATGGCATGGGCTAAATGTGAACCACGAAGGGGGACTGCTGTAAAATTCAGGCATCCCTCCGCAGCTTGTCTCATTGATTCATGTGAGCCTAAATGTCAGCACCAGCAGGTCAGAGGACCCTGCTAAACCGCCTGAGAGTGCAGGGTGATGGGGGCTAAAGGCAGTGTGTTCCACAGCCTCATCTCAAAATAGCCTGCTTGACTCTGACACTGTCAAAGGACAAGACATCATTGATTTGAGGGCTAAAAGAACATTAAGTCCACGGATGAAGGTACTTTAAAGATTTATTAGATTTTCCAATGTATAATTTCCTGAAATTTACCTGAAAATAAATGATTAGGATTGTTTTAATTTCACTGTAAATGTGCTAATGATCAACATTTATGATCCCCTCTCTTAGTCCTCACACTTATGCCTCCATACACTGTATCACGTCTGCATTCCTACTGATCTAAAATTTCTTTCGTATTCTGTTTATACATTAAATACAACTTGACTTAATGGGCGACTACATAAATATCATGTCATCTGCAAGCCTCGGTTAGAATTATTGACCCGTCAGCTATTGATTTGGTGTCTTTGTTCATGCATTCATGGGTAAGTTCAGTGCTTTGATCATTCGGTGCGTTATGCTAAATCTACATCAAACACAGAAGAGGAATCAATAGCTCTTTCTCGTTACATGAATGATAATGAAATCAGCATGATTGCACACATGCTGGTGACTGACTGTAGTCCAGGTCTGAGGGGTTCAGGGAGATTGCTGGATCTGCTTTTAACATGTCTTGATCATACCTGAAGACCAGCTTCCTCCCACAGTGCAAAGAGATGCAGGTAAGATGACCTGGAAACTGGGGCTGGGATGTTCTCTGTGAGAAATAGTTTTTATGACCTGGTGCCTGACCACTTCGGAAAGTTCAAGCTACCATTAACTAATTAAAAAAATTACATTCAAAAGTTCTAACTACCATTAAGTAGGTGTAAATGGCCGACTCATACCCCTCTAATCTGACATTAGAAAACTTTGGAGAAGTATCCTCAGACAAGTGTTAATGGAATCAAGTCTCAGTGCCCTCAAATCTGAGTAAGCATTGTCTTCCTTGATCATGTTGAATTATGAAGTAATGATGTCTGCTAAAATTTTCCTGCACAATCTGAACCCAACCATGCCACATTAAGTCCAAAGACAAAGAGTCCAAAGCCACAAAGCGGTGCTTTGAGTCGAATGTTAATGTTATCTTGCTAACAGTGACGTTGCTAAACCGCTGATATTTGGCCAGTATAAAATTAACCATGTCCACAATCTGAGTTTAGCTTGTTAGCATTGTAACGTTTGATAATTAGTACATCCTTTGCTGATTGGAATGTCAGAGGTTTTGCAGGTAAAACTGAAGTAAAGGACAAATTTAAGCTTTGACCTGATAGTTGAGCTAAATGGAAAGTTCTTGGATTGTCAAAGTTAATACAGTTTATCCTGAGGGGAACATGAATGTCTGTACCAAACCCGTTTTTGTTGAGAAAATACTGTAAATCTAAAATGTAAACCTCAAGGTAGCACTAGAGGAAAGGTCAAGGGATTGTTACTGTCATGATCTGGTAATCGTAAATGTCTGAACAAAAGTTTGTCCTAGTCCATTCGGCAGATGCTGAGATATTCCACAGAACAAGTGAAACCCTTGACCTGCTGGTGGCGTTAGAGGAAAATTCATGGGCTCACCAAAGTCATTAGGATTCATCCCGCGGGCGCCATGAAGATCTGTTCCCAATTTCATCGCAATCCATTCAACAGTTGTGGAGACGTTTCACTAGAAATAAAACATGTTGACCTCTTGGTGGCATTACGGAAAAGGTAAGGGGATCACCAAATTCAGTAGGCCTCATCCTCTTGAGACCACAAGCGTCTGTCCAAAATTTAATGGCATGGCTGTTGAGATATTTCAGTCTCAACAATGTGCCTAAAGTGGACTGACTGACAGCCACACTGCAGTTTTTAGTTAATCAATCCTAGAGCTGACTGATGAAGGGTTAAAAGCTTTAATAGTGTACAGTTTACAAAGAAACATTGTTCAGCAGTTAGAGGTCTTTTAAAAGTCCTACCTTTGGAGATAAGGCTACAACTATATTTGTGTTTTATTGTAAAACACACACACACACACACACATTACTCTTAACTACCTCCAGGGTTCATACAGAGCAACCGTCCCACTCAGTATATTAGAATAATGACACAGCGAGCCCACTTCTAGTGAGGGGGATGAGGACACCCAGTCAGTTAACAGTCATAGCACAGAGTGGATAACACAAAAGTGTGAATATTACCTGTACAAATATGCAGTCCAGATACACACACACAGTCTATAAAAAATATTTTAATACAAGCTTTGAAAATCAGTGCATTCAAACTGGACAGACAATCTGAAAATGTGCAGCCACTTTGTGCTGTGAGGTAAAAGTAAATATGGCCAACAATGCGCTCCATTAATCTTTCTTTCTTTCTTGTTGGACATGCTGCAACAGTTGATCGGTTCAATGGGAGCAAAGGGGGGTTGGAGGCATGTGGCAGAGCTGAACAGGATCAACATGTAAAACTCAGATTTAATGGTAAAAGCTTGTTTATCTTAGAGCAGTAAATCACAAAGTGGGGTGCAGACACCTCTGGGTGTTCTCCTGTTGGGTTTAATCTCTTTACCAGTGTTATTTCACTATAGGCCCAGGACACAAACGTGAAAGAAATGACCTTTTGGCAACAATTACTGCACCCCCTCTAGTCTGTTAACTACCACAGGAGTCCATGTTTCCACGCAAAACTGAAAGAAATCCTGAAACTAAAGTTTTCTCAGATGAAGGGCTCTCGCTCTAATGTTTAACTTCGTGGGGGCGGTGCGGAGAGTGGCGTTTGGGGGTTGGGGGCCGTCATTTACATAAAGCTTTGGGAACCACCACTTTTTGTTGTCCCCCTTAGCCTCCATTTCTCTTGGAGGTTTCATCTTGTAGTTTGAAATGTGACTGTTTTACGCCTGACAGAAGCGCCACGGACACCACAAACAGCCAACTGCAAACAAGGAGCTTGTTCTTCATAAGATCATGACAGAAAATGCAAAATGCCATCTTAGGCTGTAGGCCCTCTATATATATATATAAGGGTGTTATGATAACAGGGGGTTTAAAACACCAGCAGCATGGTGGAAGTATAAACAGAAACACATAGCCTCTAAACTCATATTATGGGACTTTAAACGCACCATTTAGCGTCAGATCGCCTTAAAGGGTGCATCACGATCACCGGGGGGGCATTTGGTGGCGTTTCGCGTCTCAATCTGCCTCGCCGGGGTGTTTTGAAGTTGCCGCTGAATCGGCGGAGGACGTGATAGGCTGAGGGGCCGAGGCGAGGGGAAGAAAGGAGCTGCTCGCAGTCAGCAGAGCAGTGCTGCTGGAGAGAGCTGCCTCTCTCGTCGACCGCAGGCTCCAGCTCCTCCAAAAAGAAAAAAAAATAAAGATAAATATTTAAAAAAACATTAAAAAAAGAGACGTGACAGCCAGCGTTTTGTTTAGTTGTTTTTTTTAAATGTCTATTTATTGGGCTCTCCGCGCGTCGTCGCCTCGAACAAGATGTGACTCGCCGTCGGCACCTCCAGCACATTCATGCATTTGAAAAGAGCCGGGAGCGAGTGCGCAGCGACGAGGAGAGCCGACCAGGCCGATGGAACTTATTGTTGTGCGTTTGTTTTGACCATGTTGTCCCCCGACTGAGCTCGGCTCCGTCTCGTCGACCCTCCAAGATCCCCCCCTTGCTTTTAAGGATTTACGTCCGGGTAGTTTTTTTTTCTCCTCCTTTTTTTATTTTTATTTTTTATTATTTTTTTAAAGAGGAGGGGGTGAAACAAGCGAAGCGAAGGAAGGATTCTGCAAAGCCAGCAAGCTTCTTTTTTTTCCTCCTACCGAGCCGGGGATTTAAATCGTCATTTGGTTGGTTGCTTGCTTTGGTGGTGCTCCGGGAGAGGCGAGAAGTCAAAAGAAAAGAAATTCATGTGGCCATTCTCTCTATAGCCAAAAACATTTCTTTATTTTGGTGGGGATTGCATGATGAGCAAGGAAAGACCCAAGAGGAATATCATTCAAAAGAAATACGTAAGTAAAAAAAAAAACGCACCTCCTTTTTTTTTTTTTTTTGTTTTTAAATAACGAGAGGAGGGCTCGCACATATGCTACAGCTCTGTTTAAGTTTGCCTCGATGAAAAGGCATAAACTTTCATCCCGGGGCTTGTGAAGGTTACCAGCAGGCAGTCCGGCCACTATTTTTGGGTCAAATCTCCTCCGAGAGAGGGAGAAAAAAGGCAGCGTCTATGACCTGGCTCGACGCGTTAACAATTACATGCTTTTCATTTAAAGAGACAGCAATGTTTATTCGGCGTCTGCGTTGCGGCGTTTCTTCGACATCAGACATGTTTTAGGCTATTTGAACATCGGGTGCTTTGAGGAGGAGGAGGAAGGGGAAAAGAGAGAGAGAGAGAGAGGTTTGCTCATTTTGACTCGTCTTCACGCGTGATTCGGGGATGCACGGCTACGTGATATAGCCGAGAAAGGTTTTTACATTTAAAGGACGTTAAAGTGGGAGGTGTGTGGGGGGGACAAGTGCCCCCAGAAAGAGCTCTTTTCTGTGTGTGTTATTTTTCCTCCTCGCTCCTTCCTATTCAGAGCAGGACGAGAAGAAGACGAGCCCGTCGGCCATGGCTCAGCTTATTTCTGCCTCCCATCTCGTCCCATGCTGAGCCTCCTTTTTTTCTGTTTTCACCCCCCCCCCACTCCTTCTTATTTTAAATAAACTGAGCTGTGGATGTAAATCTCAGTTTGCTCGCCCCCCGTGTGTGGAGTTTATGTCCAAACCTGATGTGTGTGTCCGACATGTTTCGCGGACTGTTGTGGCTCTTTAATTTTTTGAAGAGTGAGAGAGAGAGAGCAGGAGGTGTTGGTGGAGGGAGGAAAGGAGGAATTCAGCATATTCGCTCAATTTCCCAACACTTTAAACTGCTCGAGCCTGTGTGTGTCCCACAAACACACACACAGGCTCGTAGCTTTTGTTGTCATGCGGCCGTCCTCCCTCCCTCTCGGCCTCGGGTCTCCGTGTGACCTCTGCGAGCCGAGCACACATTGCAGCAGCTATAACTCCATTTTTTTTTTTAAATAGCAATACTACAGAGGGGAGGGGGGGTTAGCTTACAAGCGTTTGGGTCTCGTCCCCAGCTACTGAACACCCCCCTCCTCCTCCTCCAGCACATTACGTGGTTGAGCTCCGTGTTTCCTGCACGGTCCAATCTTTTTAAGAGGCTCTCGTTCAGTCGCATTGCAGAGGTTCATGTATGAAGCGAGACCGGAGAAGCGACCATTTTCTCTCCGCGACCGAGGCCGGCGAATCTGCGGGGCGGTGAATGAAAGCAGCCCGGCCTCATTCCCGGTTTATACACACGTATATTTGTGTGTGTTGTGGTGTCTGGTGAACGCCTGTTTGTCAGCCCCCCTCCCCTTCCTCCCTCCTGAATGAAACAAAGAGTTTTTAATCTCGCAAAGTGTGAATGGCTCGGCATATCAGCCGACTAAGTTACCGTGGATCGTTTTTCACGCTGACTACACGCTGGTCGGGCCTCTGTCTGCGACTCTGTGTGTGTGTGTGTGTGTGTGTGGGGGGGGCTTTAAAGTTTTGCAAGGGGGGGAATTTTTTGCTTTACCAACCGGTGCTGTGAATCGTCTGAATCGTCTGAATCATCTTAATGGGACACATTGTTGCATTTAATTGCAGCGAGCATATCATGTCTGCTAATGCTCTGAAGCTGAAGTCAGCACAGCTAACCAAGCCCTCCTCGTCTTCTTCTCCTTCTCCTTCAGCTCCTCCTCCCACCATACATCCAAAACAACACGTGGAGTGTGTCTTTTAAAAAGTGTGTTAACTCAAGCAGGCAGTTTGGTTGCTGAATAAATCGAAAACAGAGCAGTGTGTCACATTTGTTTTGCGCTGAAATGGAAATATTGCACCGACTGAGCAACAGGTTTTCTGGTGCAGGCCAACAGTTTGGACATAATCTTTTTAAAAAGGGGTGGTTGTTACCACGCATTCTTGCACGCTTCTTGAATCAACATGGGTTTTTTTCCCCCTGTTTCTGTCAAGTACAGATAATTTAGTACACTTCATGTGTAATCAGTTGAAGCGGGTCTTGAGAGTTTCTGCTAATAGACTGCAGGATCTCCCTTCTTCCCTCAGTTTTGTCCATTTTGTTTCTGCCTCACAATAACAGGACATGTCCAAGTAAAAGTATAAACAAAGAATATTTATTCCAGAGGAGCATATAACCAAGCTTTTATTTTACCATTGTGGTTATTGAAGAGTTAAAAATCCCCTCTTTTAATAAAAATATGATGTCATTTTAACACGTCCGTATGTCTTATGTGCTACATACCTTTTTGTTACTTTACATTGCCAGGAATGCAATGTGGTGATATTTAAGGGCACAAATGTGAGTCATTGCAAAGGAGACGGACAGAGAAAGCAATTCTCTTGTCTCTAACATTTGTTTTTTCATGTAGTTTGCAGTATAGCAATGAACAGCCTTTGTCATAACAAATATAATGTAGTATTCATCCACGATTGTGATTTTTCAATTCATTTGCACTAACATTAACTCAGCTATACTTGCTATACTATGTGTAGGGAAAATGTGGGTTGATTTGATCCCTTTGAATTGAGGAAACAGGACGAGCCACAGAATTGATGACTAACTGAAACAAAAGTCCCCATTTACAAATGAGCCAAACTCTGACAGTGTCAGAGTTTTTTTTTTGGCCTATTCATAACTAGCTATTTATAAGAGTGTCAGGTCTGGGGAAATGGTTTGTATGTGTGCCTGACTGCAGGATGCATGTTTCTGTCCTGTATGTGTGCACATGCATGTGTGTGTCACATCTGCCATGTGTTTTTGGCAGCTGCACTTAATGCATAAAGTCTGGTCGGGACAAATAAGGCTCAAAAATGTGCATTTCTACAACAACCTTGAGGAGTCCAGATCCCCAAGCCCCCCTCCAGGCTTTGAGACAGAACTCTTGGCCCCTACTGATCCCCCCCCTTCCACCACCCCCACCCTTAATTAGCGTAAGACAATTATACATGCTTGGCTTAACCATTTTCCCTAAAACACGAGTGTGAGTTGTTACCCCGCCACCCCCACCCTCTGCACCCAACAAACACCCACTATCTGCACATGATATTAATATTCATCAGTCATAAAATGATTGAAAAGGGGATGAATCCTTAATAAAAGCAAACAAGACGATTACCGTCTGTGAACACAACCAAAAGGAGAAGCCACCCTGTCAGGTGTTTTTTTATTTTTATTTCATTTATTTATTTTTTTTCAAAGATGCTTTGTTACTAGTATCAGGTTGAATGACTCTGCAGGAGCAAGAGAGCTCACTTTTTTTTAAAGCATGAGTTTTTTTAAAAAGACACATTTTTGTAGGTTTGTTTTTGTTGAGGCCTTTCAAGCCTGGGGCAGAGGGTAGCTGCTGTGTAATGACTGAGGTAGCAAGCGCTGATGTGCGGCAGTGTTCTGTCTAACGAAACATGACACATACTGCTTGTGTGAGTGTGTTTGTGAATGCATGTAAGCGAGAATAGCAGGAGAGCACGGCAGAGTGCAGCTCAGTGCAGCCAGGGCCATTTTGTGCAGAGTCGGCTCTTCCTGTAGGCCCCAGCTGGGGCTAGGCCTCTGATTCAAAGAGTGTGTGTGTGAGTGCGTGTTTGTGTGCACGCATGGTGTGTGTGTGTGTGTGTGTGGGTGTGTGGGACAAGCACAGCTGCTGCAGGGGCCTTTACAAATGTAAAGAGGCTGTCAGTGTTTGTTTCATCAGGCGCACAACTGATGAGGGCCAAGTTGAAAATCCATTGCACTGTGAGTGTGTGCGTTGAGCGTGCACAAAAAGAGGAAACAAAAATAGAGAGCGGGGGCCGAATGGGGAGTGCAAAGGCACAGACTCTCCCCCTCCTCTCCTCCTTTTCCTCTCTTTATCTCCCTGTCTCTCTGTCTCTGTCTCGCTCTCTCGTTCTTGGGCTGTCCAAATGAAATGTGGGCCTCATGTAGGACCATGAAGAGAGGGTCACAGGGTTGTTTTTTCACCGTGCCTGAGCCTCAATGTGCTTCATTTAACCTTATGTTTCAATGCAAATTATTCTTTCATAAGCTCCCTTCTCCTCACGTGTGCAACATGGCAGGGTTCACTTTGCAACCTCCCCGTCACTATGGCTACCAGGGCAAACCAAAGTGTACTGTGGCAAAAGCAACGTTTTACTGCCTGTTTATTTGACTATGTTCACTATGGTTATGTCCCACGTGGCACCTGTGAAAGGCACTACGGTAAAAGATGAAAGTGCTTTCCGTATGAGCTTGTTCATTTTGTCAGTGTTGCTTTAGCTAGGCCATTTTTTTCGATGAACGTATCCCCCATCCAAAATGTATAGTGATGATTGAGACCAGCAGGATGTGGCGGGGATAGCCTCGAACAAAAGGCTGCTGAGGATAATACTTTTTAATTAGAAAGTAACATCACTCTGCCTTTATTGTTTTTTTTTATTCACCAACGGGAGAAAATCAAAGTGGGGCTACTTTGATTACGTTGCCAAACTGTATCAGCATGGCATAAAAGTCACTGCCAAGAATATAAAAAGTCCTCATGAAGGATGCCAGCAATTTACACACAATGGAAAATAACTGAAACAAACTGGGAGTTTGTGTGCCACTAACACTGTGCAGGGAAAACACGAAGCTTACTATATACTTCACACAATTTCTAAGAAACAGGAAAATGCATTACCACCTGTTTTCTGCAGCTGTATTTCTCTTTGTGTGTTAGTGACGATTGCATTTTGAAATCTGTAAGCTAATTGAACATTACCTCATTCATGTGCCCCACCACCTCAACAGCTCTGTGTTAAAGCAGGGAGGAAGCAGTCCTTCCCATGCTGCAGGTGCAGTCTCATGTGCCTTTGGCCTCGTCTCTCCTCTCGTAAGGCCCGCTGACTCAAAGCACTGCCAGAAAAACTTCTGGGAGTGAAGTTGGCGAGCCCAGCCTCTCTTTAATTCAGCCTTATTTATTTATGTATTTATTAAGTTTGTGCTGAAATAAGGAAAAGGGAGCTTTCTTTTTTCCTTGCTTAAATAAAGTCTGCTTTGCCAACAGAGAGTTTACTGCATCATTACAGGCGCTCTGTGAGCTGCTGGCTTCAATTTGGACCGGCGATGGATGCTCAGCGGCCAAATGCATCACCAGTCAGCTCTTTTCGCCGACATAAATACGGACTCTCTCCCTGTTTACCCTTTACTGTCTCTGCCTCCCGCACCTTCTCTTGTCTGTTTTCAACAGCATTATGTCACACACACGGCACAAACTCCTGTTATGCAATATGACCTTTTCTCTTATCAGCTATTGACATTGAGCACAATCTCCGGCTCTTTGCTCACACTTTTACACACACACACACACACACACACACACACACACACAGAGGCAAAGGTCTCAGGTGTGCACCTGCAGTCTGTAGGTGAGATAAACCGGTTTTAAGGCCAACTTTGCAAGGTGTCTTGTGGATGTCAGCGGTGTGGGCTAGTTAGGAGTAATGACATAAAACTGGGCGTGACCGTCTTTGTTACACGGTGTGCGTGTGTTTCTGTTACGAGCAGTGTGTGCGTAGGTCTGTGTAGGTGTGTTTTTACAACATATGCTCCAATAGTTGGACACAGTGCAGTTGCGGACAGCCAATGCAAGGTGGGGTGTGCGTTTATGGGTGTGTGTGTATGTGTATGTTTATGGGTGTGTGTGTCACGTACACCACGTGCATTCTCTCCGTGCGCGTCTTCATTCTGCTGAGTGATTTATATCCTCCTGCTCCTGTGGGTTTGGATGGAGATGGGGGGAGTGAGACAGCTGGTCAGGCCCTGAGAGGCTCTGTGTGTGTGTGTGTGTGTGTGTGTGTGGTGAGAGAACACACACATGCTCACCAATGCGTGTGTGTGTGTGTGTGTGTGTGTGTGTGTGTGTGAATGAGTGAGTGGTTGCCACAGCTTATCCGTTCAGGATCCCTATGAAGCTGAATCAACATTTTAGCTTTGTCTTTGGTGTGGCCTTGTAGACTTTATGGGAGCCCATGAAGGACATTCAGCGATTGTACAATAAAAAAAAAGAAAAGAAAACAATTCATATTTTTTTCTATTTATCATATCTTTCTGTGAGATTGCCAAATTTGTATTATGTATTTATAAATCTTCAGGTGCCTCTTTTTTTTTTTTTTGTTGTTGTTTCTGGTTCAAATGTCAGCTTAGCCTCAAGCTTCCCCTTAAGCTCTGTCAGCTGAAAGCACAGGCATTAGGTTGTTTTTCATCCGTTTTGAAACACCAAGCTATTGTAGCTTAGTCTCGCATTAGCTTTTAATGACCATTATGTACGTCTCTCAGACAACCCCTTGACCGATCTCTGCTCACCCTCTCCCTGCTCTTCATCTCAGCTACATCAGTTTAATAAACACTCCTTACATTTTCATCCTGCGGTCAATCCCATCTGATCCCCTATTGTGACACCTTCGTCTTTACAACATCCAGTGAATTAAGCCTTGGGGGATGAAGCAACAGAGCAGAGGCTCAGTCGGTATCGATCCTCCATTTCTCCCTCTCTTTCTGCACAGAATGCCATAGTTTCACTGTCAAACACAAGCCAGTAAGACTCGGCATGCAGCATTGTGTCATCATCATCAAAAGTTTAGGAGATCTTGAACCTTTTGCTGAGAAAATGCCATGTGCTTACTAATCTATTTTCTGTGAAGATAGCTGCTTGTACATTGTCATCAGATTTCAGAATGCTGTTCCATTTTACCAAGCAGTGTACATTCATAACTGTTCTTGTTATGCGTTAGGTCTCACGAGCCTTCAACCAAGTGCAGCAATCTATAAATCATTCTTTTTATGATGGAGCAGTTTTGTTTCTCGCTGCCAGCACGCCACTGGCCACTCTATTCAGGTCCTCTTTTGGCACGGCGCTGCCTTGGCCGATGAATCGCGTTCTCATGTAATCTCTCGCAAGGGTATTTTCCCCATGATAAATTTTTTTTTTTTTTTTTTTTTAGTATTTCACTATCATTATCCCTCTTTTTCGCGACAGCCATTTGTGGCTCTCCAACATGCATGGCTAGTTGTGGAATAGTGACCTCCCTTCTGTTTAAAGCGCTCTCGAATGCAACCCTTTTCACCAAGCATTTGGCCCCTTGCGAGGGAGGCCTTAATTCAGGATGGCAGCCACCCCACCGCCCCCTTCCTCCTCCTGTTCCTCCTCCTCCATCCCCCAGCTAGGGGAGTAATGAGCCAGTGGAGCAAAGTGGCTGGATGACCACTGTTGCTGCCTAATCTCTACTTCTCAGCCCTCACCGAATGATGTTGTGATGGTGGCGTGATGTAAAGAGGTTTTTATACAAAGCTCACTGATTCACGGCAGAGAAGCAGTTGTACACCTCCCGGCTTTTGACTGATCTAGAGGCAAATGATTTGTTGCAGAAAAGGCGTTAACTGCGTTTGGCCCTCACTCGCACCAATGCTGCTCGCCAAACTGTGCTTGAGGGACGGAGAGGGGCACATCGTTGGTGCCGAAGTGCGGTCGGTGGAAGGTAGCGCCGTTGCTGCTGAGTTGTCAGACAGGCCGGTTCCCGTGTCAGCTCTCGTGAGAAAACGGGAGGAAAGAGGAGGAAGTGGTGGTGGGTGGTTGAGGGCGGTTGAGGGCTACGAGCGTGGAATAAGCGGTTTATTTGATTCGCAGGTCAATATATACACATTCTGTTTGTATGCATGCTACATCCCCATCCTCCAACCGCCATGAGAAACGCATTACTTTCCACCCCCCCTTCACAAGGTTGTCTTGTAATGGAATACTGAGTGGATTTTATTTTCCTCTGTTCCACTCTATCTCTCTCGCCTCCTCCCTCTCAACTCGTTGCCTCTATTACTCAGCGCAGCTACAAAGACAGGCAAGAGGCGCCGGGAGCTTTCTGTGGGATAGCGCTGGAGAGAGGACGAAGAAGCGGCGGTATTCTCTCCTTGCCTAGCTACAGAAATTGCCTCAGAGTTGCAGAGGAGGAGCCAGCGCGCGATCGGCAGGATCCGCTCCCTCGTCTCTCCGCTCGGTTTTAATTTTACCAAGCATGTGTGTGTTTTTTTCTTTTTCTTTGTTTTTTGCACATGATAATCATTTGCTTGAAAGATCGGACTGCTTAGCAACATGATTAGGTTGTTGGCGGTTTCGCAGCTCTCTCCTCTCAGTCTCCCACTCAGTCGGCATCTCGCATTCTTCCATCCCTTTTTGTTTTGATTTGGTCTGCCAAAGGAAACTTTGGAGTCCTCTCCAGTTTGATCTTACACAGCTGTGTGAATTAACCCCCTCCACCACGGCAGAGAAGCAGTTGTACACATGCACACCGACATACTAACACACATGCACACGCATAATCTGGCCCTCTGGGGGTTGTCATTTTGCACTCGGTGAATCTTGTCCTTGCTGTGAGGGCTGTTAGACACATTTTCATTTAATGGCTGTTTTTTTTTTTCCAAACATTTTATTTGTAGTAAATTATATTTGCCAAACAAATTTTATTTGTAGTAAATTATATTTGCTGAAATATTAAATGTTTATTCATTGTAATCTTGTTATGTGAAACACTATTCTTATTCCCATAAATGAAAAGCAGTTTGAATAACAGTATGAACTGACAAGAGTCTGTACTGGAATATTGATTTTTCTTTTCTTTTTTTTTTGCCTATTGATTTTTTTTTTTTGAGCAATAGGTGCTTTTTAAGTTTCTCCACAGAGAGAGGCAGAGTGTGAGTCAAAGGTATTGTTCCCCCTGTTTTTAACCTCTGCTCAATAGATGGGGGGGCTTTTATAATTCTCCAGGCTGCGTGATTTCGTGATTTCTCCAGGCCTCACAGCAGGGAGCTAGAGTGCATGGTACACTGAGGGAAGGGCGCCAGAGTCTGGGCTGAATGTCTGGCCGGCCTCCCCTGGCCCCGGATCAAACATCACAAGGCCCGGGGAAGGAGAGGAGGGTGGGGGTTAGGTGATCTGGTGGGGGTTAGCCCTGGAAATCACAACCTGTGATCATCAAGGAGAAGAAGTCCAAGAGGATAGAAATAATCAAATTAGGCACCGTCTCAAGTGGAATATCCACAGTGACGGCAGTGAAGGCGAGGCCCGTCTGCTGATCTGTCAAAATAACTCCATACAAAACTCTCTTGAAGGGGAAAAAAAAGGCACACGCACATCACAAAGGCTGATGATGCAAGCCGTTGCTGTTTAGATTGAATAGTTTAGGAATGCGGATAGGAAATGAGGTAACCGTTGGTTGAGTCCAAGCCTGACTGTCGTTGATGGCCACTCACTTTCACACATCTGAAATGTGTGAAGAGTGATGCAGGTGTTGGTTAGCACTTAAGAGCAAATCGAAACAAACTCTGGGTAAAGCTCATTTGTGAGCCAACTACCAGGAAGTTACCATGGTGACTAGAGAGTATACCCCCCACAACTGCTTTACTCTGCCTCTATGCCTCTGTTGTGTATGTGTGGGATGGGCATGTATGATTAGGAGGGGGGGACTTATACCTCCCACCCCAAGGTTTCTATAGAAACCGACGTGCCAACAAAATGTCTATAGAAAGTTAAACATCTCTTCCTCTTTGCTAGCCCACAAGGGTGTGAAACTATATGAAGTATATGTGTAGTTAGGTTGTTGTTGGAGCATCTGGTTTCTGGCCGCATTCTGGGGAAGTTACTAGATCACAGTCTTGCAATCATGTGAGTCAGACAAATGAAGTGTGTGACCGTGAAAGTGAGAAATTGTAGTTGAGGAGGGAATTTTTTTAGGCGTGTGTGTTTTTTACTTTAAAAACAGTGGAAATTGGAAGTTTGCAAGCTTTTAATGTCCTCTGTGAAGCTGATATATAAAAAAAGAAAACACCCCATTATTTTGATAATCATTTGCTGTGCCCTTTCAGAGAATAGAAAATGTGCCTTTGTGTTAACACTGTTCCTTATTTAGTCATCTGGTGTTCTTGTATTACCCAGCTGTTATGACATCTTCTCAGTAAATTTCAATAGTCATAAGAAACTGGTAAGCTTTCACAATTTATAATGTTGGCCCATTTCCTGACAGTCGATCAGTTATTTTACCATTATCGACAGTCATATTCATTTTGACAAAAACACCCCCACCATTCAGGCAATGAAATCAAGAGTGGAATTTCATATTACTCATACCGTTCAGTCATATATGACAGTTGTTTGTAATTCTGTCCTGCTCCTGCGCTGGAAGAATGATAAATAAATTCATTATGTCTTATTCATGCGCAAAAACGCCCCAACCAATATGAAAAAAGAGGGGAGCAGTAGCAGGTATAGACCTATTTATGCCAACGTAATGCGTTCCATCATAATAATTGATCCTAGTGATGTGTTTCCTGAGGTTTGTAATGTCTTTTAAAGCAGTAGCTATATTTATAACAGCAGCTGTGACTTGCATCTTTATGTGGCGCAGAATTTTGAGTCAGAACGTTTTGTGCGAGTTGGTTGGCACCAGACAGCTTGAAACTAAATAAGAATAAATGGTCAGTTACGCCGATGTCACAAAACAAGTTCTCGCGCACTTCTTTATTGGTACCAAGGTGTGCGCTGTTTGACTTGTGTTTGCTGAGGATTTACTTGGATTATATCCTTCCACTGAAGAAATAGTCCCAATCAAAAGATTATTTTATTTTTAGATTATTTTTATTTATCCGTTTCTGTGGATATGCTCTCATGTTTAGTTGTTTGATTTAAATTTTTAGTGCTTCGAGTAGCACAAAAAGTTTTCGCTCACCTCCTTTCTAACATGAGGGCAATCGAAATCTCAGATGAATATCTCAAAACCTCAGCGCATAAAATCAAAACTATGCATGGCTGGATACCACTAGAGATGTGTGATATGCTTTTTATTTCTTTTTTTGTGTTTTGGGTGATTTCTACAAGAGCTAAACTGCTAAACCCACAACACAAATGCCTGCATTGAAGAGCTCAACCATGCGTGTTGTTAAGACAATAAAGGATTATCTCTGGACTTCAGATCAGCCCATAAAATTCAAACAGATTGAATGAAACACAAGGTCATTCTAGGAGAAGGTACAACAGGTAACATTAAGAACTGGCCACGACCGGGACGGGCTGCATGCCAGATTATGACCTCAAGCTGAAAATAACTTGGACATAGTGGGTGAGTGTGAGAAAGTCTAACCGATCATAATGAATAGATTTGTTTTTGTAAGAATGAGTCAGACAGAATACATCCAGTAATAAAGTTATCTAATTCTACCTGCCAACCAAGTGACTCAATAACAAACCCACAGCTGCTAAATGTAACAGCGCCAACAAAACATCTCTCCCATTCGTGACATAACGCCTACCTGCTCGACCCATGTATGAGCTGGTTTACACAATTGTTTTTTTTTTTTTTTAACTACCTTTTTTTAAAAAAAAAAAAAAAAAAAAGTGCTTGGACCTAAATTCATTTATTTCACTTCCAGGCTCCCTCCGAGGTCAATTACCAGCGATAGAGTCTGCAATGCACACGTGTGGGCACATGCCTCTCTTTCTCTCTCCCTCCCTCTCTCTCTCTTTTTTCTGTGGGTCGCTGGCTACACCGACGCCATCTAATCGCCCCTCATGCATCACCTTCATTCTTCATCCCCACCGTACCAACGCCATTATTCACCTCTTTCTCGCACTACTTTGCTTTCCACTCCACCTCCGTCTACACCGCCTCTTCCATTGCTTCTCCCTCACCTCGTCTCACTATTCTTACGCTGCCTCTTTTCTTGCCGTCTCTCACCTTCTCCCCGTCTCTGTCCCCTGTGTTCTGTCAGTCCCCCCTCCCAACCCTCCTTTCTCCGGGCCCCTTAGGCCTTAGGGAGACTTTGCCTTTGTGTGCGATAGCGGCGTGAGTGGAGCAAGGGGTGGGGTGAGGTACGAGGGTTTTGTCCCAAGCTGTGAGGTGAAAATAATTTCTTAATTGCCTTTTTTTTTTGTGCCAGGGAATGGACTCCTGGGCCGGGCCCGCACTACAACTCCCTAAGCAAAGGAACTCCCTTGCCTAAGCCCTGGCTTTGTTTCATAACGTTCTCTGGCTACAATGTAATCTGCAGTCACACAGCAACTTGCGCACACACACACGCGCACACACTCTCGCACACACACACAAACAGAGGCTTTAAAAAGGCTTAAGATGTTGGACACAGCAGAATACAGAGAAAATAGGCTTTGGATGTAGCACTATGAGGTCTAGGTGAGTTGTAAATGAGCAGTTGTGCTGCATTGTAAATTGAGTGTACTTCAGTATGAAGCACAGTAAGCGCTAGATGTTGTTAAGCAATTGGAATCTTTTGCACAGTAATTTCCAGTATTGTCTGGGATACTGACTAACATTTGTGAGCAGTTTGAGCTGTAGCTGCCTTCGTTTTGTGCTTTTTTTTTTTTTTTTTTTGGGATGCATCATTCTAATACATCATATTACTCTTGTACAACAGCAGCATTGCTCATGACCACTTCTTGCAGCTGCCTCCTCTCTCTAATGGATCTATTTTTTAAGATAAAAATCAAATCATTTATGGCTTCCCTATGTAATCAGTTTTTTCTGTGTGGATGTGGAAGTGTAATCTGGTTTTAACTTTAGTTTTGGTGTGTTAAGCATTGTGTGTGGTAGTGTAAAGCTAGATTCAAATGTAGATATCTCTTGGGCCAAAGCTTTTTTCAGAAAGTGAACCTGAAAAGCCCCAGTTTGCTTAAGCTGTCTTTAACCACTAAATACTAAAGATAAGAATATGGTATGTGACTATACTGATGTACACTCAGCGCATTTGACCGATTTCTTGTTTTTACATGGATCTTATATCACAGGTTCATTTTAGCCTGTTGTGGTTCAACGACTGCTCTGCAACAGTCTGCACAAGTTAGGAACCTAGGCCAGAAGGAAGGTTGTGAAGCCCGTTTGGATGACGTGTTGACCATGGGGGACAGGTTGAACCCGCGTCACTGTCTGAAAGGGCCGCTTGTGTGGCCGTGGTCAGGCCCTGTTTCCTGCCTTTCTTGTCAACTGTCAGCGGAGGACTGTGGTTGCTTCCATTAACCACCACACTAACTGGTAATCTTATCTCTCTGACAATCTGCATTAGGCTCAGCCTGCTGCCGGTTAACCCTTAACCAACCACGGTGCAGGCAGAGTTTTTCTTTCGTCCCCAGTGGTGCAACACTGTAGGTTGAGAGGAAGTGTTGTCGTTTGGGGTTTAAACTTTGGCTTGTTGAAAAGGCCCAAACTGAGTTTGATTGACAGGTCATACTCTGCACAGGATCAGTCTGTCACAGCTACTTGGTCATACAAGAAGCTTATCTCTCTCTTGCCTCCTCCTTCTGTCAACTCCATAAAGAGGATGTATGAATTTCAGAGCAGGCTACTTGCGAGTTGCTCGACTCGGCTTGCTCTGCAGCGCAGTCATAGACGCACGCAGCCCGATGATCTCCATACAATCTGTCTCCCATACTCCCTCCCTCAGCCTGTCTCCCTCCCACTCCCCTTTAATTTTACTCGGCCGCAATATCCTACCTAGACTGTGATTGTTGTTTTCGGAGAGCTGGTGCGGTGTTGTTGTAACATAATCATTTAGTCTCCCTCCCGTGGCTCTGGCAAGCTCCATGCTGAAATCTATCCACTGCTCATTTTTATGAGGAGCGAATTTGTGTAGTAGCTACTGCAACTGCAAGCTGCTGGCTTACCTTTTTTTTTTTTTCTTCTTTTTTTTTTTTTTAAACACCATATTTACCAGTATAGATGAATATGTCCCCTGCAAAACATTTGAGAGATGACACATGTTATATACACATTTAATATACCCCACAGGTCATGCTTGGGAATCTGATTAGCGCAGCTGAAATATGATTGTTGTGATATCGAGTGACTTGGCCTATATTGGATTTTTAATCTCGGTGTCGACTTCAGCTTATATGACATTCAATTTCTCCTGATCAGTGTTGTTGGAACTGGAGAATTCTTTGGTGCCTCATTACATTGAATTAGTACAGTTAAACGTGACAAGTCGAGGGCATTTCCTTTTTTTTTTTTTTTTTTTTGTGAAGGTTAGAATTGAACCCTTAATGTGGTGTCATTGCTGGAAAATACAAGACCCTGAATGAGTGTCAACAGAGCAGTTTAGCCTTGTGAGTGGAGCTAGTGGCCAAAGAGGTATTATGGGATTTGAAGCTGCTTGTGTATGTCGCATCCCCGCAATTCCCTCCCGGTGGCTGCACACAAATGCCCTCGACCTTTGCCTCAATTCATCTTTTGTCTCCGTCCCGTTCCTGTGACTGTGCAACTGTGTGTGCTCACCACGTGTCATGAGAATTATAGCGTGATGCTTAACTTATCCACCAATCTTCCTTCCATACAAACTCGCACAGCACTAAATCTTTTATTCACTTGTCTTGTTATTGCATCTGTGGCGCGCGCTAAATCCCATTGATTACCCCCCCTCACTTGTGTCACAGGCAGGGGCACGTATGGGAGGGGGGACCCTTATCGATTCAGGGGGCCCGGAGTTGCACAGGGGCCCTGTAACATGACAGGGATTAGATATTTATTGTTTCAGGCCCGAAGTGAGCCCAGAATTCCTCGCCTCTGCCGTGTAGAGGGACAGATTTTAGCAGATTTTCATGCACAGATTTGAACGTCGGCTGCTTTTAGTGTTTATTCCATCCTCCTACTCTCCTTCTAAGAAACGTCTGGATGTGTCTAAATTGCTGATCTCCAAGCTAGCGCGTTTTTATCATTCTCTCCCCTCGTTAGTGAAAAAGCTTGCCATAAAAAAATATATATATTCTTTTCTTGCACGCCGCAAAAACACCAAATGATCTTGTGGGGGAATTGGATAACTCGCTTGTAAATGCGTCTAGTGCTCGACAGCGAGTTTGCATATGATTTCCATAAACGAGGGTGTTGATGTATGAATATCTTGTCAAATGGATTGATTTATGGAGGCGGCTGTCACTCACCGGTGGAGTTTATTCCGAGCGCACCCAGCCTCACCCATCAGCGGCTGGCCCGACCGGCTGATTGAATGACTGGCTGAATGATAACCAGTGCGAGGTTATCGAGTTATGACTGCCTCCGCCGCGCTCTATTTTTCCGTTCATCTCTTAGCAGCTCAGCTGTTTTTCAGGAGTGCATTGTTTTTGTCTAATGAGAGAAAGTTGCTCTCACACAAGACTTCACTTGCCTTGTGGGGAAAATGTTCTGCATGGCAAGGAAGTGAATGGATATCCATTGACAGGCTGCGATGCCTTTTCCCTTCTGTTTCTCTTTGTCCCTTTTTTGTGCCTTCTCGCTCTCCTTTTGTATCTCTCTAGCTGGTAGGTTTTATCAATGCAGCTATTGTCAGGGCTGAAAGAGCAGGGGGGCTCATGAGACCCCCTGACAATGGGCACATGCTTCCCCCCTCAGTGGGCTTCCTGCGTGTGTGTGTGCGCAATGGTTGGAAGTCTGTGATAAGGCCTTTTGTGCATCTGGGAAGCACCTCTGTTCCTTCTCTCTCATATTCACCTGTTTTCGCTGCAGGTGTTATGACACAAACGGTTAAGATCAACCCGCTGTGAATCCGTGACCGTGGCAAACCACAGTGCCATTCAGAAAAAAAAAACGAAAAAAAAAAAAAACTACACCACAGCTGCATGGTAATATTACGCTACATTGATTTAGCCAGAGATTTCATATGTATCAAGTTCTGCCTGGAAACCACCTGAAATTCTGTATCTAACCAGCTTTAGACACAGATTGTCTGTTCAAATATCTCTTAATTTTAGGGTGTGAAACTCTGCACGTAGGCTTTATTTAAGTAATTTGAGACAACTTTTGAACTTGTGTCCATTCAGAATTTTCTAAACAAAAAGTGTAAATGTACTGTCTGTTTAGTTTCTTTGGTGATGAGAGGGCGACAGAGAGTAAATAGCCAGACTTTTGTGCCAGAGTTTGCCCTTATCCCAGTGGCTTGGACTTTATTTAGTAGACTGTAATCCAAGAATCGCTTATCTTTACTGAATGGTAGTTAACTCCACACTGACCTGGAGTGCTGAAAGACCATTTACAATTCAAGAATTAGAGTTCAGGTGTGAGAAATAACCTGCAAACAAACAAGTGCCCCAAATGGAGGCCAAGGCGGAAGCGTTTTGTGCTTGACATTATTCCAGAGAAGAAGAAGAGACCTTTCTATCAGTTCTCAACCAACACTTTCTATTTGTGAAAGGAACTGCTTTAAGTAAAGCACCAGAAAAGACATGTCAAGGTTGTTCTTGGTCAAAAGCAGTCTGAATAGAGATGTGGTGCGCTGCCCACAGCTACGATGAAAAAGGATCTCACTGTCAGAAGAGGATCATAAGACAGAAGTAAAGATGTGAGCTTACAACATGCCATAAATGATGACATTCATGCTGGGTATCTTTAACTTTAAAAGGCACCTGTGTGACAATAATAAGACACATCTTTATGCTTCTCGATATTACTCTCATGCTGTTATTCTCATGCGCGCAAAACAAACAGACAAGATGGCTGCTTGAGGCTGTAGCTGGCTGTTAACACCTCCTGTCTACAGAAGGGGGCCTCTTTGTTTCCATCTCCTCACCACAGGAAAGATAAGGGGGGGGGCTGTTAGGTTAGAACCCCCCTCTTGATCCTAAACATTCACATCATGCAAGCAGCTTTATTGCACAGTTTATGTTGAGTGCGAGTGTGCCCAATGTTTGCCTCTGAGTGACAGTGAAGAAGTAGGTCAGCAAAGAGACCCCGTTCAACCCAAGCTGAGCCGCTCGTGTGTGTGTATGCATGTGCATATGTGTGTGTGTGCCCATATGCACTTGTGTGCGAGTGTGTGGGCATGTGTAGCACAGTGTGTAATTTGTTTCCTTCCGCCAGGAACCAGCCTGACCTCCCCTGACTTCCACAGCGTCAGGCAAGTATGTGTATTTTTGTGTGTGTATCTGATGGCTGAAGCCTCGGCAGAGCTCTGTTCAGTGTCGCTGTGAGCAACAGAGTCAGCAGTCATATGCAGACTGACAGCCGAGGGAGCACGAGGGAGGGTGGGCCGTGGACGGGGAAAGCACTGTTTTTGAGCAAGTGTGCATGGGAGACTTGGGGAAAGACAGAAGGGCACAGGCACGAGAGGCAAGTGAAGAAGTCGAGAGGAGGAACTAACTACGAGAGTGAAGTCTCTCTGTCTCTCGTGCTCACTCGCTCATTTCACAGCACGCTGCTGTTGTTAGGGGATGGCTGAGCTGCTCCAACTTCCCCCCCCCCCACGAGCCAATCCACTATCATATTCCTCCCCATCCTGTCGTCTGATTGGTGGGCTCTCTGAGCCAGTGGAATGAAATGGGATTGATGGGTAATCTGGGACCGGAGGTAGGGGAAGAAGGACAGGGGTTTAGGGCAGGGGTAAGGTAAGACTGACAAGGTTACAGACCAAGGATAAGATCATGGCAGTGCCATTACAATACATTATTCCAGTTGTGCAGAAGTGAGATTCCATTTTTCTTTTTTAACAGTTAAGACACAAGAATTTGCTACAAGTAATACTGTATGCACATGTGTTACTGTATGCACTACATGGTAACTTCCGTTTCCAAACATGAACCCCGTGCGTCGCTAAAGGTTGGAGGTTGACTGCCTCTTCTCACACGATCTTCCCCTTTACTATGGGAAGAGAAAGTAGGAAGGAAAAATAATCTTAGTCGGGCATTTACCGAAAACAGCATCTTGCAAAACCTGGGACTTCTGAAAGAGCAGGGTGGGTGTATATACAGAGAGAGCTGTCTAATGTGAGGGCCTTGGTAGAGGGGAAAAGCCAGGGCTGCACAGTCTGCCCCCCTGGGTATTGTCATGGCTCTGAATGGCTAATGGGAAGTGAAACCAGAGCTGGAGATTGCTTCGTAATGGCTGCTGAACTATGTCCTTGGGTATGTTGTACACTATACAAGAGCTGCATTTTGTTGAACTATGTTTGTATTTTGTTCTCCCTTTACAAACTCAGCTGAATATGCAAGGTATAGACAAGCAAACAGACTACAGTCGCAAGGTATAAATGTAATACACCTTCACGTCGTGTATGGATGTAAACATATGGTTCCAATGCACAAGAGGCGCCTCTCTCAACTCAGACAATTTTCTTAAGATGCTGACTGTCTTTGTAGAAGTGTCGGATGATTGAATACATAGTAAAGCCGCATGTTACCAAAATGCATTTAGATGCATGCCGTGCAGATGGAGCATTCCTCCGAGCAGTGCTGAACATGTTATAGGCCGTCTTTTTCTTTTAGTTTGCGTCTTTGTGCACATCTGACCACCAGCACCCTTTCTCCTTCTGTCTCTTTAAGGTGCCTTAAACATCCAAATGAATATAGATGAGCGTAGAGATCAGCACGTGTTCAAATCAATGGCCTGACAAATACAATAAAAACTGCTGCTCGCTACCAGTCGCGTCAATAAAACATTGATTTGGAAACGCAGGCATTTTGTTGAGGCTCTTCTTAGGGACTTCAACTCAGGAAAACTTTGAATATATGTAATATGTATTTGTTTTTTTCTATCTTGCATGAAAAAAAGTGGGTGAAAGTGAAAGACGCTGCCTTGCGAGATGTTAAGCTACCCCGAAACCATCAATGTAGGTAGTGTCTGTTGAAAATCTGGTCAACATTAGTAAGATTTTAACACATCTCAAAGGTTAATGTATAGAACATGACGAAAAACGGTGTGTTCCTTTACGTTGTGACTGTTTTCGTAACTGTGAGGTTTTCCATTACTGTCACTCCTGTTCATGCAGATTTCTCATATCTGTGTTATACTCCTTCACTCAGAAAGCGCATACACAGAAAAGTAGAAGAAATCCCCCCCTTTTGGGTAACTGGGAACAGATCAGAGAAGCTGTGCATCATCTTGTCTTGCAAAGGAGTCTTTTCTCTTTTTGTTTTTTTTTTTCTGAAATGACTTGGCTGCCACAAACCACAAACTTTCACACCCCAAAAAGGAGAAAGTGTGTGGTGAGCTTAAGCGCAGTCCCATAAGAGCCGACACCGTCTCCCTGTGTTTTTTTTTTTAGCCAAAACCTGAAGGAATTAAAAAGGGAGAGTCAACGGTCCAGCAACTCTGAATAAGCCCAGAGGATAAACAGGCCCCAAGTTAATTATTCAAACCAGCAGGAGAGATGCCTGGCATGCAAACGTGCACAGGGTTTCCCCAGGGATAGTGCAGGGGCCTTCTGCTCAGCCTCCTGTGGTTTGTCCATGCAAAATACTTTGAAAGGCAGTGTTGGGAACTGTGGTAAAAATATCCAAACATCAATGCACGTGTTGTACGATGTCCTCAGACTAGAAGACATTTGCAAGTTGGCTCTCTCTGTTTGCTCCCGTGCTTTCCAAGATAAACACAAAAGCTGCGCAGCTCTAGCTTTAGTGAGATGCTCTAGCGCGACACATTATTATTTTTTTTAGAGAATTTAATTTTTAAACATTTTATTTTTCGTCTTAGTCATAATCTGTACACTTTCCCCTGCACCACCTCCTCGTCTTCGGCTGCGCTGACAGGAAGACTACCTGATTTCAGATTAGTTTCACTATGACACAACTTTCAAGAAAAGCCTCCATCACCACTGAACATCAAGGGTGCAGAGAGCGGAAAAACAGTATGACGTCACGGCTGGTTTTCCAAAAAGTAGTCACATCCACAAGCTCTTACGCTAGGCCCGCGCCACTCTCAGATGCCACTCGCGATTGCCAGGAAACTGATTCCACGTAACTTTTGATTTGAGCCGCGTCGGCACAGTTCCCCAGTAAATTAGCTTCACACAGTCTGACTTTAACCATACAGTGCTGCACATGGCCACACTGTTTTATAGCAGTAGTTAGTAACAGAACCTGACATTTGCCCCAGTGTGGTGCTTCTCTCTTTGATCCCACTTATCCGTGGATAACAAAGGAGAAATGGCACCATGCAGCGTCTATACAGCAAGCCACATCATTATGTCTTCTACATGGTAATTTCAGCGAAGTCTTGTTTGTGTATGCAAGACAAAGTGAGTGACAGCGTGCGTAGGTGTGCGCAAGCGGGGGGAGTAGCGTTTGTTTGAAACGGCAGGCCATGTTTACTCCTACTGTATAGGCTTGCCATCGACATAGGAGCTATTCACTTTACCGGGAAAGTGGCGGACGTGACCGAGGTCATAAGTGGAGGTGTCGGAGCCCGAGGGAGTGCAGTTGATACACACGTAAACGCAGTGACACGTACTCCTCCGTTGTGACGAGCAAAGCCGCGATGATGCGAAGTCACACACTCGCACATACTCCTCCATTGTGATGAGCTGTGCTGATCTAATGAAAAAGTTCAGTCACATCAGAGAAGCTTGTGTGTGTGGGTGCTAAAAAACACACAGAACACACCCACCAACTGCTACACCTAAGACTGGCATCTCGGTTAGACTACTGTGATGAGTTTGATAACAGTTCAGCTAAAGGATATGGTTTTCTAAAATGAGTCCTTTATGGTAGACCAGTTCTACAAAACATACTAGATGTAAGCGGGGGTTGAGAATGCCGTGCATTCACAGGAAAAGGGCCTAAAATAAGTACACTGTTAAGACTGGGGGAAAAAAAATCTGGTGAGTTTAGTATGCACAGTGTTCTGTCAGGGGACACTGTTGTCTCACAATCCAATTCAGAGAGGAAATGAAGAAAATCAGTCACAGCTGGAAACAAAACTAAACCGAAACATCTTGGCAAACAAAAAGATTTAGTGATAAATCTTTGGAACCCGGCTGCCAATTAGACTCAACAAAGCTTTCCAAAGTCACAGTTTGACATCCTATTGATAGCACGGTGCATCGTTTTCTTTCGGATGCTAACTGCCAAAACGGCATCCTAATATAGTGTCGAGTTTACAGTGTCAGTGATGTGTGGATTTGGGACGCCACTCTTGTCCCTCCAGTCATGAGAGTGTATCTGTATCTGCTAGTCTAGCACCACGTGTGGGTGGCTGGCTGCCTCACAATGGCTTCAGTGTACCGACCCTCTCTCCTCACTGAGTCCTCACTGTACTCTGCGCTCGCACAGAGAATTCCTGGGTCTCTCCGCCAGGATACCGTCCCTCCCCCTCGCTCCGAAGATTTAGTGGGAAAGGGGACCCGGATAGCGAGCGATTGCAAACCGGGGGGAAACCCTGACGGTCGTCAAAATTCCTGAGCTCTCCCACTTGGCGGTCGTATGGCGAAAAAACACAGGTCTTCTGTGATTCACATCATTCTGCAGAAACGCGAGGGGATTGATTGTGTGGGAAAACAATCTTGGGAAGTGGAAGAGAGCGAGGGCGAAAAAAAAAAAAAGAGGGATCCAAGGGCCCTTTTTCATGTAGTGCATGCGGTTTGCGTGGCTATTGGGGCTAGCCTGAGTCGAATCAGCTTCCTCGCCACACAAACCCACCACTTACAGCGGGACGGAAGAAGGCGGGGGGGGTGCGACGCAAAACAAGACTTTTTAATTCAGCGTAGAGTGATTTTTGCCTGGTGGCTGAGTGACATAGCTTGGCAAGGAGAGAGCAAGTGAAGGAGGGATGGCAGAATGAGTGGTGGGCAAAGAAGGAGAGAGAGAGAGAGGAGGAGGTGTGAGAGGGAGAGCAGGTGTTAGGGACGGGCGGTGAGAGAGAGAGAGAACAGATGTAGAGAGAAAAAGAACACTAGAGGAGTGGAGCTGGAAAGTGGGAGATCAATGGCTCTTCCCTAAATAACGGATGTTTGGCGCGGCAGAACTCTGGCCCGTCTTCCGCTGTGTGCAGACACTGGCAGTTAACCTGTCTCCAGAGTGCAGGAACACTCCTCTTGGTTGTGAGCGTACACACACACATTTAAACACACACTCAGGCACTCCCCTATGGCCTGCCCTGCACTAATTCTGCTTCTTTTCCCAGTTGGTCTGGTTAGAGGCCGCGTTAGCTCCAGACTCCCAGACTGCCCCTGTGGTCAATAAATCCCCGGAGCCTCCTGGGAGTTGTGGTTTTAAAGGGCCAGAGTCGCAGCGACCACCCCCCCCTCCCCAATCCTTCCGTCTTACCCCCGACTCACAGGGCACGTAGAGTTCATGCACAGCCTAGTAACGTTACACCGAGCTCGGTGTTACAATACCGATGCCAATGTGTGAGAGAGAGTTTGTTAATGTGCCACTACTCCCTTTTTTTTTTTTTTTTTTTTAAATTCTTTGCCATCTTGTGAAATACTTTTTCTCTCCCTCTCTTCCTCTCCGCTGACGACAGGTCGAACCAAACGCTTAGCCTCAGGAATTCCAGGAATGTCGGCGTAGATCTCGACATCTCTGCACAAACGCACGGGCACGCACCTTAATGCCACGTCACTGTCGCCACAACACATTTCTCCCCTATTGATTCGGCTCGCCTTCCACTCCCTCTGTCAATGTGAAACGAAAGGGACACGATAGATTAAGATTGATTATTTTTTCGCACACACCAGTGTGAACATTTTTCTTCGGTGTCGCACCGTGATTGATTGCTTTCAGTGACCCTTTTGTCTAGGGCGAAAAAGGAGAAGCGAACGTGTACACACTGGGCATACGGGTGTTAAGCTTTTAGGGCAGGATAAATGCATCGCAAATCATTTTGAACCCGTTCCTCCTGCTCAGTCGAGATAAGAGCGCACATGCCGAAACGCACATACACATGCACACGAGCGTGCATTTGATTGTCTTTGCGTGCTCTTGGTTCAGTTTTTTTTTTTTTTTTTGGCATAGTGACGTGTGAGTGGAAGATCCATTTAAGTCAACGTATCAACACCCGAACATGCTCTGCTGGAATGTGCTCCTCGGCTCTCTGACACCCATCCAACTTGTGGGTGTGTGTGTGTGTTTGGAGAGAGAGAGAGAGAGAGAGAGTTCTGATTATAACGAGGAAGAAGATGTTTCCTGTTCTGATAAGGAAGACAAGAATTATAGGGGGGGGGGGTGTAACTGCAGGGTTAAATCAAGGATTCAAGTCTTCTTAATGTTGGGGGAGGGCAAGATAAGTTTGAAATGGAAATACTCGATTGTATCTAAGAGGTCTCTGAATGCTCTCACACAGTGCAGCAATATCTGACAGAATCTATTAGCGTACTGTGACTGCCGTGGTTTGTGCCGTGTCTTGACGTCGAAGCAACGAGGCCAGCTTTGAAACGCTGGCAGCGGCGTGCATGACCAATGGAACGTCTTTTTCTTCTTTCCTTTTTTTTTTCTTTTCTTTTTTTTCTGCACCAAAAACCTGTCAACTCTGTTTCTCAAAGCTTGATGACAACATGCCCACGCAGCCACCATTAGCACAACTTTTTCCTCCCAGTGCGCTACGGAGCCGTTCTCTTTTCTGCTCTCTTTCTGCTGAAACCGGCATAGCTCGCCTTCCCGCTGCACACAAATGTTTCCTCATGAGAAACCTCCTCTGGGTTTCATTAAATAATGACGCTGACATGAAAGGGGATTCTGACTCAGACCTGGATTCACCTCTGTCAATACTCTTTCTCTCTCTCACTCTCTCTTTTTCTCTCTCTCTCCTTTCCCCTGGCCCTTGCATCACCATAAGTCAATTTCTGTGTGCGATTTTTATAACTGGAGTGGGTCACTGCGCCATGTCACTGACACACATTTCAGTCAGCTAAGCGATTTTCTGCGTGTGAGTCGCAGCTCCTGTGCCGCTCATCTGTGATGGAGGCCTCGGGCTTTGTTGTGGTCATTGCAGTGGCGTCATTTTCCTGAGACAAACGCGAGGAAACCACTCGAGGTATTTCCCAGACACCTGGGCCCAGATGACGCAATGGTTAGTGCTGTGACGTGGCCAGACCGAAAGTCCTTTTGGAGATAAACACGAAACCCTGGCGTTGGTTAAAATGTGTTTTCTGTTTTCATTATTAGCTCTGTGGTTTGTTGTTGCGGTTTGACCCGTCCTCCTCCAATTTGCAGTTTCCTCAGCTGAAGACAGACAGTAATTATGACCAGAAAATGTCTATCATTGGGTGGGCACGCCGAAAAATGGATAAAACCGGATAAAACTGCCCTGAGAGGACGACACACAGCCAAGGATTTTTGATATTAAACAGATTGTTATAGCTCGGTCTGTGGTGAATATCAAAATCTCATTTGTGGTTCGGAGTGCTTCTGTCTCTCGTTGCCTGTTTGAGTCACAGCAACACTTTGTGTCAGACTTTGAAGTCAGAAATGCCACCAGCTATTAATCACTTTTGGAGACATTTCAAGTGACTTACTTGACACAGCTCTGCGCCTCTCGTCTCCCCGGCTGGTGTTTCTCTCGGCCATATCAAGGCACGGCCTCGGCTTACTCACCAGAGAAGTTGCATATAGTTCCCTCTCACTAGGCATGTTTCATTAAGAGCCCATTTGGCTGGAGTCATTTTGGAGACCCTATAAAGTGGCGGGCCTATAAATCGAGAGGGGTTTAATGTGGTGGGGACGCCATATGAAGTGTTTTTATGACAATATGCAGACAGCCTCGAGTTTAAACTAGTAAGCTGGCCTCTCTGTCGCTAACTCAGTCTCCTTGTCTCCCTTATTCACTCGACCCCCACCCCCCCACCGGTACTTACACATCGCTCACCCGACCGTGCTCCTCCGGTTATTTAGGCCTGTCTTTGAGCTTGCTTTGATCCTGCCCAGTAAACCCTACCCACACCCCCCCGTGCTTGGCCTATGAATAAACAAAGGGTCACAGAGTTTGGTCGAGGAAGTTGTCTGTTTGTGTGTATGCGTAAGAGTGTACGGCCAAGCGTTTGTGTCTACGGGGGGTTTGAAGGGGATGATGTTTAGCCTCTGGAAATCTCTTTCCGCCCCTCCCTGTGTATGCCCTTCCCAATAGACCTGTAAGAAAAAGAAAAAGAAAATCTAATATCTTGACACTGATTCCATACTGGGGGCAGTAAATGTAAATGGAGGTGAACAGCGAGGACCAGAGTGTCTTGTCCGGCCTCTAAAAGCAGGGACACTCTGAGGGCAGCGCTGGAATGCAGTTTACACTCTAATGTGGAAACGCTGATGGTCTTATATGGATTTATAGCAGACAGGGGAGCATTGAGTGCAGCGAGGGAGGATTATTTCAAGGCTTTTTTTTTTTTTTTTTTTTTTGGTCAGCGTTGGAATGTGATATGTTTGGGTCACCCTCACTCCCAGTTACTGAGGGGTTTGGGGGTGTCCTCCAAGAACGGGGCAGCTCTCTTTAAAGACGGTGAATCAGAGAATCCAAAACCACGACAATGAAAAAGAGACGTCTGTATTGTAGAATGGCAAACACGCAGCTGCCGCTCCACAAATTTGCAGCTGTAACTCAGTCTGGACCACATGATATAAAAGTGTTTATAGTGTTGCCAAAAGATCCCATGAAATAGACCAATAAAGTGCAGAATTTCAGGGCGAGACATCTCTCTGTGTTTCTGCATATATTTGTTGCTGGCTGTGCAGCGGGGGAGCTGGCCCCGAGTGTGCTGCGCTGAGGTGTACGAGTGCAGAAAGTAATACTTTATCAGACAGAGATACAAATCTGCTTTCGCTCGAGTTTTGACCTTCTGCTATTACAATCTGTTGGGTCTGTGCGCATGTTTCAATGAATGTATCCGTCTGACAAGTTATGTACTCGCTCAGCTCCGTGGTGATGAAGCCACATTTTCTGGCGGCACATCAAGATCACTTCTCCCTCGCTCAGGCCCGATTCCTCTCTGTCTTCCTCCCTGTCTGTCTGCTCGTCATCGCCTGACTCACGCAGGTCTCCGGCACAGATGCCTTGGCCCACTCTGCATGTGTGTGAGCGTGTTTGCGTGAATGTGTGTGTGTGTGTGCGCACCTCCTGCTAGGCCTCAGCAGGACTGCCAGTCAGTTTGTGACTACACTCCCACACATCTCCGTCTCCTCTGCGTTCTCACCATTCCTCGCTCCTCCTTCGCTTCCTTCTTTTCCACCCGTCCTTTCACCGTCTTTTAATAACATAATCAAATCAATGAAGTGCGCGTTCTGCACAGGCAGAGGAGGGTTTAATTGCGACGTTCTCCATCTCACCGTCATTAGCACGACTTGTCGTCGCAGCTTAGTCCATGTGGGTTGTTGTTTATGTTGAAGTGGAAAGATGGGAATTTTGGATTTGGACGAGGGCCGGACACGAATGTGAGAATCGTTCCCAGATCATTCTCAGGCCACGCCTCATGATGTAATGTCTGTCAGAGCAGCGTCAAGCCCACTAAAAGCTGTGAGACCGTGTGTCTGTCTCGTGGGCTTTTTTTTTTTTTTTGTTCCTTATTGCAACTGAAGCTGGTATTTTGGGGAAGTTGGTGTAGATATAAATATCTCTCTGAAGCCACTGTGAGCGCCGCTTACCTTGGCCTGTTCACGGAGCCGCTGCTGTGATGCAGGCGGGTGTTGACTCCCGGTGGAGATACTGTCTCTGCTGTTGCTGCAGAGCACAAATGGAGAGACAGGACCTTGTACACACACACAAACACACATACACACGCACACACACAGTGCAGTTCTCTCTCTCTCTCTCTCTCTCTCTCTCTCTCTCTCTCTCTCTCTCTCTCTCTCTCTCTCTCTCTCTCTCTCTCTCAGTAATGCACTATCGACCTCTTTCCTACTTTGCAGACCTTGGGCTCTCCAGTGGCCTCAACCTGTTAAGTACACACACACACACACACGGACGCTGTGACCACGCTGACCTTTTAGCTCGCAGAACGAGACTTGATTTCCAATATGGGTTTGTCTTACAGCACTCTGCTCCCTCCATCCTTCCTCCAGTCAGTGTTAATGTGATTAGGACAGTGTGCCTGCTTCCCGCATGCTGTTTTCTTTGTCTTTCTGTCTCTCTTTTACTTTTCCTCCTCCTATCCAACCCGTCCGCCTTTTCTTTGCTACCGTAGCTGAGGTAATGCCATGCTGGGGCTCTTTTCTGTGCACCTCTGCTGTGTGCTAATTCACTAATTCACTTTTCCAATCCCCCTCGTCATGGTAGACCATTCCCTACGTTCTTAATCTAATCTCGTATACTTCTAGTGTCTCTCTCTCTCTCTCTCTCTCCCCCCCGTGTGGTCTCTCCTTCTTTCTCCTCGACACTCCTCCCTCCCTCTGCTCAAGAACGCTAACACAATGTCATTTCCTGTCCAAATTGTGTAAACGTAGCAGGGCCAAGGGAATCAGAGCATGCTTAATGAAGCGTAGCGGCCACTTTACCTGCAAGAGGCCCTGAGCTCTTTATTTGAGCATTGTGTGTATATGTACAAGTGTTTTGCGGTGTCGCCTCACAAGTTATTACCTTTGTTTTACCCACAAACACGACGAATATCAACCTGAAGTTAAGAATGCTGCCACGCAAAGACAAAAATTATGCGAGGGGTGTGAAATTGGCTCAAAGAGTCTACTCTTCGAGCACTATTGGGCCACGTGGTTGACGTGACCTTTAAAAATCCACAAGCGCGAGCCTGCCCCGACGAAGGTTAATTTCTGAATTTGCTGAATTTTTTTTTTTTTTTTCCACCACACAGGAAATACCACCAGCGGCTGCTCGACACTTCATTTATCAAGAACCCAAGGCTAAAATTTTCAAAAGCGAAAGAAGTTTATTGAAACCAAAATGGTTGTTCTCTCTGGCTTCACAGCTCATTCATTCCCTCCAGCATTCCCAAATCTCATTAAGCAGTGGAGCCCCCCCCACGGGTGGTCCTAGTAGTATTTCCAGCCTTGAGAGAGTGAAGTAGGCTTCCTCTTTTTAAGCAGAGGCTTATCAGCAATGGTCTTAGATTATATTTAGCCGCTATTATCTTTATGTGCAGCGTGGGAATAGACGGGGGGCATTAAAGAGAGAGAGGGGGGGAACTGAGATATGGTTTGAAATGACAACCAGGAGAAAAAAAAAAAGATGACCTCACTTAGGAGCCCTTTGTGGCGGCGCCTCCTGGATGTTGGATGTCTCCCTTTTCCTTGGCTTCTTCGCTCCCACTTCTGGCAGCAGGCGCCAGGCTGACAACTTCCAGTGTGTGTGTGTGACTGTATGTGTGATACTGTACGTACACTTGAACTATTTGGGGCAGGAAGTTGTGGGCAGCCAGAGTCCCCTGCGTCTCCTGAATCCGGGGGGCAAAGGTAATGGTGACGGGCCTCGCATAAGAGAGGAAAATTCTTCCCGCATTCTCAATCAACTTCGAACATCCTGATCATAAAGATGCATTCTTACTATAACTAATATGGAGTGTGTGTTTGTGTTGTCTGCCAGGGGGTATGTTGAAAGAGAGGCTAAGCTGAGTGCAGTCAGGTGGAGGAGGGCATGTTTCGGGGGATGAAATAGGCGAGGAGAAACAACAAGGCTCTGTGCAGGACAGCAGCCTGTTTGGCTCAAGAGCTTCAGGCTGTTCCCCAGCCAGTCTCGCCTGCCTACAGCAATATTTACGACCATTTTTTGGCAGGTGAGAGTAATTGAACAAGCATTTGTTATTTGGCAAACAAGTCTCTGGCTGCCGCGTCTGGGCTCGGAGAACGCCCCTCGTGTTGTAGTTTTTAACACTCTGCTAATTGGGCCACATTCAAACAGCGGTTGTAATGCATTTTGAATTATCAGAGGTAATGTTTTATTACTGAATGCTTTATTGCCGATGAAAAATTGACACCTATATCCCTTAAATATGCATATTTTATTAAAATGTGGAACCTTTAATATATGATTGTAACTGACAACTGATGTTGCACTTCATGCAAATTGTACAGTCAGATCAGTATAGAAGGGTCTGTATAGGTGTGAGTGTGACATTTTTGTATATTTCTGCTGGACTTCAACAACTTCAGCAGCAAGGTTTTCCCAGAAATAATCAACACAATAATGCAGAGAAATTAGATGTCTACTTTCCCACCTCTAGCCTTATACCAATCAAATCTATGAATACCTAGGTGTGAATTATTTTAGGAGAGGAGGCAGCGAGCTGTGCTTGAATGGAGGGCCTCCTATTATTTCAATGTTCTTGTAATTTTTAGATATCTGTTTGAGGCCAAGTACAGAATAAGACTAAGCTTTTACTTATCCCAAGCTGCCACCACCACACTAAAATGTTGAAAGTTCCCCCCCCACCCTTTTCATTAAATAAACAAATGTTCTTTTTGTTTTAACCACTCCACCTCTTTTTGTTTTTAATCCTGCCTTAATGTAAGTTGGCAATTACTCCCTAAAAAAAAAAAAAAAAAAAAAGGGTGCTAGTGGTGGTGAAGAAATTGAATGCAGCATGTTGATTTGATTCCATATTTCTGATGTCTTTAGCACGTTTTTTTCTCTCTGTTTTTTAAGCAGCACAAAAGCAGAATTCAAGTTGATTGCAAGTGGCGTGCAATTATGTCCTTGTATTTCCTCGGCTTCTCTGCTGCGCTCCCCTCTTACTCACTCCCTCCCCCCTTTTTTTTTTTTTTTTACAATCTTCAGTTATAAACCAAATAAAACCGTCGATGGCTCCTCACTGAGCTAATACAGGAAAACGATTGTGAGCGTTTTCTAACTGAACGTCTGCTTAAATTAAATGGCACATTTTATGAGAGCTCTGTAAATCACGCAACTCCGCTCAGGACATGTAAAAACACAAGCTTTAGTTTAAATGGTACATTGGGCACAATTAAAGGTACTTATGCTGATGGCACCTTATTTCTTGGAAAGGTTATGGTGGGAGATGGAAAAGCACACTTAATGGTCTCAGCTAGTCAGCCAGAAGCGAATTTCTTTTTTTTTTTTCTTTCTTTCTTTCTTCTTTTTTTGACTCAGCATGTTATTAAAAGGAGCCTCATAACATGAGTGTGTTTCTGCTGTTGTCACAGTGAAAGGACCATTATATCATACACCGCGTTAGCGAGCGAAAGAGGAATGGCCACACGAGGACAGGGTGTCACTGTGCCGTGAAGCCGCCAGGCTGCACGGGTAAACTGGGCCAAGAGCAACAGCTGACCCACACACAGCTCACAAAGAATCGACACACACAACACACTGTTTTTCTCTCACTCGCTGCAGCTCTGGGAAGAGCACGGTTTCACACTGACATACTTATCACGTGCGGACCCGCATCAGCTGCAACTGTCTGTCCTCCCACCCTCTCACTTTGTGCCGTTCTTTTGCTGCGCATCTGCATCTGAGTCTCGGTAGCTGCAGCACGGGGGCCTCTTAAAAACCCCATGTTGTTATCGCTCTTTCTTCCACTGATTTCATGTGACAGGTGCATTCCTCCGGGCAGGGGTAGAGTTTGAGTTTTTTATTAAACCACATGAATCAATTAAGAGCCACGGTGCTGTGGGGCACAAGCACACACACGCTCTTTACCCCTATGTAGAATCTCGCCAGGAAAGGAGCCAACGTCAATAATGAGAAGAGCGGGGCTGGCTAGTATCAAGACAGGGTGTGCCATGCATGGCTGGGTGTCAGTTACCAGCCTGTCCAGTGATAAGTGAGGCAGTTATGGTCGATACTGCAAGTCTGTGTCATAGATGAGGTTTGGCAAGATGAACAGGTCACACAGGAATGGCTCATTTCTACATAAGGCCGTTATCTTGTGAGAATTCAAGGTCAATTGCTCACGTTCAAACAACATTCTTTGTCACAACTTACCTGAGAAAAACACTTGAAGTGTAGTCACTGAGGAGTTTCAAGAACATGCTACAAATCTGTTGTCATATGTTAAAAGACGTAATGAAAACATGTTGGCAGAATAAATCCAAGTTGCGCGCCGTGTTAATGCTTTTGTTACACAACAGTAAATTCGGGCCTCTGGGTATCTGGACACAACAGGTCACCCTGAAACCTGAAACATACAGCTGATGTAGTGCTGTAGGCTCTGTAGAGGGAAACCCTTTTTTTTTTTTTTTTTCTTTTTAAATCTCAGAAATACAGATTAGCGTACAGCCTGAAATGTTTCACATAAAGGGATGTATCTCAAGTTATATGTACGTTTACAGGTTATGGCGTTCACACAGACATTTAGCTTTTCTCCCTCCTTTTTCACCCCCTCACCCCCCTCCCCCTCCTCCCACCAAGTCTGTGGCAGGTTAATAAAATAAACATACATCCACCAGTGGCGGTGGCAGGCATGTCAGACTCCCTTAGCTGTCATCGGCTGTGTGTGCGTAAAGGGCGTGTGCGTGCGTGCGTGCGTGCGTGCATGGTTGTGGGTTATTTGATGCATGTGTGCGAACCTATTTCCAACACAGACTGTCACTTTTAGCAGGGGCTTGTCTGTCAAAGCCCTCAGTCTGTTAGTGCCCCTGCCCAGGCTCATTGGGAGCCCACATGGGGCCGGGCATTAGCTCAGGACGCTGTGTACCAGTCCAGTTAATGACCGTGCATCAGAGTGCACAGTGGTGGTGTGTTGTAATTCTATTCTGGTGGGTTAAATTGTGCATCTTCTTGTAGGGAAAATTATCCCTTCTATTTTGTAACTCTGGCTGGTAGTAATATATATGTATATATATATATATATATGTGTGTGTGTGTTATGTTTATGATTTTGTACATTATGATTCAATTTGAGTGTCTTGAGACTGAATACATGTAAAACAGGCTCTAATGTGTGCTATGTCGCCCTGCACTATGCCGGATTAGGGTAAATTGGTTAGGGTTTATGGTGCGTAGTTACTCACTTTCTTTAGAGATTAACTACTGCAAGACTGGAGAGGAAGTTGAAGAGTAGCGGCGTGTGTGTGTGAGAGACAGATTGGGTGGGTGGGCAGCTGTGTTGTGCTTGGCCTACACCACAAAGCCTTTAGAGGAGAAGGGCCCACACACACATCGACACACACACACACACACACACTTACACAGCAACACACACACACACTTACACAGCAACACACACACCATCTCTCTCTCTCTCTCTCCTCTCTCACTCTCTGTCTCTTTGAAGTTTGTCCCAGTCCAGTAGAGTGGTACAGGGTCAGGATGGAGAGGAGGATTAACGAGGCCCCTGGTATAGACGGATGAAAGGATGGTGGGATGAATGGTCTTTATGGAGTGTTAGATGAGAGGACGGAGGGCCAGGTGATGACGGCCAGCGGACTTTGGTTCTAAAGCAGACACAGTGATAGAGAGCCCAGATCTGAGGTTTAGATTAAAGACAGGATCGGCCCTGGCAGCACCAATATCAGCACAGGACCCAATGCGCTCCTCCGCCGCCATGTTTAAAGTACCGTTTAATGTTTCACCTCTGCCTCTAAGCCAAACATCTCTCTGTGCGTCAGAATCCAGATTTGAATGTAACTTTTGTTTGCTGCCCTCAGAAGTGGCGATCCAAAGACCAAAATGCGAGGAGATGAATTTGTCACATCACCAAATGTGAAAACGAAAGAGTTTTTTTGACTTCGCGTCAGGTTGGCCTCGCATTGCCCTGTTTGTCACATGCCAACGGCGAGGCCCTGGTGTGGTTTTCACTGCTCGTCTGTTTAGGTTGTACAGAGCTCTGATTCAAAGTCGCAGAGGGAGAAATGGCATCCGCTTTGTGCTGTTCAGCTTCTTCTTGCTCACATACTCAAAACGGTACGCACACAATGCACACACAACCCACCGCAGACGTATGTGAGCACACATGCCACCGCGTTAAACCTCCCCGCCTTGCAGCCCCGGCGCTGCACGGCATTAAACAGACAGTGATTGATCTACGGTATGATTGTTTATTTTGCCTCGCTGTCAGTGATGGATGAAGATTTGTGTGCATTTGAAAAGTCTGTGTGTGAAATATGGTGGGAAGCGGGTGGGAGGAGGAGGAGGAGGAGGAGGAGGCTGTTTTTTAAAAATCAACTTCCCCAAGGAGAAATACCAGCGGGCCTATGGGACGACCTGTCATCGTACCTTCACCTCGTCTCAAATGAAATGCCCCCTATAGTGCTGTAGTAAGTCAGCAATCACCATTTTAATAACTCTGTAGATTGTATACAGTTATTTTCATTTTAACCAGTTATTTTCTTGTGGTGTAAATTGTTCAGAGAAACCAGATGAGTGTGTGGACGCTGCGTGAGTAGAGGGATTCACTGGTCTTTTTTTAATTTTATTTATTTTTTATTTATGTCCTCCGCAGTGATTATGCCTGCTCTGAGACTGAGCGCAACCTTGCTTTAATTTCATACCGTCGGTCCTTATTCACATGCAGGGCTACTCTAAAGTTTTCCCCACACCACCCTTGTCTTTCCCGTCGTTCCTGCTGCATTTGAAGCTCGTGGCGGTGCACATTCAGCTGCAAATGTGTGACACGTCTCTCTTTAAAGTCCCAAAGCTATTGATATTCAGTGGGCTCTGTTGTCCTCTCCAGATGCCAGTTGATTGAATTCCTTCATCCTCACAGAGCAGCGCATTACAAAACCTCCCCTATGTCCGTGGGATGACAGCCTCCGAGCAGCAAGACATTTCTAACACCCTCTTTAGTTACCATCCCCCCAAGAGGCCAAAAAGGAACCAGGGTGAATGAATAGAGAGAGGAACTCGAGACACAATGCCTACCTGTCCTCCCTCCCTCTCTTCCTCCTACCAACTCCCCTGTGACACCCCTTCTTTTCCTCTTTTCTTTTTCGCTGGCAGAAACTGTCTGACTCCAATTTTTTATTTATTTTTTATTTTTTTTTTTCCACACGGGCAGATGGCTTGATCGGGAGTTTCTCCAGCCCAGACTCAAAACAAAATCATACCCCAAATCCTCCACCTTCCCTGTACTAATATATTTCTTTCTTTTTATTTTTTTCAATTTTTTCTCATAACAGACGCCTTGTTTGTCTGCCAGTTTCTGTAAACCATGGAAACCAGGCTTCCCTCTTTTCACATCTCGGTTCTCTCTTTTCAAAAAAACGTTCGCTTTCTCTTGCCAAAACATCTCTCTGAATCCAAGCTCATTTGAAGACAAAAGGGAGATGGTTCGCTCCGGCCTACTCATCTCTTTTTAAGCGGCGACAACTTTAGCACATTGCACATCATTAGCGAGGGCGAGGTTCAGAGTGAGGTGAGCGAGCTTACAGCTGCGAGCTAAAGTTGTAACACATGCTGCGGAGAAGCTCAGAGTTTTTTGGCATTCAGAGCAAACCCAGCCTAATTGGTTTCTAGTGCGCAGAATGTTTGCCGTTACAGTGACAAAGTCCGACTTGAAAAGGGCACAGATTATGTCGTGACTGGCTGGAAACGAAGGAAATGAGAGAATAGCTTTAAGGACATTATTTTCAAAGCTTTAAAGATTAGAAGCAGCGATATAGGACTTTGTGGCCATGGCAGCTTAACTTTAATTTGAGATCAAGCTGGTGCAAGATACTTGATATGATGTTGGGCCGGGGAACCCAAAGTTCCCATTTCACCTTTGAGTTTTAAATTAGAACCATGTGACCATAACCTCTTGTGGGCAGAGGATTTGCTCCCCACCGGCAACTGAAAGGAACCTCTTTCTTTTCTCTGCCCGGGTCTTCCACAGCACTTTGTCATGTAAAGAGGCCCTTATCTGGCTCTGGCTGGGGGTAAAGAGGCTGGAGAGAAATAGCAAGCTTGGATCCCTGGGGCCAACAGAGATGGACGCATGGTAAATAAGTGACTGTGATTGACGGGTCCTTTGAGCAGAGTGGCTTAGGCCCGCCCACTGATATGCCCCTCTGGGAGGTAAACTTTGACTCCTTCCGGCCACCTGCTTGCCCCCGACCCTTGACCTTTAGCTGGACTTCTTTCTGCGTGGAAAGGCCCGGGACATCAAGTCGACGAAGAGCTTTAATCACATGCGGTCTTTGATAAGAAATTAGGTGGTTATTTTGCTTGTAAGCTTTTTATGTAATCTCCCATACGTACATTGACCATTTTTTATAGTATAATGCATAATTAAAATAATCTATCTTATATTCTCCATTGCTTCCCCTTTCCTCTCAGTCCATTTTAAAGCTGTGGTGCTTTTCTTGCCTGTACTACAAATGCCTGCATTGACCCCATTTCACCGGCAAAAAAAACCCAACTCTGATCCATCTCATTGAACGTCTCAGCGAATGATTTCTCATTTAGCCTGCGCGCCCCACCTCCCACCCGCCTAGTGTGCTGCAATTTCCGCCATGTCCTCTGGCTTTCTGCTCGGCTCCTTGAGCGTTACATTTGTTTTGCTGCGTCTCGTAAATGGCTGGCCAACAATGACAATTTAATGGACGAAACGAGGGCTGGGAAGTGTAGCGATTTCACAAGGCCTGATTTAATTTCCCTCATTCGGGCTAAATTGGGCCATGTTGTCGGGGTAAATAAACAGAATGCATCTGGACTGCAATAAAGAGAGTGAGACGGCAAGAGGGTGTGTGAATAAGAGGTTGTGTTGTAAAGGTTGCTTTTTCCATTCCCCCGTGAACGGTTATAGATTTATTACAGAGTGCTTGTCTAGCACTTCGCTGGTGGACTAGCTTAGCCTTTTTAAATGGTGCAGTAAATAAAAAAGGTTTTAGTTGTTTGCGTGTATCTGCGTGTGTGTGTATGTGACACAGTCATGCCTGTGCGTTGCTACCTCTCACTGTTCATATTAGATATTCATTGTAGTTTGCTGTTTCATTTTAGTTTATTGGCTGTGATCGGTAATTTTGGAAATATTGAAGTTTATGAGATTTTTTTTGGCTCTGGTCCATTTTAGCCCACTTGCTGAACATTGCTGCTCCTTTGAGATTTTGCACACCAGTCACAGCTGCCTTTTCCATAAGGCCTCTAACTAAGAAGATATAAGTTGGTCTTTATTGCCTATTTCTTAGAAAAACTCATTGGTATAACAGTAATGGGGAATTTGCGGAGGCCTCAAAGCAGCCATTCAGTTGAAGAAAACACTTGGCCATGTGTCTGTGTATATGTGGATACGTGATGTATACATGGTAAAATATTTGCATGTGTGCAACCAAAAGAACCCCCTCTTTAGCTCTGCAGAAGTGTGTCATGTCTAGCATATGTTTACTGTGACCCCCCCCCGTTGTTCTCGATTTAATGTCAGCACATGTAGGCTTGGGATTGTAACTGTGGACTTGAGTGTGTGTTTGTACTCTGATGTGCTTGATTGTACGTGCCCACTCAAGATAAATGGCATGTGCATACTGGGAGGTTTAAGATGAGCCGAGAAACCATCGCGTGTACCTCACATTCCGCAAACCAGATACAAAAGAGCTTTACGACGTGCAGGCACCCCCACCCTCTCTTCTCTTCTCTTTGATATTGAATTACCTCAATGACCAGGAGAGGCAACAAAGTAATAACAGGCCTTAACTATTGACCCACCCCAGAGCTCCCACGTATCTCCTCTCTGAACAAATCCGCTGACGTCAGCTCCCCACCATGCAACACAAGCCTCTGTGTGCATATGGAGTCTCATTTCCATAAGGAAAATAGTTCACTAGACCCAGAGCCAGAGGGTAATTATTTGCTTTGTTAAATTGGGTAATTAACTTGTCACCCAAGTGATATTTGTGGCTTGTTCACAACAGTTTGATTCATTTTTTTCCCCCTTGCTAAGCGATGGGAGACTGCAAAATAATTGTTGTCTATGAAATAATAGTTATGTTGCCTAATTATTGCTTTGTTGGACTGGTCTCATTTGACTGGCAAGTTACATGAAAAATTGCACACAGTGTATTGTTAATAGCATGTCATCGAAAATACTTGACATATATTCTGAATTAGCAGAGTTTGCAGTATTTTCCTGGTTTCACTCGCTCAGCTTTCATGGTGGATGAGGAGCATGTTGGAGGCAGGCTTTAGATATATTCTTGTTTGTTGCAGTTGAAAAGGATGACGTGTGGGAGGTACCGTTTCCTGGCTTATGATTTTTGACTCAGACGGTCTCTTTGATTCACATGTAAGCTACATTTGAAGGCATATAATTAGCAACCCACGACTGTACATGTGCATGCACTCTCAGACATGCACAAACACACACACGGATAACATTGCTTGTCAGAAACAGCTGCTGGAAGAAGGGATGGATATGCACCTCTTGGCCCTGACTCTGTGTGTGTGTGTGTGTGTGTGAGTGTGTGTGTGTGTGTGAGTGTGAGTGTGTGTGTGTGTGCAGCAAGCACATAACAGTACATAGTCTGCCAGTAATGATCCAGACAAGTACTTGTATAGTGTGAGCTTTTAAGTCCTTCTGAGACAGTCTTGTGTATCTATGTGTATATGTGCGTGTGTGTGTACAGTGTAGAAAGAGCGCTGTGTTGTGACGTGCTTGTTAGTTAGATTGTCAGCCAGAGAGAGACTTGACCTTACATGGTCTGTACAAGCTACTCTGTTGTTGCTGTCATCATCCCCAGTCACACTAGTGGAAAATGGGTCTCTTTACTTTGTCCGAGCATGAATTTGTCTTTTTTATTTATTTATTTATTTTTTTATAGTAATGCAGTAATGATATCACCAGAGTACAACATCAGACTGAAAGTCGGGAACAGCACCATGGAGCCATATTAACATTAAAATTGGATTTCTGCCTTATTTGTTTAAAAAAAAAAAAAAGAAAGTTAGAGCAATAATAGAGAAGCATTTACTTTAGAGGACTTATCCAGGAGGAATCTTATAACAGTGATTTCTTAAAGCACACTGCTGTGAAGTTGTATATACAGTGAAAAAGAGGTACAGAATCACACACAGCCTTCAATCCAAAAAAGCTGTCTTTTCAGTTGTGAAATATCTTTGTTATTCTGGAGTTGAGGTAGAAGCCAGAGAGTTTCAACTTTTAGTAGCTGATATGTTCCAGTCCAAGGTTATACTCGGGCCTGGATTTTGCACTGTGTTTTCAAATGGGATTCAGGAGCACTGGCCAATATTTTGTCATGTTTTCATCTCGGCTCAGTTTGGTTTGTTTATGGTCTGGATCCTCACGCCATCTACCACTGCAAGCAGCTGCATGTAGTCTCATGTACACACACACACACACACCCAGGGCCACACAATTGCATACACAAAGTCAGACTTGCCCTCAAGACTCACCCACAAGTGTGCACACACATCAGGCCCAACAGAGGGCATCTCAGGCCACACACACAGATACGCAGAGCTTTGCCCCACCTCCAGCCTGGCTAGTTGTTGCCCGCGTGCCCCCACCATCCGTCTGCCAACAGGCGGGTTAATATTGCCACCAGCTGCAGAGGGGGTGATGCTAACCGATGCCAACCGGCACCAGGCCCAGAGAGGCCACACAGGAGCCACTGTGTGCTTCTCTTCTTTTCTCTTGTACACTGTTTTTTCCTGTTTATGCTGCTCTTTTCTTCAGTTCTGCTTCAATTCAAAGTGAAATTTGGATATAAAATGTCAGTGTGTGTGTGCGCGTGTGTGCATAGATTCATATGTGGAGCAGTGTGCATGCATGGATCCAGACCATCCAAGGGTGCCCATCCACCTCAATGAACACACACTTGACAGTGCATTGGCTGCATGCATATGTACAAAAAAGTGGTAGCATTGCACGCAGTAATAGACTGATGCATTATGGGCTAACAGAATGTCAGGCTTATAATTTTTTTTGTCAGGGATGCTCTTGCTCTTGGTCTCTGTCTCACCAACGCTCTTTTGGTTACTGTGTAACTGTTCTCACGTTTTTTTTTTTCTTTTTTCAAAACCACAAACTCATGATGTCTTGTTTTATCTGCTGCAGCAGAGTTACACTGCTGCTCCATTGCTGCTGTGGAGTCACAGTCTGATGTGCTATCAAAGCTGCTGTTACCATTGAATGTCAGAGCACACACTTCAGTCGGTCCCCAGGTTCCAGTTTTATAAAGAAAAGGTAGGTAGGTAGAAAGGTAAAGCCTGTGTAAAGGCTGATGCCCGCCTCTGTGTAAACACAGGTTGATGTCTTTACATAGGGATGCTGACAGGGGTTTTTCAAGGTAAACATTACTCAGAGGGTTGCAGAGGAACCAATGCACACACACGCAACACTTCATTAACACATGATGTCTGTGGTCCTGTTTGTAAGACAGAGTGGATAAAAATGTAGCAATGAGGTTAGGCCGACACCCAACAACAGAGAACCAAAAGTCAAAAGAACTCAGATGTTTTCTGAGTTAAGAGGTTGAATTTCCACGCCTGGTTCCTAAATAAAATCTTGCGAACATCTCGCTTATATTACACACATAGCTGCCCTTTGTAAATTGTTTCAGTGCAGGCACAATGCCTGATGGTAGATCAGACTGGGAGAAATGGTGTGTGTGTGTGTGTATGAGTGTGAAAGAGGTTATTTTGCTACAAAAACAGTAAATAACTAAATTTACAGGCCTGGCAAAGGTTTCTAATAGGGCACACTGCCACAGCACACTCACGGGTGCTTATATCGATCTCCCAAAGACAGACATCACCATTCAGTGTATCCAAAAATTATTGTGCTGAGGTTGAACTTCTTTTGGTTGGAAGCAATGCGAGGAGGGCTCCAGAGATGAGATGGGGAGGTGCAGAGGCCATCTGTTTTCTTCTTTCCCCCTGCATTTCCTCAATGTGAACAGAGACAGCAGGATTCAAATACTCTGTGATAACACTCAAGGCATCTCTACAGAGAGCGAGAGAGAGAGCTTCTGAAGTGGCATCTTCTTTCACAAATGTACTTGTTTGTGTTAATCTAACGTGTGTGTGTTGCAATACACAATCATTTAGCTTTTCACTTGTGTGGGCAAGCGGCGGCCTTTTTCACACGCTCAATATCTTTTTATGTCGTGGTTGTGGAAAGGGGGAATTAATGAGTCTTTCTAGTAAAGCAGCTTGTCTGTGCTCGTGCAAAGTTCTGCAAGGGTAAATGAGTTTAAAGCCTCAGGCTACGAGTTGTTGTGTAACTGCGCCTGTGTGCCGGAGTGCGATGGTGCTTGTGTGCTTCTTCCTGTCTGATTGTTTACAGGCTCACCTAACTGGATTCCAGATGTAATCCTACAATCTTTCTGATGAATCTGACTATCCAAGGCTAACAGGGAGACTCTCTAGAAGTCCCCCCCAGGCATTGCCCTCGCACCAGCTTGCTTCCATACAAATGGCGTCTTCCACTAGTAGCAGACAGATGCTGCATAAGCTGACCAGAGGCCCGTGGTTTTCTGTATATTCGTATAAGCCTGCTAGCCTGCAGGCTGTTCCTGTCAGACAGCGCATGAGGCTAATGAGGTTACTCTGTTTCCTGCGTTTGCCTTCCTGTCCCCTCCTTGTGTTTGTAGGAGTGGGAGGGTTTCAGCTCTGTGTCACGATATGTCTGTACACTGTAAGTCGCACATGTTTGAAATGTATTGTGTTTGGATTCATATATGCACACATACCACACTCTAGTAAGAATTTACAGCACTATGTCAGGTCTGGTAGTAACGGCAAGATGTTTCAGACATGTGATTGAATCAACACACTTTCTATTACTTCCCCAAATACAAGACAATTGTGTCAAGTGTTGCCACATTTAAAGGCCAAACCTGGCAGGTTCGCAGCCAGAGAAACTTAAACTGTGGTCTAGTAATACATCACTGCTGTCATATGAGTCTAATTTTTTTTATTTGAATCAAAAGCATGCCTACTGGAGTTTAGTTTTATGACCCCCGAGTGCATTAAATGCACCCAAAAGCCATAACAGGTATCATAGTGCACTTTCAGTTCATAAGATTTTTTTTTTTTTTTTCCCTTTTAAAAATTGTGTTTTAGAAGTCCAGCAGAGGAAATTTGACCTTGTTTATAAAAGGTAAATATCCCTTAAAGAATTGCCCATTAGCAATGGCATAGCTTCAGGCAATTTACGTGAAGACTTTATTTATTCATCATGTAAATACATGCAGAGCAAAAAACTCACAGCACTAACAGCAATACATTTAAACATGTAGGATTAAAATTTGACATCCATCAAAGTAAATTAATCTCCTGATAGGACTTTTATGTGGAAGGATTTTCATAATCTCCAGAAACACTGGGCCTGATGTCATATAGCCAGATTGACTCAGAGGAGCGCATTCCTTTTGACTGTATAAATGTAAAGAAAGAAAATTATTGCTCTCAGTGTTAGAAGTCATACATCGTATTTCTGCGTGCGGACCGGCACAGTGGGTGTGTGGGGGAGAGAAGGTCAGAAACGCAGGTCTGTTAAGAGGGATCAGCAGCAGGGTCTTCCAAGGCTCCCGGGGGAGTGGGGGAGTAGGGGAGTAGCGGAGAAGCGCAGGAGCCGCTGCTGCCATGATGAATGACAACGTGTTGGGGAGTGCAGTCGATCAGAACTCGCCGTCCACGTGACTACGGCCACTGAGCTCGTGTTCGTGTGCATGTGCCCGCAGCGCAAGTAGCCAAAGTGAAAGTGATATTGTGACAGAGTTGGAGGGTAAGTGTGTTGAATGAAGCAGTTATTATTGAATGGGAGCCGAGTGTTACGAAACCTGTCAGAGTGCGCACACACACACAAGCGCTGCTTTATACTATATTCTAACACACATTTCTACCATGAGACCTGTATTTTTAGTCTATTGTGAGACCAGACGCTGCCTGCGCTCTCAAGCTGCCAAATGTAACTTAAGGATATGAAGAGTTTTCCTCAACTGAGCCCTAAAAACCATGGCAACAAGGCTGCGAAAGCGAGAGAGACACAGCTGAAAAATCCGATATCACGCCGTTACTTTAACATTTCACTTTATGAGAGACACTTAAAATTCCCTCAACAACAATTCCACAGTCCTGCCTTGGCTTTTGTTGCGCCGAACGAACAGGAAACAGTTGCTTAGAGCCGCAGCGCTTTACGGTAATGCTCCTCTGGTGCTCTGTGCCATGGATGCAGTGAGACCGGAAGCGAACCCATAAGAAACTCTTTACACGTACGGTTAGATAATCTGTCAATGCTGCTAAAACAGTCAGCATTCCAGAAATGTGAGAAACAAACCATTTGTACAGATTAGCAAGGGATTTACATTTTTCCTAATTATTCTGTTTCATTTTACTTCTCTCACTTTGTCTTCAAGTGTTTTTTTTTTTAACACTACAAATTAATGACGTCTGTTTTAAAGACATTTCACTAAGTCAATAAAAGATCTGGCTGGAATTCGGTGAACAGATGGCCCAAGTAATCAGCTGCTTATATTTCGGTTATGGGGTGGATCGGGGATGGTTTGCAGTCACACAATTGTTTTTTTTTTTTTTGCGCTGCGTTTCACTTGGGAGTAAAAAGGTCGGACAGCTGGGGTCCTCCAACCTGACAGCGAACCTGCTTTTCATCTGTTTGTGATGCAACCTTGAAGACAAATAGTAGAAAACAAAAGTACATTAAATACAGTTTCTGGAGAATTGATCGGTGTAGGTGAAGGTTTCCATCAGCCCGTGTGTGTGTGTGTGTGTGTTCGTTCAGGGTTAGAGGCCAGAGTAGCAGGAGTCACTTGGTCACACAGCCTGTGTGGGTGGGCAGCCCAGTCAATTTAAACCCTTTATTATGCAGCTAGTTGGGCCTCCTCTGCCTCATACAGACACACATGCACACACAATCATTAAAGCATTGTGACATTTATTTCTTTCAGTCAAAATAAACTTAGTCCCAGTCTTTCACAGTCAGTTTTTAAAAGCTCTCTCCCTCGCTCTGCCTCTCTCTCGCGCTCTCGCTCGCTGCTCTACTTTTTACCAGCCTGATAGCTTTTTATGCTCGACAGGGCTGAATGGCGCTGGCAGTCTGTCACTTATGTACGCTCAGATAGATTCAGACTGTGTGTGCGTGCGTGATTGTGCAAATGCAGACAGCTGATATGACTGACAGTGGAGACGCAGGAGGTTTGCACACGTCTGTGTGTGTGTTTATGTATGTGTGTGTGACTGTGTGTCTGTGACACTGAGCTCAGCAGGAGAGACCATCACGGCCCGGCTGCCAGCAGAAGGCTTTGTTCTGAGGGGGAAAACCTTATCTGCTGTGTATGTAGGTTCAGGAAGAAAATGACTATTTAAAAATGGCTCTTTTGCGTATCCAGAAAGTTTGTGTCTGGTTGTTGTATTTTTTTTTTTAAAATATAGCTTTCATATAATGTTGGTGCTCAAGGAAGTTGAGTTGCTCATCTCCTGTCTTCCCCTGCAGGTGGAAATGTTCAGGACTCATACTGTCGGGGTTATCCCAGCACGGCTAGTTTAAAGGGGAGGCCCTGTGGCTGCACACACACACACACACACACACACTCTCACACACTCGCATACATTCCGATGCAGTGAGCTTGTGTAATGTGTAATGAGGCGATTATATAGGGCCCCTCGTCCTCGGTAACCCCGCAACCTTGTTCCATTCGCCTATTCTCTGAGCTCTGAGCTGAGCTAAGCATCCGGTCTACTTGAAGCCATAAGGGACATGGGGACCAGGATGTAGTTAGGATTGGAATGTGATTTCTTTTTTTTTCTTTCTTTCTTTTTTTCTGAGCAAACACGTGCAATATTGTAGAGGAAGTCAGCCTGCTTTAAGTGACTGCCTCAGTTTTTTTGCAAATCACGGTGACATTAGAACTGCTAAAAAGCATTTGTCACATTTTAGTACTCGCTGCCAGGAAGCATCTTTGAAAACAATAGCCACCATTTACATACAAAGCACGCTGTGGACTCAACTACCTGGTCTGTCTCAGTTTCCAACTTATTTTTGATGAGTCACTTCTTCTGAAACATGCTGCTTAGAAGTCTTTGTACGCATTTGCATCTTTCGCTTGCAAGATTGCTTTGAAGAGCCCTCCATTATTGTGGTGGCATGATTTGAGCCTCTCACTGCATTGTCTGAGCTTTCTTTAATACGTTGCAGTTGTTTTTGTTTCTCCACTGGGTCGTAATCAACGTGCCTTAAATGCCTCTAATCCACAAATGGCTGGTCGTGACCCCCAGGAAAGGTTACAGTGATGTATTTGGAAATTAAACAACTGTTATTGCTGTCATCTGCACCGCTTGTGAACTCTGAGCAGTCATATCCTCGCAGCAAGTCATATGGGGCCCATGTGTTTGTGAGAGAGTGAGAAAGATCAAGATGTAGAAGGAGGAGGAGGAGAGAGGGAAGAAAAAGAGGAGTAGCTGTGGGGTAAGGACCGTTCTGACTACTGGATACGATAACCCAAGCTTTGTTAAAATAACATGTCTCCTTCGTCCGCGTGTTCTCCGTCCCCTCTCCGTGAGTGAAATGTGTGTTAGAATAACAGATTTTGGGCCGGTTTTGTAGAGCAGATCGCAGCTGGCGCGTGGCCCACATTCCTCTGCCATGACATCCACACAGTCGGCAGCAGCACAACTGCACTATTTTTAGAACAGCTAGTGAGAACACACACACACACACACACAGTGATGTCCGTATATACAGTATCCTAAGTGTGTGAAAGTATACGTGCTTAAGCTCAAGGGTTTTGCTTTACTTACAAAAGAAAATATGAATGTGTGAGGTTATTTATGCAGCGTTCTGACTCATTGTAGCTGCATTACCTCAGTATATATATGAAATTGATATATTGGACAATAATTGATGAATAACCTGAAACAGTTTAGATCGGTGGTTTGCGCCTCTACCGTATATTAAGCACTGGCACGTCTCACGCTGTAGAGCTGACGTTAGCGCGGCTTGGCTTTCTGTCACTCACACCGACCCAGAGCACAGCACGGAGGCTGTGTGATTCTCTTAAAGGCACAGTGTGCATTTATTTTCAGCGGCAGAGCGGTGTAATAAGCAATTTCACACATCTGGCACTCTTCATCATCTTCCTTCCCTCTTTCGCTCTCCTCTCTCCTTCTCTTGTAACTGATACTACACCCAGGGTCTCTTTTTTCTTTTTTTCTTTTTTTCTCCCCCTAGCACCCACTATTACACACAGTCAGTGCAATCCACTTGTTTCCTCATCAGCTCTCAGAGTTATTGGATTTGCCTACTGTGGAGAGAGGATTGTTGAGTAAGACTGGGGTTATGAAGTGGAACCAGCTCCACTTTTCATCTAGTTAGATGAACAGATACAGATGCAGTGATAGATTAATCCCGCTCAGACTTTTGACTTCTTATCGTTGGCGCACCGCCGCAAGCTTTTTAACGTTTGCGCAATTCCTGGAATAGTTTTTATTTTTTTTTTTTTTATTTTTTTTTTTATTCTGCTTATTCACTTGCGTTTATCGTGATTGTTCTGGCGCTGGCAAAACTCAATCAAGCGGAGATGCTTATTATAGAAGCTCTGTTTTTTGCTTTGCATGTAAACTTGCACATTTTCCATCTCATATAATCTCACGACAAAAAATAGCTGGTTAAAGAAAGCAATAAACACAAACTCGAACCAGAGATGACATTATATCTTGAAGCATGAAAGGCTTGTTACGCTCTGCAATAATGTCATGAAAGAATTTAAATGTCACAAGAATTAGATGCCACGTCTCAGGTGTGTGTTCAGTGATATTTTCTCCTCTTGGATTCAATCTTTTGGAGAAGTTTCATAGGGTAAAATGTTGAAAGAAGCCCAGCGGGAGAGGTATTACGTTGGTATACTTCCAAGCCCTGTCAGATTTAGCGTGTGTGTGTGACGGGGAGAGAGAGAGAGGAAGAGGCAGACTTTTCAAGTGCAGTATCCCTATGGATGCCTAAAAGGTGTCTGTCTGTGTATTTTTGGGTGTGTGTGTGTGTTTTTTGCACGGTGGATTACCTTATATATTCTAAAGGAGTTGGGGAGGGGTGGGGTTGCCGGGGTGACAGTAGGCACGCAACGTTCCTGAAGCATCACTTGGTTACACACACGCACACACACAGACAGAGATACAGACAGACACACACTCACACACACATGCACAGGAAAGGTCCCTGTGCTCATTAGTGGAATTCCACCAGCCTGATGGGAGCTGGTCGGGGTGTAGATGTGTGTGTCAGTGCCAGGTAGCGCTCGGTTGGCACTGCTCTGTGTAAGAGATGTCTCTAAAGAGCTCTGGCAATACCTCAGAAACACACACACACACACTCACACACACACACACACACGCTGCGCTGTCTGACCAGGGAAACTGAAATGCAACGCAATTAGGTTTTATTGCTTATTTGACTTTCCCTTCCTCAGTCATGCTACGCTCGCCCTCTGGCAGGCAGTGCGAGCGTCTTCGGAGGGATTTTGCATGCAATTGCTGTCCATCACTTCTTTATTTCACACCTGGAAAACACACAGACGCAGACAGGAGCTGGCTTTTGTGGCTGAAAATCTAGCAAAGGCAGCCTGAAACAGATGGCAAACCACCTCTTGGGTCAGACAAAATATTTAACCCGCAGTTGAGCAAAGGTTGTGAAAACCCATTGAACCGATGATCTGAAGTTATGAAGGACTATTAGGGAGGTTCCAGGGTACAAACAGCTGTAATATAGCAGAGCTGTAACGCTCAGTCTTTTTTTTTCTTTTTTTTTTTTTCCCCAGCTGATGAAAAGTCAGTCAGCATTTTTTTCCCCCCTTTTTTCCCTCCATAGCCCTTGTTGCTATGTGTACACAGCGCAGGAAATATCTGTGGCACGCTGCCAACAACTGAGGAAACCAGAGAGAGAGTGAGAGAAAAAGAAATGCAGATGAACTCTAAGGTCATTTTTTAGAGGGAGGATTTTTTTTTTTATTCAGTGCAGCTGTGTGTGTGTGTGTCTCAGGTGGAGATACGGATACCAGAGAAGCTGTATATGTGAGAGCATTTGTAACCCTGAGATATATTGTCAGTGCTATGTGTGTGTCAGTGTACATTTGGCCTTGTGACACTCTAGGAGGGAAAGAGTGCCAGTGAGCCATCTGGGTAATTGGTGCTTACCTGGCAGGCTTTTGCACACATGCACACGCACATGCACACACACACAGAATGGATTAGATGACATTAACTACAGCAGAAAATGGCATAATTGAATACTTGCACTACATTTCTCGCGTGTGTGTGCGTGTGTGCATGATGGTGTGTGACAGTGTAATGAGGGACTGCATGCTGCACACAAAACACACCCTATCAACCTCTGTCAGGGGCTGCAAACCATCGGTGCACTGAACGGCCTGTTCTGTGTGTGTGTGTGTGTGTGTGTGTGTGTGTGTGTCAGAATGCGTACTGTATGCAGGGAGATGTGGCTGTCACCCATCAGCTCCATCATGTGCAGACACCCAGCTTTTAATCTTGCCCCCCCTCCCTCTCCCTCCCTCTTGCTCTGCTGAGGCCTCGTCCCCAAGGCCCCCTGAGCAGACCTGGGAAATCAAAACAATACTCTGCAAAAGCTTATTTTTATCTGCTGAAGAGACAAAAAAAAACACAAAAAGCACAATAAACAAGAAAACTCTTCAGTTGAGTCAATATTGTCAAGAAATATTAAGACTTGTGAAATGAATCATGTGAGTGAATGAGGCCAAATTTTTTTTTTTTCTTCTAATTACAGGAACTTTTCAATTAAACAGATGATGAGCCACATTCACCAATTTGTTTGTAGTTCTTTCACTTGCAACCTCTTCTTCCTTGATCCACCTGTGGCTTTCCAATAAGAAGCATTGTGTCCAGACTATTTTGGGCTTTTCTAAATTAGACAATATACAGGCGGTGGTGAGTGAGGCAGGGAGCTGTTGCATGAAGTAGATCTGAGTTCACAGCCGAAACGTAGTGAATTGTGAACTTCGACTGACTTGATGTCTTATAATATGTATTATTGTGTTTCAGAGCTGTCTTATCTTAGTGTAAGGCCAGCACCTTTGACTCGTAAACACACTCAGACCCATTTGCACCCGTGTCGTCTCCATCGCAGCGTCTCTGGTGTCTCGTGTGTCTGAATAAATGTGAGTAGAGCGCACCCCAGGACTGCAGCGCTGAGAGGCAGACTTTTATGAGCGGTAGTCATTTCGGGAGCACTTTATTCACCGGCTGTGGGAGGATGCATAATATTAGGATGAGATTAACTTTCCGCCTTTCACACACTCAAACAGAAATGCAGGCTGACACACAGACAGAAGCCGTCATCTTGGCCCCTCGTTTTTTGTTTTTAGTTTTCTTCTCGAGAACACGCTCGCTCTTAATGGACCTCTGTGGCTGTTATCTTGTTATTACAGTGGCGATAAAACATCTCTGCGTAATTATGCTTGTGTGAGGTGGAGGTTTTTTGTTTTTTTTTAATACACCCCACTCTGATGTCACCGCGATGCCTGCCAGCCACTTAACCGAGCCAACTCAAACGATCTGAGTCAACCGCGCGATCGGAACCACGCTCCCCACACACGTCGCCTCTCTTGTACCTTGCGTCACGTTGGACCGAAGGAGATGCGCTCGCTGGGATGAGCCAACCGCATCAGAACCGCTTCAGACAGTTGACATGCATTGGCTCTTTGCGCAAAAGACAGTGTTTTTTTTTTTTTTCTCCGAACCTCGAACCTCGCAGCTGAAATCCACTCGCCCCATGGCTTGACTAGAGAGAAGCTATTTCCACTTTCCATTATTTATTAATACCTCTTTGTTGTTGCTCATGTCCTAATCTCATTTCCTTTAGTCATTAGCGTTTGTTCGACATCAAACACAGCTGCCAGAGCAATGAGTGCAGGGGTGTGAGGGTGGGAGGGGACAGAGAAGTATGGTTATTGCTGTTGGACACTCACTAAAGACCCTTTTAACAATGCCCGTTGCAGTGGAATATTTTTCTATTAAGCCGTTAAAAATGTGAGCAGTATAGTGTTTTGAACAAACTGCAGCTTTGATGTGCTGTACATTGTGCTGTCATTTGTTTGCTCAGATTGAAAATGACTGGGGAGAAACGTCTTGGACAAAGATGTGGTATGTGTGTAAGTGTGTGTGTGTTGTGACTTCTGGCGACCTCTTTGACAATAACAACTCCCGTCCCAGCCTCCCTGGGAGAGATTAGCAACACATGAACTCACAGTCCCATGATGCTTTTTTCATTTGCTTCCTACCTATTCATCACCATAACGCTCTCCGATCATGGCATTGTGGTGTGATGCGGCCCTTTTTTGTGCATTCTCATGCAAATGCCTCGCCCTGCGACTAGCTGCAAGCTCATGCAATGTTATGGTAATGTTGTGTCATGCTAATGTCACGATGTGGCGAGAAATGGCAACCTGAACAATATGTAAGGAGATTCCCCGTTCCACAAAAAACTTTGTCTGCTAAAGCTGTCATAAGTTTTCACGCCTTTCTGCGCTGAATACAGCATCATAGGGCTTGGTGCGTACTGTTGTTATTTTGATAGAAAAATAGAGGATATATTCAACTAACTAACTAACTGGCTGAAGCTTCTGTCACTTAATCTTGATGTAAACAAATATTTTTCCAGGCTGTTTTCATTGCAAAGAAATTGGCAGCTAATTGGCTGAAGAAAGGTTAAGATGGACAGTCTGAGCTGACAATGGCTTGTTAGGTTTTGTTTTCGTCTTGGCTGCTGCAGAAACAATGGCAAAAGTTCAGCGTAAACGATGGCGAAAACATGCGGTCTATGTAAATGGGGTGTTCATTACCTGTTTGCGCATTAGATTATTCATAAAATAACATCATTCAGATTTTGGTCAAGTATCCGAAATGCTCTTTCCCACAAGTCCAGAAACACAGCAATAATTGTTATTAGAAAGCAGGGCGAATATGTGCGTTGCTTCTGTCTGTGACTGTAGTTGTGCTGACCCATTCTCTCTCTGGATGTTTCCACAGGATGACAGTGATGGGATCCCGTGGTCGGAGGAGCGGGTTATGCGAAAGGTGCTTTACCTCTCCCTGAAGGAGTTTAGGAGTGCACAGAAACGGCAGCTGGATGGTGACGGAACCACAAACTCCAATGGTAAGCTCATATCCACGTCCTTAATGCCAGGACGCTGTCTCACTGTGTACACCATCCTCCCACTTGTGTCTTTTTACTGGGATAAATACTGACATGGATGTCAAATGAGTATACTTGTAGCTGTCCACTTAACCACAGTGTGCCATTTTGGTAATTTGGTGTATTCAATGCCACGTGGTGAATAACGGGAAATAACGTGAACTGTTCTCAGATCAGATTTGTTCAAATTGCTGGAATACAAGAATTGTAACAAAGTTATAATGTTAGTTTTAAATTAAATTAAGACTTTTGAACAATTTCAAACATACAGTTGCATGCCAGTCTAAAAACAAGTTTAATTTAGCATTTTTTTCCTCACAATGGCAGATCAGATAAAAAAAGAGTTAAACTTAAATGAACTAAAATGAATTACATCTCTCACAGCTAAGTGTAAACAGCCCTGCAACAATTAAAGGATATCTCAATGTAGCAGCCTGACATGTTGACAAGTTTCACTTTGTTTTGATGAACTTGAAAGAAGCAGAGAAACTGCTGCACTGGCTTTTTATGGAGTAAATGTCAGAGTTGCCAGTTTTGTCTTGGCTCGGCTGACATTAGCGTCTCAGTCTGGCTCTTCATTTGTTTAATTTCAGGCGACAGTTTTATTAGTCTGTTTGTATGTGAAGACTAAACATGTTTTCTTTGACGGTGGAAACCTGGTTTAAAATGAAGAGAATCCAATAAGAACAGATGATCAAGGACTCTCATTTGCTTTTTGTTGTGGGTCAGTGGGCAGTGGGCCGCAGTCTTTCACTTCGCCGGCTCAGAGTCACATCCTCAAAGGATCCCTTGAACTCAAAGTTCTTCCCATTTGTTTCAAATGTTCTTTACACATCAGAGGGACCCTAATGAGGTCCTTCATGGTGCAACCAGCAAGAAAAACACGTGTAGAAGTGTTGTTAATCTTTTCCAGCTCGGATGCTCAGACTGACCCTCGTGTCAAGACTCATTAAAACACGGACTGATGGAAACTCTGACATGAATTCATACTTGAAGTTGCTTAGTTAAACAGAAATACAAATCCAGGTGAAAGCCTGCAGTTGAGGGATTTTGCCGTTGTGCCGTGTAAACCTGAGACAACACAAGAGTAAAAGCACAGGGGGATGAACGGCTTGTTTTGAACCAAGCTGCCACCATGTCTTTGTTTGACACTGGTGCTCCCATACAAAAAAGAAAAGAAAAAAAGCCCTTAGCCAGCCAGCAGCGGAGATTTGAACTTCACACGTGCCTCAGAAGCTATTCTCAGCTGACATTAACACAACCCAGACGCCGAAAGAAAGGAAAGTCATCCAGCCATCCAGCCAGGCAGGAGGGGAAGCAGACAGACAGACAGGAGGGAAGCCTCTTTTGAAATGTAGCTTATCTTTTATACCTCTTTTTTTTTCCTCCCCTCCTTATTTTTCTTTATTATATATTTTTCCACACCTTCATTTCTTCTCTCTCTGTGTGTGCTGAGTGCCCCCTCCCCTCCCTCTGTAGCTAGTATATCTGTGTGTGTCTGTCTGGCATCTCATAGCTGCCACTCCAGAGCTCCTCAGGGCCTTTTAAGCCGCCATGCGGGTAGCTGACCTTATCGCCTGAATAAAAATGACTCATTAGAAAGCGTCGGCGGCCCGTCGTGCCGGGGGTAATGACAGCAGCCAGCACTGACACAAAAGGGAGCCGGGCTGAATAGACGGGCCCTGCTGTTTTAGAGCACCGTGGGTTAGCAAGGCTTTGGAGGTTGTACCAGCGGCACAGTTTCCCGGCTCGCATAGGCGTTGTGGTGAAACTGTCAGCCATTTTGGGGGATCACACTCAGCGTGCGCTACATCCTGAATGGGCAGCCCCTGCTGTTTTAGAGGACTGTGGGTTAGAGAGTCTGAGCTTATGTCGGAGCCAGACATGTGCCACAGTTTTCAGCCCCACACAGGCGTTATTGTGAAACCATCAGCCATTTTGGAGAGCCAGACCGTGCATGTACGTGACCATTAAATACATCACAGGAGTTGGAGGAGATGATGGATTAGAGATAACTGTCTAGCTAAATGATCTAAATGATTAGTCGGGTAATGGATTACTTGATTAGCAGAAAATGAATAAAGGAGCATTTTGATAACTGTGTAATGGCCTCAGCAGAACATTTGCATTTCTTTGCATCATAATAAAAATCACCCAAAATTTTGGTAGTTTTGAACTGTTCAAAAAACAATTTTAAGGCATTGGGTTGGGCTTTGGGAAATGTTGATGGGCATTTCTTGTAATTTGTAATGAAATGATTTACTGTCTAATGGAAAAATAATTGAAAATAGGCCTGTCAGAATATGGTAAAAGATGCACTTTATATGATTTTAAGCTGATTTTTACAAATATCTTGTTTACCTTACTATAATAACATACCTGTATACCTGAAAATAAAATTCTTAAAAATAATTAAATTTCTGTTTAATCAATTAATCTCCTAATAGTTTGAGCTCTGATTGAAGGAATGAAAAGTGTTGTTTGCAGACCCTCTTTACACAGCATATGGTTCACTATATTTTGAGATCAGCATCCACCATTTTGGGAAATGGGTGTCATTGAGTTCATCATGGTTGTAAGCCTCCATAAAACAGGCATCTGTCTCTCCATCTCTCCCTTCCCACATACCTCCATCCATCCCCAGCCTCTCCCTTTCTCCTCCTCCTCCCCTTCCTCTCAGTCGGTGCGTGGGAGCGGTGGCTGTTTTAAAGGGGGTGTGGCGCTCTGTCATTCAGCTGCGCGTGTGCATCCAGTGTGTGCGTGTCGGTCTCTCTCCCCACCCACCCAGCCTTCTCCCTGCCCATATCCAGCAATTATGCCATCTCCCCGGCCACTTTACCTTGCGCCGTTGGCAGCCGTCCATCTCTGCGTCCATCACACTTCCTGCCTCTCCCGCTTGCCGCCTGCATTATTTAACAAATGACATTATGCCCTTCTGCGTCCCGTCTTCCGCTCATTCACCCACTCACCCGTCTCCCACTCGCGGCCACATTCTTCCTCTTCCTCTCCCTTTCTCATCCCCGTCTCCCTCCATCCGACCGTCCTTCCGGTTGTCTCTCCCCGGATGCAGGGTTTCATTACACATCAATAGGACTCTGGTTACTGCCTTCTCCGCAAGCTCCTGTCTCCTCTCTCCCTCCCGCTGCTCAATCTCCTCGATTATGTATCTCCCCCCCACCCCTCTTCACCGTTGTGTGTCTCTCTCTCTCTCTCTCTCTCTCTTCCCTCCATCCATCTCTGCCTTCCCTTTTCTCACCATCTCCCTCTTTTCCCCTTTGTCCTTCCTGTCCTCTGTCCTGTCTCTACTATCTACACTATCTGTCACCCAAAACCCTCCCTCCTTGTTTTAGCATCCCTCCTCCGAACCCCCCCACCCCTCCCCGCCCATCCTGTCCTGTTTCCCACCCTTCCTCTCCTGTTCCCCGAGCAGTCGAGGCTGCGTCTTCTTCCTGTAGCTCCTTACCTTGGCCATATCCCTCCGCTCTCACTCGTCGGTACCTCTCCACTCCCCTGCCATCCATTCCTCCCTCTCCATTTCCCTGAGTGCTATTGATGGAGGAGCTGGCTGCTGGCCAAAAAAACCACGAGGGGGGCTGAAGAGAGGGCTCCCTGTTTGCCTATTTCTCTGACTATCCCTTCTCTTTCTCTTCCTGTCTGCCCCTTCTCAAGACCCCCCCCTTTTTTTAAAAAAAAAAAAAAATTTTTTTTTTCTTGCGTGTCGTCCCCTTTTCCCTCAGCACTCACTCTGCTGTCACTCTGCTGTCTGTCTGTATTTCCCATGCTGCCAGCCCTTTGCACAGCCAGAGCAGCGGTCGCGGCAGCTAAAACACTGTGTGGGCCCGCTGTTTTCTCTCCGGGATACCAGCGGAGACGAGGATAGAAGATGGGATAAGAGAAACACAGGAGCCCGAACGAGGGAGAGTTTAGGTGTCGAACCAAGCGAGCAAAAGAGATTGCATCTAGTCTGTCCTCATGTGTTCTTTTTTTCTTTCTTTCTTTTCTTTTTTTTTTTTTTACACAACCGCTTGTGCCATTACAGAATCCCATCTTTTCCCTTTGATGTTTTAGATTTACAGCCTTGAACTGCACAAAGCAGATGCCATGTTTCTGAACTGCACATTGTTGAACGCTTTTGTTCTGGCTTGTGGTAAGTGTCATGCGATGTTGTAAGGTCCAGTTCTGGAAAGCAGGAGCAGTATATTTGGGGCCGTTTGAAATCCTCTTGCCAGGCAGTCAATTTTAGTATCTGCTTCTATTCCGAAGAATGTCTTGGGAACGGATACCACGGGGAGTTTCCCTAAAATACAACTACCCATTGTTTCTTTTTATATTATCCCGCAATTTTAATTGTACACAGGCACGGAGGATTACTTGAACAAAGGGTATGAAATAGATTTTTAGTGCTCTTGTTTACAACGGGAGAAAGGGAGATTAAAGTCTTGTTTAACATTAGAATTTCAACTGCAAATTGTGCAGAATTGTTAATTTATGAGAAGGAAGTCAAAAGACGCATTACTTCCGTACATGTGCTAATCTAGCAAAAAAGTAAGCATATTACCATAGCTATATTTGCGGCCCTTATATGGCTCCCTGTCCGTTAGCTGCAGCGTCGCACTCATTTTCACATTAAGCCTGTGTTTGAAAGTGTAATCAAGAACCTATAACAGCGCTCCCTGCCCCCACGATGATTCTTCCTCATGGCATGACTACTCGGCTATAGTTCCACTTATTACCATGGCTCACGCTAATAGGCTCCTCTCAGCCCTGTGATACGCCATGTTACGCTATGTACTTCTGCTCACTCCCTCCTGCTCTCTCGAGACTTTGAGGTGAACATAGCGAGGCGATGGGCTTAATAAAGCACGCATAAATCTGATTAGGATCCCCCTCCTTCCATAGGAACAGCTATTGGGCCCCATCTCATTCATGCCTTAACCTCCGTCACTGCTCCAGCCTCCTTTCGTTGGGCCCCCAACAGCACCAGGAGCTGGAGTTTAAGGCAGCTGTCCTCTGCTCTCTGTCTGCCACCCTCGCCCATCGCCAGCCCTCTGCCTCCCCAAGATTCCCAGCTCTGCCCCTCAGATGAGCGTTCATGTGCAACCAGCATATGTCAAACAACCCTTTGGAGGAATGGAGGGAGGGGGTGTGAGGGGAGGGAGAGGAGGAGAGGGGGCGGTGAAACGGGCCTCTGCCTGTTTGTTTGCGTTCTGCAGGGACATCATGCGTCAGTCATTTTCTGAGCACAATTAAAGTTAATGAGCTATTTCATTTTTTTGTTCTCTCTCCCTCTCTCTTTTTGTGCTCTGGTGCAAGTTTCATTGGCAGAACATATTGTCCAGAAGTCGTGATAAGACTCCACCATCTCCTTTTTTATGCTGCCTCGACTAATTATCATTTTTAATCAGTTCCCCCAAATTTGTCTATTAGACTTTTTTTTTTTTTCATGCTCATAAATTAAGTACTGGAAAGTATCTTAATCTGTCTTAATCTTTGGAATTTATCCTAAAAAAAACAGTCTCCCACATGGAGATTAATTGAATTCTCTGTTGCCATATGAAGGTTTTTTTCATTTTATGAAATTGCACTTAAGCTTGAAAGGGGAAACTTCAAAGCAATCTAAGCGAAACTCTTGATTGATTAAAGACGCGGGGATGTAAGGCCTTCGTGCTAACCCTGACATTGTAAGGCAGTGATTCACCCTGTGTCTATAGACTTAGAGGCTCTCAAACGCCAACATAAAGCATTGCCAGCAGTGCGATGGCTTTACTCATCTCGCCGGCGCTTGTTAACTCTCTGACCGCAGCGAGCGTGCCTGATGACTGTACCTCCGCTCTCAGGTGCTGACCTGCCCTTCGTGTGAGGGGAAAAAAAACAACAGCCTGTGTGTCCTCACAATAATGATAAAGTGTAGCGACGTGTGTGCTCATTCAGCCAAAGCACGTTTATAAATCTCAGTTAAATCACACGTTTGATATCTCTTTTTTTACCTGCTCCTCAATTGCTCATCTTCCTCCTGTCTCCTACACTGTCATTTGATCTCACATCTCCCCTCCCCGTTCCGTCTTTGTCAGATGACACAATGCCTGGGCTTGTTCGACAGTAGCCTCCTTGCTAACAGGATATCATTCAAGTTGCCACTTATCCAAACCCGCACTCCACTGTCGTTATTATCTTAATTTATTTTCCTTTTGACACCCACTATTATGAGTTTGCGGTGCAGGGTGAGTGACATGTCCCACGAAAGCATCAGTCAAATGGAATTTCACCGGAGGAAGGCGATGAACTAAGTATTTGTCAGCCAATGAGAAAGTGACATACAGTGGAAAGGTGAATGAAAGGGTTTATGACAGCGAGTGTTCTCGGTTAAACAAACCACTGGGAGCTCGAATGTTCAGCGAGTCATAGTTTGTTTTTGCAGAATGAAGGTGAATAATTTAACAACCTGTCATACCAAAGTTTAGTCAGGCGTGAATACTTGTCAAAACGGGTCAAAATGGGTCAAATGCGATGAATTATTGCCAGCGTCAGATGTTTGATTGCTGAATTGCTCACTCACTTATATAAATCTTCAGCTTTCAGCTCCACAAAGTGATATTTCAGCTGGCATGAGGGGTACAGTTTTGAACACGTGACCACCCCTCTGTCTCCAATCGCTCACTGTCGCTCGCATTCTTCTTTTTTTAATAGCTCTGAAAAGCGTTGAACCTCCCCAGTTGTTTTCTCGATAACTTTGCTCACGCGCTATCGTTGAGTCGGGCCTGTGTGACGCGTTCCAAGAATCGCAAGAACTGCCCGTGAGGAAATCAGGCCTTTGTGATATCTATTTAATTTGGTTGTCTTTCTTAATTACCATTGACTTCCACTCCTCTGTTTGATCTAATTTGAATTCTCTGTGCCTGTTGTTGCTTTTGATTTAAGAATCTGTCTGGGGGCTTATTTTGTTTGTCTGAGTTGCTTGCTAAATATTTAATTAGGACTCTGTCAATTGGACTCGCTAAGACTGTCAAGTCCGGCAATATCTGTTCACTTCTCTCGCTGCCTCGGGCTTGTTACTTCTTTTTAATCCTTTTTGTCAAAGGGCACGCATCACGTACGTCAGCGGGGGAGCAGCGGTTGCATCTGACAACGGAAAATGTGGACAGGAGAATGAATAACTAACTCTCTCCTCACTCCAGAACCAGCTCCCACGATGCCGCGATAGAGGAGGCAATATGTGATGTGAAGGACCGCGCGCGAGTTTGTCATTCAGTCATATTCGCTGGATGTCACTGCTTTCGCTTTGGCTGCAGATGCTCTTGGCTCAGGGGCTCTGCGCGTTTGTGCAGACTAGATAGATGCTTGAATAATTTGTGCTCTCTATATTTATCAGCCTCTCTCTTTTCGCCTGTTTTTCCCGCATTCTGCGCACACTCTGCACTGTCACATGAAGCAGGACTACCATAATCTCATCAAAAGAAATGTATAGACTCTGCCTTCAGCCTGCTCAGCTGCATTAAATCAGAAACAGAAGGCTTTATTAACACTGTCAGATGAAAACATCGTTTTTTCCCCAAGGATTATATTTTTATGCGATATGAAGGCCCCGGGATCATAGAATATCCACACGGGATGATGCAGGATTTCTGCAGGTGGCTGGAAAAAAATATTTGCCACTAACCCTCTTGGCGCTTCTCTCCTCAGGTTCCCTCGCCAATGGGCAGCTGAACGGCTCGGGGTCAAAGGGTGGCCACAAAGACGATGGGTCCTTGCGCTCCCAGGGCCTGGATGGGAGCAGCAAGTATGGCGAGGACGGCCCTGCAAAAAAGAGGTGAGACTGCGTGTGTGTGAGGTTCCTAATCCTTTTTGTGAGTCACTGGGTCTTAAAGAGCAGGGCCCTGAATCTTGTATCGGTGTAGGATTGTGAGTCTGCTCTGTGTGAGTTCAGGCCAAAGGCAGCTGCTGTGAGTGTGTGAGTGTGATGAGGAACTTTGTTACAGACTCTAAGTGCGGTTTAGTTGTGATAAATTTCCTCAGCTCTGAGGGTTAAGAAGCGGCCTCATGATTCCAACCGCTTTTGTGTTTTACACACGCATGCTTTATCTTACTTTTGTCCCCTCATTTGTTCTCTCTCTCTCTCTGTGTAATTCTCTCTCTCCTCCATGTTTCCCATGTGTCCTCTCTGACAGCATCCAGAGCAAAATCAATTCAAAATGCTCCAGCGCTACTCCGCCGCATTGATTCACAAACAAAGTGCAAGCGCGCTCCCTTCGTCATTTCTGTCTTTTCCCTCCTCTTCCCTTCTTCCCTCACTCAGTGTTTGGAGAAACCCAAGTTGCCCATTAGTTCTGTAATAGAAGATGACAGTCAACAGAGAAGAGTAAATAGTGCCACCCTGCAAAGGGCGGCAAAGTCTTTTAATGAGCATCCCCCCACGCACACACCCAATCTTGTAACGCAAATGCCATTTCAGTCATTTATAATTAGCCACTTAAAGGAATGTTGCCATGCATTTCCAAATGAATCGTTTGAAAATTGAAGTTGTTGCAGAGTACAATAAGCTGTTAATTTACGGCCGGCATTATTTTTTAAAAAGAAGGAATTTATATCACTGGTGAATTATTGAAATGGATTTGGTCTGTGAAAAAAAAAAAAAAGTAATTGTTAGAGAGACTGGTTAAAAAAAATAAAACAAAAAACACAGCTTCTTCTTAGACAAATGTTCTTGGAAACTGGAAGAAAGGATCTTTTGGAAAATGTGATGCTTCTAATGCATTCAGCATGAAGCAGGTTTTGAAATCACAAGCTGGAAAATATGATTTACAAATAATCACGCTCTTTAGAGTGTATCGTAGATTAAAATGGCTGGTGTGATGTTTTTTTTCCTCTGCCACAAAGCTGCACACACGCACACATCCACACACACACAAAATTGACTTGCATTCACACTTATATTTCTGTATCACGAACAAGCAGCCATAAACCTTTTTTCCTGTATTTCTCTTCTCACTGTTTGTATTCTAGCTACTGTAGGTGGCAGGTGTGTGTGAGCGTGGGTGTGTGTTTGTGTGCTTGTGTGTGTGTGTTTTTGTTCTGCTGCTAGTCTTGCACACACACACACACACACACACACACACACACATTGACAGGGCATCAAAGCGTCAGTGTAAAGCTAGGGGCGGAGTCTGGGGGCCGGACAGCAGCAGATGTCCTTCTGTAATGAGCAGCCCATACAGGCTCCATTCACTGCGTGTCAAGCACCTGCCTAAGTCCTCCTAGCTGTCATTCGATACTGTAACCTCCAAATCTGAGCTTGTACATTACAAAGCTTTCATCTACCTGGCTCTGAAACAGAGGAGTGGGCCTCGGAAGTAACTGATGAGAAATTAAAGTATTTAAGCGGGCTGCTCCAGAGACGTAGAGAGTCCTGTAGGCTTGAATTTATAAGGTGAAGAGTGTGAAAGAAAGAATTATAATGTTGTATTTCTGCAAGAAGTAGGGGGAAAAAATGTCTAGTAACGGGTTGATTTGAAGTCAGACAGGATAAATGAGGGTTGATTGTACACAGAGAGAATAATTGTGGTGCGGCCTGTCTGCCTGACTGACAACAGAAAGTGTTGAACAGACTTCAAGTGACCCTGCGGCTTAGCAAAGCATTAACACTCCACTCTCTACCTGCTGAGGAAGAAAAGCACGGGAGGCAAAACGTACAACAAGGACGCTCACACTTGTATTCTCTCCTGCTCCGATGGCCTGTAGTGCCGTGTGTTGAGTGGAGTTCAGTTAGAGGCCAGCCTGCTCCGTGGTTTTCATTACTGCGCTCAACACACACACACACAAGCACACACACACACACACAAACACACATACACACACAGCGGGACTGAGTGAAGAAAGGCTCCCTATCTGATGCTAATGAAACACAAGCCTAGCCAGTACTTGGCAGTGCCTCATGCCCTCTTAAAAAGCTTATTTTGTGTGTGTGTGTGTGTGTGTGTGTGTGTGTGCTGTGTGCTGATGTGTGAAGGATGACTCCAGTGCCCTGGCATGGCTGCCCCACACTGTTCCTGAACAGGACAGACTAACTGAGATGATGCCAGGAGCTTTTACACCTGGCATCGGCCAAAATGGAGAGGTGGAGCGGGCGGCCTAGCTGGTTCCAATTTTGACTGAGGGAGGGGAGGAAAAAAAGTTTCAAACTGCAGAGAGAGGATGAAGGGATAGAGGGCAGACGGAGAGAGGGAAAGACTGGGAGGAGCAGCTGAGAGAGAGAGGAAGGGAGGCAGAGACAGAAGGACAGGTGCGAGTGATTTTTGGCAGGAAGCGGCCCCCTTTAGAAGTCTTTGAGATCAACTCTGTGTTTGCCTTCCCATGCTCCTGAGATTGGTAGAGAGACTGGCAGCACATCCCCTCCAACATGCCAGCTCATTGTAGCCCGCTCCTACCAGCATGACCATATTCTCTAAATGGGGTTCCCTTGCCAAAAGTGGACTCTACACACACACACACACACACACACACACACACACACACAACCTGGCTTTCACTCCCAACCCAGTGCAGTCTCATCTTCACTGCCATGGTTTACTGACCTAGTTATATTCCTGCACCTCCGTTCTTCACCCAGATTTGCGTATTTACCAGTCACTGAGTTGTCAAGACAAGTCCCAGAACAGGATTTCTAAACTATCATTTACTATGAAGTTGTTGTCCTGGCTGGTGGAGGGGTAGCCTTGCCCTTTTTTTTCCTCTGTTGTTTTGCAGTCGAATACAGTGCTTTTGCATTGCCCCTGAAGGACGTCTTCAGCTCACTCATAACACATGTTACAGAAACTTCCCCTCCAATGAGCTGTCATAATGTTGGCATTTAGTCAGCATCTTCTTAAGTCGTAAATCAAATGAGCAATTCGCTTGCTGGTATTTTAATTTAGTATTACTTTTCTCATGGGCCCGATCCAAACACGACTCTGGCGCAGGTCTCTCTTTCATGATCGGGATGCTCTTTCGGTGTACACTTTGGAGCAGGTACACAACTGTGATTTTAATTTGTGTTCAACGTTATTAGTCCGGTCATTTTGTAGCCTCTAAATGTGAAGCAAAATATCGAGCACGTAATCTGGTGTGATCTGAGATTTTCAGAGTCTTGGATTAAATCAGAACCAGAATGAAGTAGATCATGATGCATCTTATTTCAGCTCATTTGATTAATGCTCGCAAGAGGTTTTCATTGGGGTTGCCCCTGGCGACTCAGCCATTAGTTCAAATGAGCATGAGTTTAGAAGACTGAAGACAAACTTATAAAGCGCCACAAAAGTGTGGGGAGTGTGTGTGCGGATCAGAAGTTGAGTGGCCCTCTTAAACAGACTTCTTAACTTAATTTCGGCATCCTCTCTTTTCTGTTCTTTTCTTTTTCTCTCCTTTTTTTTTTTCTCTCACTCTCTCTTCACTGAACCCCACTTTTGGCTCTCTTTGAATCTGTTTTCTCTGTTGTCTCAGCCAAGACACACACTCACACACTCAGCTGCTGCCGCTTGTTTTGTTTCGACTTAATGAATGCCAAGTGTGTATACACACAGACACACACACACACACTCGTCTTGTCTAGCGTAACCAACCAATGACTCTTGTCAGTAATGCATAATCACCATTTCCATTTATGAGGGATTACATGCATGTGCGCGCAGGCCTGCACGCACTTTTACACTCCAAATGTGTGTGTTAATAATGTGTGTATTGATTTACTTTAGATGGTTCTGTGAGGGAACCTATACGCAGTGCAACTTCTAGCTGTACAATTGAACCTAATGCTGTATTCACACATAGAGGACTTCTCTCATGCACAAACAAGTAGGCATACATTGAGCTTATTAGAGAGCAGGCACATAGTCCGCTGAGCTTTGAGCCAGTCAACTTGAATCTTGTGGCTGTGCAGTCAAATGGTGGCTTTGGGTGCCTTTTTTTTTTTTTCCTTAAAATTGTGATTAAAAAAAAAAAATGTTGGAACACCATTAAACACTTTGTCATCGCTTATTCCAGTAGACCTTAAACTCTCTCTCTCTTTGTTTTCTTACTGTCTCGCTCTTCCTCTCTCAGTCTGTTAGTGACTTACCCCTGCATACCAGCACGTCAGTCTCCAAAATCTCTTCTAAACTCTCCCCTCATTGTCGCTGCTTCGCTGCAGCTTTATGAAAGCCTTCCGCTCCGCTGAAATGGCAGGGTGAAGGAGAATTAGCCATCCACCACAGTGCATAATGTCACTCAGCGCACAAACTCGCTCCCATAATCACTGTCAAACACAAGTGCTAGCGCTGTGATCGTAGTGCAGATTAGCCGTGTTACAACTGGTTTGCGTGGTGCTTCTTCTGGCATAATGCAACAGACTCTAAATGGTTCTCGGGATTTGCTGAACTCTGTCTCACACTCTTTCTATCTCTGGAACAACTGGGGCTGCCATTCTAAAGTCAGACAAGTCTTTTGACAGTTCATGTCCTTTTTTTAGCTGCAAAAATATCTATTGTAAGCCAAGCTCACAAGATGACTCAGAATAATGTATCAGTATGTTAAAATAGGAAGACGAGTCTTAAGAATATCTCACTGTGAGATGACGACTCTCAGCGAGAAGCATAGCCTTGTGTGTCAAGTTATGCACCGAAGTAAAAGCCAGAAAGTATTCCTTTTTAAAGCTGGACAAAGCCAAAGGCAAGCTACATTACACCTTGCTGTGCTATTAAAGTCAGAGCTCAGTTGGAGGTTGTGCGTGGGAAGAAAAGTGTTTCAAAAGTATAGTAAGTGGTGCTCCGCTGCCGAGTGCAGTGACCCATTGGAAGCGTCCGCCCGGTCTTCTCAACCTGGGAATCTTCTGCAAATTGGAAACGCACCGGTGAGAGATTGATCAGTTTGGAGCTGTAGGTGTGTGTGTTTGAGTGTGTGTGTGTGTTTGTGAGTGTGTGTGTGTGCTTAGATCACCATACTTGTGTGTACACGTGTGCTTCAGTTTCTTTCAATTCTGTCTGCCAAGTTCCCTAATAGCCGCACCCCAGGATACTAAAATGCTTTAGACTAGAAATCATTAAGTAATTATAATTTGCCTTCGTTATGGTAGTAAAAATAAGAAAATTAATGTTTACCGCTCAGTTTATTTACCTACTTTCTTGTGTTTGAGCCATGGCCTTCTGTGTCTCTAGCCCCAGGGCCTTTCGTCCACTCAAGGTCTCTAAAGGTCTACATACGGGACTTCGGCTTAATTAGACTGATTGCCAAGCGCATACAGAACCATCTCTGATGTTTATTGACCCAACCTTGCTGTGGTCAGCCTCTCCCAGGGGTGATTTAAGAAGGACTGCAAGGTCAGAGGTCATAGGGTTTAAGTTCAGCATGTGTTGTGAGGGGTTGGGGGGGGGAGTAGCCCTGAGCAGTGGACCTTGACTGCTAACAAAGCCTACATTTAAGTGCAGCGTTTTATCTCCTCTTTCTGGCCATGGCTAAAAGGGAAGCAGAGCAGGAAGTCCTGTTAAATTCTTTTTTATTTTTTTTTTTTTTCTGCCATGTAATCCACCACAAGTTCAAAACCTCCGGCTACATCAGGGTGAAGCTCTGCCGGTGTTTTGAAGTTATTTTATTGGCATTTCGCTTAAGTATAGTGCCACTTTTGTACATTAGCATTTTTAAGGTGACAAAGGGGACAATGGCTGACTTCCATCTGACCTAATATAGCATTTATATATTCACAGAGATACAGCTAAGCTTGATCTATTGTCAAGATGTCTTTTCTCTCCACATCTGCCTATCAGGCCATCTCCCCTCTCATTGTTTCATTTGAAAAAAAAAAAAAAAAAAAAAAAAAGTGGAGAGTAAAAAACCAAGGTTATATTTAAATATGCACACAGGCCCAGCTATATCTTTAATCTCAACTGAATATTGCCCTTATTGTGACTGCTTGGAGCATATAGCTGTCACGGCCGAACTGCGATGTACACACAGACATTCGCTATCACACCTCTGAATAACACTCTATTTATCTTGATGTCAACGCAAGCCAGTTGAGCGTTAAAACCATATGCTGATAAAATAAGCAGAAATTCTGCAGTATATACATGAATACACACTACTGTGTCTGGTCCAATATAGCAAGCAGCCGTGGCTCGTTGACTGATGGTGGCGTTTATTTGTGTTTGGCGTGCACACGCTCGGTGTGCATGCGGCTGGGGGGCTGCGCAACGAGCTGTTTGCATATGCGAAGGTCACAAGGTCAGAGGGTCAGTTCACTTCAGTGCCATCCCTCTCCGAAATGCACAGAGACAGAAGAGCAATAAACACAGTGAGCGAGGTTAGAGCTCATTTACGACTGTTTACGGTGACCACACATCATCCGTTTTAGTGTTTGTGTTGCTCTTTTGCTCCCCCAAAAAACATTTTTGTGTGCTCAAGTTGAATATATGTTGATGCACTTTGAAACCTGACAGCAGCTACCTACAGTCTGAGCGGTAGCATCTGTAAAGGCTGACTGATTAATTTGATGCACATGCTTGTAATGCGTCAAAGCAAAAGTTATACAGTGAAATAACACTGATAATTGCAGTACAAGAAAAGTCTTGTGTCGATGCTAAAACATAGTAACCTTGGAGCTTTGTCTGTTTTGTACACAAGCTTTAATGCTCGCATTCACACATACACATGGTGTCAATTACAGTGTGATCATTGTGCATACACACAATTTATTTTCTCTCGTTTATCTGCTGATAGATTTTATCTGAACAGACTGCCAGACAACACACACAGAAATAAATATAGATGGACGAGTGGGCCGAGACGCTGATTAAACACATGCACATTTTGTGAGGCTTAATCTCAGCATATAAACACTCATACTCTTCTGTACATAAACATGTGCGTTTCTGTTGCTCTGATTTAGACAAAATGGACTTGAGACACACACGCTTTGAACATGCGCACACAGGTAGTCTTTTATCAGGACCATGTGGGCCATCTGGAGCCAATTAATACAGCCCCTAAGGTACAGACTCTGGATCAGTGCTCCTCTCCTCACACAATAACCTTTACCATGGGAGGGAACACAAAGTCTGACTCGAGCGCAGCCTCACGCCAGCATCTATCAGACCGGCGCTGCGGACAAGCTCAGGACTGAGATATATTTCTGCATAAGTCTGAGAAATAAAACAGAGATTTTCAATGCATGTTTATTTGAATAATATACAATTATTCTTAATCGCTTTTTTCTTTTCTTGCTATTTGCCGGGCTTTCAGTCTGTCTCCTTCTCATTCTCTCAAGTCTCTCTAGTGCGGTAATGTGTGTCTGGAGTTTGGAAATGAATGAATCGATCAAGACGCACAATTATTTTCCGAATTAATACTGCATTTTTGGCATTGCTTTTGATCGCCTGTAGCCAAAGGACTTCACAGTGTCATGAGTGCACAGTGCTTTAAAAGTCAGAGGTTGACACATTTGCACAAATCAACACGGGCGACTTCTGGCTCATGTTACACTCGCTGGCCGTATTCAAATATCGGGTTACGGCGGTACAACGAAGGTCTGAAACTGAACCACACAGAAACTGCCACACATGCTGTAGCAGCCAAGAGCCTCACTGTGGAGGACTCGGGCATCGTCTACAAGGGACGCCGTGTACAGTATGAGACCTCAGGGCTGCAGACATACATGTCATTTAAATGCCTTCTCACGCTAAGGTGCTCAGCCATTCAGCGTGTCATTCCATCCGCTAATTCATTGAAGGACTTAACTCGGATGCTATATTTGGCTCAAAGTGGAAAACTTGCTAAAAGTGGACTACGTCTTTTAAAATGTCCACATAATCAGAGGATTGGCTTCACGTTGAATTGAAACCAGGCTTCGTGCCTTACTTTAGAATCCAAACCAGGCTTCGTATCTGGTGTCGGTTACTTGTTTCAAGCTAGATTTCACCCATTAACGCAAAGGCCAAATACAAAATACAAATGTTTTCTCAAGCGTTTACCAAGTCATCCCGAGTCATCTTGTTGAGTTTAAGTCTTAACATTTGCATCTCTTCATTTGCCCGCTCTGCTGTTCTGTTGCTTGCACTTGTACATACCATTCATCAATATTTGATATACTCAAAGAATTGAAACATGCTGATATGCTGAGCCAACAGCTTACTCAATAAATCAAACCTGCATTGGAGACCGCTTTTCTCAATCAGTCCTGCCTAATTGGCATTTAAAGTATTTTCCTTTGCATCTATTATAAGTGTTTTCTGCGCAAATGAGTTGATGTGTGGTTTAATAAATCAGCCGTTGTCAGCTCTGTGCACGCGAACACGCACATGCTTAGTCATCTAATTTCTTGCACTCTGCACCCTGCCAATGTGCTTTGGCTGGCAGTAAACTGCTTCAAGGAGCCAGTTGGGGTTGGAGGTTTCTATTTGTGATATTTTTCTCCCACACTGGGAGCCATTGAATTATTGACCAAGTGTGAAGGAGAAATTCTGTTTCTGCCGGCATCCCTCCATGGGGAGAGGTCGGAGATAAGGGTCAGTTACTGATCAACATCCTCGGAGCTCGTTGTCTCTGTCTTGCTCAGTGACACTTTGGCAGGGGGAGATGCTCGCCCCCACAGCGTGAGCCGAGACGACCACATTTTGAGGAGTCCTGCCATCGTGGCAGTTCCCATGGAAACGCCCATCGCTGGAAAGGTGTTGATAAGATGGGGCCTGAAGAAGAGAGCCAGAGGTCGCCCTGTCTGTGATTGACAGGGTCCATGTGCATGTGTGGAATCGCTGTCAACTGTCCACAGCTGTGCCACTCGAGCACACGGTGGTCTGGCTCTGGCAGACTTTGTCCCTCTGTCCCTTCATCACCACCTTCTTCCCATTTCCCATCTTGCTTCATTTTATGTGTTAGAAAGAAAATCACAAATGGCCCTTCATCCTCTCTCTTTCTTCTTCCTCCGTTTCCTCTTTTTTTTTTTTCCCAAGGATTGCTGGCTGACGGGATTGTCAAAATTTCTCACTCTCTCTCTGAGATAATCAATGCTCCAGCAGCTACAGTGGCATGTGTAATATTAGACATTAGAGCAGCCCTTTGAAGGGTAGATGGCTGGGGGGTAGCAGGAAGGGATGGAGGGAGGAAGGGATGGATGAAAGGTGGATTAGAAAGGGATGAATGGGGACATCCTGCTGTAATCTCTTTGCTTTTTCTCCCTCTATTGGATCTCTGTTTCCTCTTTTCCCTCCCTGAATCTCTCCGGCTCCCTTCTCGTTCTCCTTCAATCGGGGCAATCAGTCTAATTTTAACTTACGTAAGCCCTCATTTGCCCACTATGGCACGGTACCAGTGAGTATTCTATAGTTCAGCACGCCTGGGAACATAGTGTACCCTGGCTTACACTCACACACAAGCCTCCTCTGGGCAGACCGTGGGCTAAATCAGAGGCTCAAGTTACTACTCAGCCTTTAGCGCGGTGGCAGCTCTTACAAAAACAGTCATGTCACTGCAAATTGTTCCCATGCTGATTTCTCAATATTTACCTGCTCCTTGGGACCTTGAAGTAAGTGTGTGTGTGTGTGTGTGTGTGTACTGCTATGCTCCAGTCTCTCTCATGCATGCCTGATTGTCTCCTCATGTGTTACAACTAAAGAGATGTGGCCCAGCCTTGACGTATCGGCAGAACTTCAGGGTCAATTCTTTATTTTTGAGGAATCTGGATGATTTTGTTAAACAAGTTTGACTACGATTGTTTTACAGGCTTTGATTTCCTGACACACTTAATCATGAAAAGAACAGTAATTATGCTTTCACACGTGAGCACTGTTTCCAAGCTGAAGTACTTGTAGTGAAGTTGTAGTTTTTCACAATCTAAGGTGATGTCGTTTTACTTAGCAGCCCTCCCCCTCTCGCCTGCAGAGTCGCTGCCAGACTGTGCATTATCACATCATCACCGAAGCAGATCTGTTTTTATTACCTTTTTATTAGCCCTGTCTTTGCATTTAGGATGCCAATAAAGAGAGAAGATGACAACTGATAATCTATAGAGAAATGCACATAAGGAATTAGTCCAATTACTAGAGATTAGAGAGAGTCACAGGAAATGTATTTTCACCAATCGTTAGACTTAAGGAAAGACCCCCCCCCCTCCCCCACAGCATATCTCCCATGTTGGTTAATAGGTAACAGATAACAGAGGATCTTCCCAGGGAAACCTGAGGCTCATCTAAAGAGGCTCTGGTTGACTGTCTAGACAGGATGTAGTAAGCACATCGCTTTATTAGCGCATCTGTCTCTGTCCCCATTCTTCTGCACAGTTGCTTTGGCTTTATTTCTGTTGTCGTGCTGCCTGTTTTTCTTTTCCTTTTTTTTTCTCTTTGCTCTGTGTGTCAGTTATTCTGTCTCTTTTTAAGCAGTTAAACAGAATCCTGTTCGTCAGAGACTACAGCAAAAAAAAAAAAAAAAAAAAAAAACTATCCAGGGTTTAGCTTACCAAAGAGGCTTTTATGGAGAGCTCAGTCGCTCGTCTGCTTACTATTTAGAAAGTGCTCATATCCCAGCTTAGTCTGTGCCGCTCCCTCCCCTGTGATATTAGATTGCAGGTGATAGAATTTATGGGATGGCGGGGCAGGTTTGGGGTGGCTGCACGTCTGAATGCTGCATTAGCATGGTCACACACACACAGGTGTTCAAAGCATTACAGTGCATTAAGAAGTTTTATTGATATGAAGGGGGGTGAAAGAAAGGAACATATTTAGTGAGTAAGCAGGGCATTAGAAAGCAAAGGCCACGGATGAACAACGAAGAATGCACGTGAACATGAAAGAGAAGGCGAGCGAGACAGCGAGGGGAGAGAGTGAAAGAAAGGGAAATGCCTTTTGAAGCATCTCTGTTAACAATTTTTTTTTAAGTTTGACTGCTATGAAACACAGTTCAGTACGCACTGCCAACACAGTGGGAGAGAGGCAGAGAGAGGTATATATGTATATGTGTGTGTGTTTGTGTATATATATGTATATTAGTTAAAATCAATTATAGGAGGAATCATTTGTAGAATCGTAAACTCCATGCACTTGGCTTGAAGTTATCATTATCTCCATCTATACTGTGCGTCTCTCCTTATCTCTCTCCGTTTCCTTCCCCTCTCCTTCGACTTATCTTCTCCTCAAACACTATATCTCGCCCAGTCTTGCAGTCACGCAAACATCCCTGCTTCGAAACATCAACCTCCCACTTCATCTCACTTTCTTGGCTTCAGCCTCATCCCTTTTCCATACCCCTCTCTTTCTTTCTCTCTCTGTCAGTGTACGCTGCACTCCCCATCCCCAGTGGTCACAGCCGAACCGAGTTTTAACTTTAACCAGTGTGCGTGCAGACTGAGGAGCTAAATATTTCATAAGGAGAGACTTGAAGTTGGGCAGGCGAGGGTATAAGCACTGATTTTGTGATCTCCGTGCGTGTGCGCATGCGTTTGTTGGTGTGTTGTGCACAAGTCGAGGCCCTCCGGTCAGGCAACAACAAAAGGCCAGCGTGGTGGACACAATGCGGATGTGTGAAACGCGGAGGATCGTGCTTTACCGCTCACACTTTTTCTCATCCTTTGCGCTCGCCTCTTTTACTGTATATCACACTTCTGTAACTGGCCTTGAACGATTTAGGGTTTTTTTTTAAATTTTTTTTATTGGTTCACTCACCGCATTTCTTCATTTTTTTTTATTTATTTTATTTATTTTTTTTAAAGAAGCTCTCTTTCTGATGTTTTCCCTACTTCCATATGCTTTACTGTCTTTGTCATGGCCACGCTTATTCTGCGTCCCTCTCTCTCTCTTTCATTTACCCTTCAGCGTCTCCCTTTATCCATCCTCTTTTCCTTTCTCTTTTCAGATTTCAATTATTTAGTTTACGTGCCCTGTCTCTTTTTTTTCGCCTTATTTAGTGAGTAGATCGCACAGCCTTGTATGAAGTGACACCTGTCCCCCTTGTGTTGTTTTGCCTATTGAATAGTAATGTTCTTTGTTCAGAGGAAAACAGTACCTCCTGTATGTGCCTAGCCTTTAACTGAGTGTTGAAATTAGGCAACCCTATAATACCTTGTATTCAGTCAAATTGGTGATTAAAGTCTTCACTGCCACATTTGTTTGGAGATTAAAAATCTGTTTTTTGTGTGTGCAGAGAGACGTTTTGGAAAATTCAAAATCAAAGGCTATTAGATCTAGGTAAACGCAGATCACTTTTGTGCGCTATTGAATTACAGCTTAGAAAAATGCCAAACTGATCACAGTCGTGGGCTTTTTGTGCGCTGAGTGCTTGATTGTAAACAAACAGGGCGTGTGCAAACACTAGTTTGTTTGTTCAGTTTTCTCACACCTTGCGTCCAAACGCGGCGCTTTGCCAATGTACACGCAATCATCTCTCAATTTCTCACATATTGAGCTTACACCCATGTCACAGCAGGAAATTGACACGTTTTGACACCGCGCTGTTCCCTGATTGAAGTGTAATCGGAGCTCTGCACCTTTCGGTGCGCCAAATGCATTGTGGGTGTTCTCCAGACATGATCCTATCTTCCCACCTTACTTCAATCCGGTCCGCGGTAAATTGACAAATAATACCAGGATATCGCATTGCTTCTATCACTACTCCTCAACATTTCTAGCGTAGCTCGCTCTCTCTCTCACACTCTCACACGCACACACACACACAGCGGCGCTAATCGATTGAGGCCACTTGCTGGTTCATGTTGCCCCTGACAGTCTAGGACTTTTATGGTTTTGTCTGTGAGTGTGCGTGTGCCTGCCTACGTGTGTGTGTGTGTGTGTGTGAGTGAGAGAGTGAGAGAGTGTCTCCAGCCCAGGTGTGTGTATACAATGTGTTCCAGATGAGGGAGGCGGTGTGACAAGATAGTCCATTGCTTTCTCTCAGACATCCACTTCTTTAATATTCTCCCCATTCCCTCGCGTCCACTGACACACACACACACACACACACACACACACACACTTTTACACACACACACACACACACACACACACACTGTGAAATAAAGAGAGAAAAGAGACAAGCAGAGGGGAAAAAATGAGAGAGACATCTCAAAGGTTTTGTGCAACCACGTAGGAGAGCAAGCCTGATGTAGAGAGGGAAAGAGGAAAAACGGGAGAATAAAGTGGTGGAAAGTGAGAAAGAGAAGTAAAAGAGCAAAAAATGGAGAGAAAAGGGAAGAGAGAGATGAAAAAAAAATTCAGTTGTTCTCTGGCAGTGTGTGGTTGTTTTTTCTGTGTATTCAGTTATTATCAGCTGCCACCACTGGTTCTGCTGTAATCATCTTTCTCTCAGCAGGAATAAAACAGGAGTAAAACAGGAACTACTGTGTGTGTGTGTGTGTGTGTGCGCCTATGCGACTTAGTACATGTAGTGTTCTTTGTGTAAATTACACACATTTACACACAAATGCACCCAAGCACTCACCAAAAGACCATGTGAGCTTGTGGGCGCCCGCACATGCAAGCGATCACGATGGTCGATGGTCGATGGTCTCACACTCATTCACAGAACAAATGTGCTCATACAGGCACGCACAAAGGTGATCACTTCTTCACTGCACGGTAATTGTTTCAGCGACCCACTCTACAGTGAGACAATAAAACCTCAGTAATAAGAGATGAGAGTGTGTGCATGTGTGTTTGTGCATTTATGTTAAAGAGCAAAAGTGTGATAATTATTATTTTTTGTGTGTGGCAGACACTGGTGTGCTCAACTGTAGTTAAATAACTCACATGAGTGTCTCATGCTTTCCGTCCTCTCTTCTTTTCCTCCCCCTCAGACCTCGGCTCCAGGCCCAGAGGAAGTTTGCCCAGTCGCAGCCCAACTCGCCCAGCACTACGCCCGTCAAAGTGGCTGACCCGGCCAGCTTGAACGCCGGCCTGGCCACCGTGCCCTCCTCATCCCTTTCGTCTCTCTCCTCGTCATCCCTGTCCTCTTCCATTCAGGACCTGTCCAGGCGCAAGCCCAAGACGGAGGACTTCCTCACCTTCCTCTGCCTCAGAGGTAAGACGCAGCGGAGCAGAGCAGATGGAGACATAATTACATGCGCAGCCACAAACTGCGGGAGACGTGGAGGGATGTTGTCCGACAAGAAATCTTGCAGATATGTCTTGCTCTAATATTAGAGGGTTTAATATGGGTCCAGGACACGCATTCCCTGCTTAGAAAGCCAGAAAATGTATTAGCTCTGAGCCTGAACAGCATTTTGCTACTGTTAAACTGCCTCCGGAAAGGCCTGCACTGTGTATGCTTCTTATAGTGAGCTTATGAACACTGCCAAATATCATCATCGAGCACTTCCAAAATCTGTGTGCAGCTCACTGATGGTTTTGTCAGACTGTGATGGATTGTCTCACTTAAAGGTCTAAAGGGAAACCTGAACTGTGGTTAAACACTTTGCTCTGCTTTTTATTTTAGACACACATACACACGTGCACATAAACGTGCACACGTAAGCAATTCAAGAGCACATGTGGTACTTTTTGTTAAGTCAGGTTTTGATCACCCTCCACCCACACATGCACACGCACACACACACACACACAAACTCACACACACTCACAAACATACTACAAATAACTGTGTACTCGCCCAAGGCTAAGATTATCCTGCACTTCATCAGCTTACAGATCTCCCCCTCCTACCTTTCAACAACTATCTGTCTCTTTAACACCCTGCCCATCACCCTCTACCGCAGCAGCTGTTCATCGTGCACAAAGTTCTCACAGGGTGACACACACACACACACACCTTGCACTACAAGCGCCGCACAGGTTCATCGACACTATGTAGCACCTTCGATGTCAAATGAACTGTAAAAGCCATGGCAGGGTAATTAGCAGCAGAGTTGGGATTTTGTGTGTATACGTATGTGTGTGTGCGCAGCTTTCTCGTGCCACACACATAGCAGCATTGTATATGTGAGTGTCTTAACAGGTATAACTCTTTTGGGAATAACGCAGACACAATCACACACCCATGTAAACTGCCTGTGCACATTAACTCAGAGTAACTTAGATCCCACCTCAACACTCACAGTAACCAGGCAGGTCCTGTTCTCTTCTCCCCTGCAGTTAATGAAGGATTCGTGTTACTTATGATCTGTGCTCTGCCTGCCAGCCAACAGGGAAGGCTAGTCCGCTGCCAGGACATTGCAAAAAGTTTCTGTTCTGCTGCAGCTCCAAAGTTCCTCTTTCTTTATTTTCATAGAAAGGTTCAAGACCCCGAATTCGTGAATCCTCTTTCAAAGGTATCTGTACTGTAATGTATAAATATGAGCTTGCAAAATTGATGTAACATCTGCAAAATTGATGTAACATCCACAAAATGAAAGCAAAACCAACCCTCATATTACAGTAAATTGTGTGCTTTCTAAAGTTTTGTATAAAATAAAATGCATGGCATGCTCCCAATTTCTCCTTTGACAGATTTTAAATTTTAATATACACATGTTGGTGAGAATAATATTTCTCTTATATGTCCTATGTGTAGTGTAACTTTTACATAAGGAAGCACAATGACGCTTGGATGCTTCAATAAGTCGTCAGCTTTACTCTCTATTCATGCCTGTCTTAAATCATCCTTTTTCTTATGCAGCATGAAAGGAAGGAGGACCGAGACATTCAAAGCCTGAATAATGAAAAGTTTCGGACCATCCTCTCCAACAACCTTGGCCACGACTTTTCTCCGCTATCTTAATTTGACCCTTTGTTGAGTATCCCGCTCACCTTTTCTTTAAACGTGTCCTCACACACAGGATGAACTCATTTGGAAGACAAACCCCCCCTCGCTTCCGATTAATTTACCGTTATCATTATTAACCTCTGCCCATCTTACAAAGTAGGCTAAAGACTCGGGAGAGGCAAATTTAGATTCGAGCCCATCGAGACGTGGCGGCCATACGTCGCCATTCTGACGAGAACGCTCCCATTATGGAATGTCATTTTAACCTCGCAGGGCTCATTCACGAACGTATAATTGGAGGTTTGCTAAAACCAAGCGAAGCCTTTGGTGAGAGGGGCTTTGATTTGCATATATAGGCCAGGATGTTACATAGGCTAATGATATAATGTCCCATATACTTTGAAGCTGAGATTATTCTGAGCTCTGGGTGCTAAACTAACCCCGCCCTTACACGGCAGAGTGGTGGACTAATGAGGTGTAGGTGGCTGGTCCTGACTCAGTTTTGCTGCTTTCTTTCTTTGTAATTAAGGTTGGAAATGGTGCTTGGCAAGCCGATTCCTAGTCTCTCGGTGTGTGCAAGGTCTGCTGTACTCTATTGCACTGCTAAGGCTAATTTTAGAGCTAGGCTGCTAAGCTAACGATTGAATGGTTTTCCACTGGGCTTTTTCCACTCTGCCGCTCCCTGCTTTACCGCTGTATTTATAGACCCAGTTTCGCTCGGTGTGCATATGTATGTGAGTGAGTTAGTGAGTGTGTGTCTGCTCTTCATGCTGCGAGGATGACATTTTCCTATGCAGGCTTATTCTGCTCTGTTTTTCCCCTTGGCCTCTCATATGACCCATATGCAGGGACCCTTACCAAGAGAGGGACATGGGAGAATGTCAGCAGAGCCCTTGAGGTTGCATAAAGTGTGTGTGTGTCTGTGTTTGTGCGTGTGTGCATGCTCAAGCGCATGCCTGCGTGCAAATCCGTGCCCGCCACTGATGTTGCCTGTTCTGCTTATCTCCTGTGTGCCCTGCCATCCTCTGTCTGTGTGTGCGTGTGTGTGTGTGTGCACATGCATGCAGCATCCAGGGTATATGATGAGACACAGGCTACGAGGACAACCGTGTTAGCCTGGTTAATCTTTTCAAAGGGACTCGAGTCTTTGATATCGTCTGAAACCCCCAATCCCCTTTAAGATTCTGATACGCGTCTCTGGTGATCTGACCACCACACACATTAGGCCGCTTCATGCCTGCTCCCAAAATGCCTCTGACAGGATCTCCTAGCTATATTATGGAAATCTCAAATCCATTATCTCCCTAATTCTCTTTCTTTTCAATTCGATTTAGACTTATTTTTTGAAGTTTTGAAGGTGCGTTTAGCGATATTGCTACCCCAAATCCCTATCAGTGGCAATTTCTGGGATTCATCCCGGGTCAAACATTCACATTGTGTAAACGCACACCCCTACGGACCCCCCCCCCCCCTCACTCCCCACACACACGCCCACTGCAGTGTTTGCTTTTCTTATCTGGCAAACATTACGCACATCCACCCTGAAGGCTTCTATCCATCACTCACTCTGACAGCAACATGAAAGCAGTTAAAACATGAAGGATTTGAAGCGATAAAGTGAGCAACAAAAAAATAAAACAAATGTTGTGAAAGCAGAACTTCGGTGTCACTCCGCATTGTTAAATCACAACAAAGTTTTCCACCATTCTGTGCCTTGCTCAGGTTACCTTTGCATCCAGTTTCGTGCATTGCATGCATCTTATTGCATTGCATCTTATTCTTTTGGGATTTTTTATTTCCACGATAATGAACTGGCTCACTGCTGCTGGTGGTGGTGTTGTTGGTGTTGTTGTTGTTGTTGCTATATCGGAGGAAAAGTTATTTTTAATTCCTCAAGGAGGGAGGAGCCCGATTTTTTTTTTTTTTTTCCTGATGCCTGATGCAACGTGGGAGTAACCGGACAGAGAGGTGGGAAAACAAGATTTCTGTCTACTGTATAGAAGGATGCACACCATGTATGCTCACCACCCACACTGTCTGGGGCCTATATTCTCTATTTATCTCACTGCTCATCTCTTTCTCCTGCAAACACACACACACCCTCACTCACAAGCCGAGTACTCTGTCCTTGCCTGTGTTCTCAGAATGGTGTTTATGTGTGGTCCAGGCCTGTAGTTGGGCTGTTTATATCCATGGAGAAAGCCATTTGGGTGGTAGCCAGACAGTCTGCCTCTGGCTCTGTCTGCCTCTGGTAACCCAGAGGGTGTAGTGCCGCTGTTAGCAGGGTGGGGGCAGCACTGAGAGGAGATAATAGGTTTTTAATGTCATCCGAGGGTTTAATTTAAAATTGAGATTACCTCTATTTAAGGAAATGGCACAGTCTTTCAAGAATGATTGTCATAGATGTAAACTGCTGAACTTATAAGTTGCATTGGTTTCTTCCCATTTAGACACAGATACACGCTTTTACACACACACACACACACACACACACACACTGCCAACCAGTATACTCATTGACATAGCTGAGATAGGAATAGCTTAGGGAGTAAATGAATAACTCTCTGCACACACACTCCTGGAAATCTGTCTCTAGCAAGAGAAGGATTTCCAGGATTTTTTGTGCCAGTGTGTATGTGCACCGCTGCTGTGTTTACCTCTTTGCCCTCTGGGCCTTCCTCCGTGCCGACCAGCCCCAGCGTGCTGCCTCCCAGGTTCAGCAAGGCCAGTTTCTCCACTTCTGCTTACATAACCTACCAGCCCTGACCCAGTGAACCAAAGACCTCTGATTCCTAGTATGGGATTACACGTGAGGCAGACGTGGACTTTTCACATCTGTTGTTTTAAGAAAAGGCTGCCAATCCCGTGAATTGTGCCCGGGATCTCTATCTTTGTAGCTAAAATGTGAGATTTGATTTTATTTGATGTTATTTTTATTGTCTGAGAAGCTCGCTTAACTAGAAGCACATTTTCACTCCTGGGAATAGAATTTTGAGTCTGACAGCCACTGATGTGTCTCTCAAGTGCATTTCTGCTGTGACAACTGAATTTCCCCTTGGGATAAGGTACTTTTCTCTCTCTCTAATGTATGATTGCTATTTGATTAAAGCCTGGAAACGGTTTGCGTAGAGATGTGACTCTCTTGTCACTCATGATGTTGCGCAGAAGTTGGCAGCGCATTCTCCTCCCAGAGCAGAGCCACTGTTTGTAGGGTTAATGGTTTTGCTGACATCAAGGAATGTCGATTGGAGACGTAATCCTTAATCCTCTCAGTCTCTCTCTCTCTTTCTTTCCTTGTTTCTCCCCTGGTGACTGAACAGTTTTGGCAGAGCTCAGCTGTAGGAGATAACTTTTCCTCTCCCTGCCAGAGAACCTAGATTTGTCTCCGCTCCTGACCTTTCCTTAAAAACGGCACTCATATTTCCCGTGCACACATGTGGCACTTTGTCCTAAGTCAGCACGTCCACATGTCCCCATGGCAGCTAAACCCTCCTGATTGACTATTTAAATTGTCCTCATTGTTTCAGTTCCAGTTATGGGGACAAAAGAAGGATAGCCAGAGAAAGGAGGGTTTGTAATTATGCCCCCCTCCCACCCTCAACCCAAGAGCCCCGTTAAAAATGACAATCCTAATAGACTCTTTCAGACCTAATTATGATTTGTCTGCAGTCGGAATGAGGTGGATGAAAAGCCGGTGTAATTGGGGGATTGGGCTCAAGCCCTGTTGGAGATCTTGGAGAGGGACTGAGTTGAGTTTTTTTTTTCACCGTGTTTTTGTGTGTGTGTGTTTTCTCAGAGCTGATGGATTGGTGTCTTTAGTATTGCAGTCTCTGAGACAGATAGTCGAGATGCCAGTGGTCAGTATTGGACCCCAAGATTTGTCTCTGTCTTTTATTTGCTTCCTCTCCCTTCCCCTTCACTCCAAAATCCTAGACAGTACTTTGGGGATGGTGAATACATTAGAGGACACTGTGGTGCTGCTGTTACATCTGTTTCTGTCTGCTCTCTAGCCCTTGTTTTCCACCATTCTGTTTATATCTGCAGCTTTAAAAATGTTTTTTTTTTCTGTCTCCTAGTTTTCTTTCTCACTTTCACAGCCTGCTCCATCTCTCTTCCTCTTTTTTTAGTTTCTACTCCACATCAACAATTGTTGTATCTTTCCTCTGAGTACCTAGACTGTATTTATTCCAAAACCTTGAACCTTACCCTGTTAAATGGGCTCCCAGAAGGCTAGAAGTACTGTAATAGTACACACACATACACTTCCTCCACTCTATTTCAACATTTTCACTTGTTCACCTCCGCTCCCCTGCACTCCCCAAACAAACACACACTCCTCCCTCCATTTCTGCCCCAGGGTGCTCCTGTGGTCTGTTTGCCATTGGCCCTCTGACCCCTGTTCAGGGCAGTAAATTACAGCCATTTAGCTAATGAAGCAAGTCATTAGAAGCTGATTGGGCCAGTGTGTGCGCCGCCTCTGTGTATTTGTTTGGTCTAAGAGAGGAACGTTTGCTCTGTCGCCAAGATAAACGAGATGTCTGTGTGTGTATATGTGTGTGTATGCGTGCATCGGTTCATGCGCGTGTGTGCGTCTTTAGGTGTGTGGCTTTGTTTGCATGTGTGCAGCGGTCGGCCAACCTTCAAGGCCTGATCTGCTGGTTAAATGCCAGAAAATTGTACTTTGCTGCAAAGTGGCACTGCTACACAGGTTCAACCACTTATAATTGTCTGCATCCCAATTCATCTGCTGTATGCCAGGAAACCACAACATAAACACACACTGGGCATGGGTTTTGAGGGCTTCTTTAACCAGTTTTGACGTGTTAGAGTGTAACCTTGCCTGCAGGCGAACAGGCAAGGTTAAGAACAGACATAGAAGACATATTTCACTGTTGCTGAGCAGTTGCTTTTTGCCCTACAGACCTCCTATTTGAAGTTAAAGAGAGCAGGTATAATATATATATATATATATATATATATATATATATATATATATATATATATATATATATATATATATATATATATATATATATATATCAACATTATCTGTGCAGGGAATCTGCTGCCACTACAGATTTTATTTTCTCTCCAGCTCTCTGAGGAGATAATTAGAAACTGGCAGAGCCGCTGTGTGAAAAGTGTGATCCAAGGCACAACAAGATTTATTATTACCAGGCTCTATTTTTTTTTTAGCGTTTGGGAAAAGCTTTGATATGACTAAGAAATTTAAACTAAGCTTTCAAAATGAATGTGATGTGACATGTGTTAACCACAGGACAGTAATAGTTGTTAGTGCACTTTAAAATGAAAACAAATCCTTGTTCAGAGATGTAGCTTATGCTCTGGAAAAGAGAGCCTGAATAATGATTTCAATGTGATTATTATTATTTTATGTTCTCGTCACAAAAGCAGAAAGTAGTCTGTCAAATCAACATTATTTAAGAAGTTGATTTAGAGCGGTTTGTTGGTAAGAAGAGAACAGGGACTTTCTCACTTTCAGGCTCCAGTGTTCCCCTAAGGACTTTCTATTCTTATTTTCTTATTTCACTCTGCAGCGTAGGCTGTTAAGAGGAGAACGCTTCAGTATTCAACAGCTCTCTGCTCTGCATGGTACTGGTTAGCACCAGTTAAGCCTTGCACCGTGTCTTCTCCTTTGTCATTCAGACAGCCCAGGCTTAGTCAGGGTGGCACTGAAGTACTGAGTGTATCCATGTGCACAAATGTTTAGTGTTTTCAAGCTGAGCTCCATTGTCCACTTGTAGTGTAAATGTGTCGGTGTGTGTCATATTGCACGCGTATCTGTTACAAAAGGCTGGTTACTAAACAACTGTTAAGCTCCGGTACAGTGTGGCATTACATTATTGCCTGATGAGCTAATGGCTGAGCATATGTGAAGCGATTTGTCCAACCAGAGACCTCGTGGAAGAGTTTCGCTCCCAATTTCTGACCAGTTCTAACATTCTACATACAAGATAATATCTCGTGTAAGTCTACTAGAAAATTGAATTATTTTGGTGTCCTCATACTTGTTATTTCTACATTTTTATTAAGCCACTTAATAATGTATTGAATGTGCAAAATCTAAGATAAGTGTTCAGCCCCCTTCAAAACAAGAGCGCTAATTAAATAATTGGCTTGGCTAATTCTTAATTCACTCTGTGTAATTTTAAGTCTTCTGTATAGCTTATTGCAGGCTATTTAAATTCAGTCCATTTTTCACAGGCTTAACATTATTTTACTTGACATATAATCGTGCATTGCTTCCCATTAATGCCCTTTAAAACAGTGCTGCCCCTGAAAGAGTGATGAAAACCACAGTGGTTACTCGTGCTATTCAATAGATTTATATAGAACTCCCAAATACATAAAATGAAGTGTTTCTTGCTCAGCAGTTGGATTTAATGAAAGCTGTGAGGATGTTGAAGATCCACACACACCAGTAAACTAGAAATCAACCATCACAAGCTCACAGTCAAAGAATCACAAAGCCTGATTTTACTCATTTAAGATTTCAAAAGTTGTGCCTACCATTTCTAGTCACACACTCCTACACGCATACACACAGGCCTCTGTTATTAAGGAAGAGTCTGTTTTCCTTCATCTCAGCAGTACATGGATAACAGTAAAGACTCTGCTGTGTTGTAGCGCCCATTGCAGTCGTCAGCCTGTAGTCAGTAATTCAAGTCATTTTTAAAATCTTTAAATTCTGAGTTTGATTATATCAGAACTTCAGTGCTTGACTTTGGCAACTTGCCAACATAGACTTAATTTGCCTACAGGTCCTCATTCCCTACTATAAAACTAAACATCAGTGCTCATGAGTAAAAGAAAACACACTGATGTGGTCACATGCTGAGGCGATTATGCGTATGGAGTGTGTATGGTTTGACACAGGCTCGAGGCAAGGCTTTATAACAGAAGGCTGCCTGTGGTGATGGTGGAAGCCTCCAGTAGGTTGTCAGCCCAGAAGCTATGCATGCAAACAGACACACTCGCACAGTAGCAATGAAGTGGCCTGTTTCGTGGCGTATATCAGCGCGATCGACGCATTGCTGAAAAGATGTGTATGGTTTCTGGTAGCACAGTAAGGGGTATGATGCAGCAAAATTGGGGGAAAAAAAGAAAATCTTGAGTGATTTACAACTTTGCCTGCATGTTTATGTTTTTAGTTTTCTGTCCAAACATATAGCACCAGTCATCACTGCTACACTCTGAAAGCCCGACTTAGATTTTTATTTCGGCATCTGTATGACCGAAGCAGCTGTTTGCACACTGATTTATGAGTGCAACATTATGAGATTTAATAACATAGCTTTGGGCTTTATGACCTTTTATGAGAGTGAGTGTGTGTCTACATTCAGCTAACTGAGGTAACATTATAGGCTATCCACTGCCAAACGCCATTTACCTCCTCCCAGCACGTATTGAACCAGATTTCTTGGAGATGACAATGAAAGTGATTGAGTGTGACAGAAAAAGGAAAAAGAGAGAGAACGTCAGTTTTTCTCTCCAGTAGGGGGAGAGATTGACAGTAATCCTGTTTGGAAGGGTGAAAGCGACAGATTTGGGATTAGCTCAGCAGCGAATCTTTGGTTTCTAAAGTAACACTTTTACAGAGTTTAGATATTTGAGCACATGTACAGTATATATATGTCTCAATAAAACTGTCAGCATTGAGAGTCTCTGTGGAAAGACAGCCTGTTACATACTTCCAGCGCTCTGGCTCCAGCTCCAATCAGAATATGTTGCAAGTCACCCCGTCCCTTTCCCTCTGTGCTGCACATAGTAATATGACTGACATTGCTAGAACCAACACCACTACTACTGGCATTTGCAAAACACTGTGGCAAGAAACAGAAACATTTTACAGGACAAACAGAAGGTGAAGGTCAGTGGTGGGTCCGTAGATGCAGATGTCAGACTAGAGATGGCTCTGGAGGAAGATGGAGGTTTAGCCTGACTCAGACACACAGAATAAATGCTGTTAAAGTAAAACTGCCTCGCTTTGCAAATCATTTGAATGCTGTCCTGTGCGTGTCCTTGATTATGTTTGTGAGTTTTAGTGTGTCTGTGTGTGTGTGTGTTTGTGTGTGAATGTAACAATGGAGCCGCTATGTGCAGAGCAGTTTACAAAGCATCAATAGGCCACCAACTGGGATAATAACAGATGAAAAAACAGCAGCACAATCACCATTATTCACAAATGCTTGAGCAATTTCTATTTTTACATTAATATTTCAGCACTTGCATATTGATGTTGATTCATCTGTAATGTCAGACATTAGAATGGGGGGGAACTTTTTTTTCATACTTGGACAGCTGGGGGATATCAAATAGGATAATCTATTGCACATTTACAGTGAAGCTGTTTTTTTTTGTGTGTGTCTTTCTGCTTATTTTCTTTCTTTCTTTTCATCCTCCTCTCCCCCCAACCCACCCCTCTATTATTCATCTCCCTCCCTGTGTGGCCTCCTCCTCTCTGTGCTCAGGTTCATCGGCCCTGCCCAGCAACATGGCCTACTTCGGAAGCTCCCAGGAGGAGGAGGACCTGGAGGATGAGGAGGACCTGGAGGAGGAGGAGGTGAGGAACGGAGGCGGGGTCCACTCTCACGGTGGGGGAAGCAGCAGCCAAGCATCGGCCTCCTCCTCCTGCCACTCGACACCCCGCAAGGGCAAGCTTCCCGCCAGGCAGCCGCTCAACGGGCATGGTAAGGACCGGTCCGATGAGAGAGAGAGAAGAATTAAAAAGGAGTGCTGTGTGTAAGGGATGAGGAGTGAAAGACAGGGTACTCTGAGGGAGAGAGATGGATGAGGAGGGAGGTGAGGGCAAGGGGAGAAGAAGAAGGGGAGTGAAGGAAGATGCACCGGCAGAATAACTAGAGAGGAATGGAAAGATCCTTTTGGGGGGGGGAAAGATTCAGAGAGAGTGAAAGATGGAGAAATGCAGGAGAGAAAAACAGGAGCACAGGATGAGTCATGGGACGGAGGACAGAGCTGTAGTGCTTGTGTGTGTATGCATGCATGTGTGTGTGCGTGAATGCAAGCAATTTCCCAGGTTTGCTCTCTTGTTTTCCACTGCAGAGACTGGGTAAGTCACATGGGATAGCAGAGCAGCACATCAACTCTTTCCACCCCAATTAACACTTAGCTTGCTAAGCCCTAACAAAGGTGTTTATGCACGCGCTGCAACAGCTGGCCAGGGCCCTCCACACACACACACACACACACACACACACACACACACACACACTGTAGTGACAGCTTACATACACCCCTTGGGGCACATAGACATTTGGATGAATACACACCCCCACACACACAGGCTTGTGCACAACAATTGGAATCGCACACATGTGATTGAGCCCATGAGAGCACACTCACTCACAAGCCCAACACTGATGACTATAAAAACAAGAACACTGCTAAAATTTTATAGTGTTTTTTTTTCATGTTCTTAAGAAAAATAAGTAATTAAGAAAAATTCTTTAACAGCAAAAAAAAACCAAAAAAAAGACTCAATCATTGATTAAAAACTGATAAGAGGGAGATTTTAGATATGTATAAAATAAAACATGTACCAATTTCATATAATCCGAAATATTACTCCCATGTACCATTTTTATTCAGTGGCACATCATGTGTTTGTTATATCCACCTTCTAGTTTTGAACCAGCAGTTTTTTTTACAAAGCAATAGGGAAATGATTTTAACCTGGAGGCCCTCCCTCTCTGGCAGACTTTGGAGACATACAATCCTTCCATCCAGGCGTTTCCCCATGAAACAAGGGCTGGATTTCATAGTTCCTCCTTTTGGTCCTCCCTGACTCCCTCCCTCCCTCTCTAGTCTGTAGAATTGCCGCCAGAAAGGTTCACAAGGTGAACGCTTTGCTCAGCTCTTTCCTCTGTCATTCTCTCGAGTGGAATGTGGAGGAGGCGAGAGACGGTAGAGAGAGGGAGAGAGGTCCATAGATTTGCTTGCACTGAACTCTGGGAGAACCGTGCACTGCCTTTGTATAGTTCACTGACAGTGTCTACCCGGCAACATGCAGACACATAAACAGACACACATACTTTTCTCCCATTCTTTCAAGAACTTGTGTAGCTGCAGCTTGAAACATGAACTTTACAAATGCACATGTCTGTATAAGGCACTCGAACAGTAGGATAGTGAAACCTGTTTGAACAAATCCAGGCCTGTTGTGTGCACGAGGACAGCTTAGTCTCCTTTCTTATCTCGTATACCAACACTATTTGCGAAGCAGCTTGGCGCCTTCGCTGTGATATGCTAAATAAATAGATAAGAGGGAAAATAGGCAGATATACTTTGTAGGGGACAATAGAGATGACGGGGGTTAAGGACACCAAAACAGACAGTTTACACACGTAGGTGTGCGCACACAGTCAAGACTGGGTCATTGCTCCAGTGTTGACAGTGTTTATGCGGTGGACAGGCACACACACACACTGAGACAAAGACACACACCTCAGTACATTTTGCAGCATTAAGATTGGTGTCAAACGTGACACTTTAATATGCCACTTGGGCCACTCTCCAGCAGGAGCAGGGTTATATGGGCTGTTAGGGAGGAGAGGGTAGTGATTGAGGGGAGGGAGGGGGAGGAGAGGGTGCAGTTGAGGAAAAAGGAGAAATAGAATTAGTGAAGGAGAGAGAGATTTTATTCTGGGAGGTAAAGAGAGACAGGAAAGGCCCTACATTGTAAGCCATTCATCAGCGCTCGGCCTCTCCGCTTCTCTCGTTCTCTCTCTCTCGGCCATGTGCCATGTTGACATAGCTAAATTAAACAGCTTTTATTGGGCTCAGGTTTTTGCTTAGCTCACTTCTCAAAATGTCGGGATTTCTCTCATTTTTCGCTGAAGTCTAGGCCCAAGAGCCCCGGGGAGGCTCTCTTTTGGTCATGAGAGGATACACAAAAATTCAAATTCAGATTTATTTTTTTAAAGCCCAAAATCACAAACATTGTTTGCCTCAGAGGGCTTTACAGTCTGTACAGTTGTGACACCCTCTGTCCTTAGACCCTCGAACTGGGTCAGGAAAAACTTAAAAAAAAAAAAAACCTTTATGGGAAAAGAAAAAGAAACAGATGAGGGATCCCTCTCCCTGGGACAGACAGACGTGCAATAGATGTACATGTACAGAGCACACGCAGCCTAATGCACACCCGCACTCTTTTGCAGACAGAAACGTGCGCCGATGCTCAAAAACGTCCGCACACATCGTCAAACACACGCCTTGCTGTTCAGAGCATACTGAATAATTTGTGCGCTGCATGTGTGCTGTAAAGGCTCCATGTGTTTCTGCCTGTGGCCTCCTGTCATTCTTTCCACGCGGCCTGCTGCCTGTCGATATTAAAATGCCATGAAACTTTAAATTGAGTCTCATAAAGGCTGAAGAGAGGGCTGTTGAGTGTGTATGTTAATGGCCTCGCTCCCGTTTGACTCGTTTAGCATCACCCCTGGGGGTTGATGCAGTCTGCGTCCATTTTGAACAGGTTCATTGACATGTAGTATAAAGATGTTTTCATGCACCCCCTTAAATCATGCATATTTCACTGATTGGGGGCTATATGTCAGCCAAAAGCCTGTCGCTCCAATGTTTGTGCGGGCTTTTCCACTTGGTCGCTGTGGTTTGGTGCCAGGGGCTTTTAAGCCATTCTGCACTACAGGGGAGTATTGAGACTTATGTCCACATGTTGGCAGTGGCATAGGTATACGGTAGCCTGGAAAAACATAGTATATGTCCTATTAATGGTATTTATGCCTTGCTACCTAATAGGAATATTCCACAGTGTCTTGTTTTGTTTACAGTGGTTTATTTATTACTTTTTACTTGTACACATAAGGAAGTTATACTAGGTTGCATAAAAAAATATATAAACTGTGTACCATATATGTCCATAAACTGCACTCTTGAGAAACAGTACAATATTGTTGTATATAATATTGTAGAATATTTGTATGGAAAAAATAAGAGAGACTTGTCCTTAACTCTAATATCCTCTTCTCATATTAATTAAGAATCACAAAAGCAACTCGCCTGGTTCCTCTGTCTCTCCCCTCCAGTATTCAACAGCCATGGTAAAGCAGGGACCAGGGAGAGTCCGAGGCCCAAGGCAGGAACTCACAGCAGGGACGCGCCCGCCCCGCCGCTGCCACCTCCTCCGCCTCCACCGCCGCCCCTCCTGAGGGAGCGCAGCGAGCGGGCGGAAGGAAGCACGGGAGCACGTGAGGGAGAAGCAGGCCATGGCTGATGGCCAGCGGCCGAGGCTCGGCCAATGGGCTGCCTCCGAGGAGAGCTGCTGAGGAGCTCCGCAAACAGGTACCTTGTGGGCGGCATTGGAATTGCAATAAGATGACAGAGCCATAACATGCTAAATATCACACGAGGATGAAAGCTTTTCTATTGCCCGGGACGGCATGCAGGGAAAGTATTCTCCTATAGGAAAACTTCTGTGGCAGGTGAATGGTTCGCATTAGTTGTGTTATAGCTGGACATACCATAGGGTATTCTGCATTAATGGGTTAGAGGTGCAGCATGCTTGTTTGGCTATTACGCTCATTTGAAATCATCCCCTCTTGACTCTTCTTTTCATTTACCCATCTGCCACGTCCGCTCTTTATCTTCCTCCCAATGATTTCTCCTAACTACTCCTGTGCCTTTTGCGTCTCCCTCCTACACTTTCTTTTTTATTACTGGCTCCCTCCTTTCCCCGTGCTCTTCCCTTCACTGTCCTCTCTTCATGCAGCTCCTCCTCCTCCTCTCCTCTCTTCTCCTCCTCCTCCTGTCCTCTCCTCTCCTTTATCTTCCATCCATTGTGTCTGGGAGAGTAATGATTGTGTTTTGGCCTGCCATGACTGCAGCTATATTTAGTAGTGCTTGCTAGGGGCTGTGAAAGCCTGCCTCCCTCTCCATGGCACTAAGCAGGTTTCAAGGAACCCCACAAAGCAAAAAGAGGAGCAGGAGAAAAGGAGATAGGGTAGAGGGTGGCGTTAGTCAGGAAACTGGCATTCTTACGTGCCCATCAGCTGGTCAGAGGCAATTCTCTTTCTCTCATAATCTTCTATTTTTGATGCCTTTGCTTGCCGTCTGTCTTCTTTTCCATTTCCTTCCTGCCTTTTCCCTTCGTGTTGAATGCCAGCCTCTATCCAGTGTTGTTGCTGTTGTTGTTGTTGATGATGTGCTGCTGATGCACACTCAGGCATATGCTTCAGGTTTTAAAGTGGCTGGAATTGTCCAGTAAAAACCAACAATGAATCTCAATGAGGGCGACTGCCTGCCAAGACAAACTTCAGCCTCACTCACTCACGAGTCTTTGTTCTGTGGCACTTCCTCTGCTCTCTCTCTCTCACTCTCTTTCTCTTTTTCAATGCGCTGTTTGCACCCTGCTTGATTCTTTTGACTCCTCTCGCACTGTGTGTTTTTGTTTTTCCTCGTGCGCTCCCCGTTACACCTTTCGCCCATTATATCTCCGGTTCTCTCATTTTCTCTTCATGCTCCACTCTCTCTCTCTCCCCCTCTCTCCGTCTCTCTCGCCCCTGTGTCAAACAGACGGATCTTGCCCTTGACAACATGGCTCCAATCATTTGGAAGGATTAGTGCTTTTTTTTTTTTTTTTCCCCTCTCTCCCTCCTCGCTCTCCCTTCAATTAGCATGAGCAGTATGTGTGTTAACCATGTGTGTTCAAGACGCGCACACACATTTATACACACAACCAACTGTGAAAATACTGACTAAGCCATATAAAAGGTTAAGTGATTATGTAGCCGTAAAACGAACTAGGGGTTGTGTGTGTAAAACCGGAGGGTAAAGGCATTATCATAATTCAATTCACCATGATTCAGTTCTCTCCTAATTTAATAGCAGCTTGTATCAACAAAATACATGCGCCGTAACAGGACCTTTTTATAAAACAATATGATTCTATCCATTTTAATTAAATAACAAAAGTGGGGATGTCAGCAAAGCAGCTGCACGCGGCAGCAAGTGCAGGTGGAGCGCGCAGGGCCAAACCATTTAGCCGACTCTGCATCATTTGAAAAGGACTCTGCACTTTCTTGTTGTTTGTCCGCAGCTATTCTCAATTAACCTCCCCTCGCGATGCTACAAAAACTTTACAGTAGATGCATACTGATAAGAATTACACGCTTATCAAAGATTACATAATGTGTTTCTCTCTTTCGCTGGTGAATGAACTATTTGCTAATAAAAAGTTTTTTTTTTTTGCATTGTGTGGGTGTGTTATTAGTGCCAGGCTGTAGTGACCTTTCTCTAGCTGCTTAAAAGTCAGGCTGCCCAGGGCTGCATCGCATCGCACCCTAATAAGACAGCAGAGGGGAAAAGGAGGCTTAAGCCGGATTTATGCTGCGCCATCAAGGTGTTCGGCAGTCGCGCCGTAAAAGACTCCGGCATAGGAACTGATTTATAGTGCAGCATAGGATTTAACCCGTTGATTGTCATTGCGCCGCAGTAATGTGTGATGGATGCGTTGCAGGCTATCAAGCTGTGTCATGCATTGATTATGCACCCAAATTTATGGTGTTTACATTATTTCATTCTCCTGGTGATGGAGGCCTTCATAGTGAGGTGAAGGTCAGCTGTGGAAATGGTTTTGCAGAATCTTGAGAGGTACATGCTTGTCTATGTTTACTGCCATTACCATGACCACGACCTGCTGCTGCCATACTTTGGATTTGGTGTTCTTTCTTGTTCTCTACCGCTCTGAGTTTTCCCGGCTGCAGTCATGTGACCAATCTACAGCAAGCGAAGAAGGTTACAATACAGTGCAAAAAGGCAAAGTGTATCCGGTGCGCTTTGTGTTCACAATGCGCAGAGATTAGGTGAACCCCACCGCTGACCTTTTAGCAAACCGTACGGTTCGTTTTAAAGGGGTCTGAGTACGGTTGGAGTGTTCACATATAGACAAAAAATGCTGAGTCATCAATCTGAGTTCGTTTAGAGGACTGAAAGGGACCAAGTGTGAAAACACCCTTTGTCACCCTGATGTGTTGTTGTGTTTTTAAGGAGGTACCTGATTTTGACTGTGGAGCTTCTGCAACATCCTGACAAAGAAGTACAAATCTGGCTGCAACTAAATGTGATTTTAAAAAGGGTGTAGAGGTGTTAGAGGAACATAATAATGCTTTGTGTACGGCTGCATGCTCTCCTTCTTTTGTCAGTCTGCAGCTCTCTCTCTCTCTCTCTCTCTCTCTCTCTCGCCCCTCTTCTTCCCAGAGCCGGCTCCTGCAGATGTTGCCTGTTAAAAATCTTCCTGCCAGGCCTCAGCTGGGCTATAGCAACACATGATGTCATCTAGACCCACCTCCCTCTCCCTCCCCTTCCCTCCCTTTCCCCCGCTCATGTGCCACTGAACACTCCAGAACAGTCTTCGGCAGCCTGCCTGTGTGTGTGTGTGTGTGTGTCTCTGTGCGTGCATGTGTGTGTGTCTATGTGCGTGCATGTGTGTGTGCTATTTTTTCCCCATTTTGGCTTCATTGTCTTTCTTGTTTTGCTCAGCGTCCTTCTCATCTCAGTTCCCAATCTCTCTCTCTCTCTCTCTCTCTCTCTCTCTCTCTCTCTCTCCACAGTGGCCGTCAGCAGGAGAGAACTTCTGTCCCCCTTTACATATCGTTTTGTCTGTCTTCTTTTCTCTCTCACTCACTTCTCTAAGTATCCAAAGTAGCTCCTGACCCATATTTTCTATCATCGTCACTCTCTTGCCATCCTCCTTGTCCACCAGACCAAATAATTAAAGAGAGAAAAGTGAGGGAGACTTGCCAATCCCCCCCTGAAGAGAGCCATTCCGCTGTGCCCTCTTGTGGCCAGAAGCTGCTATGACAGCGTGTCTCTCGCATTCAGTGCTTTGTCAGCAAACTGTGGCCGGACAAATATAGTAGCTGTCTGCTGCTTTGGCACTTAGTTACTATTTTAGCATCAGTGTAACAGTAAGTCAACAGTCATATTGAACTTTGCATTAATTTGACTGATAAATTAAGAGGTTAGGTGTCAGACTGGTAATTAATTCTTAAATAACACATCATAATAATAATGTTTTTGTGAGGAGTTCACACAGTGTGACATGACAACAGTGTTCTTGCTCTGCAGTCTTCCTGTGTCCACTCATATTGTTGCTAAATTCTGTTTTCCTTTCATCCCTCTCTCTCTTCGCTCCTTCTTGACACCCCTTCTGTCCTCCCTCTCTCCTTGTCACCCTGTGTTTTTCCATTGTGAGGAGGAGTGTCTGTGTGTGAATGTGTGTGTTGTGGGGAATGATTGACGGAGGCAGGGTTAAGTTTCAGTCCCCCCCTTATCTTTTAATGGCCTGGTCTTTGTGTCGACCCCCCGCCACCTGAGACGCACACGATACAATACATGTGCGCGCACACATACACACACACACGAGTGTGACACGAGAGCCCTTCAAAGGCAAACCTGTCAATGAGCCGGCTGTCACCTCCCTCCTGTGGCGCCCCGACTGTGATTGATAACTCCATCTCTCCCATCCCTCTTCCTTTCTTTCTTCTGTGGTTCACTTCCAGCTGGTCTAGACAGAAAGGCACAAACTGAGAATAAAAACATGAATAACAGCATGTCTTGTAGATCTCTGCTCTATTTGAACAAATAAAATGTAACCAAATGAGAAAAAGGAGCCCCTTTATGTTAATGCTACATCAGAAACATGACCTCCAGCTCAACCCATTCCAATATTGGGAACCAAACACTGGTTTTTAACTTTAAAAGATCTCTTAACACTGCATGGCCTTCTCTCACACACACAGACCAATCAGAGAGAGGGGAGAGAGGGAGAAGTAAAAGGGAATGAGAAACTCCTGGCAGCACCGAAAGTGGGCCATGAAAACAACACAGAGACAAGGAGGGAGAATGAGAGAAAAGTGGATATTCTTAGAAATGAATACTGGGGAAATACAATAGAAAGAAAGGAGATGCAGGATGGAGCAAAAGAGTGAGAGTTAAAAATAGCAAGATAGACGGAGTTCTATACACAATTTAATTTTACACAACGGATTTTAACACTTACTGACGCAGCTGTAAAGCTCTGTGCACCAAGGGTGACCGTGTTTCTTCCCACAGCTGTAGTCAGTGAGACAGCCGTGGAACCAGACACCACTGTACCAAACCTCTGATGTACAGCTGGGGGCCTCAAAGACTTTGTGCACACACACACTCACTCTCTGTCTCTATCTCTCTCACACACAAACACACGCAGGACCTTTATACATAGCACAAAAATTGAATTATAGCGTTTAGGGGAACCCTTAGCAAATAAAAGGTTGTTTTTATGTGCCCAGTTGGGATTTTATTCCATCACAGTGACCCCACCTCTTACCTCATACTGTCCAGCCATCTGCTAGCAGAAACCATGGAGCCATCCCTGCTTTTCCTCTCATGTCTGCCATCTCTCTCTCTCTCTCTTTTTTTTTTTTTAAACCATTCTGAAATGTTGTTTATCTCGGGATGTCATGGTTTTGGTTTTGGTCTGCACATATCCTTTTCTAAATCTCAGTCTTTGTGCTGACAGCAGTTTGAGCTGCAGTTTACAGAAGTTCACTGCGTTTGGAAGTATAGTAATCAAGACAGTTGATTGGTTCTCTAATGAATAGCATAGGTTTCCACAAATAGCTTTGGTCTGTCCAGCCAAATGTTTTACTGCAGTGCTAGCATCTGAGTGTTTGGCCTCTTCATTGTGGAGTGTGGGTGCGCCCACGCCCCTGCATGCGTCTTGTCGTGCTTTCTGATTACAGAATTTTATCTGTGTGTGGGTACATTTTGGGAAATATTTGCTATCTTTGATGCAGTATTTTTAACTTTCACATGCATGTGTACAACATTCAGAGATCTGATCAAACAGGATTCTTTTAGAGACTTATGTTTTATCCATACACCATTCCCATTTCCCTTTCCGCATAGGTTACTGTTTTCTAAGATATTCATTTATTATTGATTTATCCATAGCATTTTGATAAGACTCTTTATCCTATTCATCTAATGCAAACCACCTCTCTTCCACTTTTTCTGTTTATCTCAGGTCTCTAAAGTGAATGGGCTGACGCGGGCGGGCTCGGCACAAGCTGTTGGTGGTGCCAAAAAGAGCCGCGACTTCCGACTGCCGTCCAAAACTGTGAAGAAGTACACAGCCACCGTGTCCAAGGGCCACGTCACCTACACCAAAGCCAAACAGAAAGAACTGGGCAAGAAAACCAAACTCAGCAGCAACAAACACAACAGCGCCGCCTCGGCACCATCGTCAGCGAACAATCACAATCAGCACAGCCAGCCAGCAGCCAGCAATGGGCTGGCCAACTCAGGAAAAGCAGCGGCACCAGCCCACCACAGCAATGCAAAAACCCGCAAACAGGTGCTACAATCCAATGGGCTGCACAACGTGGCTGCCGGCGTCCGCCTCAACGGCAGGCTAAATGGGCAGCGGCACAACACCTTGGCCAAGGAGGACAGGCAGAGACAGTGCCAGCAGGGCCAGGGAGAGTGCCCAGGTCGAGAGGGACTGCGTAACTCCAAGCGGCGTCTGGAAGTGGTGCTCAACTCGGTGGGGACAGGGGTTGTTGAACAGAAAGCCAAAACCACTGGCACTGAGGCCAAGAAGGCCAAGCTTCAACCCACGCCTCTGGAGACACGCAGCAGCAGCAAGAAGGTGGCCAATCAAGAGAAAGCTACCACGCAAACCACCACCCCTACCACTCCAATTTCTAATGGACATGAATCAGAAACACCCCCTTCTCCTAAACAATCTCAACCTGTCACCCCACCCCACTTCCGCCCCCCACTCCCCCCCCCTTCTCAACAGACCTCGCCTCCTTCTTGTACACCAGCAGCCAATGCAGAGCCGGTGAACCAGCGACCTAAGCGGGCATCGGCCGGCAAGCTGATGTTGATTCGACAAGCACAGCAGCAGCAGAGCAGGTCTCACGGTCGGAGCTCCTCCTCTTCCTCCCCCTCATCAGGCCAGAATCACCCACAGAACCCCAGTCGTGCCAGCACTACCTCAGACCCCCAACAGACCTCTGTGTCCTCCTCCACCACTTCCTCCCTGCTTACTTCCACTAACAACCCGGGACAGCTGAAACCAGCAGCATCGCGGATCGTTGACCGTGACAAGGAGTGGGAGCGCGAGAAAGAGTTGACGCGGCAGAAGGAACGTGAGCAGGAGAAGGAGTGGGAGCGCCAACGGAGCAGGCCGGAGGGCTGGGCGGCGCTGGGCGAAGTCCCCGTCTTTCGGCCAGTGCCGCGGGAGTTCCAGGACCCCCTGGTGTACTTGGATGCGGTGAGGGAGCAGGCAGAGGCAGCTGGCATGTGCCGCGTGATCCCGCCACCAGACTGGCGGCCAGAGTGCAAGCTGAGCGAGGAGATGCGTTTTGTTACACAGGTGCAGAGGGTCCACATGCTGGGCCGGCGCTGGGGCCCCAACGTGCAGCGGCTGGCCTGCATTCGCAAGCACCTCAAATCTCAGGGCATTACCATGGATGAGCCACCTGTCATTGGTAAGTGAGAAAAACAGATGAAACACACAATGTATGTGTATAAACCCCTTCCTGAATTGATTGATTTAACTAAGTAATAAGCCACAGGTTTCTTCCTGCTGACTGCCACAGAGGACCAGAACTATTGATTTTATGGGAATGAATTAAACCCAGACACCCCATTTCAAACTGAGGCTCCCTCTCAGCTCTGTCTACACGTGATTGTTTCTCTTTCCACTCTTTTTAACAGATTCTGTAGTGCTATGAAATTGATAAACTAGATACAGCATATCAAAAGAAGATACAGTATGGTAATGTACAAAAAAATGCTGTTTACCCTCTGTGTCCTGCTGTTTGTTAAACTGTGTTTTGTTACTCCTGCTGGGCTTTATAAAGCCAAGACAAAAGCAGCCAGTAAGCAACATCACAAATGCAGCCATTGGTATCAATGGTGCTCTGAAAGCCTCAGTGGCATTCCGCCCGATTTTTATCTTCCCATTTATGGATGACAATAACAATGTGGAACAACTTGGCAAGGGGCCTGACAGGCCACGAAAACAATATTTTGCCCAGATTGTCCTGTCACCTTCCATTTCTCACAATGACATCAACATTTTATGAGCCTTTAAACAGTTTAGACCAAAACTCAGTGTGAGTTTTCTACATGTGCGCATGTAAGCACACCATGCATGCACATTTGTACGTGGTACTTGAATTTTATTAGTTAGTACACAGCTGTATTCAGATTAGCCCGATGTGAGTACAGTCGGTATGCGGCTTGTTTGCCAGAGAAACCTGGCAGCCAGTGAGCCACAGTGGAGTGGCTTTAGTCAGTCAGGATACCCTGGTTCCAAATGACGTCCTTTACTGTGCCCAGCAGATCAGCTCTACATTAACAGAATTTGTGTCCCTCTTTGGCACAATGATGGTTCACATCATTTTGAAAGGTGATAGCTCAATTGCCGTTGCAAATAAAATGAACTGGGCATGTTTAGTCAAAGGAGCAGATGCTCCAAGATGGCAGTCTGCTTGATTTGATTTCTGTGTTTTTTCAGTTTATACAAGTGAAAACAGGCAACTTCTTTATTTTATACATAATGTTTCTTTGGTTTTGCCACTTTGGTTATTGATGACAGTTGTTATACCTTTGGTTGTTTCAGATATTCACCTACAAGACAGGTGGAGTCATCATTAGAACAGTCACAGCACGTTGAGCTCCGTCCTCATTGTTACCCTGAATTAACCTTCTCTTTATGCTCCACGCAGGTGGCTGTGAAGTGGACCTGTCACGTTTTTTCCAGCTCATCAATGACATGGGCGGCATGCAGCAGGTGATGGACCTGAAGAAGTGGACCAAGCTGGCCGACCTCCTGCGCATCCCTAAGTCAGCGCAGGACCGGCTGGCCAAGCTGCAGGAGGCTTACCTCCAGTACATCCTCTCCTATGACTCTCTCGGCACCGACGAGCGCCTCAAACTGCTGTCCGAAGTGCTGCAGGAGAAAAAGAACCTGGAGGCACGCCGGGGCCCTCTGGAGGGTCTCACGGACTCCTCAGCACCTAGTGCACTGGCGCTGCCACGCTATGAGCCCAAGAATGGGCTAGTAGGTGGGATAGTGGGAGGGGCGACAGGGCACCACCGTACCAATGGAGTGTTTCACCGTCTGAAGGAGCTGGAGGCTCAGGTCAAAGCGGGCCGGCGCCGGCTCTTCGCTCAGGAAAAACAAGGCAAAGAGGACAGGCAGCACGGGGAGGAGCAGCAGCCACAGCAGCAGGATGAGGAGGAAGACGGGGGCGTTCTCAGTGACCAGCACAAATGTATTAACAAGGTGAGAATAAAGAAGACATTTGCTGTTTGTGCATAGAGACAAGAGCCACGTACATGTGTCTTTTCTTTTGGTTTATCTTTTCTTGAGTCATCAAGCGCTAACAACAACTGTTAACTCTTTTTGACAGTTGTTCATTACAGTGTTTGTTGTGAAAATTGCAATCAGCCATTTTTGCATCAGCAGTAGCACTAAGGCGTAGAAACATCTCTGGATGTTGCCTCCGTTCTGTCCCTACAACTCCTTTTGACATTTGCCCTTGTTTTCCTTCTTGTCCCTGGAAAAATTACTCATCACAAAGTCACCTAACATATCTTCTTTCAGTTTAACTTGATTCAAATTGAAAGAAAGCAAGCGACTGTCATACTCCCCTCAGTATAGCAAGCTGTTATTGGTACACCTTAACTAAAATCAAAAATGAAATGCACATTGTCTTGTTTATATGGAAAGTGCCAGACCTTTTGTCGCTCCTTGTCTGCGCCCGAGCCGTCTTCAAAGGCCTCATTATTGCGCAGCCAGATGTCTGCCATCTCGCTACTATCTGAATCAAGACTGATGTCACACACAAGGTGTAAACAGCCTACACCTTTCATGGTGTCACCACGAAAATTTGAGTGTTTCGATATCACTGTGCCGGTTCTTAAGTGACAAAATACGCATCCTGTCTTCAGAAGGAGCTAAGTTGTGCCGTAAATTGTTACAGCGCACTCTGACTGGGTTCCTGTCGGGGAGAATGAGACTGTGGTGTGAACTGCAAAGATGTTAATGCCTATTGAAATTCTTAATCAGTGTTCCTGGTCACATTATCATGCTGTTAACTGACATAGTTTGTGGTTAATGAAAGCAAACATGAGAGGTTTACACACCTGTTCACGTGCAGCTGTATGTGTAAATGTCATGTGGCTGCTTTGTAGATACCTGCTTTTTGCTCTGCAAGCGAGGGACAGTGGTTTTCGTACCTTGCGCGTCTTGTGGTTTCATTAAATATTTCTGTGCAGATGTGTGCGGTAAGGTGGTCAGTCGTCTCGCGCACGTGTGTGTGTGTGTGTGCGTGTGTGCGTGTGTGTGCGCACTCACACACATTAGCTGTATTCCCATTTCCCCAGCCTGCTGGCAGCTATGTTGATTCTGGCTGGCTGAAATGTAGGTCAGAGAGAAGGCAAGCCCCCAAAGCAGCCCTTCCCCTCACCCCTGTCCCGCCCCCTTCAGACCCCGCCTCCTCCCAGTCTCTCAGCTCCTTTTTAATCCAGCCCTCTCTCCTCATGGCTCCTCTCCTTCAAACCATGCCCTTGCTCTTAGCTATTTCCCCCCAAATCTCCAGTCCTCTCGTCGACCCTCTCTTTTTCTACCATGCCTGGTCCTCTCGCCAGGGCCTGTGCCAAGCCCTTCTACCCCCCCAACACATACATCAAGTCAGTTCTTTGTGTGTTTGCGTGTAGTTTGTTTTTCCACAAAAATTGCACAGTTATTGTTGGTGCACAATATTCATTTGCAAAGAGCTTGCATGCATACTTCTATGTTGTGCCACAGCGTCTTGATGGGGTGAAACGGTAATTATTTCTGTAATTAAGATATCTTTGTTCTGTTTTGGCTCTCTTTCTTACACTGCACAATACTCCACCCATCTAAATTTTTTTCCCCCCCTCCCAGTTCCTTTCGTAACCAAATCCCTCCGTATGACCTCCCTCCTGAAGAACTGAGATATTGTCCACAGACTTGACCGAGCACAGTCCATAGACCTCTGAATTATAGAAGTACTATTCAGCACGGTGACATGTGAATGGCTGTCACCACTCTGACAGGACAAGCTTGTCTAAATATGACCCATCACACTCCTCCACAGCTCAGATTTGTATGCATTTTTCATCAGCACTGGCCCCCAAGAGGAGGTTATATTTCACTTTTTCTATCAAGAGAACAAAGTGCATGTCAGGGGTATAATTAACTCTAATTACACCAGGAAGGGCTCGGATAAGTGCTGCTACAGGCTCTCCTAAAGAACGTCTTGTTACTGCCTACTAGGTCACTACTTCACTGCATTATTTAACTGCATTATTTTACAACCCCGTGGCTCTTTAAATAGGAGAGATTGCAATAAGGTCAGTCACTCTTGAAAACATCTGGACACCTAGGTAGGAAAAAAAAGAAAAGACAAACTGTCACTGTGAGGATGAGGAACCCGCAAGGTCATCTTTCAGCAGGGTCTGTACCTCTCCAGACCCGGAGCCGGCAGATTTATGACCTCCTTCAAAGAAAAAAAAAAAAAGAGCGTCCGTGGGAGATGGGGTCAAGTCCAGGGAAAATGTATCGGGGACTAGCATGGGAGACACATAGCTGGAGCCTTTAGAAAGACATATGTGAAGTTGATACATTAGCCTGTGCACATACAGTACATGCATTCCTCTGATTATAATATGTTCCCTCTGACTTTTTGACTTGCGCAGTCATGTGGTGGGAAAGAGGAGAACCTACAGTCCGCTGACGTCCAGCGATATTTTCTTTGCTCATGTTTTATTCACGCCCCAATCTCAGTTCGCATTCTTTATAGTTGTTTTATCACGAGCGAAGACCATAAATATGTGGAGCGAAGCCTGTTTTTTGTTTCTTCTTCACTCCCATCGGACTCATTAAGCATGCTGTGACTCATGATGTTAAATGTCTCTTTGTTGCAGGGGAAATCGGTGTCTTTGACTAACTTCTTCAGGATAGCCCGGAACACCATGACAATGTGCTTTAACAAGGAACCAGGGGCTGCTGAGGTCGAGGTTAGCATGCCAACGTCTTGACTACATAACTTGTACTGATTTTAAAGTGCATTTACAACAGCTTGTAGTGGCTCATCTCAAAATGTATGTTAGTGAGCCACTGCCAGATGAAACATTAGAACTGTTGACACCTTCCTGTTTTGTTTTTTTTGTTCTTGCAGCAAGAGTACTGGAGGATTGTGGAGCAGAGAGAGAGCCATGTGGCGGTGCATTGTGGGAAGGCAGACACTAGTACACATGGCAGTGGTTTCCCAACAGGAAAGTCAGAGCCATTTTCAAAGTAAGTGGCCTCCAAACCTTTACATCACACTCACGTTAAGGCTTGGACAGAATATTATGCCTGTGTTGGCAGGTCTTTTTTTGGGGGGAAAAAAAAAGTAGAAACAACCATTTCCTCTTTTCTTCTCCTCAGACATGGATGGAACCTCACTGTCCTCCCCAATAACTCTGGATCTATTCTGAGGCATCTGGGTGCTGTGCCTGGTAAGAACATGTGATAAAGGCTAGAGCTGTACATTGCTTTAGAAAAATGCATATGCTGTACATCTACACCAGTGACTTACTAGCTATATTTCTGATTCTGTGTCCTTGTTGGAGTTATTTGCAGTTAGTAATAAGGTCTACTCTTGTTTCTCTCTCTTTAAACCTCTCTCTCTCTCCAGGGGTGACTATTCCCTGGCTTAACATTGGCATGGTCTTTTCTACCTCATGCTGGTCTCGAGACCAAAATCGCCTTCCATTTATTGATTACTTACACACTGGTGCTGATTGCATTTGGTAAGTATACACTGGGCTCTTTTCTTCACCATCGCTGGCATAGTGTGCACGAGATGAGAATGAATGTGTATGTGTCCATGCGTGTTAATGTCTCTCGACTTTTTACGCCACCCCCACAGGTATTCTGTCCCTGCTGAGGAGAAGGTTAAGCTGGACAAGGTGGTCCATACACTGCTTCAGGCCAATGGCACCCCAGGACTAGAAATGCTGGAGAAGAACATCATGGTCAGTTTTCTCTGTCTGCATATGGAAATATATTAATATCAACTACCCATCCTTCTTTGTCATGTATTGATCTTCCTTACCAAAAATATCCAAATGTAACACTTGTTTTTCTCTCTCTCCCTCTCCTTCTCGCTCTTCCAGATCTCTCCAGAGGTGCTGTGCCGTGAAGGCATCAAGGTTTACCGTACGGTCCAGCGGAGCGGCCAGTTTGTGGTCTGCTATCCCGGTGCCTTTGTCGCTAAAGTGTGCTGTGGCTACAGCGTGTCAGAGACGGTGCACTTTGCCACGCCACACTGGATGAACCTGGGTTACCAGGCCGCAAAGGTCAGCATGTGAATCTGTGTGGGCAGATCAGTCCAAGGGCCACGTTAAACTAACAATGCGAAAGACAAGTTGTGCAATACGGGAGAAAAATGTTTTCTGTGAAAGTGGACTATAAAGTCAAAATGTCTCTTAGGTGTCTTTTTGGAATGAATATTTTGCCTGTGTATTGGAAATTTGTTTTATTTCGCTCCTGCTTTGTAATGCCTCACAACACTGGCCCCCTGTGGACAGTGGCAGTTAAAGCTGTCATTTATGGAGAGTTGATTGAAACTGAAATGGATAAATGGACTTAGAACCTAGAGCTTGATTCTCTAATCAGCTAGTGTGCTGAACTTTAAGGAGTAATTGAAGCTGTAAGTCTCCCCGGGGGTTGTATGTAGAATTTTTTTTTTTTTTGTGATCATGAGCAAGCCTTTGGACCACTGGACCTCATTATAGCTGTAATAGAAGAGAGGAAAATGCTCCTTACTGTCATTATGGGCATTACGGTGATGGAGGTTCGTGTACCTTCAGCAGTACCATCGTATTCATAGCCACAGCAAAGACTGCTCTCAAGGGTAATATGGCATTCATGCAATGTACTGTATCGTGGTGCACTGCCTCAAACATTTTCTTCCAAATGGTGAAATTTTTTTTTTTTTAACTAAAGAATAAGAACGCACAGAAGATAAGTATTTGTCTGCGCAGAGTCTGTGGTTACACCACAAACAATTTCATTCTTACACACTGAAGGATGGTATCAGTATATTCAGAGCGTGTCAGTCAACTTGCTTTATTCTCCTTCACCTCATTAAAACATTTATATTTGGATGTGTGTATACCTTTAAAAAAAAACAAAAAAAAAAACTTTGAATAAACAGCGAGGAATGATGAAACAGTGCTGTCTTTTTATTTTTAGGCATAAAAAATGCAACAACAAAACAGACCGATGAGTCTCAGAATCCAAATTTGTAATCTGTTCCGAATTCGTGTGCAGGACCTGAAGTGTCGTCGTATAGCCAAACCCTTTTCCATGGAGAAGCTACTGTACCAGATCGCCACAGCTGAATCCAAGAGGGACAATGGCCTTCTCCTCACCACCATCTCCGCCCTACTCAAAGACCTCAGGTGACTGCAGCAGTGGTCCTGATTGTGCACATCCTCGTCTCCACACATATATACTAGTACTTTTCATTTAAACACATTTTAAGCGAGAAATGAAATATTGTGTTGAGGCTATATTCATACTGTATATTCTATTCTTGTATGGGTGTTATTTGATCTTAATGACTGTCATCCTCTGCAAACACTGTTACATTATAGCCTGTCCTTATGTCTCCATATTTCCCCAGAGCAGTAAGAAAGCTAACTTAATGAGCATCTTTTTCTCCAACAGGAACATAGAGATGCGCCAACGGAAGGAACTTTACAAGGCAGGTTTGCTCTCCTCTGCCCGCTACGGCACCCATGACAGCAGCCTGGGGCCTGGCGAGGGACGCAAAAAGCCCCGTGGGAAATGGCTGGCCCTGGAGTCCTCAGAGAGACGCTGCCAGATCTGTCAGCATCTATGCTACCTGTCCATGGTGAGAGCGGCTTCACATTCTGGCATTTTACTTTCCACCACAAGCAATGACGTAATCTCATTTAGTCAAACAAGAAAGAAAAGTTAAGTCACACATATTTAATCATTAAATAATCAATCATGTTTTTTTTTAGGTATTATTTTGCATTTGCCTAGAAAGAAAATATGACTTATGCACAGAAGGTAGTAGTTAGTAGGTAAAGTATATATTAACATCCCCTTTGCTGGCAAGAATTTTCTTGTCCTTTTATGGCTCCATAACTCAAAAGTTTCTCAACCAAATGATGAAATTTTGGAACAGTGTTATTGAATTGGAAACCATAATGTCGCAATATATGCAGACTTACTCGCCAGTGGCAGAATACAGCAAGGAGGAGTGGAAGATATTTAAATGATTTATCAGGTTTTCCACCATCTCCGTAGTGAGAGTATTGTAAGTAGAGTGTCTGGTTCCTATGGTAACACCTCTGTCTCCGGTGTCCTGTCTGTGCAGGTGGTTCAGGAGACTGACAACGTGGTCTTCTGTCTGGAGTGTGCCCTGCGCTATGTGGAGAAGCACAAGTCCTGCAGAGGCCTTAAGATGATGTACCGATACGACGAGGTGAGCCGAGCACTGTCCTTCAGTTCTCTCACTGTCCAGATGGGGGAGACATCAGCCAGGGTTACACTGACTGTGTTCATGTTCTGTGTTTTGTCAGTGCTGTCATTCCTAATGTGTGGAAAAGTGAGAGATGAACTAAATAATTTTATTGTAGGTGGTTTTGATTTAAAAAGAACATTTTTCTGTGCCTTCCAATCAGGAGCAAATCAACAGTTTGGTGAACCAGGTGTGTGGCCGGGCCATGTTGAAGAACGGAGGCGGTGGTGTTGTCGTCAACGGAGGAGGGGGGGACCCCTGCCACGGCTTGAGCCCCGCCAAAGTGTCACCAATGGCGAAGCGGGGGCCCCGAAAGCGCGCCACCGTGGAGGTGTCCCTGGCGCGCCTGTCCTCCAACCACATACCCAAGGCCGCTGCTGTGTCCTGAGGGGGGCGCCTCGACATCATCGCCCGGCGCGCGCTGTGCCCACGTCCTGCCCCCGACCCTCCTGAACCCTCACAAACCCCCTTGTTTTTTTTTTTCACATTTAAGCAGGATCACTATCAATCCCGCCTCTAACACCTAATATTTAAGATTGATTGTTTTTGAGCTTTGAAAATCCCCCTCACCTGACCTCAGTCCCCCCTCCAAAAAAAAAATTCACCTCCCCCCTTAGTATGACAGGCTTGTGTAAAAAGAAAAAAAAGAAAAAAAAAGGGAAAAGGGAAAAAAAAGAAAAGTAAGATGTCTTTTTTGCACTAGTGTGAAAGAAGAATTTGTTTTTATTCTGGATGATTTTAGAATCCCCCCTGTCCCTCCTTAAGTCGTCCTTTACACCATTACAAGCATTAAGTGTAACGTTCACAAGAAGACTTGATGGGCCCTGTTGTTCCCTTTACCTCCACCTCCCCATCCTCCCTTAACTGAAAAGGGTTACACTTGTTACCTTCTTCTTGCATCACTCTTTCCTGCCCTCATCTTGCCCCTGAGACTGAACCCCCCCCCCCATCCCTTCTCATCATGCGTCACTCAGCTGTGAACATGGGACAAATGAAAAGGCGGCCTTTTGCCTTTTTTTTTTTTCTCCCTGGTTTTCTGAAATGAAAATGACATCAAGTCATACCCAAAGTTTCTCTCTGTCCTTGGTTTAAGGAAGAGGAGTCCTTTCTTAATTGATTTTAATTCTTTCTTGATGCAGCTCCTGCATTACTTTTGTTTTTTTGTTGAAAAAAAAAAAAGGGGGGGGGGGTAAGTTAAACGCGAGGTTAAAACTTGAAAGACAGACTTTGTTGATTTATTGTTGGTTGGCTATGTTTTTTCAAGTCCTATTTTGAATTTTAGCTTTGTTTTTTACTAGTTTTTTGTTTTTTTTGTTGCAAGAAGTCTTCTGTGTATTTTATTTTATTTTTTGTCATTGTGGATGTTTCTGTTCGTTGGTGGATGTGAGAGAGGGCAGAGTTACAGCTGCTTGACCTGTGAAAGGTCCCCGCTCACCTCACTTCCTGGTAGTATGGAGGGATCCCTCCTTCGCTAGCAAGTGAAAACCGTGCCTGATACTTAGCGAGGAGATCCATTTTATTGGTGCTGTTGGTTATAATTACTGTATAACAACACAAAAATTTAAAATCTGGGGGGTCAGCGCCTGCTATCGACTAACAGCTAGCTCACGCGCCCCCACCCCACAGGGCAGAAAGGCTTTCAGGCTTTTCTGGTTCTAGATGTGCAATCGTGTTAACATTCCATTCTTCCAGTCCTCTTGTTTCATCTGTACCAGTAAACATTAATTATTATATTATATTATTATTATTGTTATTTTGTCTTTTTTTTTTTTTTTTTACTTTTGTTGATCTGATGTGTTATCTCAAGTAGAGCCACTAGTCAAAGAGTGTAAAATGTGAAATATCAAATCCAAGTTTTTTTTTTTTTTAATTGTCCTTTTTAGGCTTTTGCATTGTTTTTCCCTTTTCCAGATATATTATGAGTGATTTTTAGAGAGAGAGAAAAAAGTCCAACACAAACAAAACATCAACTTTTTTTGTACATAATCCTGTAAATTTCTTTAAATACTTGAGCCTTTTTCTGGGGTTAAGGAAGAAAGGAAGGAAGGAATAGAGAGGAGAGAAAAAGTTCCAGAGGAGAGTGCTTGATGAAGAAAAAGCCTTACATTTCCCCTTTCTTCATCCATGTGAGTGTGACGCTTACAGGGTTGCTCTGGTAAACGTGTATACAAATTTTAAGTGCTGCTTATATCACTAAGAAAGAAGATATTGAGTAGCCAACGACTGCCCCCCAACCTAGTTTTGTTTGTTTAGCTTTACTTTTTTAAAGAAAAGGGAAAAAAGAGATATGTTCACAAAAAAAAAAATGGGTTTTTACATTTTCATTACTGAAAATTCAACAAAAATGTAGTAGCTACTCATGTTGCACTGAGCTTGCCAGTGGTGACTGTCAAGGAAAAATCCTATAATCCAGTTTGTTGGTTGTCGTCCCTCACAGAAGACTGAACTGTTTTAGGACTATTTAATAAAATACCAAGTCGGGTGTTTTCAACATAATAAAAAGTGGTTGTCAAGTTTTTATGGCCTTACAATATATTTTATTCTGACGGGATTTTTTTGTTTGTTTCTTCAGTTCTGTTTTTTTGTTTGTTTGTTCATTTCTTCCATTTTCTACAGTATAAACTACTTGCTCACGGTGGGGTCTCTGGTGACTTAATTTATTAGTGCCGCATCTCGGCCTTTCCCTCCACTCGGAAAGAGAGTCTCATGTTGGTTATATTGACAGTTTTTTACTTTTGCAGTTTGTACTTAAGGTTTAATAAAAACTTACCGACAATTCACTGTCATTTTTTTCCAACCTGCTTGTGTCTCTTTGTGTGGGGACTTTGGATGTAAATGCAAGAGGAAATGGGTTTTTAACAGCGTTATAACTTAGACTTCTAGTCTTGTATAACATTTAAGGAACATTTCACCCAAAATACAAAACTCTCTTCTCGGTTGCCTCCAGTGGCATCTAGCTTCAAGTGGATATAAATTGATTGACAGAAAAATAATCTGCAACTTTTCTGACAATTTATCAACCTTTTAAGTCATTTTGGAAAAACAAAAACATCAAATGTTTCCACCCTCTTAAATGTGACTATTTGAGGTTTTTCTCTGTTATAGTAACAGTAGTTTTGGGGGGTTTTAGACTTGACTATAAAGGGTTACTTGACATTATCTTGTGCTCTGGTGGACATTTTCACTCATTTCTATAGCAGACGATCAACCAGTTGATTGATCGCTAATGAAAGTCACCTTTTAGCTGCAGATGTAATCAACAGACCTCACTGTAAACAGTCTTGTTGGAACTGTTTATTTGGAAGAACACAAATTAAATGTGTGAGGCCTGTGGATTGTCTGGAGTATTTTTGACTTATTGGAAAGACATATCACTGTTAGATATTTTCATTTTTTACTGCCATGAGCAACTTACCAACTCGCCTTCATTGTACTGGGGTGAGGGTAGAAAACTGGGCAAATAAAACCTAGACTATCTGTACTGCTAGAGAGATATCACTGGAGGTAAAAGAGAAAATTATTTTGGGTGAACTGTCCCTTTTAGGACTGAACAAATGTCGACACGCTGCAGTGAGAGCCCGTTATCTGTAGGCAAAAGGTGCAAGGCCGGACCATAACATTTTCAAGTTCCATAGTAAACAGCAGCAGGTGTGGGATATAATGGAAGTCCTCTTATATTCATTTAACACAGAGCTTATCACTCTATTTACACACCCCAACGGTGCACATTCAAACTGTTGGAGGGCTCTGTTGTTGTTCATAACCTTAATTAAAGTGCACTGGAGTGACTGTCACGCATCGACACCAGCTATTTACTATTCACAATGAACCAACACACCCACACTCAGCCTTCAGATACCATTAACTCTCTTTACTCTAGCATAACACCAGTATTGCTTTTCCTTATTTTGCTGTTAAAAAACATTTAACTGTAATAATGGATATATGCGTGATAAAATATTCCCCCACTCCCCCAAGAGAAAACCCTGCATTTTAAAGCCCTTTCTACACTCTATTCATCCATCCATCCATCCATCCATCCATCCATCTCATCATTGTGTCAGCCTTCCATTTGTGCGGAGCCCAGGCAGGACTGTAAATCATCAGCGAGCGCACAGGGACCGTTAACATGCTCAAACCCGAAATCCTGCTCACATTTCATTCCTTAAATTGTTCCTGAAATGCTTAGATGAAAATTAAACAATGCAGGGGAGAAACATTTATTACCAACAAGTCAGAAATTGTAGGCGAGGGAGAAGGAAGGAAGGAGTAATGCTGTCACACTGCACAAATGTCAACATTTCTGTACAAAAAAGAAAATAGATACAGTTAAACATTCTGGATGTTGTCCAGTGCATAGCACACAGTCCAAACAGGCATTTGGTCCTCACTCAAAAGGAGAAGTTCACCCAAATATTATTGATCAAAGGAATGGCAATGGGTAGCTCTCCTCTTAGTGTATGTGTGTGTATGTGTGTGTGCTGAAAAGGGTCTTTGTGTGTTAAATAATTAACATCCAGGTACCTGAACTCTGCCAGCCGTGAGCTATACAGTACTATGTGGTATATGACCATGATCATATGATCGCCATGTTTATCAAAGCCATTGGCACAAAAGTATTATCTAGTGGGTACGTTACATTTAAAATATTGCAGAATGTAGCTTGTGAACTAGTTAAAGAAATGCAACAAGCTTTGGGGGTTCAGCTTATCCATATAGCCTTGAAAAATCCATCCATGTGCCCCCTGCAGATCAAATGCTCTGTGCTAATTATTTAGCATTTGCTCTATTTGAGGGTCAATCACTGAAGATTGTGAAAAAGAATCTAGTCATGCCAGGCCTTTTTAGATATGGCTTCAAGAAAACAAATTGCAAAAAAAATGTATTTAAATATCATGTTTCAACACTTGAAGCACAAAAAACAACATTCCTTTCACCTCCACTGTGTTTAGGAAGCAATGGTAATCTCTGACGAAACCTGGGCACATGAAACCCAAACTATCTGCATGGCTAGATACCAGTAGAAGTAAGAGAGCATTTTTTCCCCCAGTAACTTTGGTGACCACACACAGCCCAAACAGGACTTACTTTCTATGATTAAAAATTTATTTTGTTTGTGTGGCTTGCAGCAGGTTGAAAAAATAATGTCATAAACCTGTCGGAGTTGATGATAGGCTTTTTTTTTACTTTTTGGCAAGTTTGGGGCACAAAACCATCATATATTTATATTCTGGAAAAGCTTCACCAGCCTCCAACACGTACAGCGTATTAATGCTCAGAAGCTGCAGACCCATGGGGACCCATGGATGATTTTAGCGTAAACTTGTCTTATCACTAACAGGCCCCTCCTGGTCTCAGGACGCACAGACACACAAACAGAATATCAGCGCCTTCACTGAATGATGTCAAACTATTAATGTGCATGTTAAGCCATTCAATGCAATTAAGCTAAAGGGAACTCAAACCTATTTTACAGGATTTAATTAGGATTGAAAACTCACATCAGTGGTCTTTTAAGGCAAGGTCATGTGGCAGTTAGTGCAACCTCTGTGTATTTTCTTTCACGCTTTGTCTTCAGTATGAAAAGGAATTTGAGGAGGAAGCCAATGCTGTTAGATATCCAAGTTTGATTTCGCAGCTTGTGTGTGTGTGTGTGTGTGTGTGTGTGTGTGTGTAAATCCAGTCCGTCTCCTCTCAAACCTTCGGCCTGCTCTCCTCACAGTCTTTGCTGCTCTGGTCGTCTTGGTCCACCCTGTCGACCAGCGCCGTATCGGGGTGTACCTCCTCTTCGTCCAGCGTCACCACCACGGGAGGCCTTCTCCTCCTTCCTTCTCCTCCTCCACCTCCTCCTTCTCCCCCCGATCCCCCGACACCTCCTCCTTGCTCGGCCTCCTCCTCCTCGTCTTCATCCTCCTCCCCAGCCTCCGTGTCCTGGCTTGCCGAGTCGGTACAGGTGGATGAAAGGGAGGAAAGCTTGTGGCGCAGCTCGGCCTGGGTGGGAACCTGGAGACTGATCTCTGTGGTGAAGGACTCGATGTCTGGACCTGAGAGAAACAAGAGTCACTTAGACAACTTCAGATCCGCGTTCCTCTAGTTTGAAACCGATGAAAAACCTCCTTTAGTGTTTGTCACTGGGGAATTTAACCCCTTTCTCTTAAAAATAAAACCCAAATAATTCTATTATTTATCATTATTTATTATTTATTGCTATCTTAGACTAACATCAAACAGAAGGAGGTCACCGTTCTAGTTGTTGGAATTGCTTCATAGGTTTTAAACTTGCTAGGATTTGGCTCAGTTGCCTACAGACACAGAAAATGTCGCAGATTTTCATGCATCAAATTATTTTTAGACGGAGATGAGCTGTCAGCGAGACGCTTTAGGTTGTTCTTTGCTTTCAAGAATTGTCCCCAGCAGATGTGGACAGATGGTGTTGGTGCAACATGCCTAAACGGTGTACTTGTCAATCTTCTGAGTCACATATTTCTGCTCCTGCTAATTCTTTGATATGGATTAGCTGTAGGAAGTTATTTCACTGCAGTAATTAAGTGTGGTTTTTGTGAATTTAGATTAGCATTGGGTTTAGGTAGGCATATTTTGTGTGCGTTTACGGCCACCCACCTGTGACGGGCGAGGCAGCGCTGTTGTCCTCGCCCCCAGAGTGCAGGAACACATCCAGGGCTTCGTGGTCCGACATGTCCATCAGATCCATCTGCTCCAGCATGTCCACGTTCACCTCCATGGACGACATGCTTCCTATTGGCTCTGGACACGAGACGGGACAGTGAGATGTTAGCATCACGCAAGGTCGAAGAGTTCAGAAGGGCAGCAGCAAGGGGCTGAGTCCAGGAAGAGAGGCGCTACGAGTTGTTTATTTTTGTTGTCGCTCCACAGTTTGCCAGGCAGAAGCAAATGGGCACAATAAAGCTGGATGGCGCGTTTGAAATGGGTAAAGCATGTGTGCACAGAACAGCGTCTTTATCTTGAGATCTGCAGCATTACCACAAAAAAAAAAATGAATTGGCAGGTATCACTGTATGTGGGAAGCTCTACATGAAGACAACAAGCAACACCTACAGTATCGTTAAAGGATAGGTTCACATTTTTTTTTATCTTAACACTCATGCTTATATGTACATTGAAAGAATAATTAGTCTCTACAATCCATTCCTACTGTTCACAGTGGCCATGACAAGATCCCTCCCAGAAGCTTCAGCAGACTAAAATAGTTGAGTGAAAAGGGTCATTTCAGTACAAAACTCCCACTTTGAGTTTCTGCAGACATGGTTTCATTGCTGAGCTGCTACTAAAGAGGGAATGTCATACAAAAAAAAATGAACCTTTACCAAATTGATTGGACTAAATTAGACCCCTAAGGCGTCATATTAAGTTTGACTAAAATTTTACACACATTGTATGATCGCATGATATTTTCATGTCATGTATGGAGAGGCGCAGACAGGTGTGTGAGTATTCTTTTAAGACAGACTTGAAAAATGTGAACATATCCCTTATGTGCACAGATTTCAGAGGCAAAGAGCCTCCTGAAAGAGAATTCAAATGTACATATCCACCTCCTATAGACCAGGTAAAACTACTGGGATCAACCTAAAGAAGCGAATACTGCTACTCTTCATAGTAGCTACATATCCGTTTCAGGGCTGAGTAAAACACTTTCAGATTAAATGAAAATACAGAATGAAGAATGAAAGATTGACCTGGCCACTTAATACACTGAACCCAGCAGAAGTCCAGTGAAGGCACATTAAGTAAGATCAGAGCGGACTCATTTAGAAGCAACAACAATACAATAACTTTAACTTAACTTAAATGAATATACAACAACATATAACAATAATTGTATTGTGGTTGATTCTGCACTGGCAATAAAGTTTTTAAAAAAAAAGGGTGCATTAACACACCTCATCAGTTATTTTGTCTGATATCTGTGTTGATGTTATTCATGCATGTGGCTTTAAACTGGCAGACTAGCTTGTTGTTAATATAGTTAATAAGCGACTTACAAGAAAGTCATTGGAGACCCCTCTTACACACCAGCTAATAAGCTACAACTAATACAGTCCTGGATTCACTCCACCTTGCAGGGGGGTACAAACCGCCCCCACTGTTCACTATCATGATGTGCTGCATGCATCACAAACAGCCAACCAGTGCACTGTGGGGATGGAGGGGGTGCTGGGGTTAGACTTGCGAGCACAGGAGGAAGAGGGGCGATGATTGGTCGGCGCACAGCACTGTGAGAGGATGCCATTGGCTACCGTACCTCAAGGAAATGAGGAGAGCAGAGGAGGGCGGCACAGGGAGGGAGAGCAGAAGAGTGAAGAAAGAGAGAAAGAAGGGGGATGTTATTTCCCGTGGAGACTGCCCCCAAAAGTCCCACACACACCACAGATCACACACAGACACACAAGTGAGCATCATATTTTTAGATCACTCAACTTTGGCAATTTATGTCATGATTTGTCCCCAAATGTATTTAACACAAACTTAATGTGCATAATAACACAAATGGAAATTTTTTTTTTTTTATTTAAACTCGCACACACACACTGTTCACCAATCGCAGTATGAACACTTTTCTCCTCCTCTCCCGTTCCGTGTGGAGACAGTGGTGGTGATTTCTGTGACACATCTTAGAGGAAACAGGGTCTAATGCTCGCTAATGAATTCTCAGTATGCAGCCTCTTCTCGCATGCGTTTCCATATCTCCCCTGTCAGCTACGCAATTACCACCACATAGCAGCTATTCAGCTTCATAAAACATAAAACATAGTATGGGGGATGTTGATTTGGTTTTCACCCCTAAATGGAGCCGTCTTTCCAACACGTGAAAAAAAACAAAAAACAAATGCGCGCACACACACACACACACACACACACACACACTACACACACACACACACACACACATGGTTATGGCTGTGTTGAGGAAGTCCAGGTTCAGAAAGCACTGCGTTGAGAGCATCCTTTCCATGTGACTGCCTCCAACATGCTCTTCTTAGCCCTACTGTGACCTTGCCTAAAAGGTTCCCCTGCTGGGAAGGACTGTTTCTGTCTGCAGTGAGATTGCAGATATGTAAGTGTGTGCGCGTGTGTGTGTGTTTGTGTGTTTAAGACCCTTGAGACTGGCTTTTGATAGCTCAGTGGCCCTCTCTTGACTCTCTCCTCTCTTTTTCAGCGTGTCCAGCTGTATCTCTGCTCTCCGCTGGCGCCGCCCTGCTGTATGGATTTGTAGCTGCTTGAAGGATAATGTCGCGGTGCAAACACTGCACTGAAAAAAAGAAGCAGTTTTGAGTGATACTGTAAATACTGATCTCTCGCATTCTCTCAATCATCTCTCCTTAAGTCTCTTTCCTTTCGCTCCATCCCTCCTCCTTCCTAACTGCTCCTCCATCCTCTATAAGTAAGCCATTACTGGAGGCTTAAGGGAGCCAGATAGATGAGTAAAAGAAGAGCAAAAACCACATTACAAACTCTGGGCCAGTAGAGTCCAATACATCTTTCAGTGCAGGGTGCATATCTCATGACGTCCCTCATTTCAGCACATCCTTTGGGTATTTTAGCACAGGCTTTTGGCAGTAATACATGGGGTGAACTGCAGCAGGATTCTATTACAATCCCAGTGGAAGACTACATTTATACGGCGCCACAGCATTTTTCAAAGTAATGGCTCTACTTGTGTGTTTAGCGACAGGCACTCAGAGCGTGGAGCCTCGCTGGAGAAAGCTATTATGGCTCAATCTTGTGATATGCGGTTGAAGTGTGAAGGTTTCGGCTGATGGTATCAGGACTCTGGAATTAATTCATTTGAATGCTGGATGGCTTCAGGTTCACCCTTGAATGAGTTACAGACACCACGAGCTAAAACTCAGTTCCTCAATATTTTCCTTCGCAGGCCTCAGTCCACAAGAAATGCTAAATTTCACGCTGTTGAAAATATAACCAGAGAACACGACTGCAGTATCCGTGGGGAGGCTCAGCGCTCCTCCTTCCTCACCTCTCCTCTCAGCGATCTGCAGGTAGCCCGTCGACAGGTACTGCTCCATGTCTTGCTGAAAGGCCTCCTCAAAGAACTTCTGCCTCTCTTTCAGCTTGACCTGGGTGGGCGGGACTCCTCCCTGTTCAGCCCCGGGGACTCTCTGTGCATGCTCCGTGTCCAGCTCCACTGCGAAAAAAAGAGAGAAGAAAGTTTTTAAACTTCTATCACGGTTAGTTAGAAGGCGGATATAGAAATATGGGAGCTTAGAAAGCACCTAAAAAGCACACACATCCTCCAAAACTGAGCAATTCTCACAAAAATATCCCAAAGATTCACTGTCATGTCTAAAAGATTATTTGCTGTCCACCACATTGAATCCGTGGTGCTCAGCAGCTCAATACTCTCCTACTAACCCTCTCCTGTGGGCTGCACGGGAGGGACCGCAATCACCAAAGTCTCACGCATGCATCCCTCTCTGCTGTACATGCACTTTAATAAAACAAGACTCATCTCCTGCTGTCTGTTTCCTCAGTCACGCTGTGGCATTAATGAGGAGGTTCATCACTGGATGAACAGTCGAGGAAAACAACTGATTGCTGTGTTTGCTGTATTATTTCCTGAATATGCAGAGATTATTCTGTTATTCAGTCACTGACCTTGACACCCATTAGTGGTTGGACTAAAAGGGTCTGTTGGATACTGAATGTTTGGCTTTGGAGAAAATACAATAAAATACTAAAAATCTGATTTTTTACATGTATTTATTTTGCAAAACACACATAGGTAACATATGAAAATGAGGGGATGATTTAAAATGCTGAAGAGGGATTCTTAAATGTGCCTGGCTTTGGCATGGTATTTACTGGATTCTGATTGGTCCACACAGGACTCTGGGGCAGACGGCGACTGGCCTGAACAGCGCACTTGGCCCTGTGCTGGCAGTTTAAGATGTCTGGACAGGGCAGGAGAGGGTGGAGCATATTCAAGAGACAGGGGGACAGAAAGCATGACCCTGCAGATAGAGAACGCTGTGTGTGTGTGTGTGTGTGTGTCTGGGCATGGCTGCAGGCTGGAGTCTCTTTAGTTTCTTGTCTCCCTCTGATAGACAGCAGCATTATATAAGACCACTCGCTGACACTAACTGCTGTGACAGGAGCCATGCCACGACATAGACAATGTCTGATGCGTCCCACATATTTGATCCTTTTTTAATATGGACAAAAAAATAACAACATCCAATTTAGGGAATGATGGGTTAAAAATATGCCCTGCCAATTTAAATTTACTGTGGTTCTTTTTCCCTAAAAGACATCAACTGTCTTCAGCTAAATGAATCCAGAATGTCCCATGGTCTCTTCCACTGTCCAAAGCTAAGAAGAGTTACTCAAATGTCCGGCTTATGCCACACTGGCCATTATGAGTCGATTCGCATTTCACGTAAGATAAGTATTCCTTAAGAGCTGCACAGTCTTCTTTTTGTGACATTTACTTCAGCTCAGGCAGACGTAATTAGAATTGTGAAAAAAACGTGGAGCATAAAAAACAGACAATTAAAACTATATATACTATATATTTCAGCAGCTGAGCAAGAAATAGTAATGTAGGAGGTATGAGCTGAACCAATTAGAGGCCGTGTCTTCTTGATGCCAACACAGGTGGTCAATTAAAATGGTGTGCTCTGCAGCTCCAAACGATGCTCTAAAAGATGAAACAGTCAAATATGTACATTTTTTAATGTCTCTGTGATTGTATCCTCCATTGGTAAGACTTTAGTCAAACTTTACTTGATAAAAACAACGGTGAGAGCATGACAGGATGCAGGCAGCAACCTACAGTACAAAAACACAGCATGCAATCAGCGAAGGTACGTTGTTTTGTTGCTGAACGATGGCCAAAGACGTTGGCTGACTGACAAAAGACAGGGCCACACACACAGAGGTCAGTGGTTGGTCATCTGTCTGGTGCAGTTTGAACATTACCTCCTTATGAGCGTTTGCGTTTAACATCCCAGGTCTTACTGTGCGGCCCGCCTTACACGACTCTCCACCATTCCCTGCCTTTCCTCTGTGTACACCAGCCCCCCAAAATCAATACGGCGCTTCAGGAGTGTTAACTCTACTGCAGGATCAGAGCCGGCGCCCTCGCACAGGCCACAGTCCTGATAAAATAGTCTGGGCCCTAAAGGGGCTCGCAGCAGATGGACACACACACACTCACACACAAAGAAGGGAACAATGAGGTCCCACCAGAGCTCCCTCCATGATAAACATCACACCAACAGCCCTTGAAGACTTGGAAAAAGAAAAGCTCTCTCTCTGTGTCATTCCTCGCCCGGTGTCCAATTTATCTCCTTTATCTGACTACCCCTCTTTTTTGCGCCATCACTCTCTCATCTTTCCCTCCTGACTCTGTCCTACCCTCTCTGTTGGCTGGTGTGTATGTGTGTGTTTGTGTGCGTGGATGTCTTGTAGAGACTGCTCTATTAGATTAAGGGCCTCGGGGAAGCTTTGTTCAGATTGTCAAGCATTGTGTGGGGTTGGTAGCAAAGGATGGAGAGAAAGAGGGCAGTGCATTTAGCTATAATTAGGGTTTGCGGACAGACAGCATTAATGATGACATCCTTTTATCTCTCTGTCTCTAATCAAATTCTCAATCCATTATTACCTTGAGCTGTGTATTTATTTAGACCATCTATGTACCAACTGACTGTGTGCCCATCTGTTTGTCTGTCAGTCTCAGTGTGTAATCCCATCTTTCTTTTCTCCATCAAACCTACGAAAAAAACAGATACAAAAGCCACCAAGAAAGTCACATGCTTCTGAAATGATTTAAATCTAAAAGGAATGAACTAAGTATCAGATCAGATCAGTCGCATTATTATAAGACCAAAAAAGCTTCTTAGCCTGAGCAAGACATTAAGCATAAAGTGTGACAGTTCATGTCAGCGAACCCCTCAAACGCTCAGATGAATGTCATTTTCTATGTTTAATGATGAGCTTTTTTTTTTATCTCTCCAGGCCTCTTTAGAACATAAAACCACCTGTCGTATAATTTTCTCTTCTTATGCTGCGTCTTTTTTTCCTCATCTCTCCTTCCTCCCCCTTCCCTCTCTTGGTCTTTTCTTCATCTCCATCTACCAGACAACCATTTCCTGCTATGCACGTTACTGTAGCTACAGGGACTATTTTTAGCTCTCGCTCATATTTAGCCCGCAGGATTAAGTTTGTGCTGATGACTTTAGCGTAAGAGCGCAAGTCATTGAGTCCAACAGATTCCACCCTCACCAGCCTGTGCCGCACGTGCACATGCTTCATACAGTTGCACACACATACCTCCGAATGGATGTGAATGCTCGCACAGCCTCACAAAACATTCTGTTACACACTTACACACACGTGCAACATGATTCATATGTACCTCGGCTCACGCGGGCTCGCGCAGACACACACATCTGGTGATGATTCATAGGAGCTACGGTAATTGCATTATGTTAGTCACAGTAGATGATATTCAATGAAATTACATCATTTTATTCAATTACGACAACAAATGTTTCTTTTTGTGTGAAGAACAGCTGTTGCAATCTGAAACTGAACCACCTCCTCTGAAATAAACACTAAGAGGAATTTCCTTCATGAAGGAGAAGACACAATCAAGAGGGTCACAAGGTCTCTGGTAAAGAATATCCTGTAATGCTTTTACTCTTCTGCATGAAACACACAAGCTGAAAATTCTGGTGTACTACCTGAGTTTGTACTTGCTGTGTTACTTCCCGCATTCATCACGCAGGCCAAAAAAACAGCGATACAGTTCCCTCGCAGGCTGCTTCTCTCACTCGGAAGTTCACAAGCGACACAACACACTGCGTACTAGCAGAGTGTTCCTTGCTCTCCTCACCTCTCCACCGTGTGACCCAGAGCTCGAGGGAAATAATAAGCAACCCAAATTACATTAAATAATCTTGCTCCTGCTTGTTCAGATGGCTATTTGTGCAGATGGGTCGATATGAAACGAGACTTTTAACGCGATTACACTCGTATCTGTTTCCAGCCGCAGAGAAACGTCTGGTATGTGCGCTTACCGACGCAGGAAGCAGAAACCCACAGGAAAAAGGCTGGCGTGTCAGGGGGTGACAGCGTGCACGTGTGTGGTCGCTCGCTTGCTTATGTGTATGTGTGGGTGATCGTGCACCTGTGTGTGCATCTTTTTATATACTTTTTACACGGGCAGATTAGAAAACAGCAGAGCCATTTATCTGCTGAGGAACTTCCCTGTTTACTCACTCTCATAAACATATTCTGTTTGTATTCTGTTTGCCTTGTGTGAGAGTTTGTGCCTGTGAATGAAGCAGAAGTGTCACCTTTTTTTATGTGGTATGTAAATGTGTGTCCTAAAAGGTGCAGAAACCAAACTTCACTAGCTTTGCCCTTTATTTGCAGCCAGTGCTGAAAAAGAGAGACGTAGCAAAGAAATGCAGCTGAAAAGCAGAAAGGCACATATGCCATCAAGGGCAATTCAAGTCTTTAGGATTCAACTTGAGCTTTAGATTTGACTAAATGGTGTCATTTTCTTGCCACTTCGAGTGAAGTGTTCGTCATCCAAGCTTGGTCACCACATCTCTTTTGTATGGGCGGCGCTAATTTGAGCTCACTTTCAACAGGAAACCAATTTTATGTCTTCGAGGACATTTAAGACTCCTTTTCAATAGGATTTTTGAAGCACTAATGTTAATTAGGACTCTTTCAGAATTCTGTTTAGTAGGTATAAAAAGTATTGAGTTTGAGCTGTGACAGACACCGTTTAAGTGACCGTAAATAACAAGCAACACTAACACTAACAGCCCGCGTTTTTGATTGGAAATATATCTTTTTATGAGTCATCAGCACCCAATTCAAGTCCCTGTTGAGCCGCTCCACAGTCATTTAAGCTTTGTAGTGCACTTCACATATCGGAGGGCCGCCATAGGCTGTGCCAAAGGACAGAAGGTTATGTTTGAAGCCTCGGCAGACAAATGAGTGGACGGACGGGCGGACGGATGAAAGTGTCCTGCTGGCCAGTCTGCCTTTAATGCCTGTCCAGGACTGAAGCCAGTGTTGGTGTGCAGAGAGTATAAAGACGTTTAATGGTCCTCTGTGACTGTTTGTGTACGAGGGAAAGGAAGACAGAGGGGTACACAGAGATACAGGAAGTGGGAAGAGCACTGAGATGAAGGATGTGTGTATGGGGAGGGGGGTGTTTTCACTCAAGTAATTTTCAGAGAGAGAGCTGACAAGAGGAAAGGGACCTTAAAGTCAAGGCTGAAGAGGTCACAACATTTGAACTGCTGAAATGTGGCGCTCTAATGTAATGTATCTCACATACATTACATAAGAGCTGTGTTGTCTTGAATCAACTCAGAGACGCTACATTTATTTTGGAAAAAAAAAAAAATAGGTGGCATTTTTCAAGCATGGATGAAAGTCTTAACACTCATGCGTCATGAACTCAAATTATCTTTCTTTTTTTCTTTTTCTTTTTCTTCTATTTTGATTAACACTCAAACCATCCACTATCTCATTATAGCCGTTTCATACACTTTACATCACACTGACTCATCGCACAGATCAAACATTCAATATCTGATGTAAAATTCCCCTTGTTCAACCCGTCACTTTAAATTAGCTGTCTGGTCTCAGATGAATTTGTTTCCGTTTGCTTATAAAGGCCTAATATTTCATTCTGAGACAGCAGCGCGCAGCCTGAAGACCAAGAGGCAGGCTTGACAGTGGAGACAGCCACTGCCTCTTCTTCTTCTTCTTCTTAAGCCCTGCTCACTCAGCCGTGGTATTTTTAGATTCTGTCCGCCTCGCTATATCTCTGAAGCGCTCAGGTTTCCACCCAAAGGCAGCCCCCGTGCTGTAAATAACACACAAGATCATTTCTCTATCTCTGTCGCGCGCAAGCACTCACACACACACACACACACCAAAATTACTTGCATGTCAAGCCACAAAATATGCAGAAATTGTGCATTCAAGAGGGACTGGATGAACTTTTTGTAAAAGTGTGCGAATGAAACGCACCTAAGCACGCGCAGGTGACAAGGCACATTACACACAAAAACAAAGGAGGGGTGAGTCATTATTGTGGTAAAGTGTGATCCAGTCATTTATCTGCATACCTGAGTAGTTTGTTGGAATGACCTTTTATTGGCTTGCATACACACGCTCTGCTGGCTTTGCAATGACTTCATGCCCATCTTCATCCTCATACACTCTGTGACTCAGTAACACACACACACACACACACAGGTACACATTCATAGCTCAAACATCCTTCACATACACACACGTTTCTCTACTGTTCTCGTTTCATGGTCTCTCTCTCCTCTCCTTTCGGTAGCACCTGTCTGTTGTCACCCTGTCTGTTGGACTGCAGCCGTGGAGGCTTCGTGAGGTTTCTGTCCAGTCTTTTCAAGCTGCAAAACATCAGCCGCTGAACTAACACAATCACTCACAGCGCCTGTGAAGCTGGAAGAGAGTGTTAGGGCCTTTTGTACTGTTTATTTTCATTTGTCATCTGAATGAATATTTAGCACAAGAAAAGTCTTGCGCATCACTATCACATTTAAAATCTAATTTCGAGCCTCCGACAGCCTCCTACTGTTTCAGTGATGTTGTTATACTCCGTGAGTTTGTTTTCTTAAGAACTCTTGCCTTGGGGATCCGTGAGTGAAACTGCGTCTACAATTATTTCTCTCTTTGTTGAATAGGGTGACATTTTTGAGAACAAAATGTATACAGTGGCTTTCTGCAATATAAAAAGAAAACATTATTCAAAATGTTCCACACTAGCTGCTGGCTTTACTTTATTGTAATTTACATGGAAACATGAAACCTATGTGAACTTTCTTGTAAAATTCAGGTTCAGGCTAGAAAGTACATGTGAATTAAATGAGCCACTTCTGGTAACTGGAGGCCCCTAAAGACCGAGAGAAACGAGAGGAATATGGCTGCTTGTGGCATGTGGAGCATCCTTTTATAACTGCTGGAAAACTGGTGAATTTAGGATACAATTTATAATATCTGTGGCTGTTGTGACACATCAACATGTGTACTTTCTAAGTACATATAATGCTTATGAAATTGTTTGCCAGTTCTGTTTAAAGCTGCAGCATTTAAGATACAATAGAGGGCTGTTTGGCGAGCGTGCTACACCATATACTCCATGCAGTGTTAGTGTCGAACTGAGTTTACCACACAGATCGTGTTAATTTCATGTTTTCCTTGACCTCACAACAAAAGGGCACAGATTTAAAATTAAAGATATACATATATAAATGTGGTTGTGAGCACAATAAACAGGACTTTGGGTGAAACATGTGCACAGAGACATCAGTATTTGCAACAAGAATTGGCTATACACCTACATAACTACACTATACTACACTATATATACTAACATCTTCGTGTGAAAGCTTCAGCGGCTAAACCACTGCTGTTTGTGTTGTGGAAAATTAAAATACAACCACAAATCATAAAATAATTACCACATATCTGATCAGGTTTCTTACAGAAGCCTTATTTCCAGGTGATCCCTTAAATACAGTTCTCCAGGACAGACTTTTCAAACATTTACATTAAGTTTATGCTGGCAGCTGGCAAGTAAGCAGAAACTAGTTTTCACTGGGTTGTAATCTAATGAGTGTTTGCAGTGATACGGCAGTCAATGATGGGTATCTAATGAGAGTGAATGAATAAAATGAGAATCCTGCAGTAACATGAATTTTAGAGTTACTGTGACTTCGTCTATATGACAGATTGTAAAATATCATCGAGTCATGGATCTGTCTGGAGCTGTGAGTTATGTTAGAAGCAGCGTGTGAGTTCAAACAGGAACACTCTTTGTGCTTGAAGCTGTGTTTTGAAGATAAAGATGAGAGAAAAAAAAAAGTGACAGTCAGGATCTTGTTAAATATTTGCTTGGTCCACATGATTCACTGCGTACCTCAAGGTTTCTCTTCCCTTCTCCGTCAGTAACCACCATCTAATTTGAGTAGGAGTGAAAACACACATTAAACCAGTTTTCGTTAACTGCGCATGTAACCAGGCAACTGCACACCAACATGTAAGGCGAAGCTCAGTGGGAGGGCGTCTTCCTGCTAAGTCACTCAGAGTCTGAACGCCATGGGAGGATAGAGCATTTTTCATTACAAATTACGACTTCTTATACGTTAAATGATACCATACAACCTCAGAGGCATCATACAAGCTGTAACAGCTCATTACACAGCCCTGAGAGATCTTATTAATTCCTTTTGACCGATCCCTCATATGAACGCGCTCAACTAATGTGTTAAAACAACAAGCTGCCACTGTTATTTACCTGCTTTGATGTGTGTCACTGAGTCATGCAAGAAAGAACGGCTCGATAGAAAGACACAAATTGCTTAGACAGACTGAAAAGCGTGCAGAAACACACACACATGCACACACAAACAGAGAGAGCAGATGGGTCACGACTAGGCCTTGCAGCAAATCAGAGGTGTCAGCTAGCGGCCCGACCATTCACAGTAGAAGGCTGTACAGTGGGATTAGGAATGTACCAATTAACTGTGAGAGAGGGGTGAAGGTCACATCTGCGAGTGCGAGGCTGGTAACCTTAAAGAGTGTGTGTGGATGAGACTCAAAGTGAGCTCTTCTAAATATACTTTGTTATATACGTTAAAACTTGCATTTTATTGTGTTCTCTGATGGAGCATTTATACTATAAATCTGTGAAGTTGAAGCTACTAGTGAATAGTCTTTATATACTCTGATGCTCACCACCATATCAGACCCCCACTTATTAGCCCAGTGATAAAATATTTGCCTATTTTGCCCTGCTCTCTCCTCAGCTCTAATGCTACTGATGCAGATTCTGGCAATTTTACAGTGGATGCACTGCAGGGGATTAAAATGCAGCCTCAGTTTGTATCATCTAAAGAGCTTAAAGCCCGATTTGATAAAACCCAGGCGGCTAGCAGAGCATTTCAGGCTCTAAAGTAATCAAAGTGCCAGCGTTATCAACAGTTTGGGCCTCATGAGGTAGAAAATAAATACAGCTTAGGTAAGTTGTAGTAAGTAAGAGAAAAAAATAAATAAAGTCTTGACCTGAGTCTTCAGTGACCACAGCAACTTTAGTCAAAGAAAATGTAATCGGACCAAATATCCACCCTGTGATATACCAGTATTGGTTCAAAAAGTGACCCAATTCATTGCTATTAATGTAGCAAATGCTCTAACAAAGGACGTAATACAAAGTCAGCTGAATAACAATGCAAACACACAAGTCACCACACACAGCCACAGTTACATAATCTGACAATGACTGCATCCTGGATTTCAAGGTGCATTTCTTATCTTGCTGCCTTTGATCTGATTTGACACAGCAGTGAAGCAAGAGAAGCTGTCTCAGGATTTTAAATGATCTGAGATATTCATCCTTCTTTTAAAAACCAAATTATATATAAATGATAAAAGGAGGGACTTTCGACCATCTTCCGGTTTAGGTCAAAACTGTCTTGTTGCCGCAGAGACACTCAGTGAGCAGCTGTACTCTTCAGCTGTGGGATGAGGGGCCGTGTCTGTCTATTTATTTCGTTCCAAATCTAAATGTTGTGGGAAGAACAGCCTAAAGGAGAGGTGACGTAGGGGAGCAAATGTACTCTACGGAGGCAATATGAATATATATCTTTTTAGCTTCTTGCTTCCCGCTGCCAGCCGACATTTACCTAAAAAAAAATTCCGCTGCTGCAAGGCATCTGGCCTTTTTTAAATGTGTATATCTGAGTGTACGGCACGTGTATACGTTGGCATGCAGTCGCACAACATGGCAGGCAGGGAGAAACATGTTTACACTAGCAGGAGCCAGATGGTTAGAAAGGTCAGCGGCAGAAGAGGTAAAGGGTACAGAGTCTCGCTGGTTCTATGAATGTACATTAACACCAAGCAGGAATTTCAGGTTGTACAAATCATGCTTGACAAAAAGTCAAGCATGATTTGTATTTGGATTTTTCTGAGTGAATAGTTGGTGGCTTTTATAATTGATAATAATAATAATAATAATAATACTAATTTATATGAACAGTCTTTTTAGGATGCCAATGCAAAAGTCAACAAATTCCAGCAACAACCTGTTATTAGAATATACACCAGCTTTCCATTAAAGTTTCACAAATAGATGACAATCAAAGATTTATCACGTTTTGATGACAGAACTGTTCTGTTGTTGTGTTCACAGTGTTGTCATTTAAGTGTAGCAGCCTTATGACTTAAAGTCATACATCATTCTCGTGTCTGGTGCAGCCTTAAAGAGATATCTTGGTCACCGGTGACAGAGAATTAGCAGGGCACTGACAGAGAGATAGAGAGAGTAGGTTGTTTTATCCGACAGCACCTGACAGTACATTGTCAAACAGAGAATCGGCCCATCAAGGAGAGACAGGAGGAAAAGGGGGAGGTCTGCATGTTCTCCGAGGTCTCAGAGGCTCTTCACAAGCCTGTCAGACTGCCCACCTTTCACAATCTGCTCAAAAAAAAAAAAAAAAGACACTCTCTCATTTGCCAATTCTGCCCACGTGAAACCCTCTTCATTTTCACTGGTGCTGTTTTAGCTGACTGTATACTGAACATACCATACTCTTTTATATCAAGAACCCACTGTAACTAATGTTTGAGGCATAGGCGATAAATGATGTTACCTAATATGTGGAAATTGAATTCTTGGGCTAATCAAAATTTTGCAGTTCCAGTCCTTCTTCATTTGCCATTCAAATGCAGCTAAACCCATCCTTTCAAACAGGGATTAAATGTGTCTTAATGAATAATGAAAAATTAAATTTCCCATACTCTTCCCTGTGCTCGGAGATAAATACGGGAGAAAAAGAATCCTCGGGCTGCCAAATAAATCAGTGTTCAGCCAATGGGCTTTAAGCACCTGACAACGAGGAATCGAACTATGGCGCATATAGCACAGCTACAGCATGCTGTACTGCTGGAAACAGATTAAAAAATTACCCTGCTCTCCAGGAGACAATTAAGAAAAACTACATCACCAAAAACCTCTGTGAACTGTTAATAGAGGGTGAACGAGGAGGTGAAAGGGAAGAAAAAGTGAGGATGAGAGGCATTTCCAAACAGGTTAATTGCTTGCCTCGAAGGGAGCTTTACTCACACTGATAAGGATGTCTTGTTTAACGGTGGGTAGCGTAGTAATGACTGTGTGTTAGCCTCCAAATTAGGAAACCCGGCCAATCTGATCCTCACAACAAGGAGGCAGTTCAAATCTCTAGAAGGCCCCAGCGACTGAAAAACACCACAAAAACAGTCCGAAAAAGGAAACCATGAGTGCACACATGCCCTCTGGTGTTTTGTGCAATCTTACCCAAGCAGCTGGGATATTTCGGACTGGCGAAAGCTCTTCATAATAGAATATTGCTGTGGCACTGCAGATGGGCTAAACTGGTCAGCTCGAGAAAACTTCAATTATTTGTAAGTGAACGTGATATTTGCAAACGAGGAGCTGCGCACATGTAGATCATCCCAGATGTATTTGAGACATGCACACACTGGGTTTATTTTACCGGGTTTAAAAAAAAAACAAAAAAAAACAGGCGAGTGTTTTAGATTTCCTAGAACATCCCCACAGGCTTTGATGCATTATGCAGGAATCTCCTCCATTCTCTCTGCTGCAACAAAAACAGCCTTACATCAGCAAAACACACTGCAGGTCCTTGGCGAAGATGCCTCTCAAGAGTGACCTATTCGCTCTTTGCTTTATTTCTTTATCTCACTAAGCGGAGGAAAGTGAAGAGAGAGGGATACGGGAGACAGAGGCGTTGGTGCATCTGAGGGGCAACTTGAACTTCCAACACTGCAGAATCTCAATTCCTCACTTCAACACTGACACAAGTAGACCAGAGAGCATCAGTATACAGTATACTGTTCGTGACGAATAATAACCGAGCTCCGCAATGGTCACTATAGAACAACTGATTAAAGATCAGCTTCAGGGGGGCCTGGCACATCACCTTGCCAGTGAAGCTCATAAAGATGAAAACACATTGAGCTGTGAAGAGTAACACAAGTTTGAACAACAATCAAACAATCAAGTGCAAGACAGTGGAGCGCCGCAGGGTTACACAAGCCTTGCAAAAACAGCCCGAGACTGAGCATAAGTCCAGTGAAGCGTATGCGTACTGCCAGATGACAAAAGCACAGAAATGTAAAAATCTCCTTGGGAAGAGCCGCTCAAGTGGAAGCAGTTCATATTTTAGTAACCTTGACAAAGTTATGTGTTTCCCCATCTTCAAAGGACTGTCTGCCACTAGTATGACTTGAGAGAGAGTTTTACAAAAGAAGAGGATGAGTCTCTCTCCTTGTGCATGAATATCCCATCATCAGCTAAGTATACATGTTTTTATACGCAGTGCAGTAACCACACCGTGCGTAACAGGCCCACACACGTTCCCTTTGATCAATCTTTCATCAGTTCTCATGTTAGTGGCAGAATGGGTGCGCGAGTACTGTACGCGGGTCTCTTCATTTAGGAGGGCTGATAAATGATAGATTAGTTTACATGCAAGGTGTCTTGCTGAACCGGAGTGAAAATCCCAAGCAGGTGTAGAGACATATGTATGTGCAACATGGTTGTTGTATTATTTAGGGTTGATTTAATCAGGTGCGTTGCTTGGCAACAATTTTTTTCTGGGATCACCTGGAAAGAGTCAAAAGTCCTTTTGAGGACAGGTGGGAATTAACTGAAGTCTGTAGTTACAGTCTGGAGCTCTCTGTTGTTTGTTTGCTTATGGTTTGAGTCGCAGTGTGTGAAATCTTATATATTTCTACATTTTAGAGCCTTTAAGGGTGGATAATGGAGAAGACAAGCAACATACCTACGAATGACAGACTCATCACACATTTAACTGATATTACATGTATGTATCAGCAGCTTATAAGACATCAGAGACATTTTGAATGACCACCCACACATTTTGAAAGGAACAAGAAATGTCTTGTGAGCACTGTGTGCAAAGTTAATGGGGTTCGTTTCCGACACAGTCTACATTTTATCATTCGAACCTACATTACAGACTTTCCTTCTTGTATACTTTCATTTTTGTTTTAAAAACTACAATTATTGGTTATAATGCACCACTTTTATTTCTACAGATAGCATTTTGTCTCTTAGATTTGCCATCTTATCGTAGAGCGCTCTCAACAACGTCCGATTTTGTCTCCATCTTGGACCCATGCAATCCCTAACCCTTGCCTTTATTTAGCAACCTCATTTCCTACTTCCACGGCTCAACAACAATAGAGAAGCTTCCAGCTACGGGAGACAGTGGGAATGTGTGTGTATAGATTTAGGTTAAGAGGCAGCCAAGTGAGATAATGGAACTATTGTGTGAATCTACGAATATGATTCGTTCCTGTCCCCGAGAGCTGGCCTACTGTCATCCTGCGGTGACCGAGTAACTGAGATATGTGATGCACCAGCAAGGAAGTGGTTGCAACTCCTGCTCTATTTATTTCTCCAACTTGTAGTCCATGATCTTGATTAATCAACTTTATTACACAGTTTACCAGAGTTTATGCAGACGGCAGTGTCCTTCAGTCATTATTTCTCTATTACTGTTGAACAAAATATTACAGTTGTCACACTGCATAATTTAATCTGTTATCTACTGTTTACATGGTGTGATCGACATTTACATTCATGCACTTTAAGAGTTTAACCATAGTCCAGTCTGTTGCAGTCTTGTGGGTGAAAATGTCTAATTTATGAGACAGAGCAAAGGATACTGAATAGAGCTGTTGAAGATAAGATCAGTGAAGGTTGGTGGGATGTAAATAATGCCAGCACAACAGTTAGCAATAAAAAAAGAGGAGGCTACAGGCACATAATTAATTTGAATAACTACAGTCTGGAAAAAACATTTTTACCTCAAATGTGTAGATTTATTTAGAAACATTTAAACAGAAGGCCCGAAGGATCCATTCAGTTTGGTGTCAAAGGCATAGAATAATTTCAGAGCCACAGTAAAGCTAAATATTGTTGACAACCAGATGATCCTTTGATGGGATAAGACTATTCCTCCTCAAATTGCTACCTCCGGCAGGATAATGCACCTCTTTTCAAAGCACTTAAGAATGCCTTTATGTTCAACTTCCTGCGCAGCTCTGACACATCAATTCAATGGGCCGCCTTAAGGTGAGGCTGACGGGACGTTCACAACATTGGCATATGGCTCATACAGCAAATATCCACAGAACATCTGCCACACCATCAAATCAAGACTTAGCAAACTCTGTGGACCATTTTGGAGATAAAACTGAGTCCAGGAACTAAAATTGCCTTCTTAAATGGAAAATAAATTTCACTTGAGAACAGTGCAACAGGAGAAGCCAAAACTAAATGTTGCCATAATAAACCAGGCAACAGGCTGTGGAAGCTTTGTGAGATGAAGATGTCCGGTAATGGATTTCTGTTGTTGTTGCCATTTCTGTTTAGGCTGCCATGACAAAATACAGTAGAAACCATTCACTGCTATTTACATTTCAATGACATTTTGACGCCAACCAACTAAAGCAGGCACATAAGCTAAAAAACAAAAAGGCAGATCACCTCACAAACAGTTCAGCCTGAAGGACTGTTATTCTTAGAGCACTTGTACTGTACTTTTTTCAGGAATTGATATTAAATTGTTAAGGTAATGATGTGAAACTAAAAAGGCGTCGTATTAACCGCTGTCTGAAAGCTCTCAGCACACTCAGCTCTCTAGGCGAGCCACACAGCTTGTTCTTCTCATCTGCGATGAAGTCTCCATGTAAATATTTCAAGGCTGTTTTTTGTCAGACCCTGACAGAGATATCAAAAGCTATCAGCGGCGTCTCTTTGTTTTGCCATGCTCCACTTCTCTTCTCTGTCACTGCGAATTTCTCACAGATTCTCTTCATCCCTCTTTTGTTGCTTTCCTCCCTCTTTCACCTCCTGATATATCTGCAGTCAAAATGTGCCCTTGTGTCAGCCCCTGCATGAATTGTGAAAAAGCCTAAGCTCTGCCTGGGGGTGGAGGTGAGGGGGGGCTACACGCACGGATGAGGCAACATCACACATGAGAGCACACGAGAGCATGCATTTGAACACCCACGCTAACACACACACAAACACAAGAAGCCCCCCTGGGCATGTGTTACTCATACTGTCCTCCCCTTTCTTGGTGGGGCACCAGAGTACAACCGATGCATCATGATCGTGTGGTTCAATACTGCTGTCCCTATACATATACCTTTGTCCTTGCTGCTCATGCTCACCTCTAAACCAAAGCAATTTTTTACAGGTTTTCACCACAAAATCATTTGAGCACTTAAATCCTTGGACCTAGTATTAAAGAAAAAATAATCAAACCAATGTATCATAAAAAAAATTACATCATACTGATTCACATTCAGAGCTTGTTAATGTGGTGGGATGTGCATGATTTAAAGATTTTGACAGTTTTCAGCCATATCTTAGCATCCTTCGCATAGTATAGAGGTGTAGAAAACCTTTAAACAATATCTAAAATATTTAATATGCAAGTTAGTTTCTCTACTAGAAGGCGAGCAGGCTTTAGCAATAACATCGTACCTTGGATAACACTTGATTAGTGGCCCACTGACAATGCTGCATTGTCAATCCATCTGTTGTTTTACTGTATCGGACTGTAGTCAGGCCACACACAGTCACCTGGCACACAGCGGGGAAGCCATCCCTCCCCCACAGCAACCTGTCTCGCTGTCTCCTTTTGTTTGCTTGCACGCCACTGGTTCTGTGAATTCACAATCTCGGGCAAGAAACCAAGGGCAGACACCTTCACAGATATCCTCATGTACGTGCGTAACATGCAGACGTGCGTTCAGTTCCCCACACAGAACGTGTGCGGTCAAAAACTTTGTTTTCTGCAGAGAGTCGTGAAGGCAGAGGGAGAAATGGGGAGTCAGCGAGAGAGAGAGAGAGAGGGGGGAGGGAAAAGATGTGCTCTATCACCTCAGTACCAAATGAGAGGTCCTTGAGGGGTTTATCTGTCTCTGCCTGACCTGAGTTATTTACCCTTACATAAGGCAGCAGGCGGGGGGTTAGAGGATGCAGGGAGAGTACAGGCGTGACAAAGGAAAAGAAATAGGAAAGAAGACGAAAGGAGCCTGAGCAGCAAGACACAGAAGTACAAAAGTCTCAAAACAGTGCATGTAGCAGAAATACACACACATACGCTTGAAAAAGTACGAGGTGTGTACATGTAAAAACATTTAACTCCCAGGAACTGACAGTATAAACTCTGTAACAGACTCCCTCTCTGTCTGAGTCTGTAAATACTGTCTGTTCAGCCATAGACCTAATTAGAGCAACTCTCTGGCTGTCTAACCACACTATTACTGCTTTCTCCATCCCCTCTGTCTCCATTTCCCAGAGGAGTGGGAGGATAGGAAAGAAAAAAAAAGCGATAACCCACCTGCTGAGGTACATCGCATGGGGATGGAAAATGCAATTTCTAAACCATCTGTGACCAGGATTTGAGAGAAAAACACAGATTATATCTGCTTCTTTATGGACTAGAAAATAGATTGCGCGTTTGGATGGATGTCTGTATGAGAATGCTTGGTGGTCTTTGTTCGTGCGTGAGTGTGCACTTGAGTATATTTTTGTATGTCTTTGTGTGTGATATAATTTAAGACAGTCTGTCATCCTGGCCCTCCAGTTTCACATCATCTGCAGGCACATTTGAGGGGGTGTTTGAAATCATCTGACAGATTTAAATTCAGATTCATCCCTCTCAATCTTACTTCACCACGGAAGTAACTGGGGCACACCCGTAAAAAACAAAACAACTGCCATCACTCTGTGTGTAAAATTATACACCAGTCACCATTGTCCCTTTAATTACAATCATTATGCTCCTTGTGGATCCGTCCAACTATTTATTCTTTTGTCATAGAGTATAATTTCTCAGCATGATGAGCAGTGGGAACTTATTTGTAGCTGTGATACTGAAAAAAGCAAAAACACATATTCTGGTAATACTAACTGATGGACGGTTGGATGGAAGTGGAACCTATCTGGTGATCTTTGACATGCACAATTTGAACAACACCTACATAAATCTTATGCATCGATATTTTTAGTGACAGGGCAGGAGTACTGCCAACCTTATTCTGATAATCAGGAAAAAGACAAAATTACTGTTGTTATGCCTGTCAAACTTTCTTGCACAGCACATATATAATTTACCATTTGTAATTTTTAATAAATGTAATGTTTCCTGCTGGCTAAAAACCTTGAAAAAGTGTCATAAATATGCACTAAGGCTAAATGCATGATATCTTGGTCAAAAGAAAGCTAACAAAAAAAAAATCAGCACCCTAAACTGCGTTGTTCTTACTTTTCACAGTACATTTCACTTTTCACGCTCTGTTTGGACAATAAAAATATCGTGCCAGCATTGTTAAAATACACAACTTTATACAATAAGTAAAAACTGCTATTATATAGTAAACCTGTCAGAAACCTGCACATATAAAAGGCTTGTGGTAATGAAAATCTTACTGTATTAAAAGTGTTAATCTGCACTTAAACCTCAGTGAGCGCACGGAGCCAAAACCTCAAACAATATGTTAAAGCTGAAATAATTATACCGCTTACAGTATTGTATGTGACAAGGGTCTAGGATTATTTTTTGTTTCCACTGTCATTATTTCTTAAAAAAAAAAGAATGAAATATCCTGTCCTCCAGATAGTAGAGGCTAGAGATTCTCCACTGCTGCAGTCTGTGATCTCTGTGCAACCTCCGTACCACCACCACCACCAATTAGCAGACTCCCAGATAGTGCCGAGGCCTGTTTTATTCTCCTACGTCGTTTTATTATTCTTTTTCATTATCTGTAATGTGCTTTTTGGTTCGGCTCAGTCTTTTTAATTCCTTCTCTTTACCAATATTCTTTTTCTATTATTCTCGAGTCATTCTCCGTCTCTTCACCCACACTCCTTCATCGTCTACCTGTTATCGCTGCCTTCTCTATTTTCCCCCCTTCGCTGTCGTCCTCCTTCCCTGCTCATTGTTCATCTCATCTCTTTCTCACATACCAACCATCTCCTCTACCCTCCTCTGTCTCTCCCCCTTTTTCAGTCTTTCACTTCCTCCTTTTGTCTCCTCTTTTCCCTACTCCTGGTGCTGTGCTCCACAATGTGCTGAATCCCAAAAGCGTCTTTGCTGCGAGACTGTTCCCTCTGATCTAACTGAACAAGGACGATCTCCGTCTAAAGATTGCTGGGAAACCCAGACAGTGGTACAGTTGAGTAAACAATGTGAGTGTTGAGAGGGGAGACAACATGCTCAGGGCTTGCCAACAACACCTGTTAAGCCAGGTGGACACTGCTGGCAACACAGAGTGGAAGGAAAAGAGGTGGGAATAAGCGAGAGAGAGAGAGGGGTGGGGGGAGGATGATGATAAGCAAGTAAAGTGAGAGATAATGTGTCATCCATCCAAAAACACTGCAAATTCTTCATCCACTGCCTGGACAAACATGTAGTTACAGCTTGTGTAATTCATCTACAGATACAAAGACTTTTTCACATCACTCGCAACAGAAAGAAACAAAAAGACTTTAGTCATCCAAGGTTAAAATGCGATTATTATGTCCTATGAAAATCAAGCCATGCTCTGTCCTTGACTTTAT